>BSBK01006612.1:1502500-2172500 GCA_027943335.1 Chamaecyparis obtusa
TTATACCAAATTGTGTTAGAATAACTGAGAGAGGGCTGAATCAATTATCCACAGTCCCAATTTCAAAATGTATCACTTAAAACAAATTCAACTAATTCTGTAGCTTGGTAAACAATAAATACTAAACTGTCTATGTCTTTACTGATTGCCAGTTAATTTCTCATAGTGATTACTGACCAAATCAAATATGGAACATGTAAAGTATGATATCTAAACAATCACCACATACACACATAACACAAAAGATTTAACATGGAAAACCCACAAAGGGAAAAACCACCTAGGACCGGTAACCCAAAATATTTTCACTCTTCTAAAGTGAGCTCGGTGAAGAGCCAACCCTGTTAAAGGTTACAAAACACACTATAAGGTGTGACCTTGTTAGAGGATTTAACACTAATAGTTATCGTCCAACCAACATTCACTATGGGGTTGACAGGATAACAATATACATTCTATGAATGACATACAAGACTTTCAAGTCCACTCGGTTAAGAGATTTTATCTTTTTACAATGGTTAAACTGAAACAATAGATGATCTGATTACAATACAACTTGATTTGTAGAAGTTTAGATCTATTCTAAGTCCATACAATCCTCTAATCAATATTTCAATTTAGTTCATCAATATTCAATAACTTACTATCCTTTGGTAAAGCTCTCTGACGCTCAGTTAACTCTGTAGTTCAGTTCTCCTTTAACTAGTCTAATCAAGCATTCATGAAGCTATGTTCACATGATATCTCTATAGTCTCCTTCTTTCAGCATACGTTTCACAATGAAACCCTAATCTCTTATATAGACAAGTAAACCATTTTCTTTTCATCCATCAGCTTTTGCCACTTAATCTCCTTCATTGATTTTGTTGCTTAAACTTCTCGGCTGATGTGTTAGTAACACATTTTGTTTCCATCCTTTAGATCTTCTTCTAATTTTGTTAGCCATTGATCTTGTAACAAACTTTATCTTTCCTCCTCATAATCATACACTTTACAACTCATCAATTTCTGTTGGCTAAAATAATCATTTATTTATTTTGTCCATACTCGGTTAACTAACAAATGTGTTGGTGAACACAAGATCGGTTGATACTATCACTCATTATACACTACAGTGGCTTGGTGTATACTAGAATGCTTCATTAACCGACCACACTGCTTAGTAACATTTTTCTTCCAACTTCATAATAGATTAATGCAACATAATCAAGTCAACAATATGAAGTCATAGACTCATCAATAAGTTACCAAGAGTATTTCTTATCCTCATCTATCATATCCATCTTCCTCCATGTAGATATCTCACTTCTTCATCTTTTCTCCTCTTTACAGAGTTTAGATATTTACAACTAACATGATAAGTACTGTCAAAACTAGTTGACATCAATGACAACATAAAGACTGATTAATTATCTTACATATCCATTTAGTGCTCGGTGATCTCTAATCACTAATCTTCAAGTCATTCATTTATTCAATCAATTGCAGCTCATCAAATTTGGTCTAATTACCATAGAAATAAAATTATTTTAGAAAAGTTACATTTTAATAACTCCTCATCTTTTTAATGATATTTAAAAAAAAAACCCTTTTGTAGAGATCAGAGTCAAGAATATCCTCATATAAATTTTAGTGTTTTAATTAGACATAGTCTATTGTAATTAAAAAACATTGCAAGTAGGTATTATAATAGTCAAGGAGATGTTGATTTAGAGAAAGAAAAAAATAGTAAATCATATTAATTAAATTTAAAAAATATATGGTGCACTAGAGGAGAGATTCCTCTTCAAGAATATATATTTCTTTTTTTGATTGGGATAGATTTGTTATGAAAAATATGACGGGAGATGAAAACTATCAATTTCAGGTGAGTTGGAATATGAATTGTTATAAAAGATGAAATATAGGTTACAAACCAATTTTTATTTCTTCATGCACTAGCTACATATGTCATTTATAACATATTTTAAAATTAGGGGAAAAAATTTTTATTTACATATAATTTTTTGGTGGGAGCTAGACCCCTAATATTCAACATTTTTTAGCAACTAAAAAATCATCTTTAAAACATAAATACCATTTTTATACTATTGAAGTTGAACAAATTTGATTTTGTTAGCCTTTTCCTTTGTAAAAGGGTGACAAATTATTGTGCTTTTACCCTTTGTCACCAGTCATGTGATGTGAGCAACCACTATCAATAATATATTTATCACCTTTACTCACATATGATATAATTGCAGTTTTCTCATCTTCATCAGAATTATCTTTCATAGCAACATAAACAAATTATACATCACAATCATCAAATTCACTAGTTTCACTGTCATTTTCTTCTTTAACAATATAACATGACTTCTTACCTTTATCTTTGTACTCCTTGTACCTTATGTGATCTTTGTCATTCCTTTTGTCTTTATACTTGCTTTCCCTTCTTTCATCCTAGTCATTCTTGTCAGGGCATCTTGCTGCAATATGACCAACTTTGTTACATGAAAAATAGATTATAGGAAGTTTACCTTTGAATTTTCCTTATCCTCTCGGTAGCCTTTTAGCCATAAGTTACTCAAGATCATCTAGATCATCATCATAAGTGTCACTGCCACTGTCACTGTCATTGCTCACATATATTTCTTTTCCTTTCTTAGACTTATGAAGAACCATTTGAGACTTGAATGTAGATTCAATATTACGAGTAGTAAAATTATCAAAGTTTGACAACTCAAAAGAAGTAAGCCTACCAATAAGACCTTCCAAAGTTAGGACATTACCAGGAGCACATCTTGATTCTTGTATAGAAGAAACTCTTATAGCATAGATAGGAAGTAGAGTTCTCAAAACTTTGCTAATAATAGTTTCATCATCAATGTTCCCATTAGCTCCTCTAATAGCATTTACTACCTCCTTAATTCTACCACAATATTGAAAAATGTTTTCATCTTCTAAAATTTTCATTTCATCAAACTTACCTCTCACGCTTTCAGATTTGGCTCTTAGCACATTTGTGTCCCCACCATAGATAGTTGCCAGTGCATCCCACATTTGCTTTGTATTCATATAATTTTTTATGTCTTCAAATTTAGGATAGCTTAAGGATGATGCAATCTCCAATATTTCTTGGTTGTGTTCTTGCTTTTCCTTCATCTCCTTGGCTTTCATAGGTGCAACAACTAGTACATAATCATTTTTCACATAGTATTTCATTGAATCACCAATACCAGCTAGGTGCAATTTCATCAAGCTCTGCCATGCAGGGAAGTTCTCCTTGCTCAACTTTGGTACCTCCTTTTTGTACATCTTGATCATTAGCTTCGAGTACCTTTAAAATTTCTCCTTACAAGCACCAACATCTCTGATACCAATTGTTAGAATGATTTTAGAATAACTGAGAGGGGGGGGAGGGGTGAATCAATTATCCTCAGGTCCAGATGTACCAATTTAACTTTTAAACATTTCAACAAACTTTGATCTATTCAGCAATTCACTCAGACTCTATAGATTATATTAGTAACATAAAACTTGTAGTCCAATGTCCAAAAGTAATCAACTTGTAGAATATAAAACTTTCAACAACATAACACATCAAATAACATTCACACAAGTATGACACCATGATTTAACTTGGAAACCCAATATGGGAAAAAACCATTAGTAACATTCTACCAATTTTTCACTCTTCAGAAGTGAGCTCTATGAGAAGCCAACCCTGTTAAAGGTTACAATACACACTATTAGGTGTGACCCTGTTAAAGGATATAATCACCTTGTTAAGAGTAGCTTGGTTAGAGGACTTAAGAACATTCCATTAGAATGTCACCTTGATTAAAGGGTTTACAAAATGACTGTTAGGTCTTGACCTTGATTAAAGGAGTTTAACTAATACAATGGTTAGAAAGTAAGAGTAGGTTATGATCTTAAATATACAACTCACTTTGAAAATAAAAATCTAGTACACTTATATGCTGATTTACTGACTGACCTTTATTACCATCTCCATCTTTGATATTCTTAGAAATCCCTCCAAGCAGTCACCTCAACTCTGTTCATCTCTTCATAGCTCTTCTTAGCCTTCTTCTTAGATTCACCAGTCAATAACATCTACCTCTTCCACTCTCTTCTTAACCCATAATTAGGTCATCTTTATACGTCCTTTATTAGGTAGATTAATCTTTTTCCACTTAATCATCTCCGTATATCTTAGGTTTAGGTCACATTCATCAAATCCTTCTATCATTTTGTTCTCCTCCTTATCCTTCTAGATACTTCTCAAAAATTCTTTTTGAATGCATGAAAAAATGGTTTACCATGCATTAAATGGTCCAAGTCATTCATTTTTAATGTCAACACATTTTACATATCCCAAGAATTCAACTAAGTCAGCTCAGATTCTCAATTCCTTCACAAACTCTAAATTATTGACACTCTATCAATACTGCGTCTATCTACTTGGTCATCACTGAGTAACTTGGTTATCGCTAAACATTTTCTACTTAGTAATCATAGTATTCACTTAGTTAATTCTCTGATACTCGACAATTACTGAAGCTCAACTGACACTAAAATTTACTCGACTTATACTGGCACTCGGTCGACACTAGCATCACTCAGCTTAAACTGAATTTCTTCTCTTTTTCTCGGTTAATCCTATGCTTCAAATCAACTGACTTCTTCACTTAGTGTTAAAGATAAACAATACATTATCTTTCCAATGTCCCAACTAATCAAGTACCCATCACAGTATCACATAACTCAACCTTTCACTAGGTCCTCTTGTTATTTCCTCTTTTCAAATCCTCTTCATCAATCAAAAGATATGGTACTCTACTAGATACCAATTTGTTAGATATAGGGAATACTTAGAGGGGGGGGTGAATCAATATTCTACAAAATTTATCTTTTTCCCAATTATGGATATAACAGATTATCTTTATACATGCATAGCCTAAGAAACTAAACAATATGCATAACAATAAAGAAATCATAACACATGATATGTTCTCGAGGAAACCTTGGCCAAGGGAAAACCCCGGTGGGGGTGGCACCCACAAAATCCACTAATAAAAAGTATCTTGTTAAGGATATTGACCCTGTTAGGAGTTGTAGATACAAAATTTGATTACAAGATGAGCCCACTGCCCAAACAAGTAATATACAATGTATACTGATTACAAAATGGATTAAGGTACATAACCTTATACTTCTTGCATTAATGTCTTCTTTTCTACTCTTACATTTGCATCATATCATATCATCACCATATTACACTTCTTCCTTTTTTCATTCTTACTATTACAATTACATATATACAAGTTATTAAGTCTAATAACTTTACATGGTCAGCTTCCATATATTTTTATCTATGGGTAAACATCTAGGATATCATCCCTTTATATTGTTAAGTCATTATTTTGATAAAAAAAATAATCCCTTAACTCTTTACCAATTCTGTCTTCTTATTATGACCTGTCGGCTTAACACTGTCTTCGGTAAAACTGCCATAACTAATTTTGTACATTCTATACTGACTTACACTCTGAGATGGGTCATTAGTAGCCATCATAGCATCTATGTTCAAGTGCACAAGCACTGAAATTTCTCCAGTCAATGTCGCAAACCAAAACTGTATCCTAGTACACTGTGAAAACACTGTCTCACACTTAGACAAATTTGCATTGTGATTTGTCATACTTGCTCTTTGACCTATGTACTCTTAACATGGATCATATGTTTCCATAATGAAAACATCTATGTACTCACTTTAGCCAAATTTCCAACAATCTCCCCCTTTGTCATTGGTGGCAACATATGAGAAAATTGGCTAAGTGTACAAGTCAAAATCTCAAAATGTATAACAAAATTATGGCCATAGTATAGAATATGTATACTATCCTTATAACTCCTCAAAATATACTTTCTGATACAAAAATTCATACAATACTCCCCCTAAGAGTATCAATCCTCATATACATAACAATTTTTTGCTCTACTACAATCGCTCCCCCTTTGACAACAATGACAAAATAAAGTAGGGAGGATTACAAAATTGTAACCCAAAAAAGATTATACCTCCATTTACTTATTGCAAAGCTAGTAGGCTTGCAACACAATCTACAAAATTTACTTTCATGGCTTCAAACTCTTTCTCCCATGACTTTCTGATAGAATCTTCCACATTCAGAAGTGTGCTTAATCCATAAGCTGCTATCTGACAAGCTTGAAGGTTCTCAAAATTAAATTTTAGAAATGATGTCTTAGCAGTAAGACATTCTTCTAACTATTCCTCAATAATGCTCAACTTCATAGACGTGTGCTCTCTCAAAAGTTCAAATCTTCTCAATTTCCTGTCCTTTTCATCTTGCAATGATCTTATTTCATCATAACACTTCCTAACTTTCTTCTCAACATCACTTACTTTTACATTGGGTCCAGAAAGAAGATTAGATTCATTCTGAATCTTAGCTTCCTTCACCTTGATTTTCTACTGCTTTGCTACTGTCAAAATTTTAGGTTTTGTACACTATATGTACAAAGCTTTTCTAGTCTCCAAATGTTTCCTCAAGTTCTTGATACAAACATCAAGACTAATAATATCATTTCTGATATTCTGACTCATTCTTAAAAGCATTTCAACTTCATAAGCTGCTTCAGCTCTTACTTTAGCAATGTCTGATAAGTTGGTAAACTCATCATCAAAAGTAATTAGTACCTTTTTGGCTCTCTCCAAAGGATCTACTTCTGAAATATGTGTAGTTACAATACTTTTCAACTTCTCTGTCAGTTTCTTTAGACTTCCTTCTAGATTCTTTACTTTCTTATTCTTTCCAATAATCTTATTCAAAAAACTAATCAGCTCTAGCTGATCATCATCATCAACTTCTTTACCTAAGTCTTCAAAAAAAGTTCCAATTTCTTTCTTCTTTTCCTCAGGAGTGGGTGCATGAACTTCTATCTTTTTAGGTTCATCACTCACCAATTTAGTCTGCACTACTTCTTCAGTCCTATCCAGTTCATCAAGAGCTGAATTGTCAACAATGTTATCTAAATTCTTAAAAACATTATCTTCAATGTCCAAGGTCACCTTAGTACCTTCAATGTCCATTGTATCATCTTCAATGTTAACAACTGAAAGAGAGGGAATATCCTCTTGTTCAGCATCAACTTCATGTCCTACTGCAACTGAAGTTTCTCCAACAATTTCTGTCATTACTTTAATTATTGCTTGCTATGTATCTGTTCTCACTTGATCATACTGTCCTGCCATGATCTGAATGGTTCTCCTCTTAGTCCTCAAAAGAGTGTCAAGGGGCTTCAAAATCTACTTCAAATGATCATCATCTTTCACTTCATAAAGTTTTCTCACAAGATTCTCTCTTATAGTTTTATCTTCCTCAGATGCTCTCTATTTTCTATTAATAAGTTTAGTAAACAATTCATCAGGTATTTGACCTTGAATAGAGTCAAATTTATTATCTACCAAAATCATATGCTTCACAATAGCATTCTCCAAATTAATTTTATCAGTATAATCATAAAGATTATAATATTTATTTATTCTTGCAAAATCTCCATTCTCAATAATCTGCTCATTTAGCTTTTCAACTTTTGGTTTCCAAGCTTTCTTCTTAGTATCATCTTTAACTTCTGGAAACTTTCTTGGTACTGGTTGAACTATAGTCTTTTGTCTCTTTCTTGGTCCAATAGAAATTTTTTTCGTTCTCTCGCTCGGTGTTACTTGTTCCTTTTTCAGTTCTTCTACTTTCACTTTAACTGGTGTAGGCTCTCTCTGTACTACACTAGATAAAGGTGGTATACTCAAGACTTCTCCCTGTCCAACATCTCTCAATGCTACTGCTGTCTATTTAGCTACCAAAAATTCTCTTTCTGTCATCCCTGTGTCTTTCAATATTCTCTTTATGGTACTGTGAACTCTTTTCTTAGACTGTTTCTCTTCAATTTTAGCTTTAACAAAATTAAAGTTATCTTCATAAGTTCCAAACCTGCTACATTGGGTGTCCAATTTACTTTTCAGCAATCTTCCAACATACTCTTCTATCTCAATCTTAGAAATCTCATAGCCAAGAGGGTCTATTAATCCAACTCTAGGTTCTACTGCTTCAATGTAAGTAAAGTCAGTGTCAATCATGAAACAAATATCATTCTTATATTTCTCCACAAGTGACTGTGGAATCCTTGATCTGCTAGTTACCAAATTCTAAAATGTCTTCAAAACTAACACAACACTCTCATTAACTTTATCAATAACATGATTTCTATAAACTTTGTTTATTCTTTCCATCATAGACTGTCCATCATTCCAATCATTTCCAATTGTGTAAGGAAATCTTCTCAAAAGGTGGAAAAACATATATGTAATCAAAGATGAGAATCTAAATTGTGCATATTTAGACTTCTTAATCCTCTCCAAATTTTCAAACAATTGAATTCTCAAAATCTCACACATATCAATAGAAACTTTGTCTACACACATCAAATAGGCAATGTGAACCATGCCAGCTGCCATGTCATCTTCTTTGGAATCAGCACAAAACTTTGTAGTCAAAATCTTACATAGATATCTTACATCATGTTGTCTAATCTTTTTGATAACAATACCTCTACCATTATAGGATGATCCAGTGTTGTCAATGACAATCTTCCTCATGTTTTTCTCATTTAAAGAGATAGCACCAAGTTTGGATAAACTGGTGACTTCATGAATTAGGTCAGCTGTGATGTCAATCACTCTGTCTTTTAACCAAAATTTCCCATTGTGAATTCTACTTAAAATGATCTTTGTGCACTCTTCATTATCAAATTCATACTGTAAACCATACATGACAATTTCATTGTTTTTCAAATGTTCATAAACTTGCTTCAATGACATATCTTGGATATATATATTTTGATACTCCCTTAAAAAAATCACTATCATTTACTGTTTCCAATTTACATCCAAGATAACTCTTTACATTTTCCAAATGCAAAACTCCATCTGGTACAGATGATAAAGAAAAACCAGGGTCTACTTCTAAAGCTTCTACTAGTTCTTTCTTCAATTTAGGTCTGTTCTTGTCTCTAATGTTGTGAATCAAAGATGTATCCATGTTTCCTTTCAATTCTTTATACCGATTGAAAGATTTGTCAAGATAAATACCTCAAATTCATGATTCTAGGGTTTGCAAAGATTCAGCACTTAAATCCTTCACAAAATCTTTGCGAAACACCTCCAATCTCTTCTTTTGATCTCCTTGATACTTCAATTTTCTTTGACAATCAAATAACATTGATCATAACCTTTTATGACTTCAATCATACTTAGGTCTGACATCACATTCAATTCTTTTGCCACTTAATTCCAAAAAGTTGTTTCTAATAACTTCCAAAGCTTAAAACTTCTTGTGATCTTGCAAAACATAAAATTTCCTTTTGCACTCTTAACCATAGCATTAATACATCATAATATACCTTTTATTAACTGTGCAAGACTTAGTTCATCATAAATCTACTTCTACACTAAATCTAAGTTCTTAATCTACTATAATTTACATAAATTAAGTGCTTAAAGATAGGTCAGGCAAGGATTCATTCTTACCACTTAATACTTCACCTATCTGATTACCTTCCATGTTGATTATGCCTTCTTGATCTATTCCTTTAACATACTTCACTTGATCTATATTGCTACAACAATCTTTCTGTTTGTTACTTGTATCTTCATTCCTTCCTGCATTGTTTCTAGGGTTAGGGTTCAGATGATAAGTTCCATTGTTCATTCTGTAAAACCTTGCTATATGTCCAACCCTGCTGCATATCTGACAAACAATTCCATTGTTCCTATATCTCTATCCTTGCTGATTAATCTGTGACTTCCAATTTCTAGCAATGTGTCCAACTTTGTTTCATCTATAACACACTAATTCATTTCTTTTGTTCATGTCTTTAGTAGGTATCTTATTTGCATTGTTAGCATTCCTAAACATTCTATTACCATAATTATTCTCAATAACTTTAGGTCTTCTACATTCAATAGCTCTATGTCCAAAACCATGACAATTATAACAATAACCAATAAGAGGTTTAAATTGTTTACCTGTGCAATCTCTTTTCATATGACCAATAGTATTACAAGAAAAACATCTACCTTTGAATACTCTTTGCATACCTTTGGGTGATTCCTCTTGCTTTGATGATTTTCCTTCTTCTTTAGGTGCATCTTCAGATTTGTTAATCTCATCAGGCTTCTTCTCATCTATGCTTTCAGATGTCTTCAGATCTAGTTTCTTTCTTTCATCATTTGTTCTGAATATATTAAATCCAAGTTCAGTCTTATCATAGGATGGTTTCCCAAAAGAAACTTGTTCATTGATCTTCTCACTATTTGAATATAGCCTTTCAAGTTGTTGTTTGGATTGAGTCAGTTCACCTTTCACAATCTTATTGTACTTCTCAAGTTCTGCATACTGCACATTTACTTTCTCAAATTTGGATGTCACTTTTTCATGTTTATATTTCAGTTCTTCATTTTCAGTCTTTAGACTTTCATTCTCAAATTTCAGATTTACTTCATTTTTGCTATTTCCATCTTTCAAAATGAGCTTCAAATTTACTATCTTCAATTCATGCTTAAGGATCTCATTTTCTTTTTCCAAGTTGCTATCACAATCTTCAATAAGAATTTTGGATTCCTTTTCAGATCTCAGATCTTCTATCTTGTTTTTCAATTTCTCAATAAGGTTATTTGCATCATCATATTTCCTTTCCAGAGTGTTTCTTTCATCAGTAAGCTTATCAATCTGCTCAAGATCTTCATCAAGATTCTTTCTCAAGCTACTAGGCTTTCCTTGAATGATTCTTTTTTGAGTAACTAAGCTCTGATACCAATTGTTAGAAATAGGGAATACTAAGAGGGGGGGTGAATCGGTATTCTACAAACTTTATCTTTTTCCCAATTATGGATATAACAGATTATCTTTATACATGCATAGCATAAGAAACTAAACAATATGCATAACAATAAAGAACTCATAACACATGATATGTTCTCGAGGAAACCCTGGCCAAGGGAAAACCCCGGTGGGGATGGCACCCACAAAGATCCACTAATCAAAAGTATCTCATTAAGGATATTGACCCTGTTAGGAGTCTATTACATATGTATAGTGTATCAGTCCTGGTTAAGGGACTATAGGCCTTGTTAGAAGCCTCAACCCTGTTAGGAGTTGTAGATACAAAATTTGATTACAAGATGAGCCCACTGCCCAAACAAGTAATATACAATGTATACTGATTACAAAATGGATTAAGGTACATAACCTTATACTTCTTGCATCAATTTTTTCTTTGCTACTCTTATATTTGCATCATATCATATCATCACCATATTACACTTCTTCCTTTTTTCATTCTTACTATTACAATTACATATATACAAGTTATTAAGGCTAATAACTTTACATGGTCGGCTTCCATATATTTTTATCTAAGGGTAAACATATAGGATTTCATCCCTTTATATTGTTAAGTCATTATTTTGATAAAAAAAATAATCCCTTAACTCTTTACCAATTTTGTCTTCTTATTCTGACATGTTGGCTTAACAGTGTCTTCGATAAAATTGCCATAACTAATTCTGTACATTCTGTACTAACTTGCGCTCTGAGATGGGTCATCAGTAGCCATCATAGCATCTATGTTCAAGTGCACAATCACTGAATTTTCTCTAGTCAACATCACAAACCAAAACTGTATCCTGGTACACTGTGAAAACACTGTCTCACACTTAGACAAATTTGCATTGTGATCTGCCATACTTGCTCTTTGACTTGTGCACTCTTAATGTGGATCATATGTTTCCATAATGACAACATCTATGTACTCACATCAGCCAAATTGCCAACATAATTGTATTACCAGTTAAGGTTTGACATCAATGAAAATATAAAAATTATTTCAATTGTAGTTTCAAACAAGTAGAAGTAAGTATCAAGAACAAAGTTATACCAAGCTACAACATCAATCAAACCAAGAAGATAAGACAGTTACTGAGAAAGAGAAAAATGTGTTACTGAGCATAGCAAGTCGACACAAGGAGAATATTTTGATACATTAAATCTGGAAACTGAACAGAAAATGATTTACAAATCTCATGGAGAATGGATGTCAGAGCATTGGAGATGTAAACATAATGATTACACATGATTACATATTATTAAGCCTTTAACTAGTTATAATTCTTAGATTAGAATTGTAAAATCCTCTTGCAAGGTAGACTTAATAGGTCTTAAGACTCTTAACCAGGTTAATACTCTTAATAGGGTAAGCTATCATAAATAGCTCTAACCTAGCAAAATTTTTGCTGCAGTAGTGAAGTTTTGTGGGTGTCATCCCCACCAAATTTTTTATCATCTCAAAAGAATTTCAATACAAAAATGAATTTTTTATGAGTTATCTTTTATATGATGCATGGAAAAGATATGGATTTAATAAATGTTTAAGGAATAAAGTTCAAATAGATTAAAAGTGTTTTACAGTACTGATTCACCCCTCCCCTCTTTGTACTTACCCTTCCATACCTAATCCAGCAATTGGCATCAGAGATTAGTCTCTTATTAAGAATTTTAATCACTTGAGAGGAAACATTTGGAGGAATGGACAACTATAGGTATGAAAGGGTGATTGATAATATGGAAATAGAACTAAGAATGACCAATAAGAAAATTGATCAATTAAGGAGAAAATTGATACATTCAATCAATAAGAGGAAGGAGTTAGCACATTGCTGAAAGACACTCAAGATCAAGTTGAAGAACTTGAAGAAAAATCAGAGGTAAAAATGTTTGATGAATCTGATGCTATAGTATTAGAGCTATCTAAAAAGAATGAAAACCTAGCTGACCATCTTATCTTCCTCTTTTTCTCTTGCATCCTAATGATGGATCATGTTAATGATAAAAATTTCTAGACAATCAAATATAGAAAATGATATACCATATGTATGGATTATGGAAATCTAATAGATTTAACTAAAAAGAGAATAAGAAGCCCAATCGGTAAGGATGTATGAAATCCTAGAACAAAAAGAAAAATATGAAGATGAAAAAATAATGGTGGAAGATGAAAGAAGAAAAATGAACACAGGATTGGATGAGAAAGATAGGGAAATATTGAGGTTGACACAAACTCACTACAACTTGATAGACCAAATAGTTAGTGAAAATCAAGATATTGCAAGAAAAGTTAGAGAGATTGCTAAATTGGGATCTGAGAATGAACATCTAAAAAGATGATATGAAATTTGAGAAAGATGCTAATGAAATCTTGAAAATAAATGAACAAGAACTAAAGATATTGCATGAATAGATAAGAAATTAGAGACAATCAAGAGATACTACTAGACTTGGATACAACGCAAATAAAACTACCAAGTAGGGTGAGTCCTCCAATCAAGAAGCCAATGAAGATAATGCTACTACCCCACCGAAGACAAAGAAGCCTACATGATATCATTGTGGGAAACCAGGATACCCAAAATATTTGTAGGAGAAAAATAGGTAATCTTCCAAGTACTTCTAAGTTTAATGGTCATAAGTCATTTGAATGTAGATCAAGAACTGCTAATAATCCAAGGAAGCCAAGCTACAAGGGATGCTGTAATAATTGCAACATATATGATCAAAAATATAAAGAATATAGGTCACAAAGAAGGAATGAGAAATGGGTCCCTAACCAACAGAATACTATAAAAAACTGACAAGGACCAACTATACTATGGGATTATAATACAAGAATCACTTGTAGTGCATGTGGAAGATTTCATCACATTGCTGCAAATTTAATTAGGTTGCATGGCATGAATAATAAAAGATCATGGATAAAATATAGAATAGATTGTTTCCACTGTTACAAGGTTGGTCACCTAGCCAAAGACTGTAGGTACCAAGGTAAAGCCCCAAGAGAGGAACAACTGAGTGAAAAGACTCAAGTTAATATTGATGAAATAATAGATCATATGAATAGGACCTGGAGAAGGAAGTCTCAAGATGATGGAACAGAAATTGGAACAACTAATGACACCACATCCACTAGATTGAGTGTACCTATATTCACTTAATTAGTCAAAGGTATGCATAGGAGCTGATAACCTAAATTCTATCTTAAATCAATTATTAGAAGTAGTGCAAAGATCCATATTAGCATACTAAGATGCATTTGGATATAAGTTGTGAAGTTAATATTTCATATGTTGATTAGTAAAGTGTATGAGCTATTTTGTTCCATTTAGTGAAATAAAGTGTATTTTGGTTATCGATAAAATGAAGTAGGTAAAAAGCATTTAATGCAAATTTAATAGCCACTAGAAGCCTTATATAAGTAAAATCTATAAATAGAGGTCATGCTATTTCATTTCTACTGTACATTTTCACGTGCACTTAAAGCATTTGAATGAGAACCGACTACCAAGTGATTCCAAGTGATCACTTGAGAATTCCAAACAAAATTAAATACATTCAATGTATTTCTAGTGCCTACCAAGCTGTGTTCACAAATTCAAAGTCTCTATTTAAGTGAAACCTTAGTGCTTAAAGATTATTTCTGAGATTAGTATGGCACCTAAGATACAAAAACTAGTTTGATAGGAGTATTCTTAGGATCGTCAACTAGGAGTCTATCTGAATCACTTTCTAGGTATCTTCAATATACCTTCTTATAGATTCTTTAACCCTAATTCCCAAGGGAGAGTCACGTATAACACTACCCTTCCAACCAAGGCTCTCCCTATCAATAATTATGTTAATGCTCACTGAATATTTCTAGCTACCTATGCCAACTTGCTCACCATGACTTGCAGGGTTGAACTTCGATGTTCTTAGGTCAAATGATGACTATCTTGGTAGTTGTATAACCTCCATTCAATCTTGTTCCCATTGGGTTCCTACAAACTAGGAATTAGGCCTAGTTTTCCTTGTAGCCCTATCTAAGTACACATTGGAGTTTCTTTCAAATTTTGGCTTAAAGAATCCAAAATATAATCATGGATTCTGACACCCTTTTTGGTTTTACAAATGATTTTCTAGGTTAGGGTTCTCCACTCTTTCCATACAATAGCTTTCTTCACTTAGGGACATAGTCCTTAAAATAGGCCTAAAGGGTCAGGGTTCTGGATTTTATTTCATAGACTAATGAGATCATGTCTTAGGGTTCCACCATTGCTTAGATAGTTGAGTCTTTTTTGATTCAACATGCTCCAACTCCTAGATTGTAGAAACCAATCCAACCCTGCAATATACACACTATGATCCTCTATTTCCCTAGCCAAGCTATTGCCAAGCTCGCCTAGGAAAAGAGCTCATAATTGGATCATCCTTGCACTTCTACAAAAAAACAAAAATCTTACATTCCAACTAGTCACATTTTGTTTTCCATGGTCTTAGGAAGCTCAAGAGGCCATTTTATATACATAGTCCAGAACGGACCAGGAAACTACTAACTTCAAGAAATTTAGAAAGAACCTAGCTAATGAAATATTTTTCTCAGACTATTTAGATAAAAAGTTGCTAAAAAACCATAAAAGATTGTTTATAATGAAATCATAAACAACTCTAATGCATTTACAAGTATTTCAATCCAATAGTAGATGACACTGTCACTGTTACTGGTCACAGTCACACAATAGTATGAAAAATAAAAGAAATCTTAATCAACCTTATGAATTGGCCATAGAAGGTCTTAAATACCTTCCTCATCCTTGGTTCATCATCCCTAACTAACCCATTCCTTCATTTAGGTCTAAAACTCCATTAGAAGCAAAGTCGTCGAACAACTTTTACAAGTTTTGAAAAATGCAAAGTTGCTATGAGAAAATTTTCTTAAGCTCTTACCTAAATGGTCTTAGGTTGTTTTTGACTCTAGGACTAGCTCAAATAGACTTATAACCTAAACTTTAAGACTCAAAATACTTCATAATCAACTTCCTAAAGATCTAGAGGGTTCATTCCAATATTTGACCCATGTGTCCTCTAGGACTTTACAATGAGTTGATGGACAAATAGACCTCCAAATCCTACCTTAGAAAAACCTAGCACATCAAAAACCTTTCTAATATTTCCTAATCATCCTAGTTAACTAGGAAAGAAACATAACAAAAACAAGAAGAGCTTTCACCCTAGGTGCTCCTGTACCATTCTCCCCTAGCAAAAAGAAGTTATGTTGTAGTAGAAGGAACTAAGTTAGGATCTATGCCTAACTTGTTGAATTCAATGTCTAGGACCCAAGTTTCTTCAAATTCTTCTTTACCTTTCCATTTAATTAGGTGCTCCATATATACCTTTGGTTTGGTCTTCTTGGCAACCCTTGACTCCAATATCTTCTCTGCTTGGAGCTTTGGTGAGGCTGGCAACTTTAGTGCTTTGATCTCCTCTACCTTCTTTGTTTAGTGGTGGTCTCCACTAGGATCTAGCCCCTTATATTCCACCAAGTTTGCAACATTAAAGACTTGTGAAAGTCCCATGTCTTTTGGTACTTCAACCTTGTAATTGTTGGGCCCATACTTAGCTAGAATGGAACAAGCGCCTATCCTCCTCATTTTCAACTTGTGTGGAACACCTTTTTTCAATCTTTCTTTCTTTAGATGTACCACTACTAGGTCTCCAATTTGGAAATGAACCTCTCTTTTGCTGGCATCTATCTTTTTCTTGGTATGAGTCATAGTTTCCACAGGGGCCTTTTTTACTGTTTCATTAACCTCCTTCATTGAATGGGAAAAATCCTCTAGATGTCCACTCTTCTCTGTATTATTCACAAGGTCTCTAAGCTCACAAATACCCCTGGGATGTAATCCATAAACTATTTCAAGGAGGATCTTCCTTGTGGATCTATTTATTATTTCATTATAAGAAAACTCTACTTGGGCTATTAGTTGATCCCATGCTTGGCCATATTCCTTGGTGAGACACCTTAAAAGGTTCCCCAAGCTCCTATTGACTACCTCAGTCTGCCCATCTATTTGGGGATGATAGGAAGAGTTGAAAGAAATATTGGTGCCAAGCTTATGCCAAAGGGTCTTCCAAAAATGACTCATAAACTTAGAGTCTTTGTTAGATACAATGCCGAGAGGTAATCCATGTATTCTTACTACCTCTCTAAAGAAGAGATTTGTTATGTGGGATGCATCATGGGTAGTTTTTCATGGCACAAAGTGGGAAATCTTACTAAAACTATCCACTATCATAAAGATACTATCTATCCCTTGTTTTTTCTTACGGATCCCAAACACAAAATCCATGCTAAGGCATTCCCAAGGTCTATTTGGAATTGGGAGGGATTGATACAACCCTACATTAGATGAGGTTACCTTAGCCTTTTGATAGATAATACAAGTTTCTACATACCTTTGAATATCCCTATTCATCTTAGGCTAATAGTAGTATCTTTTAATAAGATCTAAAGTTTTGTGTATGCCAAAGTGACCACTTAATGCACCATTATGAGTTTCTTGCACTATGTTCTCTCTCATTGAACCCCTAGGAACACAAAGTTGTCCACCCTTAAACAAAAGACCATCTTGAATATTATAGTCAAAGTACTCACCATGAAAATGATTTTGGTAGTCCATAAACACCTTGTATACTGCTAAAAAGTCCTCATCCTCTAGGTACAACTCCTTGAAGCTCTCTATCCCAATGCTTTTCAATTGAATTTATTGAACTATGAGAAACCTCTTACTCAATGCATCTTCCACCTTGTTTTGAAGTCCCTTCTCATGTTTGATGGTGAAAGTGTAGTCTTGGATGTACTCTACCCATTTCATATGTTTGTGACTTATCTTATCTTGCAAGTTAAGAAAACTCAAAGCTTAGTTCTCTAGATAGACCACAAAATATTTAGGGAGGAGATAGTGTCTCCATTTCCTTAGTGCTTGGACCAATGCATATAATTCCAGGTCATAAATGATGAACTAAAATTGATTGAATACCTAAATGACTTGAAGATCAATGATTAGAGATCACCGAGTACTGAAATGATATGTAAGATAATTAAATCAGTTATTATGTTGTCATTGATGTCAAACAGTTTTGACATTACTTATCATGATAGTTACAAACATCTAAACATCTGTAAAGAGGAGAGAAAAGATGTAGAACTAAGATATCTACATGGAGGAAGATGGATATGACAGATGAGGATAAGGAATACTTTTGGTAACTTATTGATGAGTCTATGACTTCATATAGTTGACTTGATTATGTTGCATTAATCTGTTATGAAGTTGGAAGAAAAACTTAACAAAGAAGTGTGGTTGGTAAATGAAGCACTTTAGTATACACCGAGCTAGTGTAGTGTATACCGAGCGACAATATTAACCAAGGTTGTGTTCGCCGACACATTTCTTCATTAACCAAGTATGGATGAAAGAATTTAATGTTAAGTTTAGTTGACATAAATTGATGATTTGTAAAGTGTTATGATTTTGAGATTGAGGATAAAGTTTGTTACAAGATCCACGGCTAACAAAATTCAGTGAAGATCTAAGGGATGGAATTGAAACGTGTTACTGACACAACCGTCAAAGAAAGTTTAAGATGCAAAATCAATGAAGGAGATTAAGTGGAAAAATATGATGGTTGATATGAAAATGGTTTATCAGTCTATATAAGAGATATGAGTTTCTTTATTGAAACATGCTGGAAGATAGAAGATTGCAAAGATTTCACATGAATACAATTTCATGCATGCCTAATTAGACTGGTTGGAGGAGAACCAAACTGTAGAACATCACCGAGCGTGAGAGAGCTATTACCAAGGGACAATAAGTTAATGAATGTTGAAGAAGTGAATTGATATATTGATCAGAGGATTTGTATGGGCTTAGAATAGATCTAAACATCTACAATTTGAGTTGTATTGTAATCAAATCAATTACTATTTCAATTTAACCATTGATACAAAAAAATCTCTTAACTGAGTGGACTTAACCATCTTATGATATACCCCATGCCATTCAATGAATGTACATTGTTATCCTGTCGACCCCATAGTGAATGCTGGTTGAATGATAAATGTTAGTCTTAAATCCTGTAACAAGGTCACACCTAATAGTGTGTTTGTAACCTTTAACAGGGTTGTCTCTTCACCGAGCTCACTTCAGAAGAGTGACAAATATTTTGGGTTACCAGTCCTAGGTGGTTTTTCCCTTAATAGGGTTTACACGTTAAATATTTGTATTATGTATTTTTGTGATGATTGATTTGTTGTCGTACTTTACATATTGCATATTTCATTTGGTCGGTAATCATTGTGAGTAATTAACTGGTAATTGGTAAAGGCACATATAGTTTAGTATTTCATGTTACCGAGCTATAAAAGTTTGTTGAATTTTTTTAAAGAGATACATTTTGTAATTGGGACTATTGGATAGCTAATCTAACTGAGTCACCCCCCTCTTAGTTATTCTAACAATTGGTATCAGAGCATTGTTTTCTTGGAATAGAGTTTTAAGGACTTTAGCAGAAAGATCACAAAATGTATAAGAGGGAGGTGCCGAAGCTGAACAAGGATAATTTTATCATATGGAAAAGTCGAATGAAACTTCAAATATCTGGAATCAAAGATTTTTCCTTACATCTACTTGTGAATGGCTACTTACAACCACCGACTGGACCTTTGACTCTTGATCAACTAAAGGATCAACATGAACACAACATGACTATGATAGAGATTGTTGCTGCTCTATCAGATGCTAAATTTGAGGATGTCAAAGATTGTATTACTTCAAAGGAAATGTGGGACAAACTAGCTCAAGTCTATTGTGGTGATGTTAATGTCAAGAGAGCCCTAGCTGAAAGCCTAAGAGGTAGGTTTGATGATATAAAAATGAAAGGAAAGAATATAGTATAGTATAGAAATCTAATAAAGGAGGTAGTCAATGCTATTAGAGGATTTGGTGGTGTCATTGATGAAGATATAGTGGTAAGAAAAATTCTAAGGACCTTGCTACCTGCTTATGCAATCAAAATATCAGCTATACATGAAATGAGGTATGCACTTGGCAACACTCTTACTCTTGATAGTCTGATTAGTAAGCTAACAACTTTTGAGTTGAACAATTTTGATAATAGTATTGTATCATCTTTTGAGTCTTCTTTCATGTCTTCTTTGAAGATCGGTAAGTCTAATAGTAGAAATAATAGGGATGATAGTGACAGTAACACTAATGATCAACTTGATGAACTTGAAGCTCTTATGGTCTGAAGGTTACCTAAAGGTAAAGGTAGATATAGGGGCAAATTACCTTTAGCATGTTTTAACTACAAAAAAGTTGGTCATATTCTTGCTATATGTCCAAACAAGAAAGAAGATGATAGAAATAAAGATCAATTTGGTGAAGGAAGCTATGGAAGGAGAAAAAATAGAAGTTACCTACACTACAACAAAGATAACTGAGATAATAATGATAAGGGAAAAAAGGTATGTTACATTGCTGAAGAGAATGATACTAATACTGACATAGATGATGATGTTGAAGTAGTATTTGTTGCCATGAAGGATGATTCTAAGGAACAACAAAGGTATGTAGAGATAGCACTCATTTCTAAAGTAAGTAAAAATGATACATGGATCATTGATAGTGGCTGTACACATCACATGACTGGTGATGAAGAAAAGTTTGATCATCTTGAGCAATATAATGGAGGTTCTATAAAAATGGGTAATGATACACCATGTATGGCTAGAGGAAAAGGATCTTCACTAATAAATGATAAAATCAAATGTGATAATGCTTATTGGGTAGAAGGACTAAATTACAATTTGCTAAGTGTGGCATAACTTAACAACTTAGGTCACCAAGTATCTTTTGAGAGCAAGCAGGTAAAGATATTTAATGATGAAGGAAAACTTGTTAGAACAAAAGCACAATCCAAAGGTAACTTGTTTTATCTTGACAATGCTGAGTCTTCCTTTTTACTGATGAAAAATGAGGATGCATGGTTATGGCATAAAAGGTTATGTCATGTAAATTTTGATAACCTGATTAAGATCAATAGAAAGAAAAAGGTTAGAGGTATGCCTAGCCTAGCAAAGCCTGAACATGTTATGTGTCATGAATGTCAAAAATGAAAAATGACAAAATCTAGTTTTAAGAATAAAGACTATTCAACAAAGAGAGTCTTGGAGTTAGTTCACACTAACCTATGTGGTCCCATGGGAACTCAGAGCTACTATGGATATAGATATTTCATTCTACTTGTTGATGATTACACTAGATTGATGATTGTGATGTTTTTAAAAGAGAAATTTGAGGCATTTAAAATGTTTAAATGGTACAAAGAAAAAGTAGACAAAGAAACTAGGAAATAACTAAAATGCTTGAGATCTAATAGAGGTGGTGAGTTTATTTTTGATGAATTCACTAACTATTGTAATGAGCATGACATAAAAAGATAGGTTTCTACTCTGAGAACACTTCAACAAAATGATGGAATTTTCATCACACAATCAAAGTATGTAAAGGAAGTATTGAGAACATTTGGCATGGAAGATGCTAAACCAATTGGAACACCGATGGTCACAAGATGCAAACTGACTTAAGATGATGAATCCATAGAGGTACACCAAACATTTTACTGATCTATGATTGGTAAACTGATGTATGTAGTAAATAGTAGGCTAGATATTGCACATGCAGTGGGGATTGTTGCTATATTTTCTACCAATCCAAAGGATTCACATATGGTTGCAGTAAAAAGAATCTTGAGATACCTGAAGAAAACATAGGAATATGGATTATGGTATCCTAAGGAAGGCAATTTTGAACTAAGAGTCTACATCGACACAGATTGGGCTAGAAATATAGATGATAGAAAGAGTACAACCAGAGGAGCATTTTTATTTGGTGAAAGACTTCTTACTTGGACAAGTAAGAAACAACCTTGTATTTCTCAGTCTACTGCCAAAGCAGAATATGTTGTTGCTACTACAAACTATTCAAACATTTCTTATATCAAACAAGTGTTGGAATGAATGAATGAGGTAATCACTGAACCTATGATTATATATTGTGACAACACTAGTGCAATAAATATTTCTAAAAATCATGTAATGCACTAAAAGACCAAGCATATTTTTATTAAGTATCACTACTTAAGAGGACAAGTACATGAGAAGAAAGTCAAACTGGAATATGTTACATTAAAGGAGAAACTTGCTGATATTTTTACCAAGCCTCTATCGAAGGAAACTTTTGAATACTTGAGGACTAGACATGGGGTCCATCCCTTGTCTACCAGTCACTAATGTGATCTAGAGGTTGCGTCAGCCTAATCTTATCAGAAGATCATTCATTTTGATGCAACATAGCTCACACTTTGGATTTTTTCTAAGGTTGTGAAAGATTTTAGGAACTAGAACAAAGATTTGCATATCAGTATACCAAGATACATTGTCTACACCGAACAACAGAGAGTCACTTGGCTATTGCAGAGCTCTATATTTTATGTTTTTCTTTGGCATTGTTTTCAAAGGGAGAGAAGCAATATGAAAAATTGAGAGATTAATGGAACATTTATCTAAGGGAGAGATAATCTGAGAAAGTCAGGGAGAGTTTTGAAGATTTGTTGCTGAGAAAAGAAGGAATTTGAGAGCTAAAAAGATCAAATCTACAGAGGGAAGTCTACACTTTTAATGTTGTCATGTAATGTAGTGATTAAACATATTAAGATGGGAAGAGCTTACCGAGCCACAACATTTACTTACATAGTTGTAGAATACATGTTTGGTATGTGTATGGTATATTTCATATTGCTTGAGTTGCCATCAATGCCAAAGGGAGAGATTGATGAACTACAATTGATTGAATACCTAAATGACTTAAAGATAAGTGATTAGAGATCACCGAGTATTGAAATGATATTTAAGATAATTAAATCAGTTATCATGTTTTCATTGATGTCAACTAGTTTTGACAATACTTATCATGATAGTTGCAAACATCTAAACATTTGTAAAGAGGAGAGAAAAGATGAAGAACTGAGATATCTACATGGAGGAAGATGGATATGATAGATGAGGATAAGGAATACTTTTGGTAACTTATTGATGAGTCTATGACTTCATATAGTTGTCTTGATTATGTTGCATTAATCTATTATGAAGTTGGAAGAAAAACTTAACAAAGTAGTGTGGTCGGTAAATGAAGCACTTCAGTATACACTGAGCCAATGTAGTGTATACTGAGCGATCGTATTAATTGAGTTTGTGTTTGCTGACACATTTCTTCATTAATTGAGTATAGATGAAAGCATTTAATGTTAAGTTTAGCTGACAGAAATTGACGAGCGTAAAGTGTTATGATTTCAAGATTGAGGATAAAGTTTGTTACAAGATCCATGACTAACAAAATTGAGAGAATATCTAATGGATGGAATTGAAACGTGTTACTGACACAAACACTAAAGAAAGTTTAAGAGGCAAAATTAATGAAGGAGATTAAGTGGCAAAATTTGATGGTTGATATGAAAATGGTTTATCAGTCTATATAAGAGACATGAGTTTCTTTATTGAAACACGTCAGAAGATAGAAGACTACAGAGATTTCACATGAATACAGTTTCATGCATACCTAATCAAACTGGTTGAAGGAGAACTGAACTGCAGAACAACATCGAGCGTCAAAGAGCTATTACTGAGGGATAGAAAATTAATGAATTTTGAAGAAGTGAATTGATATATTGATTAGAGGATTTGTATGGGCTTAGAATAGATCTAAACATTTGTAATTTGAGTTGTATTGTAATCAGATAAATTACTGTTTTAGTTTAACCATTGATACAGAAAAATCTCTTAACTGAGTGGATTTAGTCATCTTTTGATATACCCCATGTCATTCAATGAATGTACATTGTTATCTTGTCAACCCCATAGTGAATGCTAGTTGAACGATAATTGTTATTCTTAAATCCTCTAACAAGGTCACACCTAACAGTGTGTTTGTAACCTTTAACAGGGTTGGCTCTTTACGGAGCTCACTTCAGAAGAGTGAAAAATATTTTGGGTTACCGATCCTAGGTGGGTTTTACCTTAATAGGGTTTCCACATTAAATCTTAGTATTATGTATTTTTGTGATGATTGATTTGTTGTCATACTTTACATATTGCATATTTGATTTGTTCGATAATCACTGTGAGTAATTAACTAGTAATTAGTAAAGGCATAGATAGTTTATTATTTCAAGTTATCGAGCTACAGAAGTTTGTTGAATTTGTTTAAAGAGATACATTTTGTAATTGGGACTATTGGATAACTGAGCTAACTGATTCACCCCCCTCTCAGTTATTCTAACAATAAGAAGAGTATCTTCTTTTTGCATCACCGAGTTTTTCACTGTGAAAGGTTGTTAGAGTAATAAAGTGTTTTCTTATTAATTAAGTCATGTTTGATTTAATTACTAAGTCACTTATTCTCTTTATTAATTATTATTGTGCAACCTAGGTTTTACCCTTTTACAGTTTTAGATCTCCTTTTATAAGGATTGATCTCCTCTTTTTTTTTTTTTTGAGAACTTTGAGAACATTCATTTTTATTGAATTGCAACTTTTATTTTTGCACATCAAGAATGGATCCTCTCTCATGCATCCATGCGTTCAAGCCTCTCTAGCTTCTTGCTTCTCTCTTTTTCTATGACAAGTGTTTGCATGCAACTGTTCTTGGGAGTTATGGGTTGTTTAATCATCAAATTGAATATGGTATCAGAGCTTCAGATCTATTTTCCCCTATTTGTTTCTTGAGAGATTTGGCTATGTTTATCAGATCTACATTTTTAGAGGGTTTTCTATTGGATATGGGGGGACCTCTCTTTCTGGTCATTTTTTACTCAAACCGACCTCATGGTTGCATTTTGAGTGTCCAAGAACCTTTAAATCCATATAAATTTTGTCCATTTTGGACAAAGTTGGAATCTGTGGAATTTTTTTTTTTGCAACCGGCCCCTATATAGATCTTGAGGTGGTCACTACTTTTTTGGAGCATTTTTGGCTCAAACAAACTTCATCATTGAGCTCGTAGTGGCCAAGAACCCCTATTTCCATATAAGGTACATCTGATTTTACACAGTTGCAGATTGTGGAAAAATGTTTTTGCCTACCAGAGTCGTACGACTCTGGCACAAATCTTGAGGTTGTACGATGATTTTTTTTAAAAAAAAATTGGGTGTGGGCCACCCATGCGTCACCCAACAGCCACTATGGTGGTTTGTAGCTACCTTGCAGTAACCGCTAGTGGCTTTCAGTCACCTCCAACGGCCCGCAGTGGTGTCACCGCCGGAGTCACCAGAAAATGACTTCTGCGGTCACCAGTGAATGTATAGTAACCACCGTAGTGATCAGCGTGACTACTGGTGACTGGTTATAGTGATAACAATTAACCACCAGGTTTTTAGCCCCTGCATACCCATCCTTTGGTCACATGCAGCAAGGAGACAACCCTCTAGCCCTCAGTGCTAGCCTCTGGTCATGTGGTGACCATAGGCCAGATTTTTTCAGCCCCAGGGGCCTATTAGAAATTTGCAGTGATGGGAAGATGACCATCAAATTTAGGCCCATAAAGTACTGATGTTAGTAATGCATCAGTCCCTTTGAACTATGTTTTTTAGGCCCTCCAACATAGCTGTTGGTTTTTTGCTCATAACTTGAGCAGACACTATTGAAACTGGACAAACAAGATACTTGGAGTTCAAAGGTAGAACTTCTGGACAAATGATATATCATTTGAAAGCTTTTTCTGAGACCTTTCCAGTGTTGTGAGTTATTTTTCCAAATTATTCTCTAGGTATATTTTATTTAGTTTCTTGCATTTTTGCAATCTGTTGGATATCCTGGATGTTTCAAGCCTTGGGATCTCTTCCCATTGAGGGATAGCTCATCTTAGGCTATTCATTTTTTAGTAGCCTTCTCTCATCTTTGAGCAGTGCATACTTCACTTTTGTAGCATTCATTTATGCACACACACTGAGATAAATTACCATTATATTGCATGTATGGGATCTTGTACATGTTTGTGCTCTTTGTACTTGGAGTCTATTATAAAGTGCCAGAGGGGGGTTTGATGTTTTGCTTTGTTTTCCATTTACTTTTTTCATGTGAGAGTTCCTCCAATAAAATTAGCCTCAAGTTGTCTTTATTTGTGTTTGTACTCTTTCTGCACATTCGGTGTTTCTAGTTCTTCTTCATCATGCAATTTATATTGGACGTTCTTTTCAGTGTACCTGTCATTACTCACTTTTTAGAATTATGGGGGGATTTCTATTATTGGATCTACTGCTTCCTTGGTTTGATAGTGTGAGCTATGTATTTAGTATTTGTTCCTATGTACTAGGTGGATCCAGTGGCTGGGTACCCATGCATTCTGGACAGATGGATCATTTACCATATGGACACTCTTTCTTTCCTATTTTTTTGGAAGCACTCTTCTAGCTTTGATTGATCAAATCTTCAGACTTTCTATGTTTTTATGCCATCTGTATCTTTGAGTTTAGCTATTTTTCTTTTTTTGCCTCCTAATTTGAGTAGTATCATTTGAAGGCACTTGTACAGATTACCATATTCTATATCTTCGACTTTAGTTGTTTGTCTTTGTTTGCCTCCTGATTTGAGTAGTGTCATTTGAGGGAACTCTTGCAGATCATAGTCTTCTCTACCTAGTCATATTTCAATAGAGGATCTTTAGATCAATAGTTACTTCTTGACAAAGTTTCTAGCTTCTTGCTTTAGTGATGTTGTATATGTTCATCCTTGTTCCTATTTTTTGGAACATTGCTAGTTTTGGAGGCTTCTTCAATTCTTTAGACTAGTCTTCATCTCTTTTTGGAGTAGAGATATTCCCATGTGGTTTTCTCTATTTCTCCTCTTTTACAGAGACTCTCTTTTGTACTTGGGTACCTAATAAAACCTTTTGTTGTCAAGACCCATTTGCTTTCAATAGTTCTTTCTAGGTTTTTAGATTCTCCTAAAGTTCATCTTAAGGGGGGTGTTAGAGTAATAAAGTGTTTTCTTATTAATTAAATCATGTTTGATTTAATTACTAAGTCACTTATTATCTCTTTCTGGTTAATCTAAATTTTAGGTATATAATAATTAATTACTTTATTAATTATTATTGCACAACCTAGGTTCTACCCTTTTAGGGTTTCAGATATTCTTTTATAAGGATTGATCTCTTTTTTTCTTGAGAACTTTGAGAACATTCATTTTTATTGAATTACAACTTTTATTTTTGCACATCAAGAATCCCTCCTCTCTCATGGATCCTATTGGAAAGTTGACTATACTCTTGAATATGAGTATGATTTAGTATTTTCATTATGGCAACAAAGTCATATGGAGTTTTGGAGTCAGCACACTTACTCATAAGATAAAAAAATGGCTTTATGGAAGACAGGATAGTCAGTGAAGCACTAGATGAATAGAGCATCAATGCACATGCATGTGACTGAGTTTTTGTATGAGCCCTAGAAGATATGCTTTTGGTTATGTTAGTAAGCTATGGTTAAGAGTGCATGATTGGATGAGTTAGTATGATGAAGATACAGTGAGTTGAAGTGATATAGACAGTGAGCAGCATAGCAGAACAGAGTATGCAGCTGACTATTAGTATTTTGGTTAGTGGTTATAATATTGTTTTGTAAAGGCTATGCACCTATTGTATTTGTGTTGTAAACATGTAAATCTAATTATATGTAAAAATGTTTGAGCCAATTCATTTGGAAGTGTTGTATGTAATTAGTTATAGGTCGACTTAGTAAATAGTTTTGGTTGCACCTATATATAAGACACACACTTTTGTATTAGTGCATGTGATTGATAGCAAAGATGAAATAAGTCGAGAAAAAGTATGCTAAGAGTAGTTAGAATTTTGTAGAGCTTTACAAGAGGCTAAACCATCAACACACAAAAGGAACTAACTAGAAAAGTAGTGTCATAGTAGTAGTTCACCTTGCAGATATAGTGTGTATCTGATACTCAAAAAGTTGTAGCCTTCACCACTTGAGCAGTGAGCTCTAGGACAGTGTGTCCTCATGTCTAACATGGTTAATTTTAAATGACTCCTAACAAGGTTAGACCCTTGACAAGGTCATTGTACTTAAGAAATGTAATGATAGCTCCTATCAGGGCTAAGGAACATTAACAGGTTCATAATACACAAGTACAATTATTAGTGGGTATTAACTCCCACCCAAATTTTTCCTTTGGTCAATGTTTCCCTGTAATCATATATGGTGTTATGTGTTATGTGTTGATTACTCTACATGATTTAACATTCAATTCAGAATTTAAGTTATTGAGTTAAGTTTCAAGTATCCGAAAGTAATTATATAGAACACTGATTCACCCCCCCCCCCTCTCAGTGTTCCCATTCCTAACAATTGGTATCAGAGCTTTGGTCCTCTGAAGACAAGTTTAACCACTTGAGGAGATCATGGGTCCAGAAGAAGTAAAACATCTAAAGAAGAATCTTGAAGAAGCTCTTGAAGACCTTGATAGATTTGAGAAAGAAATTGAAGAACTAAAATTAAAGGTCAGTGGTTCTCAAGTTTTCATTAAGAAACTAAAAAAATATTTGAAGGATTTTTCTAGTAGTGATTTAGGGAAAATGGTCAAAAAGATGAATGATGAAAATACATCTCTAAAGGATCAGATTGAAGAGTTGGATGAAAATCTATTTAACAATCAAGAAGCCTATGAATAACATGTTAAAGAAAACAAGTAGTTGGATGAAGAACTGAGGCAAGAAAACATGAAAATCTTGGAGTTAGAGAACATCAAGAAGCAAGTGGAATCTGAATTGACTGAAGCAAAGAATCATATTGACAAATTGCACACAAGCAAGGATCTAATAGAGTTACAATTGTATGCATAGAAGATTAAAGGAGATAGATCTGGTATTAGATTCAATGAAGTACAAAATCAAATCAATGACATGCAAGAAAGAATGAAAGCACTAGAAGATTCTATAGAAGCCAAGAAGACTCTAGATCATACTGAAGCTAAATCATAACCATCTAAAGATGAGCGCAAGCTAGTAAAAAAGACTTGTTATGCTTATAACAAGCATGGTCACATAGCAAGAGATTGTAAAGAGGTAAGACCTTTCAATGGTTACTGTTATTCATGCAATAAGTTTGGTCATAGAACTATGAATTGTATATCAAATCAAAGAAATCAGACTTAGAAAATTCAGAGAAGTCATCCATCGTAGAATGTTAGAAGTCCTCATAACATTACATGTCAGATATGTAATTATAATGGTCATACAGCTAGACAGTGCAGTATGGTAACTCACATCAATGCACTAAGGAATATAAGGCCTCCAATTATCTGTCACACTTGTAACAAGGCTGGACACATCTCAAAGTTTTTCACATCAAAAGTGCAAAGACAAGAAAGCCCTAATAAGTCTCAAGGATCAATTCTAGATGAATCAGGAGAAGTCAAGTTTGTGAAAGCTACAGAAGGTGCAAGCTTGATTTGGCAAAAGTAAAGAAGGATAAGGTTGATGAGTATGTATTTGATGCATCCATAATGGACACACCCTCTACTTTTGGATGAATGACCCTCATGGTCATAGGGTGAGATAGATTAGCTCTAGACCCCTACATGGCTAGTATACTCACCTTCAGAGTATGTGCCTTTGGTTGTAACTATTTGGAGACTAGTTGATGTAGTATACAAGAGCACACTGCTTGATTGATAGAAAAGATGAAGATTGGAATTCTCTATGGGATTTTGTGTTTACACAAAAAGCATTAATGTTGGAAAGCTGATTTAAAGTCATCAAAGATCCATTATTCACATATTTGCATTTGAGTTTAAGAATTTAGAGAGAACAAGAGATCAAAGAATCTTATGTTGAGAGATTGCAGTTGATTTCATCAATGAAAGGAAGTTAAGTTTATTGCAAAGCCCTAGTTTGGACATGATGGTTTAGAAATCCTTGGAAACATATTTGAAGTGATTAATCAAGTAAGTTATGGATACTCTAGTTGTTTTTGATGTTGCTGAAAGGAAGAGATACATTTTTAAGAAGCACCCTTTCAAGTCAATCCTAGATGGCCTAGAAGGAGCATTCTCTAAGACTCTGATGGGAGTAATGCATGTAGAAGACATACATGCATACATCTACTACAAGAAGGAACTAGTAGGTTTGGATAGAATAAGGTCACACTTAGAGACAATGATGAATCCTGACAAGGCATTCCTAGATGAGTTCGTACACTTGGAAAACAACCCTATTATTGAGTATACAATATTATATGAATTCTATGAATCTGAATATATTAAGATCCTACTAAGTAGAATTCATGATGACCTATTCTAGATAGGAGAAGTCCCTATTAGAATAACTACTAATCTCATTTATGAGATGACCAGACTTCCTAAGACTGACATCATTCTTCCTATTGGTAAGGATGTCAGGAAACTAGTTGAGCCTGTAAGTCATGCAATGATAAGTGCAGGATGACCATTGAGCCGATTGAAGAGAAAAATATCAAGCTTATGTCTATGATGCTTGGATATAAGTTTCAACATGAAAGTAGGGTGAATAGTGTGTCCACAGCCATTATTTTAGTAGCCATCAGAATTATGAAGGAATATAGACTTGAACTTGTGTGAGATCTTGCGTGCATAGTTGATGCATAACATAAGGGCTATCAAACATGAAAAGAGTAAGATATTTAGGTTTGGGTCACTTATCATCTATATGTACTTTCATATAGTCGGTAAAGTCTGATATATACCTTGACAAGAGTCTACCCACAATGCCTCAAATATCATTCAAAGAATAATCAAAGAGTACCTTGAGGGACTTCATGGACTTAGAAATTAAAAAAATTCAAAATTAGAAAGCAAAGAAGGTTTTGGATACATGAGAGCATAGTAGAGAAGTAAAAGGATACCATTTGTTTCATGGTTGAGATTGATATAACATACATGGAAGCTGTAGAGCCTAGGACTAAGTGGATCCATCCACTTGGTTATGAAGTGGAAGAACATATTATAGAAGCCTATACACAAGTCTTACTATTAGCGCTTAAGGATCTTAATGAGCCTAGATGGGGCACCTATGAGGAGAAGACAAGACATGTAGATTTAGTCTTGTACAGTGCTACAACCAAGAGGAAAGCATCTAAAATCACCTTTGAGATACTGAAGATTCATGGTGTCACTCAAGCAGACTTGGATAAAGCTAGAGAAGCCAAGATTGCAATGCAACTTGAGAGTGCACCCTCTTATGAAGTGAAAATAGAGAAAATAGATGATCCCAAGGAAAATAAGAACAAGATTGTTGATAGCACTTCAACGCCTACTCCTACTATTTATCTAGAGTCCACACTAGCTCCTGAGTATAGCAGGATGCCTAAGAGGAAGAAGTAGACCGACGCAAGCCATCTATCCTCTAGGACAACCAAAAGTCAAAGGAAGAACACCCAAGCACCTCACGAGGTAGGATTCAGACCGAATCTTGAAGTGTTGAAAAAATAGGATAGTAGATGAAGGAAGAATTGATCAAATGGGGAATTTCTATGATAAATATAGTGAGACTGATAAATCTAAGATCCATGGTATGATCATAAAACACATGATTAAGTTCAAGAAAATAGTCTTGGAAATTAAGATAGTCATTCCGGATAGTGTATGGAATATCTTAGATTTTTTGAAAAGATAGGTTATAGAGGAAGACTTCAGAATAAGGGAGAAGATAATGGATAACAACCTCCCTATATGTTCAATTGAAGGAAAAATACTATTGTTGGATTTGGTGAAGCTGCACCTTAGAACCAAGTTGAGAAATCTGCAAATCAAAAACAAGGATTATGAGTTGGTAGCAAAGGAGACTAAAAAAGCATTTGAGAAGGTGTTCTTAGATAGACACATGTATCCTCCTACTGCGCCTATAACCCAAGCTCCATCTAAGGAAGAAAAAGAAGCTGAGGTCCCTAATGCACCTATAATAGGTCCAAAGGATTCAATGCCCACAATGACAATGGCTACTAATGCAATGGAGTCTGTTCCCATGCCTAGAACAAAAGATGGCACAATTATGATTGATAATGTATAGATATCAATGGAGGTCACCGATAAATACTTGGATAAGTTTGAAGAAGCCTTTTTAAGTATAGAAGAGGCTAAAATTATATGTGGTGATAATTCACCTATACACCAAGAAGAAGTTTATATTGAGGATCTAATAGGACAGGAAGAAGAAGAGGAGAAATAAAAAGAAAAGGAGAAAGAGGATGAAGAGAAGAAAGATGAACCTGTAGATGAGCCACCTATCGAAGTTTCAGTAAATGTAAATACTAAGGTAATGGATGTTAGTCAAAGTTCACTCCTTACCCCTAAGCCCTCAATGTCATTTTTTTCAAGTTTGACCCCTGACACAACAAGTTTAGATTAATGGGGAGAAGAAGACCTGATTAAGATCAGTGTGTTAGCAATGGAAAAGGAAAAGGATAAAAAAGTAATGAGGGACCCATTATTTTTTGAATCATTAAGTATTATGAATAGCCTACTACCTAAGAATAAGAAACTAATAAGTGTTCATTTAGTAGATGATGTCAGCTCCATCCTATCAAGTTTTAAAGAAAAATTCTCAAGCCTAGAAGAATCAACATCCAAGGTTGCATAAGAAAAATATCTTAAGAAGAGGCTAAGTGAATTGATCAGTAACTTCACACTTGACCTTAGTTCCTTAAAAGTTGGTCAAGCTTTGCTAAAAGACTTAGTAGCTAAATGAAGAAATATAATAGCTGACTATATGGATAAGGACAAACTAACTAGAGATCTCTCAAAGAAGATTCAAGAAGTTGAATCAATGATGGAAGTAGTAAGGAAATTAGTGGAAGATCCTTCCTCAGATGTAAACATGTGCAATAATGTCTATTAAGGTCAATTAGACAAAATTGAGAAGGTAGAGCAAGAAATGGCCAAGATAAGGGCTAGGCAAGCAGAGTTAAGACATGCGCTTGCACCCTCATTGGATGTGCTAAATTAGAATATCAAGGAGATTGATGCCACTATGGTGACATGAGATCAAGGTCCAGGTTCAGATTTGGAGAAGATGGAGAAGTTGACATATGCTTTGTGCACCTATCTCCAAAGAGTAAATGCACTAAAGGCATTTTGGCAACAAGAGATACACTTACTCATAAGATCAGAAAATGGGTAAGTATGGAAGAAAGGATAATCAATGAAGCACCAGATGAATAGAGCATCAACACACATCTGTATGACTAATTTTTTGTATGCATCCTATAAGATAAGCTTTTGGTTATGTTATTAATCTATGGTTAAGAGCGTATGATCAGATGAGTTAGTATGATGAAGATACAACAAGTTGAAGTGACACAGACAGTGAGTGATAGAGTAGAACAAAGTATGCAGTCGACTGTTAGTATTTTGGTTAGTAGTTATAATATTGTTTTGTAAAGGCTATGCACCTATTGTATTTGTGTTGTAAATATGTAAATCTAATTTTATGTAAACACACTGGACCCAATTCATTTGGAAGCATTGTATGTAATTAGTTATAGGGTGACTTAGTGAATAGTTTTCGTTGTACCTATATATAAGACATGCACTTTTGTATTAGTGCATGAGATTGATAGAGAAGATGAAATAAGAAGAGTAGAAGTATGAAAAGAGTAGTTAGAATTTTTTATAGCTTTACAAGAGGCTAAAGCATCAGCGCACAAAAGGAACTAATCAGACAATTAATGTTACATCAACAGTTCACCTTGCATATATAGTGTGTATCTAATACTCAAAAGGTTGTAGCCTTCACCACTTGAGCAGTGAGCTCTAGGATAGTGTGTCCCCACCCCTAACTGAGTTAATTGTAAAAGACTCCTAACATGGTCTGGCCCTTGACAAGGTCATTGTACTTAAGCATTGTAATGACAACTCCTAACAGGGATAAGGAATATTAACAGGTTCATAATACACAAGTACAATTATTAGTGGGTATTAATTCCCACTGGGGTTTTTTCTTTTGCCAAGGTTTCCCTGTAATCATATTAGGCATTATGTGTTATGTGTTGATTACTTTACATTCTTTAATATCCAGTTCAACATTTAAGTTATTGAGTTAAGTTTCAAGTATCAGAAAGTAGTTATATAGAACACTGGTTCACCCCCCTACCCCTCTCAGTGTTCTCATTCCTAAGAGATCCATGTGTTCAAACCTCTCTAGCTTCTTGCTTCTCTATTTTTTTGTGATAGGTGTTTTTGTGTAGGTGTTCTTGGGAGTTGTGGGTTTTTTACTCATCAACTCCAATAGAGGCTACTAGTCTTCCTTCTTGATTGAGAACTGCTCCAATGGAAGTGTGACTGACATCACATTATATTGTGAAAAATTTATCAAAACTTGACAATACCAATATTGGTTGAGTGGTTATCCTCTATTTTAAGGTCTCAAAGCCCTTATTAGCTTGTTCACTCCACTAAAACTTAGTCTTTACACCACCCTTAATGTTGTCCAAAACTAGTGCACATATCTCGCTAAAGTGTCTAATAAATTTCCTATAGAATTTTTCTTGGCCATGAAAGCTTCTCACCTCAATAGCTAACTTAGGTGTAGGAAATTTCAAGATTTCCTCCACCTTTCTTTAGTTCATCTTCAAATTACCTTCAAAAATAGCAAAGCCAAGGTATACTAGCTCTTATTTTAGAAACTCACTTTTCTCCAAGTTTATTATTAACTTTTATTCATGTAACCTTTGCATCACCATTTGTAGGTTCTTGAAATGCTCTTCCTTTGTCTTAATGATCACTAGGATGTCATCTAGGTACACAAAAACCCATAGTCCTATTAAGTCCTTCAACACCTCATTCATCAACCTCATGAAGGTGCTTGGAGAATTGGATTTTCCAAATGACATGACACGCCACTCATAGATTCTGCCAGTAGTCTTAAGATTTATCTTCCACTCATCTCCTCTTTTGATCCTTATTTGGTGGTATCCACTTTTAAGGTCTATTTTTGAGAAGTATTTTGATCCACCCAAATAGTCCATAAGATCTTCAATCCTAGAGATAGGAAACCTATACCTAATGGTTGACCTATTTATGGCCCTAGAGTTAGTACAAAGTCTCCAAGTACCTCCTTTATTTGGGGCTTGGACTGGGGGAACAACACATGGGATTATGCTCTTTCTAATCAAGCCTTGGTCAAGCAACTCTTGAATTTGTTTGGCAATCTCAACATTTTGTTGCAGAGTCATCTTATAAGAACCATTATTAGGGAGTGAGGCTCCAGGTATGAAGTCTATTTGATGGCTAATGTCTCTCTTAGGAGTTAGGGTATTTGGTTGACCATCACTAGCAATTTCTTTGTACTTCTTCAAAAAATCTTGCACTTCTAAGGGTAGGTCCTCGTTCTTGATCACTCTTTCATCCTTAGGTTTCAAAACCAAGGAAAAGCCTACTCCATCTACTTCTTCTATTGTCTTCACAAAATCCTTCCCCCTTACCAAGAGTATTTTAGGTTCTTCCCCTCCCCTTCTTCCAAGATTAACTAAATCTTGAAGTTCTCTCCATTCTTCTTGAAATAGATTGAGTTCTTGGCCCCATCATGTATGGAAACTCTATCAAATTTCCAAGGTATTCATAACAGTAGATGACAAGCATCCATGGGAAATACATCACACAACACCTTTTCCTTATACCTCCCTATGGAGAACTCCACCCAAATTTTCTCATTAACCAATACATGTTGGTCCTTCTTCAACCAAGTGACTCTATAAGGGTTAGTGTGAGGGATTATTTTAAACTTAAGTTTTTATATTGCCTCCATAGATATGATGTTCTAAGTAGAATGATAATCTATGTAACTTTGCAAACATTTCCTATAATCATGCACTTGACCCTAAATAAGGACCTTCTTTGTCTTGGTTCTTCCTTGACATGCTCCTTAATGAGTATTTTCCTGGTCATCAAACTCTCTCCCATTTTTGAGTCTAATGATACCTTTGTTGTCTTACTACTTGATGACTCTTCTTGGATAAAAGTTACCCTCTTTTCTCCTTGGGATGATTTTCTCTTCTCTAGGCATCTATATGCTAGATGGCCATACTGATGGCAATTGTAACATTTAATGGATAAAAAATAAGACCCTCTCCCTTGGCTATTAGATCTTCCCCTTGAGTTACTATTATGACCTCTTCCTCTATTTTAATCCCATCTACTACTTCTTGTCTCTCCTTGGCTATCTGTGAGCTTGGACTCTCCTTGAGTTCTTGCTTCCAAGTTCCTTCCTCTAAAGCCTCTTCTCTAATTTCCACCATCTCTTCCTCTACCTTACCCCTACTACTGGTGTCATTCTTCTTTTTTAAGTTTTCCTTCTATCTTTAGGGCCAAACGATAGCATTAGTATATAGTCTTAGGACTTGGGAGACTAATTTCTTCTTGGATGTTCCATTTCAATCCATTAAGCTACCTAGCTACCTTCAAACTCTCTTCTTCTATCACATGTGATCTTAAGAAGAGCTTATGGAACTCTTTGGTGTAGGCACTCACCTAAAGATCTTTTTGTCTTAAATTATGCCTCTTCTTATGCAATTGTACCTCATAATCTATTTGAGTTGATGTGAAAACAACCCACTACTTCCAAGAACACCTACATGCAAACACATGTCACAGAAAGAGAGAGAAGAAAGAAGCTAGAGATGCCTAAATGCATGGATCCATGAAAGAGGAGATATTCTTGATGTGCAAAAATAAAATGTTCAATTCAATAAAATAAATATTGTTTTTTTTCTGATAGGTAATAGGCCGAAGCCAAGATCAACAAGGGGCTGAAGAAGACCTAAACCCAAGACCTCCCAATTGAGAGGTTCGCAACTTATCATTGCATTGTGGGTTGTTCCCCATAAAATAAATGTTCTTAATTACAATATGTTATTCTCTATTATGAACCAAGAGGAGATTAATCCTTATAAAAGGAGATCTGAAACCCTAAAAGGTTAAAACCTAGGTTGCACAATAATAATTAATAAAATAATTAATTATTATATGCCTAAAGTTTAGCTTAAGTAGAAAGAGATAATAAGTGACTTAATAATTAAATCAAACATGATTTAATTAATAAGAAAAAAACTTTATTACTCTAACACCCCCCCATAAGATAAACTTTGGGAGAAGCTAAAAACCTAGAAAGAACTATTGAAAGAAAATGGGTCTCAGCAACAAAAGGCTTGATCAGGTACCCAAGTACAAAAGAGAGTCTCTGTAAAAGAGGAGAAATGGAGAAAACCACATGGGAAAAACTCTACTCCAAAAAGAGACAAAGACTAGTCTAAAGGACTAAAGAAGGCTCCACAATTAGGAATGTTCCATAAAATAGGAACACAAATGAACATGTAGAACATCACTAAAGCAAGAAGCTGCAAACTCTATCAAGAAGTAACTGTTGATCTTAAGATTTTCCATTGAAAATAGAAATGACCAGGTTTAGAAAATAACTGTAATCTATATGAGTGCCCTCAAATGACACTGTTGGTGTTCAAAATGGATGCTTATGCTCTTAGGCTGCCAATATACCCTCAGATAGATTTTAGGAGTAGTTAGTTCCAAAATGTATAGGGATCTTAGGATAACTGGACCAACTATAGGGACAAGACTTCCCTCTTCACTTCTAGCTCTACAAAACCAAGGCGGGAGCACCTAACCTAGTGAAAAATACACTTCACACACCAAAGACTGGGTCTAGACAATAGATTGATAGTAAGAAAGTACTAAATGCTAACCTCACATTCATTGACTCTCCATTACTATAGGGTAACATAACCACACAACCAACTACTTAAAGCTTAAAAAGGTTATTGATTTCAATATTCTTGGGATGCAATAACTTCAACTAGTGTATGCTAACAAAAGAGATACTCATTTAGGCCAGTGCCTCATCCATTGGGCAAGAGACCTTAGACACAAAGACACACAAACTTGAGAATATCTAAGAATTCAAAGCCATAAATACATTTATCCTAATCTTTACTTCTTAAAAAACATCCTTTCATAGACAAGGGGCAAACCCATATCCCACCTAGATCATAGTTTAATCCAATCCTAGATTAGAACTCAAGAATGAAGATACATACATACAACAATATGTAATGAGCTAGAAAACTCAAAGCTTACTTGACTTGACACACAGGAGAGATAAGAACTAGATATTTGTATTAAGTATGATGAATTCCTTATGTGTATACAATGAACTACAAAGCACCCTACTTGCAAACTACAACTTAGACCTACAACTTTCTTCTTTCATTAGCAAACACTGATTCAAAAAAGTATTATAGAACCCTGGGACCAGAAACTCAGGATTGAGTTTGAACTTTTGCAAATGGAACCCTTCTAAAATAAAAAATTCAACATTATATACCATTGGTTACCTTGGAATCCAAAACAGGTTAGGATGCAACAAGCTACGGATAACAGGGGTAAGTGTTAGGGTTTCCACCCACCATACAATTCAAATAGATCATAAATTAATACACTGGAAAGGAAAACCAAGCAACCCTCAGGCAATCAGATCTAAAAACCAATCTTCACTTATGGTAAATCCTCTGGAAATGTACTAAAGATCATGAGACTCTTGCAAATTCATCTAATTTGACTCCTGCAACATGCCTCAAGCACTATTATTCATTCTCCCCATGGCATAAAACTCCCTGTAATTAACCATCATACTCGCTAGACCACATTGCAACAATCGGCACCACCAAACTAATCAAATCTGGCCATGAAAGCATTAAAAACTAGTCCTTTCTATCACATGGAAACCCTCTGGAAATTTGAATTCAAATAACAATGGTTACTTTATGGCTCAAGTAGAAAATCGGTGGTCAATATTTGAATACAAATCAACTTTATATCATGACCGTCCGATCTTGATATTTCACGGGTCTTATGATTTACCTTTAATAGGAATCCTGGTTACATTTGGTGACAACGTGGCTAAGTAATTTCCTATTCATGAAATGAAACCCCAAATCATGTTTAACTTTAGCAAATTAGTGAACAAAGAAAAACACTTAACCTCGGTTCATAATTGGTGAATGGGAGACTGAAGGAATTTCCCAGTTTGCTGAACATTTTTCCTCTTTGTCGGTTTATTTAGCTACTATGTGAATGCTTGTTTGCCAAATCGCCAGATCTTTTAGCACTTCACCATTTTATTATGTGAAAGATTGAAACCTTTGGACTTTGTCAGCGCTGCTAACCTTTTATCAGATCCACCAAAAAGAATGAGAGATTCACTGGGCCCGTATCAAGAAGATCGACGGTTGTCTGAAGTTCACATAGATCTCTAAGATTCCATTAGATTATAAGACAACCATTAGATGGAGAATCTCTCCCTACCTTGACAACCCTCTGACAAGATATGAAATCAATGACTGTCTTAAGTTCACAAGTGTCAGAGAAAACCCTTAAGATCATACGCTAGCCATCAATGCTCTGACAACGTCAGAACCCACTGAAATTGAAATCCTAGCCCCATTGACATGTTTGCATACCTGTAATCCATGGCCAATCAAAACCTAACACCTTAGCAACACATGGAAATTGAGCCCACTGTTCTCAAAAATCACTTAACCCTTCGACCATTCAGCAAATACGTGACTGCAGGGAAACTCCAAGTCACAGAATACATTACCTAACCCATGTTAGATCAAATGATTTAGCGAACAAAGCTTTTTGTTGAATCACAAAGTCCTTTCATAACCTCAGGTTACTCTTTGTGAACTAGTGAATACATAAAAGAAAAGAGGGCCCACTGATGATCTAGCGAATTACCGACCAAAGACTTTCACCAATTCATAGCAAAATTTGAAACACTGCCACTTTATCTAGAGATTTAGCAAATACACCTATTTGCCCATTCGTTGAAAGATTAGAACTCTACCAAATAATTATGAGAATGCACAAACACCAAAGACCTTATCAAGACCGCCAAATATTTAACCACTTTGCCAAAACCTTAGACCAGAAACTGGGCCCGCCTGAAGAGAAATCAATGGTTGTCACAAAAGCGCATACCTCTAACCAATTCTATCAGATCTTACGACAACCATTAGATCAAATTTTTAATATTGCTCTGTAGATTCTATGACATGGGACCCTCTAACAAAAGTTGACTTAGCACCTTGTGGACCAATCATATACCACCAAATTAGCACACCTAGCAAGTGGACCTGCTTGAAAGGAAAAGCTATGTCACAATAGGAAATCAACCACGAGCGCAAGATCTTATGAGCTAGAAAGATTCTATCTGCTCATAAGACAACCGTTGATTTAGAATCTCACTGTAGGGCACCTCCACTTCATGAATGAGTGACTAAGGGAAAAAGATATCAGTGTTCACTAGGTCACTTGATAAAAAGATAAGACTGCCAAGCATTTAGAGATTACGTGAACACTATTCGCTGAACTGCTAAAAAGATTATAAGGCATGAAAAAGTATTAGTCAATTCAGCAAACACTGGGAGAGAAAAAAACCACATGCACTAAGGGATTCTTAAGTGGCACAAAAAGGTAACACAAAATTAGAACAGGGTGAGACAAAATAAGGGTTTTTTCATGGCAACGACTAGATTTTTGAATTTTTTCCTAGGGTTTTTTGCCAGAAAATAGGAAAAAGGATGCAGAGGCCAAGAAAAAGGGGATGTAGCCATGAAAATTTTTACTAGTGCTAACAATGGCTCATACCCGGGGATGTGTATCTCTTTTAGATACAATGAACAAGCTAGAATCTCTTGGAAGAGCAGACCAACTCAAAACTTTGACCCAAAAAGCAAAAATAGACAGCTGTACAGGGGAAAACCTAAACTACTGTTCATGGAAAAGATACTTCAAGAGAAGTAAAACTTTAGGAATTGTCCATGAATAGGCAATTCTAAAGTACCATTAGTTAAATCCTTCAAGACATAAGAATTTGTCCCCCATTTGCTTTCAATAAGATAAGAGCCCAACCATATTGGATCAAAATTTCCATGCTTCCCCTTATCTTCTAACCTTGCATTGCACATCAAGACAAGGTCATCAACCTCAAAACTTCTTTGAGTAGACCTTCTATCAAACAAATTCTTACATTGTTTCTACAATGTCTCATTTCTTTCATGTGCATCTCTCCTTACCTCCTCCAAATGGATCAAATCATCCATTCTTACTCTCATCTCATCATTCAAATCTTCATCATATGCCTCGATGAACTTATACATCTGGAATAAACTATTTTGAGGCAATCTAGCACTTATTCCATACACCAAATCAAATGGAGCACAACCTATGGCCTTCTTAATAGTTACCCTATCAGCCCATAGTGCCCACCATAACTTTGAGTCCCAGGCCTTCTTATTCTTGTCTAATACTCTCTTGAGAATCTTAATCAGACTTTTCTTACTGGACTCGGTCTGGCCATTTCCTTATGGATGATATGGGGAAGAAAATGAAATGTGTATCCCATATTGCTGACAAAAATTACTAAATTCCTATGATCTAAAACACATTGCATTATCAACCACAATTACCTCTGGGTAACCAAACCTGGTGAGGATGTTCTGCATCATAAAGTCTGTCACAACTTTGCTAGTAGCCTTTCTAGTAGGGATAGCTTCAACCCACTTGGTGAAATAGTCTGTTGCCACTAGTATGTAAGAATGTCCACCACTAGACTTGTTTGAAATTTCTCCAATAAAATCAATACCCCATTTCTAGAAAGGAGCCTGAATTGCAACAGGTCGGAGTGGCAAATTTCCATTAAACTTCAACTTTCCTAAAAACCTCTGACATGCATCACATTTTCTTACAAACTGATGTGTATCCTTAAAAACTATACGCCACTAAAATCTAGACCTAAGGATCTTGTGAGATGTGGTCTTTGCCATATAGTGTCCTCCACACACACCTTGGTGCATTTCCTTTAACAGAGCCTCAGACCTCTCATGGTCTATACACTTTAGCAATACTCCTTCATTACTTCTCCACCATAACTTACCATGTATAATGGCATACCTTGCTAATTGCAACTTGATAGTTCTCCTTTTATTTTTGTCCATCTTAGGGGGAAGGACCAATGTTTGCAAGTAACCAATAACATCTTTGTACCAATCACAATAATCCATATAAAAAATGTAGGGCCTTTGTTCTTCTTCTAACACATTCACATGATTTGCAATTAAATTGCTTTGTGCCATTAATTTTGCAAGACCTGAGCCTCTTACCAACTTTGTAATCTAGATATCAATATTAAATTATTGGATCCTATTGATCCATCTACATCTTTTCCCTGAAACTTCTTGTTGCACCAATATATCCTTAACTACAACACTAGGAACATAAGCAACCACCTTAGCTCCTACAAGATAACATCTAAAAGCCTTGACTACTTTAACTAAGGCATAAGCCTATTTCTTAGTAATATCATATTTCAATTCTACTGCTTGTAGGGATTTACTAAAAAATGATATGGGTTGTTCATATGCATCTGAATTCTTTTGCAATAAATCTATTGCAACTGTATGACAAGAAGCAAAAGAGAATATCTACAGGGGCTTACCATAATCTGGTGTCCTTAAAACTTGAGCATCCTTGATGGCCTCTTTGATACTTCTGAAATATTCATCTGCTTCTTCATTTCATTCAATCTTTGCCTCTTTTTTCAACATTCTAGAGATAGGGAGACTGATTTCTGCAAAATTTGTAACAAATCTCCTTAGAAAATTTACCTGCCCAAAGAAAGACTATATTCCTTTAACATTTCTAGGTGGTGAAAGCTTATCTATAGCCATAACCCTTTCAGGGTCAATTCTCACTCCATCCTTGGACACAATATGTCCTAAGAGCTTGCCTTCCACAACACCAAAAGAACACTTCTTTGGATTCAAAGAAATCCCATGCTCCAAAGCTCTAATAAAAATCTTTTCAAGATGTTCACAATGTTGATCTTCCTTTTCTGAATATGCTATGAGATCAACTTGATATACCACTAGAAATTTGTTTATGAAGCCTGCAAAGGCCACATCCATAGCTCTCTGAAAAGTAGCTCCTGCATTTGTCAGACCAAAAGGCATTCTAACATAAACATATGTTCCCTAAGGGGTAGTGACTATAGTCTTGAACTATTCTGACTCCCTGACCATGACCTGATTATATCCAGAGAAACCATCCATCATGGACATTAGCTCTGAACTAGTAACCCTTTGCAACATATTCTCCATGTTAGGAAAACCATAATTATCCTTCAAAGAATTGACATTCAAATTCCTAAAATCAACACATAACCTAATGTCACCATTCCTTTTTCTGACTGGAACCAAGTTTGACACCCAAGTAGAATGTCTGACAGGCTTGATGATGCCAGCATCCCTCATCATTTTGAGTTCATCTTGCATTTTTGGTGCCAAGGTAGGGTTCACAGGCCTTAACTTTTGCCTAAAAGGTTTAGTTCCTTCCTTCAATGGTATTTCATGCTAGAATAGATCTTCTCTATAGGCTTTCAAATCATCATAAGACCATGCAAAGACATGTCTAAATTTTTTGAAAAGATCAATCAGATTATTCCTAGTTTTTTGAGACAAACATTTACCTATGTAAACATTTTTGGGTACTTGACTTGTTCCTAAATATATTTCCTCCAAATCATTTATCTTATCAACAACTTTAGGAAAATAAGTCCTTTCTTTATCATCAAATATCTCTCAAGAGAAACCAATCCCCTTGGGATCCTATTTGATTTTAGTTGCAAAACTTCTTTCCCAAGGAAATTCTCTTTTCCATCTTTGATGTCAACATAAGTGCTAAAATCCATCTCTTGACCATCAAAATAAGATTCACACTACAAAAACCTTAGTATATCTTGATCATCAGAAAAAACCTACCAATTCTCAACATTGTCTGGGATAGAAGGCCTAGACTTACACTCAATCCTGGATATCCCTACAAGGGTAATATCCTCTGGCCTTAATGATATGTTTTCCAGTAAGTCAGCCATCTAGTTTTGACTCCTATCCACCCAATCAATACCAAAGGCACTAAAACCTTCAATTTCATCCCAAACAACATTTCTATATTATTTCAGCCTTTGATCTTTGATGCATACTTTGATCTAATCTGAGAAACTATTAACTCAAAGTCACCAATCACCCTAAGATGTTTGATCCCATGTTTTGATGCTTGTCTCAAAGCAATCAGTAGGGCCTCATATTCAGCAATATTATTTGTGCAAGGGAACAAGAGAGTGAAAGAAAACTTGAAAGTCTTACCACTTGGGGATATCAATAGCACTCCTACTCTGGCACCTTCCTTTGAACTTTCTGCATCAAAATATAGAGTCCATAAGACATCACCTTCTACCATGTTACTTTCATCATTAGCCAGAAGGATAGGCTTAACCTTTTCTTGCACCTCTCTCTCCTAAACTTGGAAAGAACCAATGTCAGTGTCAAAAAAGCAATTCATATTGTCCTCTTCATCCTCCTTAATCATATGTGGAGTTCTAGCCTCCCTTGAAACTTTCACACTTTCTCCTTCAATGTTAGAAGTAGCAAAAGACAAGTCAGATTGAATACTTCCTCCCATAGAAGCACTCCACTTTCTAAATAACAACATTCCATACTAAGGAGGAATATCAACTACAAGAACACTCATAGTTAACTATTTGTTAGGAAATGCTGCTAATTTATAAGGCAAAGCCTTAATGGTACAAATAACTAGCACTTCTCTTGAGTCCATAGCTTGGCATCTCCCATGAGGTGTATCAACCATTAGTCCTAATGACTTCATGATCTCTACAGGCATGACATTGTTTGATGCCCTTGAATCAGTCATGCAATTCTTCAACAATTTGCCATTTATCATAAGGGACAAGAAAAAAGGATCCACTATCCCTGATGCAGTATTTACAATGTTTGCATCCAAATACCTCTTGTTGGTGTTCAAAAAAACTTATGCCACTTAGGGCTTCCAATATGCCTTGAGACTAATGTTAGGAGTGGTTAGTTCCAAGTATGGGAGCTCTACAAGGCAACTGGACCAACTATAGGGACAAGACTACCCTCTACACTTTTGGCTCTATAAAACCATGGCGGGTGTACCTAATCTAGTAACTTATGGCATTTTAGGACTTTGGGCTAGATTAAACAAGGCATATGATAGCAAGAGACTACTAAATGTTAACCAGACATTCATTGAATCTCAATTGCTATTGGGTATAAAATGGTCTTGTGAAGGGTATTACTGGTGATTGATATTCAAAGATGCAGGAAATAGCCAAAGACCATCAAGCATTAGACTCAACTAAATGTACTAGTCCTTGATCAGTGCCATTATCCATTGGGCAGCACTCAGAAACAAATATAGAACATGAACCAACTACTGCCAAAGACTCAAAGCCATAAATACAACTATTCCAGCCCATCCACTACTTATAAGATCCTTCTGTAGACAAATCTAATGAATCTATACCCTATCCAAAGTATTTTTCACTTGATCCTAGATCAAGAACTAAAGACTAGAACATATGCAAAGGTAAACCTATGCAATGGACCATAAAATCCAAAACTCATAAGACTAACACCAAGGAGAGACTTGAAAGCTTGAAACAATTATATTAAGTATGATGAATCATGTACATGTCTATACCAGAGATGAGGCAACTAGTTTAATAACCTGCAAAAGAAGCAAAGAAATTCTATTCAGCCTCCTACAATATGACAAAGTTTACTACTTCCCACAGGAACCAAACAGAATGGAACCCTTACAAAGTCAAAACTTCAACCATTTATACCACTAGTTGCCTTGGCATCCCAAAGATAGGATGAAATAAGCTTCAGACAGCTAGGGTATAGATTACAATAGCTAAATCTAAAAACTCACTAGAGGGAAAACCAACACCAATCTGTCAGAAATAAGAATGATCCACAAGAAAGATAAAATCTTCAAATCTGTACCCAGGATCACAAATTCATCATGAATAACAGTCTGACCAGACCATCAAAACACCTCAAACCAACAAAAACTATCCTCCCCCACATGGAAAAACATCTACAAGCAATCACCCAACTCACTAGACCAGACTGCAACAATCGATGCCACCAACCAGATCAAGAAACAACCAAAAAAACCATAAATTCTAGTACCTCTTGTCATGAAAACCATCTCCAAGTTTGAATTTGAATTCCAACGGTCAAGTCTTTGGCACCTAGCTCATTTTAAAACATGGCCATAGATCTCATCCTTTTCCCAGCACATTGAGTGGCCTATGTTTAAGTTCACAACAGTCGTGGGCCCCTCAAAAAGTCAACAGCCAATCAAAAACTAGCACGTCAGCAACACAGGCACCGTGGACCTGCCCAACTTTGCAACCGTGATGCCAGCAATGGTCACATGATTGCATAGCCAAAAACTAGGCTATGTGAACATGTGACAAGCCTCCATGTCAATGCGACACTGTCACCTGCTAGCCAATCAGAACTAAGCACATCACTGAGCAAGCAGCCCTAGTTTATCTGGTGAACTAGCAACCGAAAAACTTTCACCAGTTCATAAAATACTTTCCACCATCACTAAAAAACTTAGTGATCACATGACCACTATTTTCTGAATCGCCAAATAAACTGGGGCACCGCTAAAACATTACGCGAACCAACGAATAGGAAGAAAGTTTGTCAGGCCACTAAACATTTTATCACAACTGCCAAAGACACTGAGAAATTCAACTGAGCCCACACAGGAAGATCGATGGACATCACAAGATCTTAAGCCTCTAACACACTCGATGAGATTGTATGTCATTCATCAATTAACTAATAGGATCAGGACCCACTGACACATTCAAAAACTAGGTCCCATTGACAACAAGCCACTGTGCAAATACATGGACAAATCAAATAGCGCCAACTGTGCATACGTGTCAACAGACCCACCTACCCTCCTTATGAGAATCAATGGCTATTGCTATACCACTGCATTAAGGGTTGAGCATGTTTCATTAACAATATAACAACAACCACAAGATTAAACTAAACTTTAATCTTCCTGAATGCCAAGAAGACCGGTCCCACTAACAACACTCCACTTCATACTCCCGTGGACCAATGAGATACCAACAAGTCAACTCACCTAGTAGCGGGACCACCACCAAAGATACGTTTGAGACAAATGAGATCAATGGTAGGTGCATGATCTCATGAGCATGGAATATTCCTTACGCTCATACGCCAACCGTTGATCTCCTCCCTCTACCACTTGAAGAATCTAGCCCCACCAACCATCACACTTGCGTACTTAAGACTGACAAATAAGGAGTGTCGATAGAAGAGAAGAAATGAAAGCTCAAAAACACATAGGGTTTTTAGTGAAAGATCAAAAACATCCAAGGTATTCAAAAAAACATTGTGGGTTTTTGACACTGGGTAGATTCTGAGACTATTTCTTACAGACCTTAAAACTTGAATATTTCCCTAGGTTTTGCAATTTAGGAGATGCAATCTGAACTGGAGCAAGGTGATACAATAAAGAGCACAAGGCTAAGAGCTCAAACCATGAAACACTATGGATTTTCATCACAAGTTAAAACTATGCTCACAGCAGGGCGGGACAACATTACAAAACACTTGCAGGGAACAGGCCATTTTCAAAGAATTTTGCATGAACCAGAAAATGGACTAACACCATTGAGGAATCTCAGAGATAATTTCTTCATTTTTACTATCAAGTGTGTCATCTAAAGAAGCCACATGCTTATCAACTCTATTTATTTCTTGGATCTTTATAAAAGAAGCACCATTTACCCAATCCAAGGCCTTGGCTGTGTGCTCTTCTATCCTCATCATTTCTAACAATGGAACCTTGACAATTATTTGTGAAAGTAATTTGGTCATATCAATGGGAAGATATGTATGGCTACCCATGTCATCCTTAATCATAGTGACATCTTTATCTTCTACTTTGACAGTCAAATTAGACTTACCTTTTTGCACAAATTCATCTTCCTTCTGAGGTATGGGAACAATTATCTCTGGTGTCTTTGCTTTACCTTGAGGTATTGCAGCAGGTCCCATCTTCTTTTTTACTTTAACCTTACTAACAACACCAACATCTTTCTCCCTCTCCTCATGATCTTGTGTACTCTTCTCTAATTTCTTGATAAACATGCTACTATCTTATTTCTCAAATTATAATTGCTCCTAGCTTGAGTGACCATGTCTGCAGTGATTTGAGCAATTTCTTCATCAGAGGGTCTCCTTAAGGAAATATGTTCCTCACACTTCATTGTACTACATCCAACATCATCAAACTCCTCCTCCTCACCATTAGTAGAGTCAACCTCATCCCACGCATGTGAAGAAGCTATTTCACAACCACTTTGATCATATTGTTCATCCTATTCTTGATTCTTAGATAAGTTCAGAGCAATAACACAATGCTCTGGACTATGAGGAGACTGACAAGTAGTACACCATGGGACATCATCATTCATATTGACTAAATTTCTTTGCAAAGGATCAAGAATCCTATCATCAGGCCTATCCCTTTTAACTGGAAAAAAGGGCTTGTCATCCTTCCATTGAGTATTGTATGGGTAATTCTGCATTCTTGGTTGCCTGCTAAAATTACTTGAAATGGGCCGGTCATTTGTTACAACCCTATTGTTTCTTTTTTCATTAGGCTTTATATCCTCTAAAGGACTTAGAATTTGCTTTAGATTATCCTCTTCCTTTGGCTTAGAATTAGCAGACCTTCCCATCTCTTTCTTATTTTGCACTTGAGGCCTACAATCATCTCTTCTCCCTAATTTTCCTGATATTCTTCTATTAATTTCTATGTTGATAGCCAACTTGTAAGCCTCCCCAAGATTTCTAGGGTTCTTATCCCTTAAGAGGTAACCCATCTTTTCATCAAAAGCATTTAAGTATGTCACAAGACACACTCTGTCATCTAACCTAATAACTTGTAGGAGCCTATGCATAGCCTTTTGGAATCTTATATTGAATTCAAGGACCTCTTCATTCTGATTTTTCTTTATGTTATTGAATTCGTTCAAAATAAAACCCTCATTTGTTTTATCTCCATAATGCTCCTTGAAACAATTCTAAAATTCATTCCAAGATCCTATACTAGCATGGGGCAATCCTCTAAACCAATCCCTAGCATCTTCGGTCAGAGATTGTACAAATAATTTCATTAGAACATCATCAGGCTCAACATTATAATCATCTATTACATCCATAAATTTTTTTGGATGTTCTTCACATGTAATGACAATGTTCCCATCAAACTTAGGGAGCTTCTTTCTAATTTCATCAGGAATTACATTAGGATAACTAGGAATAACAAGAAAGATAAGTTGTTTGTACCTTTCATGAACAGGAACTCCATGTGGTGGATCCATTCCTTGAGATGTAGATGTCCTTGTGTTTGAACTAGCATGAATCTTAGTAGCACTCGGAATGCCATTTATCTGATTTGTAAGGTTAGCATGATTTCCACCTTGCCCCAAAGAGGAAGCAACAACATTTGAAGGTCCTGAGGTATGCTTGAGAAAATCAATCTTCTTCCTCATTTCTATAGTAGTAGCCTCTAACTCTACTTTCTCTAGTTCTTTAGCCCACATTTCTTTTTCCTTTCTATCCTTCTCAAGGTCTGCATCTAATCTCAACCCTTGATCTAATGGGTTTTCCACATGAACTTTTTCATTAATCTAAACTCCAACAACTTTCTACTTGCCCTTATATCTAGGCCTAGTTATCTCATGTGTTTTATACACAATAGGCTATTCCTTTTCTCTTTCAAGCTCTGAGACAAAATTAATTGCCTCCAAATCTAGCAACTGCCTCTTTAGCTGATCAGCCCTTATCATTGCTTGTCTTACTCTATCTTCTTTGTCCTTTTCTCTTTGCTGTCTGATAGAAACATGTTCTTGGACTCTTCTTTCCAATTCATAGACCTCCTCAAAGATCTCTTTTGATTCCAAGAGAGTAGTCTCAGACTCATCATCTCCCACTTGAAATTCATCCTCATACTGGTTTAGTCCCAAATCAACAGCCTCTTCATATTCTAAAATATTTTCTTTTTGACTAGGCTTGGTTTGAGTTTCTTGTCTTGTATCATTTTTATTTCTCCAAGTATGAGAACCATTTCTTTTCTTCTTTCCTCCCCTTGTCTAACTAGGCCTAGAAGTGCTTAGAATACCTTCTTCCATTATGTTTTTAGGATGCTCCTTTCTCTGGGACCTAGTACCTCTATAACTCATTCTATAAAAATCTACTGACTAGCACTGCTACAGAGATGTTTGAGTCACCACCCAAGAATATTGGGAATCTTACAATACAACTTCCTCACTTACCAAATATCCAAATGAGCTAGACAAGACAAGGGACAACAATAACCCTATTTCTTCCAATGATGACTAACTGGTTACATTAAACTTGTATAACATATCCCCAGCAGAGTTGTCATCTTGTTGGTGTTCAAAATGGATGCTTATGCTCTTAGGCTGCCAATATACCCTCAGATAGATTTTAGGAGTGGTTAGTTCCAAAATGTATAGGGATCTTAGGATAACTGGACCAACTATAGGGACAAGACTGCCCTCTTCACTTCTAGCTCTGCAAACCTAAGGCAGGTGCACCTAACCTAGTGAAAACTACACTTCACAAACCAAAGACTGGGTCTAGACAATAGATTAATAGCAAGAAAGTACTAAATGCTAACCTCACATTCATTGACTCTCCATTACTATAGGGTAACATAACCACACAACCAACTACTTAAAGCTTAAAAAGGTTATTGATTTCAATATTCTTGGGATGCAATAACTTCAACCAGTGTATACTAACAAAAGAGATACTCATTTAGGCCAGTGCCTCATCCATTGGGCAAGAGACCTTAGACACAAGGACACACAAACTTGAGAATATCTAAGAATTCATAGCCCTATCTAACAAACACTGAGTCAAAAAAACTATTACAGAACCCTGGGACTAGAAACTCAGGACTGAGTTTGAACTTTTGCAACTGGAACCCTTCTAAAATAAAAAAATTCAACATTATATACCACTAGTTACCTTGGAATCCAAAACAGGTTAGGATGCAACAAGCTACAGATAACCAGGGTAAGGGTTAGGGTTTTCACTCACCATACAATTCAAATAGATTAGAAATTAATACACTGGGAAGGAAAACCAAGCACCCCTTGGGAAATTAGATCTAAAAACCAATCTTCACTTATGGTAACTCCTTTGGAAATGTACTGAAGATCATGACACTCTTGCAAATTCATCTGATTTGACTCCTGCAACATGCCTCAAGCACTATTATTCATTCTCCCCATGGCATAAAACTCCCTATAATCAATCATCATACTCACTGGACCACACTACAAGAATCGACACCACCAAACTAATCAAATCTGGCCATGAAATCATTAAAAACTAGTCCTTTCTGTTTCCTAGAAACCCTCTAGAAATTTGAATTCAAATAAAAATGGTTACTTTATGGCTCAAGCAAAAAATCAATGGTCAATATTTGAATACAAATCAACTTTATATCATGACCGTCTGATCTTGATATTTCACCGGTCTTATGATTTACCTTTAATAGGAATCCTGGTGACATTTGGCAACCACGTGAGTAAGCAATTTCCTGTTCATGAAATGAAACCCCAACTCATGTTTAACTTCAATGAATCAACGAACAAAGAAAAAGACTTAACCTTAGTTCATAATTGGTGAACGGGTGACTGAAGGAATTTTTCCACTTCGCTAAGCATTTTTCCTCTCTGCCTGTTTATTTAGCTACTATGCAAATGCTTGTTCGCCAAATCACCAGACCTTTTAGCACTTCACCATTTTATTATGCAAAAGAGAGAAACCTTTGGACTTTATTGATGCCGCTAACCTTTTATCAGATCCAACAAAAAGATTGAGAGATTCACTGGGCCCGCATCAAGAAGATCGACGGTTGTCTAAAGTTTGCATAGACCTCCAAGATTCCATTAGATTATAAGACAACTGTTAGATGGAGAATCTCTCCCTGCCCTAATAACCCTCTAACAAGATATGAAATCAATGACCATCTTAAGTTCGCAAGTGTCAGAGAAAACCCTTACGATCATACGCTGGCCATCGATGTTTTTACAATGTCAGAACCCACTGAACTGGAAATCCTAGCCCCACTGACATGTTCACATACTTGTAATCCACATCCAATCAAAACCTAACACCTCAGAAACACATGGCAATCTATCCCACCATTCTCAGTAATCACTTAACCATTTGACCATTCGGCGAATACGTGACTGCAAGGAAACACCAAGCCACAAAATACATTACCTAACCCATGTTAGATCAAATGATTTAGGGAACAAAGCTTTTCACTGAATCACAAAGTCCTTTCATAACCTTAGGTTACTCTTCATGAACTAGCGAATACAATAAAGAAAAAAGGGCCCACTGATTATCTAGCGAATTAGTGACCAAAGACTTTTGCCAATTCGTAGCAAAATTTGAAACACTGCTACTTTATCTAGAGATTCAGCGAATACACCTATTCACCCATTTGCTAAAAGATTAGAACTCTGCCAAATAATTATGAGAATGTGCGAACACCAAAGACCTTATCAAGATCACCAAAGATTTAACCGCTCCGCTAAAACCTTAGACCAAAAACCAGGCCTGCCTGAAGAGAAATCAACAGTTGTAGAAAAAGTGCATACCTCTGACAAATTCTATCAGATCTTACAACAACCATTAGATCAACTTTTTTATACTGCTCTGTAGATTCTTTGACATGGGACCCTCTAACAAAAGTTGACTCAGTACCTCATGGACCAATCATATACCACCAAATCAGCACACCTGGCAAGTGGACCCACTTGAAAGGAAAAACTACGTCACAATAGGAAATCAATGGTGGGCGCAAGATCTTATGAGATAAAAAGATTCTATCTGCTCATAAGATAATCATCGATTTAGAATCTCACTACAGGGCACCTCCACTTCATGAATGAGTGACTAAGGGAAAAAGATATCAGTGTTCGCCAGGTCGCGGGATAAAAAGATAAGACTGCCAGGCATTTAGAGATTACACGAACACTGTTCACTGAACTATCGAAAAGATTATAAGGCATGAAAAAGTATTAGTCGATTTAGTGAACATTGGGAGAGAAAAAAACCATGTGCACTAAGGGATTCTTAAGTGGCACAAAAAGGTAACACAAAATTAGAACAGGGCAAGACAAAACAAGGGTTTTTTCATGGCAACGGCTAGATTTTTGAATTTTTGCCTAGGGCTTTTTGCCAGAAAATAGGAAAAAGGATGCAGACATCAGGAAAAAGGGGATGCATCCATGAAAATTTTTACCAGTGCTAATAGACACTACTTGAATCAGGAGGCAAAAAATGATAAACAACTGAGCTAGAAGATATAGAAGGCTGTAATCTGCATGAGTGCCCTTGAATGACACTACTTGAATCAGGAGGCAAACAAAGGCAAACACCTAAATTCAAAGATACAGATGGCATAAAAATACCAAAGTTTTAAGAGTTGATCAATGATAGATGAAAGAGTGCTTCCAAAATAGGAAAGAAAGAGCGTCCATATGGTAAATGATCCATCTCACTGGAATGCATAGGTACCTAGCCACTACATCCTCCTAGTATATGGAATCAAATACTAAATACATAGCTCACACTATCTAACCAAGAAAGTAGTATAACCAACAATAGAAACCCCCCCATAATGCTAACAAGGGAGTAATGAGAGGTACACTGAAAACATCATCCAATATGAACTGCATGATGGAAAAGTGTTAGAAAGTAAAGACCACCAAGATAACTGAGAGGGGGGGTGAATCAGTTATCTGATAATTAAACCATTTATCATCATTAACTTTAATATCAACTTCAACAAATTTAAACCATATAATTAATGTAGTAACCAACTGTAGAAGGATAATAATACACAGTGACACAATAACACAAGATATGTTAACTAGGGAACCACTTGATCAAATAGTAAACCCCGGTGGGAATGATGCCCATAAAATGATGTACTAATATGAAAGTTCCTTTTTAGAGGATGGAACCTGTTAGGAGTCTTAAAAAATACATTCAGTACATATGAATCTCTTTTAGGATATTTTGAATCCCTATTAAAAGATTCTAACCCTGTTAGGAGTTATGGAAGATAGAAGGACCCACTACCCAAACAACTTCAAGGCAAGATCTCTGAACTCACTGTCCAACAGATCTTAGGATTATTCAATATAATAATAAGAAATATGTTACCTCCTTCACACTATGCCAAAAACACACACTCTTCCACACAAGATCACAAATCCAGATCTCTGTACTTCGCAAGTCTTCCTTCATCACTGAATTAGCTCTTTTCTTCACTTCATGCATATATTCGCATCACAACTTTCATAATTTCATATCACAACTATTAAAATCCTCTCATAACAAGGAAAACATTCCTTCCTTTATACCACACTCAAATAATTACAAATGAGTCAGCATGCAAATACAAAATAATAATTTCAACATGCTACATCAGAATTACATAAAATTGTCGGCTTCCAGATACAATAACTTTCCAATCGTGTGACCTCAAAGTTTGCATTGTGAACCACGTCACCAAAAATGAGCCTCAAAATTCCCTTTAACTGTGTAGAATCAGATTCCATCCCAGTTAGGAGATATCCTTCGATTACCAAAAACCGCTATACAGGAATACTACCAGAACACTGCTTCCACCAAAATGCTTATAACTTTCATGAATAAATGAATTTCTTTTTGCACTCTTAAACATAGGCTAATAACACACCAAAGAACATACCATCAACTATGCATAACTTAATCTACAATATAACATGTGCGCAAAACAAAATTATGCCTGCTTCTCTACTAAACTCCAGAATAACATTGTGTTGACATCAATGACAATCATAGTCATGAATGCAACAACTATTGCTACAGAATGACTGCCAAAGGCTTCAGCATTCATTCCTAACAAAAAGAACTAGGAACATCAAAGGTGAAGAGAGAGTACAAACAAAAATAAAGATACCTGAGGATAATGCCATTGGAGGAATGCTCACATGACAAAAGTAGATGGAAAACAAAGGCAAACATCAAAACCCCCTAACACTTTATAATCGAGTACAAGTACATAGAGCATAAACATGTGCAAGATCCCATACATGTAATAGAATGACACTTTATCTTAGTGCGTGTGCATAAAATAATGCTACAAAAGTGAAGTATACACTACTCAAATCAGAGCGAAGGCTTCTGAACCAAAAGAAAAGCCTAAGAAGAGCTATTCCACAAAAGGAAAAAATCTTAGGACTTGAAATATCCAAGATATCCACCAAATTGCAAAAATGCAAGAATCTGAATAAAATATACCTGAAATAGAATCTAGAAAATGACTTAAAACACTAGAAAGGTCTCTAAACAAGATTTCCAATGATGTATCATTTTCCCAAAGTAGAGTATGAATGCACAAGATAGAGCTCCTGGAGTGAAAAACTAAACATTTGGCTTTGACAGTAAAAAAAACTATCAAAAACACAAAATCAGAATTTCAAACCTCTATACTTAGATAGAGCTTGGAACTAGCTTTTCAATGATATCTTGTTTCCCCAATTTTGACACCGTATGCTCAAGTTATGAAAAAAATACCAATTGCTACACTGGAGGGCCCAAAAATGGTGTAAATGGTGCTCATGTAGTGATGACATCAGCAGATTATGGGCCTAAATTTGACGGCCATATGCCTATCACCAAAAAAGCTAAATAGGCTTCTGGGGCTAAAAAATTGGGCCCCTGGTCACCATATGACTAGGGGCTAAGACTTTATTTGTAAGGGGGTTAAATTTGATGACTAAATGGCCATCACCGCCATTTTTTTTTGAAAAAATAGCATGCACACCTCAAAATGTGTGCCAAGGCTGTATGACACTGGTATGTAAAATGTTTTTGCCTCACAATGCAACGTCACCCAAATCAAACATTCCTTATATGGAAATGGGGGTTCTTGGCCACTACGAGATCAACAATGAGGTTCGTTTGAGCCAAAAATGCACCAAAATACTGGAGTGATAGCCTTAAGATCTATGCCATAGTTGGTTGCAAATTTTTTTGCCACATATTTTGACTTTGTCCAAATTGGACAAATTTTATATGGATCTAGGGGTTCTTGGATGCTCTGAATGCAACCATGAGGTCCGTTTGAAGCCAAGATGACCAGAAAGAGAGGTCCCACTAGATTCAATAGAAAACCTTTTGAAACACAGATCTGACAAACACAACTGAATCTCTTAGAAAGATGATAGGGGAAAATAGATTTGAAGCTCAGATACCATATTGGAGTTGATGAGAAAATAACCCACAACTCCCAAGAATACCTGCATGCAAACACCTGTCACAGAAAGAGATAGAAGAAGAAGCTAGAGAGGCCTGAATGCATGGATCCATGAAAGAGGGGACATTCTTGATGTGCAATAACAAAAGTTACAATTTAATAAAATGAATATTCTCAATTACAATTTGTTATTCTCTATTATGAAACAAGAGGAGATCAATCCTTATAAAAGGAGATCTCAAACCCTAAAAGGGTAAAACTTAAGTTGCACAATAATTAATAAAATGATTAATTATTATATGCCTAAATTTTATCTTAAGTAGAAAGAGATAATAAGTGGTATAGGGGCACCTTGATGTTTGATCATTATCGACATATCTAAATATTGATTTTTGAATCTCATTAACATTTATTAAATTATAATGTAATCAAAAAGGGTTTAAAGGATCTTTCTAACCTTTCTTCGAAAGGGACTGTGAATAGACATGGAAGATGTACAGTTGTAACTATCCAAAATTGTCTTTAAATATGTAATCGAGCCATATAGAGAGGGGGAGTTGATAAAAGAAGAGTTTACAAGATATAGTGAAAGAGAGATGAGAGAATTGGGCTCTATGGCCTCCAGCTAGAGAGCCATTCATATTATGTAATCTTTGCATTTTAAAGAAATGTATTTTAACCAAATTGATCCCTAGTCTTCTCGGATTTCATGAGTTATTTTCCTTTTATCTTAGGTAGATCATTCTCATAGTTTCCTCATGGTTTGATTCATATATGTTTCTGGGTTTTTGAATTTTAGATACAAAGAATTTCAGAGTGTAGTAAATCGGGTTTTGAGAGTTCATCTTCATAATTTCCTTATGAATTGGTTATTACATCAGATTTGTGATTTCAAATTTGGCTAAAGGAATTTGACAATGTATTGAATCATGTGTTCATTATTGACTATCAACATTTAAGAGACCAGTTTGGTTTTCATATCAGTTTTTGAGCTATTAGAAGTTGGCATTAAATAATCCATTTTGTTTATGAGTTCTGGTTTTTAATAGTCCCGATTGGGACGATGGAGGCCGTTATTACCTGTAGAGAATGTATTGTTCATTCATGATGATATTAAGGTTTGAAATGGTTTCAAGAACCATTATACCATTATTGTATTGGCTTCACTCTTTAGACAATTATTGGGAAGGTAGTGGAGTTAGCTACGTCCATGTGGAGTTAGGAAAGAGGTTTTGACAGTCATTGTGGAGAAGAGGCACAGGTGAGGCTTAATGGCATTTGTAATATTCAAATGATATTATGTATCATTTCTAAATCAACATCATATCCACGTGCAACTTGGTATTTATGAATGGAAAAGGTGGCAAATGTGATATGTGCACATACATATTCACAAAAGGTAGTGACCACGTCTATTACATGTATGATCAAATTAGAACCAAACCCACAAGGTATGAAAAGGATCAGTGAATATAATTAGGCTAATGGTGAGTTCAATTTAGCAAGTAGGTATGAAGCATGATTTAAGTTGGTATTGTTATATTAACATTATCATTATTTGGATAATGAAAGATTGAGAGCCTCTAAGTCAATATTTTTAAAGAAGAAATGATAATATGAAGATTTGGAGAAGTACCATCGATGCCGTCTACATCAATAAGTGACTTAATAATTAAATCAAACATGATTTAGTTAATAAGAAGAAAATTTATTACTCTAACATAATCATCTGGTAGATAAGTCTCCCTTATCTTGGCCACCATAAATTTTCAACTAGTTGTAGGATTTTTCCTTCCTTGATTCTTTCATCCTGGACAAATTTCCACCAAGTGAGATTTTTTCCCCTCAATCTTATTTTAGCTACTCTTACTTTTTGGCCTTTGTGACATTGTTGGAAAGTTGACTACACTAGTGTATATGACTTAATATAGTGTTGTCATTATGGAAACAAAGTCATATAGTTTTTTGGAGTCAACGCACTTGATGAGAAGATAAAAAATTGGCTAAGTGTTGAAGACTGGATAGTGTATAGAGTACCTGAAGATCAGAGCATCAGCGCACGTGCATACAACATAATTATGGTATGTACCCTAGAAGTTAAGCTGGTAACATCATGTTAGTCCATTTTCCTATAATAGCTAATTTCCTTAGAAAATGGTTTACAATTGCAAAAAATTCCATGGTCTCATCTATTTTCCTCTGGTCTTTGTAGTTATTTTCATGCCTCTGGCCTAAACCCTTGGGAAATATTCAAAAATCTAGCCGTTGGTATAAAAAACCCTAAGTCCACCCTAGCCCTGTTCTTTTTTTAAGTTACTTTTTCAGGCCACTTAGATTTCTTTTAAGCATGTGCACATTTCCATCTCTTAGTCAGTCAGTAGTTTGCTAAGTCTCCCAACAAGTGGCTTTACCTTTTAATGATTGCACGATTGAGTATTCACATAATATCTCATTATCTGGCAGTTACCAATAGAATTTATGCGATCCCACAAGTGGCTTATTTCTTTTTCAGTCATTGATTCATGAAATGGTGGCCCCTCTTTATAAATGGTGATACATGTGGACCAGTTGTCAGATATGTGCTAATGTGGTAGCTTGTTATTGGTCAAGTGCAGTGATCTGTAATGTTGTCATGCGGGCCCAGTATCTCAGTCTGAAGATTCAAGATCGATGACTGGCGTAGAAGTGCAAGGAATCTTCTAAGTCTATGAGATCTTGTGTTAGCTGTTCGATCTCCCAGAGTATTAAGGCTAGTGAAAGGTGGGTCTGAGGTGCCATGTAGTGATGATGTGCTCAGTTTTCATTGGTCCACGAAGTGACATGTTGGTAGTTTTCAGTGGGACCTAGTTTTTAGATGCATCAGAGGGTCCTGACACTATCAGTCAATCGACGATGAGCACATGATCTTATCAAATTTGTTAGAGGCTTCAGATCATGCGCCGTCTATTGATTCAATATTTTTCAAAGGGGATAAAGTGTAGTGGGTCCACATGCCAAGTGTACTGATATGGAAAACTATGATTGGTCCATGTAGTAATGAGTTGGATTATGATAGTGGCGCTGAGGATTCCCAAGCTTCATTGGTTTTGACATGTCAGAGCATCAACAGTTGCAATGTAATCTGATGGGTTTTTTCTGACACATGCAAACTTAAGATAGCCGTCGATCTTCTTGTGCAGGCCCGATTGAATTTCTTAGTGGTCTTAGCGGTCTATATAAATAAGGTTAGTGGCCTAACAAAATTCAATGCCTTTCGCTCATTCACAAAATGAAATGGCAGTGATCCAAAATGATTGGTGATTCAGCGAAGGAAGGTCATGTGATCACTAAATATTTTAGCGGTGACTTAGAATGTTCTGTGAACTGGCATGTTGGTCCATTTTTTTGTCAATGAAAAATCTTTTGAAAATGGCCCATTTCCTTGCAAGTTTTCTTGAAGTGTCCTGCCCTATGTTCTTCATTGTGTCACCTTGCTCCAGTTCAAATTGCACGTGCTGAATCATAAAATCCAGAAAGTTATTCAAGTTCTAAGGTCTGCAGGAAACAATTTCAGAATATGCCTCAGTGTCAAAAACCCACAATGTTTTTGAAAACCCATGATGTTTTCAACTTTCCTGCTACCTTTCAGTCTATCGATAACCCAGTGTGTTTTTGGTGTTTTTGCTGAAAACTTTGTGTGTTTTCGATCCTCTTTCATCGAAAACCCTGTGTGTTTTTGACCTCATACTTTTGCTCTATTTGATGACATTTCCTATCTGCGTAGTTGCGATCAGATGGTGGGCCTAAGTCTTCATGGGCTTTAAATTGATTGGTTGTCACATGATCGCATGTCAAAAAATTTTGACATGTGACCAGTTCCTTCCTTGTGCGTGGGGCCCGTTGGTGGGATGGCAGTGGTCCCGCTGGTGGTTATGTGGCGACCTTTGGTTGGCTATTGCATGATTGCATAGCCTAATTTTTGGCTATGCGATCACGCAACTAGTTGACATGTGTCTGCGGTGGTGAGGTGGCAATTCATTGATGGGACCTAGTTCTTCATGCTTCCAGCATAGTTAAAGTTCGAACAAGATCAGTGGTTGTCATATGTTTGCATGGTAAAGATGCACGATGTTTAACCTTTACGCTTTTGTGATAGGTTGTTGGATTTTCCCATAAGGGCTATTAGTGGGTCCATTGTCAGGGTGGAATGAGTTGGCATCTTCTGATTAGTTGGCGGAACAACATGTTGGATGGCGTCGGTGGGTCCGTAGTTTTCTTAGGGAGTTAAAGCGTGGATAGATCTAGTGGTTGTCGTTATACTGCTGAGTGGAGATGCTCATTTTTTAACATCACGGTATAGAAATAGCTGTCATTTCTATTTTATGTGGAGACTACCTGGTGGACCTATTTATTAGAGGTGGTTATGTCGCAGCCTATGGTTGGCTGTCACATGATTGCATGTTAGAGTTTTTTGACATGCGATCATGTGACCGATTGACACGTGTCCCTAGGGCCCGGTGGTAGGTTGTAATGTGGCATCCATGGTGGTGAGTTGGTGAATTTCTATTGGGTGCCATGTGGTGCTGTGGTGGTGGTCATGTCTAGAAGAAAGGGGGCATGGGGCCAGCGCTCTTGGTGACATGGGCACTTTTCATTGGCTAGGCGGTGATAGGGTAGTTAATGATGGTGAATGCTGATAGTTAGTCACATGTTCACATAGCCTTTTTCAAGGCTATGCGATCATGCAACTGACATCTTTTGTTAACCCTTAGCGGTGGCGATTACGGCAAGGTAAAGGGGTGTGGCTTGTCACATGTTTGCATAGCCCATTTCTGACCTATGCAATCATGCGACAATGGTTTGATTGCATTATTGTAGAGTTGAAGGTGGGTCCATGGTGCCAGTGGTGCTGACGCACTGGATTCTAATTGGCTATTGACTGGCTAGCTGTTGGCACTCAAATTCAAATATGATTGTAGGGTTCTTGTCAATTTTTTCACAATGAGCTATTTACGACAAGTGTGGTAGCTCAGAATTGATTTTTGAGGGCCCGGTCAATTTTTCTCAAAGGTTTTGGTAGCGCCGATAAAGTTATGTGGTTCGCTTATTCATGGGTTTCAGTGGTGGTTCGCTATTTTATCTGGTGATTCAATGAAGGGTGGTCATGAGATCACTAAAGTTTTTAGCGGAGGCAGGGTCTTTTTGGCCAACTGACGATAGCCTTTGTCGCCAGTTTGCTAAGTTTAGCTGGGGCCACTTTTTTAAAGTAAAATCTTAACCTATGAAATAGAATAATCAGGTGGTCGTGACTTAAAGTTGGCAGAGATTTGAATGAGGACCACCAATGTGCCACTGGCACCATAAAGTGATTATTGGTTTTAATTTCAAATTCTGTAGAGGGTTTGCAATGATAGAGGTACCAAAAATTCAATTTTTGAGAGGCCAAAGTGGGTAGAATGGGTTGTCAAACACTGTGGAATGGTCCAGGCTGCCATGATAGTTGCAGAGGAGTGTCTTGCCATAGGGGAGTAAATTAAATAGTACCTTGAAGTGTGTTGTAGAGATCTTTTTTATCAGATTTCTTAGGGTTTGGTGTTGATTTTGTACCTTGGGCCAGTACAGGGCTAGTTGGCTATTGAAATGGACTGTTTGGGCTAGCATGTTGCGGCTTGATCCCTGTCTTATTTGTGTTAAATCCTCGGTGGGGTTAGGTGGATTTGAATTTTGAGTTTGAAATAATCATTGTGCTTGGATTGTAACCCTAGTATAAAGGGATTTTTGTGATCATTTTTGAATTATTGGGAGTTAGGTTTTCAAACTTTTCTGGTTGTGAGTCTTTTGCCTAGTCTAAATTGTAATGACCTATTTTGGTATATTTTGAAAATAGAAAAAAAATTGCAGGTCTAAGCTGTAGTTTGCAAGCATGGTTCCTTTGGATTGATTGTATACACTTGAGTATTCTTCATACTTAATATAGGTGCATGATTCGTGTCTCTCCTTTGTGTCAACGTAGATGAATTTTGAACTTTCTAGTTCATTGCATAACAATTTATGTATAGGTCTTCATTCTTGAGTTCTAATCTAGGATTAGATTAAATGATGCTCTAGATGGGACATACATTTATCTCTTGTCTATGTAAGGATATTCTGTAAGTAGTAAAGGAGATTGTAAATGTGTTTATGGCTTTGAATCTCAGATATATTCTGGTGTGTGTGTGTAGTCTGTCCAAGAAGCCTTGCCCAATGGATGAGGCACTGGCCTAGATGAGTATTTCTTTGTTGACAGGTCATGATTGAGGTTGCTATGATTCAAACACATGAAATTAAGAACCATCCTTAAGTTTTCAGTATTTGGTTATGTAAGGTTCCACCCCATAGTAATGGAGAGTCAATGAATGTGTGGTTAGCATTTAGTACTTTCTTACTATCCTTTCATCTATTATTCAAACCCAGTCTTTGTGTGTGAAGTATAATTTATACTGGGTTAGGTGCACCCGCCTTGGTTTTGTAGATCCAGAAGTGTAGAGGGTAGTCTTGTCCCTATAGTTGGTCCAATTGCCTTGTAGAGCTCCCATACTTGGAACTAACCACTCCTAACATTAGTCTCAAGGCATATTGGCAGCCCTAAGTGGCATAAGCATTTTTGAACACCAACATGGTGAAATCCTTTTGTCACCAGTTTGCCAAATGTAACCAAGGTAGGTTAGATCTCCTTTGTTTGCTAAGTCACGGGATTAAGTGGCGAGTTAATATTTCACTTTGTGAATAGGAAATGCCTTGTCGCATGTTCACTTAAAGTAAACCTGAGGTGTCTGGTTGGGTTAAGATCATAAAGGACCATGAAATAGAAAGATCTAATGGTTGCGATATAAAGTTGGCCTAGATTTAAATTATGACCACCGATTCACTATTGGCACTCGAATGTAGCCATTTATTTTCAAATTTGAACTTCTAAGGGTTTCTCAATAACAGAAAGGACCGAAGTTGAATGTTTTCACAGCCAGATTTGATTTTTTTGGTGGCATTTTCTATTGTAGTGTGGTCCAGGGTGTTATTTGATCATCTACAGGGGTTTGTACCATGTGGTTTTGTGCTTGAGGCATGTTGTAGGTGACTGAAAGGGTTGACATTTCAAATGTTTTGATGGTCCTTAGTACATTCTCAGAGATTTCTCATGAATGGGGATCATTTTTGGATCTGATCACTAAGGTTTTCATCCCCTGCAATAAAATTTTGACTGATTTAGGTTGCTTTAGTGGGTGAAACCCTAACCCTAGCTATCTGAAGCTTGTTGCATCCTAGCCTATTTAGGATTCCAAGGTAGCTAGTGGTATATATGGTTGAAGTTTTGATTTTGTAAGGGTTCCTTCTTCTACAATTTTGAGGAGAACTGGTTCCATGAAGGGTCCTTTTCCTGTAGATTTTCTCTACTTCTCTTCTTGTAGGGTGTTCTTTCTTCCTTTGTTGGCTCAAAGAATATAATATGTATTGTAATTGGTTTGTCTTATGTATGAGGATTCGGTATACTCTTACTATTATCAAACTATCTCCATTTGAATTTTGAATTCATTAATCATACATCAAGGGTGTTTGATTTTTTTGTTTGCATTGCCTATGTGTTTGCAAGTGGAGTTGTCTTCACAGAGATAACTAGTTTAGGATTAGTTTTCATGTATGTATGAGCTGAGGTGTCAAAGATATGTCATGCTTGTCTTCTAGTGGATGCTGGTTAATGTATTGTCTATTTATAGGTCTCTTCTAAGGGGAGGGTTAAAATCCTTTGGATGGGTAATAACATACTTGAATACACAGGTTGGTTGTTAAAGTGAGGTTTGGTCATGGTGTGTGATTGATGTTAGGCATCAACACATTGAGTACACTATCTTCTTGTTTCATAGCTTTCTCTTGCAATAGGGTATTTGACTCTATGGCCCATTGGATAAGGCACTGGTCTATGAGAGACTTAGGGTATCTTAGGGGTCCTTTCAACCCAACTTAGATTAATCAAATCAAATACCTTTCCCTTTCATGTTGGTAGTAGTAATAGGAGGCTCTCTCTAGTCTTTAGACTCATTCTATGCAAGTACAACTATTGCATGTGAATTGGCTTCATTGGGGTACAAGTTATCTGAAGGAGTTTGAAGATTATTTACAATAATCTATCTATAGGCCTATGGTTTATCATGAGGTGTCTTGAGTGTGCAGATAAGGCAATACCCACCTGAGTGATGTGGAGCTCAAAGAAGGAGGATGTTCTCTATCCTCATCAATTGGACTATTTTCTTGTCAAACTTGAGTGCTTACCCTAAGATCCAAGTCAATCTATTGATTCAAGTTTGGTCCCACAAGAAGAAGATCCAACAAATTGGTGAATCAACTAGGGAGCCATTGGAAAGAGTCAAATACAAAAATAAAGCATTTGCTAATATCTTCTCAATATGTATTGAGTGGAGGCTCTAAAGTTTCTATTTGATCAGTGCAGTTCTTGATAGATAGTGTGATATCCTAGTGTAGTTTTGTGTTGATTGGAAGAGGTACAAAGAAAGGTAAAAAAATTTCCTCTTCAAGGAGGTGGTGACTCTATATTGCAAAGAACCCGATGGAGCTACATAGGGAGCTCTAGATCTGCCCTGCCTTCCAGTCAACAAGTTTTTTTTTACTGCAAGATTTTCTAGGTATTTTGGTTTTCATATGCTCTATTCTTTATGAAAATCAATTTGTAAAAGAGAATGTATCCCTATCAAGTGTTAAGGACTGCATAAAGGGATAAGTAGTAGTGGGCTATTCCTCATAGAGGAATATAGGCCTTTTTGTTTTGATGGCATTGAAGGTGCCCCTAATGAGTTCTCTATTGAGGATGGGGAGTGCTTGCCTAGATTTATGGCTGATGGATCTATTTCTGCAAGCCAGCATATATTTGATGTCATGGGTCTTTTTGGAGATATGGACATTGAACATGAAGATGTTGCTATGAGGCTTTTTGTGCAGACATTCTCTGATGGTGCAAGGAAGTGGTTCCTATCCTTTCCTTCATGTTCAATCCCTTCTTGAGATGTGTTGAGAGCTAAGTTTATAGCACATTTTGATAAAGTTGCTACTCTCAAGAGGGAGTTAGGAAAAATAAAAATGAAAAACTAGCAGTTGGAGAGGGACATAAGGTTGCTAAGACTGGTGGTTTCTGATGTTGATTCTCATTATGTGAAAAGTATTGACTACGAAGCAGACATTGAGGTTAATGTATATGAGAGTGCTGAAGATGAATCTAAAGTTGACAATATTTCCAATTTGTCTACATATTTTTCTTCTTTTCAATATCAGGACTTTTTCTCCTTGTCCCTATTTGATGATGTTTTGTGTGAAGGGTAGAATATTGAATATGATGCAGATGATGACTCCTGCATAGAATTATTTACACAAAGTGATTTGAGGCCAGTGTTTTTAGTCCTTGTTTCAGACAAGGAAGATGTTTGCAATAGGGGTGAAGCTGAGGGAGATGAAAGTATGGCCCAAAGTCTATTAAGTAGTGAAGAGATTTCAGCACTCTTGGCTGATGAATTCCAGAGGTATGCCCCTATTATGGACCTTGATTTGTAGCTCCCCTATGGTATATCCTTTGACACTGATAATGAGGCCAATGTCCAAAGTGATCAAGTTGACCCATGTACATTACAGTTCCCCTCATGTAGTGACTCTATAGAAGAAGAGGTAGAAGGACATGATAGTGTGTTGTCCTGTCATCAAGATTACAATGATGAACAAGTCTCTTGTTCATATTCCTTTCCTTTTCCTACCAAATATGATACTAAATGTGATAGTGTTGAAGACTTTGTTTTCAATAGTCAGGAAAAAAATTATTTTGATAGAAATAATGATGAAGATTAGTTTTTCCCTTGTCACATAATTTTTAAAGGAGACCTTCATTTGGTTCATGATTCAGTTAGTGAAGACATCATTGAGGAACCATGTTGTTTAGTGGCTGAGGCAATATGTGAAGGTGAATCAGAGGATCCAGGTCCTTCTCAGCTAGGTATTTTTGATGTAATGCATGATGCTCCATATGTTTTATTTTTTGATGCATTACTAGATCAATTTTTTGTTCCTAGTCATCACCAAGAAATAAGTGATGTTCCCTACTGCTTGGAATTTGAACATAAATGTAACAGACATGGTTGGAAGAACATGGGTAGTGATCAGTACATTTTCAATTTTCAGCCCATGAATATTCATGTATGTTGTCAGCAAGGTGATCAAGATAACTTCAAGTGTCTGGCCACATATGTAGATGAAAATCAGATCTTTGATTCAGGAGGGTCACTAGTTTTCTTTTGGTGGCCTGGGGCCACTAAATGAAATTGTAAAATTTTTGTAAATATTTTGTAAATTAGTCTTTCCCTTTCCTATTCTGTGTTTCTTTCCTAGTTCGGTTGCTAGTTTTTGAGGTCCTTTTTTTTGTTGTTCTTAGGGTGGTCTACTCTCCTAGTGATCTGAATTCTTTCCATGCATCCCCAGAAAGAGCCACTGTTAGCCCATTTTCCTGTAATAGCTAATTTCCTTAGAAAATGGTCTGCACTTGCAAAAAGTTTCATGGTCTCATCTATTTTCCTCTGGTCTCTGTAGTTATTTTCATGCCTCTGGCCTAAACCCTTGGGAAATATCCAAAAATCTAGCCATTGGTATAAAAAACCCTAAGTCCACCCTGGCCCTATCCTTTTTTTAAGTTACTTTTTCGGGCCACTTAGATTTCTTTTAAGCATGTGTGCATTTCCATCTCTCAGTCAGTCAGCAATTTGCTAAGTCTCCCAGTGGGTGGCTTTACCTTTTAATGATTGCGTGATTGAGTATTTGCATAATATCTCATTATCTGGCAGTTACCAATAAACTTTATGCGATCCCATGAGTGGCTTATTTCTTTTTCAGTCGCTGATTTGAGAAATGGTGGCCCCTCTTTATAAATGATGATACATGTGGACCGGTTGTCAGATATGTGCTGATGTGGTAGCTTGTTATTGGTCAAGCATAGTGATTTGTAATGTTGTCATGCAGACCTGGTATCTCAGTCTAAAGATTCAAGATCGACAACTGGCATAGAAGCACAAGGAATCTTCTAAGTCTATGAGATCTTGCATCAGTTGTCCGATCTCCCAGAGTATTAAGGCCAGCGAAAGGTGAGTCCGAGGTGCCACGTAGTGATGATGTGCTTAGTGTTCATTGGTCCATGAAGTGGTGCATTGGCAGTTGTTAGTGAGACCTAGTTTTTGAATGTGTCAGAGGGTCCTGACACTGTCAGTCAATTGACGATGGGCACATGATCTTATCAAATTTGTTAGAGGCTTCAGATCATGTGCCATCCATTGATTCAATCTTTTTTAGAGGGGATAAAGTGCAGTGGGTCCACATGCCAGGTTTACTAATATGGAAAACTATGATTGGTCCACGTAGTAATGAGTTGGATTATGACAGTGGGGCCAAGGATTCCCAGGCTTTAATGGTTCTGACATGTCAGAGCATCAACGGTTGGTGTGTAATCTGATGGGTTTTTTCTGACACATGCAAACTTAAGATAGCCATCGATCTTCTTGTGCGGGCCCAGTTGAATTTCATAGTGGTCTTAGTGGTCTGGATAAATAAGGTTAGCAGCCTGACAAAATTCAATGCCTTTCACTCATTCACGAAATGAAATGGCGGTGATCCAAAATGATTGGTGATTCAACAAAGGAAGGTCGTGTGATCGCTAAATATTTTAGCAGTGACTTAGAATGTTCTATGAACTAGCAAAAGCCTTTTGTCACCAGTTCGCGATATGTAACCAGGGTAGGTTAGATCTCCTTTGTTCGCTAAGTCATGTGGTTAAGTGGTGAGTTAATATTTCACTTCATGAATAGGAAATGCCTTGTCACGTGTTCGCTTGAAGTAAACCTGAGGTGTCTGGTTGGCTTAAGATCATAAAGGATCGCGAAATAGAGAGATCTAACAGTTGCGATATAAAGTTGGCCCAAATTTATATTATGACTATTGATTCACTATTGGCACTTGGATGTAGCTGTTTATTTTCAAATTTGAATTTCTGAGGGTTTCTCAGTGATAGAAAGGACCAAAATTGAATGTTTTCATGGCCAGATTTGATTTGTTTAGTGGCATTTGCTATTGCAGTGTGGTCTAGGGTGTTATTTGATCATCTACAAGGGTTTGTACCATGTGGTTTTGTGCTCGAGGCATGTTGTAGGTGATTGAAAGGGTTGACATTTTGGATGTTTTGATGGTCCTTAGTACATTCTCAGAGATTTCTCATGAATGGGGATCATTTTTGGATCTGATCACCAAGGTTTTCATCCCCTACAATAAATTTTTGACTAATTTAGGTTGCTTTAGTGGGTGAAACCCTAACCATAGTTGTCTGAAGCTTGTTGCATCCTAGCCTGTTTAGGATTCCTAGGCAGCTAGTGGTATATATGGTTGAATTTTTTATTTTGTAAGGGTTCCTTCTTCTGCAAATTTGAGGAGAACTGGTTCCATGAAGGGTCCTTTTCCTGTAGATTTTCTCTACTTCTCTACTTGTAGGGTGTTCTTTCTTCCTTTGTTGGCTCAGAGAATATGATATGTATTATAATTGGTTTGTCTTATGTATGAGGATTTGATATACTCTTACTGTTATCAAACTATCTCCATTTGAATTCTGAATTCATTAATCATACATCAAGGGTGTTTGATTTTTCTATTTGCATTGCCTATGTGTTTGCAAGTGCAGTTGTCTCCATAGAGATAACTGATTTAGGATTAGTTTTCATCTATGTATGAGCTGAGGTGTCAAAGATATGTCATGCTTGTCTTCTAGTGGATGCTGGTTAATGTATTGTCTATTTATAGGTCTCTTCTAAGGGGAGGGTTAAAATATTTTGGATGGGTAATAACATACTTGAATACACAAGTTGGTTGTTAAAGTGAGGTTTGGTCATGGTGTGTGATTGATGTTAGGCATCAACACATTGAGTACAATGTCTTCTTGTTTCATAGCTTTCTCTTGCAATAGGGTATTTGACTCTATGGCCCATTGGATAAGGCATTGGTCTATGAGAGACTTAGGGTATCTTAGGGGTCCTTTCAGCCCAACATACATCAATCAAATCAAATACCTTTCCCTTTCATGTTGGTAGTAGTAATAGGAGGCTCTCTCTAGTCTTTAGACTCATTCTATGCAAGTAGGGCTATTGCATGTGAATTGGCTTCATTGGGGTACAAGTTATTTGAAGGGGTTTGAAGATTATTCCACAATAATCTATCTGTAGGCCTATGGTTTATCATGAGGTGTCTTGAGTGTGCAAATAAGGCAATACCCACCTGAGTGATGTGGAGCTCAAAGAAGAAGGAGGATGTTCTCTATCCTCATCAATTGGACTATTTTCTTGTCAAACTTGAGTGCTTACCCTGAGATCCAAGCCCATCTATTGATTCAAGTTTGGTCCTACAAGAAGAAGATCCAACACATCATATTCATGCTAAGTCTAAGAGAGAATGATCAGAAGGTTCAATATTAGGAAGATACAAAGAGTAGTTGCATAGATAGTGAATGACAGAGAAGAATAGTGCAAGCAGTCGACTGTTGGCATTTTGATTTTTGGTTACATTATTATGTTATAAAGGCTATGCACCTATTGTAATTAGGTTGCTGAAATGTAATTATGTTTGTTTGTAAACACGCTTGAGCAAATTCAATTGGAAGCATTGTATGTAATTGGTTAAAGGGCCGACCCAGTTATTTGTTTTGTATGCGCATATAAATATGAGATGCACCCATTGTAGTTGGTAGGAAAGTTGTTATAGATTTGAGATAAGCATAGCAAAAGTATACACAGAGTTGATAAGATGTATTAGAGCTTTGTAAGATGTCAAAGCATCAATGCATCAAAGGAACTGATCAGACAAGTCTTGTCACAGTGATAGTTCATCCAGCAGATATAGTGTGTATCTGAGATCAAAAGGTTGTAGCCTTCCCCACTTTAGAAATGAGCTGTAGGACAGTGAGTCCACACCCCTAACAGGGTTTATTGTAAAAGACCCCTGATAGGGTCCAATCCTTGACAAGGTCTACTATACTAAACATATTGTAAATAAACTCCTAACAGGGTTAAGGATCTTCTAACAAGGATCATAAAACACTAGTACATAATATTAGTGGGTGTCAATTCCCACTGGGGTTTTTACCTATTTGGGTTTCCCTATAACCATATTGGTGTTATGTGTTGATTTCATGTTTCAAGTTTATGTGGATGTTCATTTTAGTATTTAAGTATTCAAGTTCAGTTTAAGATTCAGTAGAAAGATAAATTACAGTGAATATTGATTCACCCCCCCCCCCCCCCCTCACATTGTTCCCATTCCTAACAATTGGTATCAAAGGTTTGGTCCTCAGCAAAGAATTTTAACCACTTGAGGAGATCATGGACAAAGCCAAAATGAAACATCTAAAAAGAAATCTTGAAGATGCTCTTGAATACCTAGATAGATCTGAAAAAGAAATTGAAGAACTTAAAGAAAAAGTCAGTAATGCTCAAGTAGTCATCAAAAGGCTAAGAAAAGATTTAAAAGAATGCTCTACCAGTGATTTAGGGATTATGATAAAAAAGCTCAGTGAATAAAATTCATGTCTAAAAGAATAGATTAAAGAATTAGATGATAACCTGACTAACAATTAGGAAGTCTATAGCAAGGAACTATACAAAGATAAGACCTTTCAATGGTTATTGTTATTCATGCAATAAATTTGGTCATAGAGCTATGAATTGTAAGACACGTTAGAAGAACAAGACTCAACATAACTAGAGAAATCAGAATCAGCCAAATGTAAGAAGTTCTCAGAATGTTACATGTCAAATATGTAACTCTAATGGTCACTTTGCAAGACAATGTAAAATGGTGACCCATGTCAATGCGCTGAGAAATATAAGGCCTCCAGTCATTTGTCACTCTTGTAACAAGGCTGGACACATCTCAAAGTTTTGTAGATCAAGGACGCAAGGTTAGGAAAGCCCTAAAAATCTTGAAGAACCAATATTGGATACTGAAGGAGAAGTCAAGTTTTTGAAAGCTTCAGAGGGTGTGAGCTTGATTTTGTTAGAGACAAAGAAGGATAAGGTTCATGACAATGTATTGGATGCATCCATAGTGGACACACCCTCTACATCAGGATAAATGGCCCTTAGGGTCATAGGGGGAGCTAATTTAGCTCTAGACCCCTATGTGGCCAGTATACTCACCCTCAGAGTATGCACCTTTGGACTTAAGCTTTTGGAGACTAGCAGAACCTATGTGCAAGAGCACACAAGCTGATTGTTTATAGAATAAAAGTTGGAAATTTTCAGGGACAACCTAGTTTACACAACAAGCATTAATGGCGGAATTCCTACTTTAAAGTACACAAAAGTTTGTAGATCTCTCATTGAATTTTAATTCAGAGTGATTAGAGAGTAGAAGAGCCCTAGCATTTGATTGTGAAGGATTAAAGATTGATTCATCAATGATTTGCAGTGCATTTTATTGGTTGTGGGAACCCTAGTTTGTCACGCCGATTCAGAAGACTTTAAAGATCATTTGGAAAGTGATTTACAAGTGATGGCTACTCCTATTTTATTTGATGTTGTGGAGAAGAAAAGATATGTATTTAGGAGGCACCCGTTCAAATCCACATTGGATGACCTAGAAGGGGCATTCTCCTACATGCCTATGGGTGTTATGCATGTCAAAGACATTAGAGCATACATATATTGTAAGAAAGAACTAGTAGGATTGGATAGAATAAGAGCACACATGGAAAAAATGTTAAAACTCGATAAAACCTTCATGGATGAGTATGCGCAGTGGAATAATCATCCTATAGTTGAATATGTGACTGCATATGAGTTTTATGAGTCTGAATGGATAAAGATTCTACTTAGCAGGATTCATGATGACCTATTTTGAATAGGTGAAGTGCCAGTCAAGATTACAGGTGACCTAATTCATGAGATGATAGGCCTCTCAAAGATAGGTGTCATTCTTCCAACGGGAAAGGATGTAAGAAAACTTGTTGAGAAAACATGCAAGTCAAGAAGTGATAGGCGTAGAATGACTATAGATCCTATTGAGTAAGATGACATCAAATTGATGTCCATGATATTGGAATACTGGTTCAAACACACCAATAGGGTGAACAGTGTGTCCATGGCCGCAATTCTTGCAACAATAAGACTTGTGAAAGAAAATGGAGAGTTTAATTTGTCTGAGATCTTGCACACACAGTTAATAGACAACATTAAGACCATCAAGCATGACAAGACCAAGATATTTAGGTTTGGGTTCCTAATTACCTATATGTACTTCCATATTGTTGGAAAAGTGTCTGATTTGTATCTAGACAAATCTATTCCCACAATACCATAGATATCTCTCAAGGCATGTACTAAGAGTACATTGAAGGACTACATGACACTAGAATTGAATACATTTAGAGTCAAAATGTAGATGAGATAGATATTTTCAGAGAAGATAGTTGAAAAATACAAGGATACTATTTGTTTCATGGTTGAGACTGACACAACATGCATGGAGGTTTTTGAACCAAGGACAAAGTGGATTCATCCACTTGGATATGAGGTTGAGGAACCAATCTTAGAAGCTTATGCTCAAGTTCTATTTTCAGCACCTAAGGACTCCAATGAACCTAGATGGGGAACTTATGAAGAGAAAACAAGAGAAGTAGATGCTATATTAAACAACGTAGCAACAAAAAGAAAAATTGCCAAGGTTACTTCAGAGATATTGAGAATCCATGGTGTATCACAAGAAGACTTAACAAAGAAAGGGAAGAGAAGATTTCTTTGGAATTAGAGAGTGCAATAGCAACAAAGACAAAATTTGAGGAGCCAAAGTTGAAGAAGGTAAAAATTAAGGAATCTGATGTTCAGAAGGGTAAAATTGATGTTACTCCTTTTATGCCCAAGGAAAGAATTGACCTTACGCTTAACTAATTCAATTAAGAAATCAAAGTATCATTATGAAATTGGTATCCATCATTCAAACATCTAACTGGAACCGATTGATGATAACAAATTCCTTTCAATTGAGCAATCATGCAGTTGGTTTTAAGAATCTTATGAATCTGTTATCAGATAGACTCTTTACTATCTCTCTTTATTGGGACTTTATTTCATGGGCTTTCTTTCCTAAAATTTTCCATGTACTAAATGTATTTCATAAGACTCCTAACAGAGTCCATCCTTTCACAAGGAATATTCATATTAGTGCATCTTTTGTGGGCATCATTCCCACCAGGGTTTACTCTTTGATCAAGAGGTTACCCATTGAGCTAAGTCATGAGAACTCTTGTGAATGTATTTTCTAAAACAATGTCTTTGGACATTGAGTTGTTGTTGACATAGTCATGAAATTTCTATCATTGATGTCAATGGAGGAGAAGAGCACATGAAAAACCCTATGTACCATCTATTGGAAAGAACTTAATAGGATAACGAAGCAAGATTTGATTGATGAAGAAGATTTGAAGAACTTTCAGAGTATCAGTGTAGCAGTGCAGTAGTATTGGATTTTTGGAACATTGGATATTTTTCATCTATGTTTCCATCAATTCCAATGGGGGAGATTGTTAGGAATGAATGCTAGATGTTGGCAGTCATTCTGTAGTAGTTGTTGTTGCATTCATGACTATGATTGTCATTGATGTCAACACAGTGATCTTCTGGAGACTAGCAGAGAAGTAGATGATGTTTTGATTCATGCACATGGGATATTGAAGTTGGAGCTATGTGATGTTGATGTTATACTATTTGATATGTTATTTTTCTATGGTTAAGAGTGTAGATAGTAATTCATTGATTCATGAAAGTAATGAGTATTTTGGTAAAAGCAGTATTCAGGCAGTGTTCCTGAGTAGCGGTTTGTGGAAATTAGATGATATCTCCTAATCAGGATGGAATCTAGTTTTGCACAATTAAAGGGAAGTTTGAGACACATTGATGGTGATTTGGTTCACAACACAAACTTCTAGGTCACATGAGTAAAGAGTTATTGCATCTGGAAGCTGACAGTTTTGTGTAATTTTGATGTAGCGTATGGAAACTTTTATTTTGAAATTGTGTGCCGACTCATTTGTAATTATTTGAGCATGGTATAAAGGAAGGAAAGTTTTTCCCTTATTTTATGTAGTTGTAATATGAAAGAAGTGTGAGCATGGTTTTGGTTACATGCAAATATAAGAATGAAGTGAAGAAAAGAGTCTAAGAGGTTGTGAAAGAGAAATTGTGAAGGAAGACATGCGAAGTATAGAGATCTAGAATTGAGATCTGATGTAGCAATGAGTGCAGTTTGGCATAGTAAGGAGGTAACATATTTCATATTATTCTGCTAAATAATATTAAGGTTATTTGGACAGTGAGTTCAGTGATCTTACCCTGAAGCTGTTTGGGCAGTGGGTCCTTCTGTCTTCCATAACTCTTAACAAGGTTAGAATCTTTTAACAGGGATTCAAAATCTCCTAATAGGGATTTATATGTACTAAATGTATTTCATAAGACTCCTAATAGAGTCCATCCTCTCACAAGGAATATTCATATTAGTGCATCTTTTGTGGGCATCATTCCCACTGGGGTTTACTGTTTGATCAAGAGGTTCCCTAGTCAACATATCTTGTGTTATTGTGTCATTGTGTATGAATATCTTTATATGGTTAGTAATTGCATTGCTTACATGGCTAAATGCTGTTGAAGATGATAAAAGTTATAATTATCTGATAACTGATTCACCCCCCCCCCCCCTCTCAATTATCTTGGCAGACTTTACTTTCTAACAATTGGTATCAAAGCTGAGTCATGAGGACTCTTGTGAATGTATTTTTTGAAACAGTGTCTTTGGACATTGAGTTGTTGTTGACATAGTGATGAAATTTCTGTCATTTGAAAATGGAATGTTAGTTATAGTTATTTTTATTGATGACATTATTTTTGGAGGAGAAGATGAAGCTAGTGACAAATTTGCTGATGAAATGAAAATAGAATTTGAAATGAGCATGATTGGTGAGATGAAATACTTTTTGGGATTATAGATAACATAGAACAGTGATGGTATCTTTGTTAGCCAGACAAAGTACTTGAATGATTTGCTGAAAAGATTTGGAATGGAAAATTGTAAACTAGTTGGAACACCTATGGTTAAAGGACACAAACTATCAAGCAAAGATGAAACACCAGTAGTTGATTAGAAGTAATACAGATCCATGATTGGAGGATTGCAGTACTTGGGTATGTGCAAGATCATGAGGGGCTAAAAAGTGGCGATGTCAGCTCAAAACTTTGACAATGTAGCTGATGACTTTTTTTTCACCTGAATTTGATAAAATGAAAAGGGTATCTTAAGGAGATTATCATCTTTCTATCGATATTATTGCTGTCAAATTTTCAACTCGGTAAGTAATTATTAGTTATTTTCTAATTGAGCTACCTCTAAAGTGCTGATTTATATACTGATTGAAAAATTAATATAACTTTCAGATGGTATAACATTTTTGAAATCTGAAAAATGTGTCACATTCTATGGTTCGCCTACTATAAGGAAAAAAAAATAATTTTGAATTTTGTAAAGTTTTGAATGAGTTAAGGTGGTCAGACATGGGATTTTTTTTATTCTGAAAACTTTGTAGCAAATAATTCATAATTAAATGTTTTTTTAGAATAAAATTACAAAAAATATGTGTCACATCTGGGCATGAGTCTACTACTTATATATAAAATTTTATAATAAAATATTATCATTTGATTATGATTAAGGTGGTTAGACATACACCTACTTCTTATCTTTTTCCTAAAATTTTTGTACTGCTGCATTGAAATCTATACTTTTCACCAATCATACTAACTTTTTCTCAAAAAAGGCCTAGTAGTTTAGAAACTACATTCAATTTTCTATAGATTCCATTCTTACAACTTTTTGATATTAGGTTCATAGCTAGTTGAAATTTTCACGTCAAGTTGACTAACCCTGATTTGCTGATTTCTCATTGCCACTTAAGGGCATAGTTTGGCCCCTCATGATCTTGCACATACCCACTTAACACACACTTGACCGGATATACAACATTCAGTTGGCATGGTAGCAAGATTTCAAGCTGAACCTAAAGAGTCATGTTAGGGATTTTTCTTGTGGGTCAAACTTGGCAAGGACATTGACTTGATTCTCAGTAAAAAGGTTTCCAAGTTTGCAAGAAAAGCCTAATTGAAGAGGATTGGATAAGATCCTCCTTAAGCTTTGAGCTCCACAGGACTCAGGTAGGTATTACCTACAAATAGATTACTATCTTTCAAGTAAACTATGGAATGGTTGATTAGGTCTTCATTGTCATGCTATTCAGTTTATTAAAGATACTTTTGTGGGAGATAATACTGAAAATAGATGAGAACAAACTATTGCAGGATATGACTAATGAAACTCATAGGATGATAACATGAACAATGGCATAAGGGTGATGAGTCCTTCTTTTTATGAGTGAAACTCAAGGAAGGCTAACCTTTGATTCAATCTTCAACGAATCAGCAACTATGGACTATAAAATATTAGGGACAGTCATATTTTTTAGGTACACGAACATGAAATGAAATGGTTTTGGTAATGATGGATTTTTGTTTGGTGACTGAAAGGTGTTTGGATAACAGAGATTAGATCAATGCCTAATCCTTTGGGAAAAGAGTCTAACATAAATCAATAGAAGAATTTCTAGGAAATACAGTGATATGCCTTACAAACCACATATAATTTGGATAGAATGCCTTACAAACTATCTCCTCAATCTAGGTTTGCTACCATCAAGATCTTCCACAGATGTATTTATTCTCTGAAATTGCACATAAGGATTTAATTCTTTCCTTGAAAGAAACTCATGCAACAATTAGATAGCTGCCTTACAACTAGTATGTTCCAAATGCCTTACAAATAGAGATATACAAGAATAAACACAAAGCAAAGAGACAATAACAGAACCAAGGTAGAAATTATATTGTATTTCATGGAAGGGTATAAATACATACAAATAAAATCTTTACTCAAGATCATAGGATCAACAATCTGCTCTGCAAAGTTTGTATTATTAGCATTCAACCATCAAGAATATGGAACCAGAGAATAGAATCCCTTGGATTGCCAAAGATTGGAACCAGGAACCAAAAAGATAGGAAAACCAAAAAACTAGGAGACCCAAGAAGTTTTGGAACCCTTACAAAATTAGGACTTTTACTACTTATACCACTAGCTATCTTGGAATCCCAACAGGTTAGGATGCAACAAGCTTCATATAGTCATGGTTAGGGTTTCACCCACTAAATCAACCAATATCAATCAGTAATAAATGCCAGGGGAGAAAACCAAGCAACCTGGACAAACAGACCCAAAATTGATCTTCATCAATGAAAATCCTCTGATTTGTACTGAAGATCATGCAAACACCATGCCTTTTCAGTCTGTTTACACACCTGCAACACACCTCAAGCTTTACCTATGTCCATTTCATGATGGTACAGGCATCTGCAAACAATCATCAACCCTCTGGACCACCCTGCAATAGTCAGCACAACAACTTCATCAAATCCTACTACAAAAGCCATAAATTTTTGTTCTTTCTATTGCTGAGAAACCCTCTGCAAATTTGAATTTTAATTTCAACGGCTATTTCTAGGTGCCAGTAGCAAATCAGCTATCGCTATTTAAATCTGAGCTATCTTTATATCATGACCATTAGATCTCTTTACTTCCCAGGCTTTATGTTTTTAACTCAACCAGATACCCTGGGTTACCCCTAGTGACCATGCGACAAGGCTTTTTTCCTATTCGTGAGATGAAAAATTAACTCACCATTTAACTCTACGACCTAGCGAACAAAGGGAAACATTTAACCATGGTTTCTTATTTGGAAAACTAGTGACAAAAGGTCTTTTCCTATTCGCAGGACATTTAAAGTCATCACTAAAACTTATAGCGACCACACGGCCTTCCTTCCCTAAATTGCCAAACCTTTCAGAAGTCTGCTACTTTTCCTCATGAATGAGCGAACAACTTTGAAACTTGTCAGAGCCGCTAAGAATTTTGTCAGAAGTGCTAGACTCCTAGACCCCACCTGGGCCCACCTTATGACACTTGCCACCATGTTACTTGCTACTCATGCTTGATCATCTCTGACATAGGACCCACATGCCAAAGCATTTTGAAAATGAAGGGCGGGTGTAAGATCTCACAGCTCTGACACCTTCCATGAGAACTCACCCTGACCATGGATTTTGTCCCCATCACCAATCCTTCTGACAACTGCCCCACTCTGCAGTATTCCTCACCATCCTCTAGCTCATCTAATAAGAACACAACTCCATAGTGACACATGGCAATCAGTCCCACTATCCCCGGCTAACCTTAACCTTCTATCAATTTGGTGAACACGTGACCAAAGAAACCCTTCACCCATTCTTGAGAACTTTGAGAGCACCACTAGAAAATTTAGCGACTCCGTGAACACTGTTCACCAAACTATCGAGTCTTTAGACATTTTGCCAAAATATCACATGAAGCAGCGAACAGAGCATACCTTTATCAGAACTACCAAAAAGATTGACAAACCTACTGGGCCCACATCAAGAAGATCAATGGTCGTCTGAAGATCACAAAGGAATTCAAGATTCCATTAGATTACACACTCATTGTTAGATTGAGAATCTTACCCTGGCCTGACATCTCTCTGATAGGAAATGAAATCAATGGTCGGCGCTTAATCTCAAGCCTTTGACAAATTTGATAAGAACTTATGCCATTCGTCAATTGACTAACAAGGTCAGGTCCCTATGACACATCTAGAAACTAGGTCCCACTGAAAACCTCCACCTCATTAATACATGGACCAATCATAGCTTGCCATATCATGCACACGTAGCAGTGGACCCATCGAAAGAAATGATTACATCACGAAGCAGAATCAACGGTTATCATAAAATTGTAAAGCTCTGACAAATCTCTTGCACCTTTATGACAACTGTTGGATTGAGAATGTTGTCAGAGAGATGGGCCCAAGAAAGATTAAGCCAAGACATTGGAAAAATTAAGGCGCTGACCTAGGGAAAATTAATGCCAGAAGACTTAGGAATATACCTCGTAGGGTGCATGAAAACTTAGGAAAATAAAGGCCACTAGGGAAATAAAAATTAATGCACATTCCTTTATGAAATTTTAAGTGGCCTGAAAAGTAACATGAAATTAGAACAGGGCCAAGGGTAATTAGGGTTTTTGAACACAATGGCTACATTTTGAATTTCAAACAAGGGTTTTAGCCAGAAAATAGGGAAAACCAAGTTGCAAAGACTGGAAGAAAAATGGGAGGGCCATGAAAATTTGCAGGTGCCAATAGTGGCTCTATCTGATGATGTTGAAACACAACTTTTAACAAGAACCACATGACTCTAGGATGTAGACCAAAAACTACTAACCTAAGATAGGGAAAGAAATACACAACCTGAAAGGAACAAACCTGTATAGAAATTTACTAGGTATTTACACATGCATGATAATCAAAAACTTAACTAAAGAAGGGCTTCACAAATTTCCCATGCACTAGAAATTCAAAAACTTCACCATCCATATTCTTCAGAAAGTAGGAATCCTTCCCAAAACTATCATGAATCACAAAAGGACCAAGCCACAGTGATTCAAATTTCCTATGCTTCCCTTTATCTTCTGCCCTCACATTCCATTGAAGTACCAAATTATCAACCTTGAATTTTTTGGTAGTTGTTATTTTGTCAAATAAGTACTTCACCTTCTATTGCAACTTGACATTACTCATTTGACTTTCTTTTCTCTATTCATCTAACTCAGTCAACTGCATAATTCTATTCTACATTGGCTCTATGACATCTAACTCCTCATCCTAAATAAACTGATAAATTGGAATTAGATTATTTATAGGTAGCCTTGATTGCAAACCATAAACAAGCTCAAAGGGAGACTTCCCAGTGGCTCTTTTCACTGTAATCTTGTCTGCCCATAAAGCCAATCTCAACTTGGAATGCCAAGCTCTCTTATTCTTTTCAAGTGTCTTCTTTAAGATTGTCAGGATGCTTTTATTGCTAGACTCAACCTGTCCATTTTCCTAAGGATGATAAGGAGATGAATAGGAAGTGATGATTCCATTATCATTACAAAAATCCTTAAACTCATTTGATCTGAAACACATTACATTATCTGTAATCAACTTCACAGGAACACCAAATTTGGTCAAAATATTGTAAAGTAGGAAATCAATCACCACTTTACTTGTTGCCCTCTTTGTAGGAATAGCCTCTATCAACTTTGTGAAATAGTGAGTTTCAACAAGTATATAACTATGTCCTCCACTAGATTTCTTAGCAAACTCACCTATGAAATCCAAGCCCCACATGGCAAATGGTGCTTCAGCAACTATTGGGTTTAATGACAATGCTCTCGAGTACTTTAATTTTGAAGCAAACCTCTGGCAAGCTTCACATTTCCTGACATACTAAAATGAATCCTTAAACACTGTAGGCCATTAATAACCTACCCTTAAAACCTTGTGAGTAGTAGTCCTTGCTGAAAAATGACCTCCACAAACACCAGCATGCATTTCATTTAAAACCTTCTCTGCCTAATATCTGTCAAGACAAAACAACAAGACTCCATCTCTACTTTTCCAATACAAGTCTCCTTGCAGCAATGTATACTTCTGAGCTTGCAATTTCAAGGACCTCTTTTGATTATCTATCATATAGTCTGGGCATCTAGTATTCTTTATGAAATAGACAATATCGGCATATTCTGGTTGCAATTCAATACTTGTGATTGTCATATCTGGAGTTCCTTCATTATTTACTTGGGCTAGGTCCATATTTTCTTCAGTCATCAATTTTTCCAGACCTTGTCCTCTTACCAACTTATGAATGTGGATTTCTAAATTGAATTCTTGAATTTTAGTAATACACTTGCATCTCTTACCAGTAACTTCAGATTGAGTAAGAACATCCTTTACTGCTGAATGTGGGACATATGCAACAACCTTCACACACACTAGATAAGGCCTAAAAGATTTGACTAATTTTACCAATGCATATGCCTACTTCTCCATCATCTCATAATTCAACTCAGCAGCCTGCAAGGATTTGCTAAAAAATGCAATTGGATGCTCAAAACCTTCATTGTCCTTTTGCAATAGAACTACAGCAATGGTGTGAAATGATGCAAAAGAGAACAATAAAAAAGGCTTGGTATAGTTAGGAGATCTAAGCACAAGTGCTTGTTGGACCACATCCTTAATTTTCTCAAATGCAGCCTGAGCCTCTATAGTCCATTGAAACTTCACATCCTTTTTTAACAACTTTATTATAGGCTTGACAATTTCAGCAAAATTTGCAATGAATCTCCTAAAGAAATTGATCTCCCCTAGAAAGGACTACACCCCCTTGAGATTTTTTGGTGCAGACACCTTCCTGATTGCTTCAACTCTCTCTGGATCAATTCTTATTCCATCTTTTGATACAATATGTCCTAGAAGCTTTCCCTCTTTGACTGCAAAATTACATTTTTTAGGATTCAGGGACACACCATACTCCAGAGCTTTGACAAAAATCTTTTCTAAGTGCGAACAATGATCATGAGCCTTCTTTGAATAAGCCATTAGGTCATCTTGATACACAACCATAAACAAGTCTATGTACTCTTTGAAAGCAACATCCATGGCCCTTTGGAAAGTTGCTCCAGCATTTCTGAGACCAAATGGCATTCTGACATAAACATAGGTTCCCCAAGGTGTGGTGAATGAAGTTTTGAATTGTTTAGATTCTTTCACCAACACCTAGTTATATCCAGAGAAGCCATCCATCATAAACAATAACTCACAACCAGTGACTTTGTGCAACATTGCCTCCATATTAGGCAGTGAATAATTATCTTTTAATGATGCAACATTCAAATTTCTAAAGTCCACACACAATCTAATGTCACCATTCTTCTTTCTAACTGGGACTAAATTAGACACCCAAGTTGAATACCTTATAGGTTGAATTATTCCTGTATCACTCAACTTGACTGGCTCCTGCTACATCTTAGGAGCCAACAATGGGTTAATGGGCCTTTGCTTTTGTCTGAATGGTTTGACATCTTTCTTTAATGGGATTTCATGTTGGAAAAGGTCCTCTCTATAGGCTTTTAGGTCATCATAAGACCATGCAAACACATGCTTGTACCTTCTCAATAATTTTATCAAATTATCTTTCAATTGAGTGGTTAATCCTTTTCCAATATAGACCATTTGTGGAGCACTATGTGATCCCAAATTCACTTCCTCCAGATCTTCTACATTAGCATTACTTATTTTTGACATAAGATCATTTTGGCTACTATACAATGCTTTTAACTTAGTTAAGCCTTTAGGAATACTATTTGATTTTAGTTGGATCACCTCATTTCCCATGATCATGTCCTTGCCTTCAATTTCCTTGACCAAAGTGTTGTAGTCTATAGGTTGATCCTCATATATGTCAAGACATTGAATAAATATTAGGATGTCATGATCATCCTCAAAGACCTGCCAATTGTAAATATTATCTTCAACAACTAGTCTACTTTTTACTTCAAGAATTGATGCTCCAAACAAAGTTGAATCATCCCTTTTTAGAGCAATATTGGCCAAAAAATCAGCCATTATGTTATTTGATCTCTCTACCCAACTTATATTGAAAGCATCAAACATTTCAATCTGATCCCATACCACATGTTTATACAATTTCAATCTATCATTCTTGACAACATATTTAGATTGAACTTGTGCTACCACAAGCTCAGAATCACCAAAAACCTTTAAACATTTTATCCCATGCTTGATAGCAATATTCAATCCCAAAGACAATGTTTCATATTCAACAGTATTATTTGTGCATTGAAAATTCAATGAGAATGAATACTTAAAAGTAGTACCTGATTGAGATATGAATAAGACTCTAGCTCCTAAGCCTTCTTTTGAGCATGCTCCATCAAAATACATTTGCCACAATCCATCTTGTTGTTTCTTTAATTCTGCAACTAGTGGATCTACCCCTTCCACTACTGGGACAATCTCTTCTAACTTGAAATTCTCCATGTCAACATCCACACAACAATTTAAATGATCATCATTTATTTCAGTCATATGTGGAGTTCTACCTTCTCTAGATACTTTCACATTGTCACCATCAATATTGAAAGTTACAAAGGACAGATCACACTGGATACTACCTCCCATCTGAGCACTCCACTTCCTTGACAACAACATCCCATAATGTGGGGGAATATCTACCACTAGAACACTCATTGTTAGCAACTTGTCAGGGAAAGCTGTCAACCTATAAGAAAGTGCTTTTATAGTACAAATAATAGGGACCTCTCTTGAATCCATAGCCTGACATCTACCATGAGGTGTATCTACTTTCAGACCCAAGGATATCATTATTTTTGTAGGCATAACAGTATTAGAAGCTCCTGAATCAATCATACAATTTCTTGACAACTTTCCATTTACTATTAAGGACAAAAAGAAAGGATCAACTATTCCTAACACAACATTTGCAGCATTAGTATCCAAATAAATCTGAGGGATCTCAGAGATGATCTCCCCACATTGGTTCTCAATTGAATCACCTCTTGTAGCCATTTCATTAGCCTTGGTGGAACTTTGGGTATCAGAAGAAAAGGCTCCTTTTACCCAACTCAAAGCCTTAACTTTATGCTCCTCTATCCTCATCATTTCTAATAAGGGGGCCTTGATAGTGATTTATGACAACAATTTGCTCATGTCAATGGGAACATACTTGGGGTCAACTACATCCTGCCCAATGGCAGTGATCTCTTTATCTTCTTCATGTGTAACCACATTGGGACTATCTTTTCTCTGACTTTTTTCTTTCTCTTGCAAAGGAGAAACAACATCCACAAGAGGTTTAGCTTTTACCTTGTAAGCCACAATTGGCTTTGTGAAATTGATATTTTTCTTCAACTTGGTCTTGTCAACAATGTCAGCAACCTTTTGCTTATTTTGGGCTTGCTTTTCATCCCTTTCTATTTTCTTGATGAAAATTCTGGCAGACCTACCACTTGGACAACCTGCCACCCTATTTCTCAAATTATAGTTGCTTTTAACTTGAGACACCATGTCTGCTATGATTTGTGCAATCTCTTCATCAAAAGGTCTTCTCAACATTACTGACCCATCACTTCTTAAAGTATTGCATTGAACTACATCAAGGTGATTATCTTCTTCATTAGAAAACACTTGTTGATGGTAAACCTCATTTCTGATTTGGGAACTGCTAGCATCTTGGTTTTCATCTTCATCTATAGAGTCCAACTCATCATATATGTATGAAGAAGTCATACCACACCCCTGATCATCATAAGTATCATCATTGTTATTGCCTTGATCTCCATCTGTAGAAACACTTTGAGCAATAGCACAGTAATAGGGATCATGAGGTGATTGGGAAACAATACACCATGGAACATCATCATTCATATTCATTGTATTTTTGTGCAAAGGGTTAGGGGTCTTGTCATTTGGTTTATCCTTTCTTTCAGGAAGTACTGGCTTCCCATCCTTCCATTGAGTATTATAGGGATAGTTCTACATTCTTGGCAACTTATTAAACTTATTGAAAGATGGTCTGTCATTTCCTTACACTCTAATATTTCTTGCTTCACCAGGCTTTAAATCCTTTATTGATTTCCAGATTTGTCTCAAACTATCATCATCTTTTGGCTTTGCATTAGGTTTCCCTAGCTCTCTTTTTTTTGAGACTGATGGCTGACAATCTTCTCTCCTTCCCAACTTCCCTAATATCCTTCGATTTCTCTCTATATTAACAACCAATTTATAAGCCTCTACAAGGTTCCTAGGATTCTTATCTCTCAAAAGATATCCCATCTTTGAATCAAAAGCATTTAGGTATGTAACAAGACACACCCTATCATCCAATCTAATAAATTGCAACAATTTATGCATGGCCTTCTGAAATCTAACATTGAATTCAACAACACCCTCACTTGAATTTTTCTTAATGTTGTTAAACTCATTAAGCATGAAGCCCTCATTGGTTTTATCATCATACTATTCCTTGAAAGACTACCTAAACTGATTCCATGAACATATGCTGGCATGAGATAAATTTCTAAACTAATCTCTAGCATCTTTAGTCAAAGACTGAACAAAAAGCTTCATGATCACATCATCAGGTTCAATATTTTAGTCACCTATCACATCAATGAAACTTTTCAAATGCTCTTCACAAGTAACTGCATTACTTCTAGTGAATTTTGGGAGCTTCTTCCTAATTTCATCAGGGATGGGATTTGGATAACCAGGAATTCCAATAAAAACCAATTGCTTATGCCTCTCATGAATGGGATCTACTTGAGAAGGGCCACCACCTAAAGATGCAGATGTTTGAGTATTAGAAACATTAGGAGTCTTAGGCATACCTGAAGTGTTGGTAGTGTTCGATACATCTGCTCCTTGTGCTTGAGAAATGGAAAGGGTATTAGCATGTCCAGAAGATTTCCTAAGGAAGTCAATCTTTCTTTTCATTTCAGCAGCAGTGGCTTCAAGCTCTACCTTTGCTAACTCTTTGGCCAACAATTCTTGTTTTCTTTTTGCTTCTTCCAAGTTGGCGGCTAATCTTGCTGCTTGGTCCATGGACTTCTTTGCATGATTTGTTTCATTTATTGAAACTCCTACAGCCTTTTATTTACCTTTGTCCCTAGGACTTCCTGTCTCATAGGTTTTATGGACAACAAGCTGATCTTCTACTTGTTTTATCACATGATCTTGATTCATGGCCTCAAGATCCAACAATTGTCTCTTTAATTGCTCAACTCTAATCATAGCATGTCTAATCTTTTTCTCTTTTTCCTTGTCTATTTTCTATCTTAAATGGATCTATTCTTGGACTCTCCTCTCCAACTCATAGACCTCTTAAAAAATTTCTTCTGATTCAGGGAGAGTAGTCTCAGATTTAGCATCTCCTACTTGAACCTCATCTTCATATTGGTTCAAGCCCAAATCAATAGCATCCTCATATTTAGAAGTATTTCCTTCTTGATTCATTTGCATAGACTGGATTTGTTCCTCTTGTCTAGTATCTTCTCTATGTTTCTGAGCATGAAACATATTTCTATTTCTTCTTCCTCTCTTTGTCTAACCAAGCCTAGAAGTACATGGAATACCTTCTCCCGATCTATCCTCGGGAAGCTTATTTCTCTAAGATGTAGTACCTCTGTAACTCATCTTGTAAATGATTCTTGACCAGTACTACAATAGAGATTGTTAGAGTCGCCACCCAAAATTTGGGAATTCTTCTTTAAAATAAAGACACCAATGGTAACTGGCTAGTTTGTATAGGGTAGGAGCCCTGGCTCAACTAAAACCTACAACTTAGCAAAATATTTCTTACAACTCCCCAGCAGAGTCGCTAGTCTATTAGGGATTTTTCTTATGGGTCAAACTTGGCAAGGACATTGACTTGATTCTCAGTAAAAAGGTTTCCAAATTTGCAAGAAAAGCCTAATTGATGAGGATTGGATAAGATCCTCCTTCTGCTTTGAGCTCCACAAGACTCAAGTGGGTATTGCCTACAAATAGATTACTATCTTTCAAGTGAACTATGGAATGGTGGATTAGGTCTTCATTGTCATGCTATTCAGTTTATTAGAGATACTTTTGTGGGAGATAATCCTAAAAACAACTGAGAACAACTTGTTGCAGGATATGACTAATGAAACTCCTAGGATGGTAACACAAACAATGGCATAAGGTTGATGAGTCCTTCTTTTTATGAGTGAACTCAAGGAAGGCTAACCTTTGATTCACTCTTCAAGGAATCAGTAACTATGGACTATAAAACATCAGGGACAGTCATATTTTTTAGGTACACGAACATGAAATGAAATGGTATTGGTAATGATGGGTTTTGTGTTTGATGACTGAAAGGTGTTTGGATAATAGAGATCAGATCAGTGCCTAATCCTTTAGGAAAAGAGTCTAGCATAAATCAATAGGGGAATTTCTAGGAAATACAGTGATATGCCTTAAAAATCACATACAATTTGGATAGAATGCCTTACAAACTATCTTCTCAATCTAGGTTTGCTACCATCAAGATCTTCCATAGATGTATTTATTCTCTGAAATTGCATATAAGGATTTAATTCTTTCCTTGAAAGAAACTCATGCAACAATTAGATAGCTGCCTTACAACTAGTATGTTCCAAATGCCTTACAAATAGAGACATACAAGAATAAACACAAAGCAAAGAGACAATAATAGAAACAAGGTAGAAATTATATTGTATTTCATGGAAGGGTATCAATACATATAAATAAACTCTTTACTCAAAATCATAGGATTAACAATCTGCTCTACAAAGTTTGTATTATCAACATTCAACCATCAAGAATATGGAACCAGAGAATAGAATCCCTTGGATTACCAAAGACTGGAACTAGGAACCAAAAAGATGGGAAACTAGAAAACTAGGAGACCCAAGAAGTTTTGGAACCCTTACAAAATCAGGACTTTTACCAGTTATACCACTAGTTATCTTGGAATCCCAATAGGTTAGGATGCAACAAGCTTCAGATAGCCACGGTTAGGGTTTCACCCACTAAATCAACTAATATCAATCAGTAATAAATGCCAAGGGAGAAAACTAAGCAACTTGGACAAACAGACCCAAAATTGATCTTCATCAATGAAAATCATCTGATTTGTACTGAAAATCATGCAAACACCATGCCTTTTCAGTCTATTTGCAAACCTGCAACACACCTCAAGCTTTACCTATGTCCATTTCATGATGGTACAGGCATCTGTAAACAATCATCAACCCTCTAGACCACCCTACAGCAGTCAGCACAACAACTTCATCAAATCCTACTACAAAAGCCATAAATTTTGGTCCTTTCTATCATTGAGAAACCCTCCGCAAATTTGAACTTGAATTTCAATGGCTATTTCTAGGTGCCAGCAACAAATCAACTATTGATATTTAAATCTGAGCTATCTTTATATCGTGACTATTATATCTCTTTACTTCCTAGGCTTTATGGTTTTAACTCAACCAGATACCCCAGGTTACCCCTATCGACCACGCAACAAGGCTTTTTCCTATTCGTGAGATGAAAACTTAACTCACCATTTAACTCTGCGACCTAGCAAACAAATGAAAACATTTAACCTTGGTTTCTTATTTGGTGAGCTAGTGACAAAAGGTCTTCACCAGTTCGGAGGACATTTAAAGTCATCACTAAAACTTCTAGCAACCACATGACCTTCCTTCGTTGAATCCCCAAACCTTTCAGAAGTCCGCTACTTTTCCTCATGAATGAGCAAACAACTTTGAGACTTGTCAGATCCAATAAGAATTTTGTCATAACCGCTAGACTCCTAGACTCCACTTCGGCCCACCTTATGACACTTGTCACCATGTTACTTGCTGCTCATGCTCGATCATCTCTGACATAGGACCCACATGCCAAAGCCTTTTGAAAATGGATGGCAGGCGTAAGATCTCACAACTTTGACACCTTCCATGAGAACTCACGTCGACCATGGATTTTATCCCCATCACCGATCCTTCTAAAAATGGCCCCACTTTATAGTATTCCTCGCCATCCTCTAGCTCATCCAATAAGAACATGACACCACAGTGACACATGGCAATCGGTCCCACTATCCCCAACTAACCTTAACCTTCTATCAATTTGGTGAACACGGGACCAAAGAAACCCTTCACCCATTCACGGGACCTTTGAGAGAACTACAATAGAATTTAGTGATTCCATGAACATTGTTCACCAAACCACCGAGTCTTTAGACATTTTGCCAAAATATCATGTGAACCAGCGAACAGAGCATACCTTTATTGGAACCGCCAAAAAGACTGACAAACCTACCAGGCCCGCATCAAGAAGATCAATGGCCATCTAAAGATTGTAAAGGCATTCAAGATTCCATCAGATTACACACTCACTATTAGATCAAGAATCTTACCCTGGCCTGACAACTCTCTGACAGGAAATGAAATCAATGGCAGGCACATAATCTCAAGCCTCTGACAAATTTGATAAGAACTTATGCCGTTTGTCGATTGACTGACAAGGTTAGGTCCCTCTGACACATCTAGAAACTAGGTCCCACTAACAACCTCCACCTCATTAATACATGGACCAATCATAGCTTTTCATATCATGCACATGTAGTAGTGGACTTACCGAAAGAAATGATTATGTCATGAAGTAGAATCAACGGTTATCGTAAAACCACAAAGCTCTAACAAATCTCTTGTGCCTTTATGACAACCATCAGATTGAGAATGTTGTCATAGAGATGGGCCTAGGAAAGATTAAACTGGGACATAGGAAACATTAAGGTGCTGACCTAGGGAAAATTAATGCCAAAAGACTTAGGAATATACCTTGCAGGGTGCATGAAAACTTAGGAAAATAAAGGCTGCTAGGGAATAAAAAATTAACACACATGCCTTTATGAAATTTTAAGTGGCCCAAAAAGTAAAAAGAAATTAGAATAGGGCCAAGGGTAATTAGGGTTTTTGAAAACAATGACTAGATTTTGAATTTCAAACAAGGGTTTTAGCCAAAAAATAGGGAAAAACTAGCTCTAGAGACCGGAAGAAAAATGGGAGGGCCATGAAAATTTGCAGGTGCCAACAAGTGACATTATGCAGCAGTAAAGAGGATATTGTGATATTTAAGAGGCACAATGGACTATGGATTGTGGTATGAAAAATCTAATGATTTCACCCTATGTGCATATACAAATGCTGATTGGGGAGGTAGTGTTGATGATAAGAAAAGCACCAGTGGTGGAGCCTTTTTTCTTGGAGGAAGATTAGTTTCTTGGTTGAGCAAGAAGAAGAATTGTATCTCACAAAGTATAGTAGAAGTAGAATATGTAGCAGCAGCAAACAATTGTAACCAAATAATTTGGATGAAGCAGATGCTGAAGGATATTGGAATTAAGTTTGTTGAGCCTATTTTCATACATTGTGACAGCACCAACACTCTCAGTATGTCTAAGAATCCTATTTTACATTCTAAGACTAAGCATATAGAGATCAAGTATCATGTTGTAAGAGAGAAAGTAGCTAAGAAAGAAGTCAGACTGGAGTACATAAGCACAAAGGAATAGATAGCAGACATATTTACAAAGCCTTTTCCTAAGGATACATTTGAGTATCTGAGAGGTATGCTTGGGGTTATACCCCAGCCTACTTTTGAGTAATGATGTAGTTGGTTACATCTGTTTAGTGGTATATGAGCCCTATCTTTTTCTGGATTGGATGTTGGTACTTCCTCTATGGGGGGGTATGTGTATTTGAGCTGAGTCATGAGGACTCTTGTGAATGTATTTTTTGAAACAATAGCTTTGGACATTGAGTTGTTGTTGACATAGTGATGAAATTTTTATCATTGATGTCAATGGGGGAGAAGTGTACATGAAAAACCCTGTGTACCATCTATTGGAGAGAACTTAATAGGATAACAAAGCAAGATTTAATTGATGAAGAAGATTTGAAGAACTTCCAGAATATGAGTGCAGCAGTGCAACAGTATTGGATTTTTGGAACATTGGATGTTTTTCATCTATGTTGCCATGAATGCCAATGGGGGAGATTGTTAGGAATGAATTTTGGATGTTGGCAGCCATTCTGTAGCAATTGTTATTGCATTCATCACTATGATTGTCATTGATGTCAACACAGTGATCTTCTGGAGACTAGCAGAGAAGCAGACAGTGTTTTGATTAGCGCATGTGGGATATTGTAGTTGGAGCTATGTGATGTTGATGTTATACTCTTTGATATGTTATTTGTCTATGGTTAAGTGCATAGACATGAATTCATTGATTCATGAAAGTTATGAGTATTTTGGTAAAAGTAGTATTCAGACAGTGTTCTTGAGTAGTGGTTTGTGGAAATTGGATGATATCTCCTAATCAGGATGGAATCTAGTTTTGTGCAGTTAAAGGGAAGTTTGAGACACATTGATGGTGACATGGTTCATAGTGAAAACTTTGAGGTCGCATGAGTGAAGAGTTATTGCATCTGGAAGCTAACAGTTTTGTGTAATTTTGATGTAGCGTGTGGAAACTTTTATTTTGTAATTGTGTGCCGACTCATTTGTAATTATTTGAGTGTGGTATAAAGGAAGGAATTTTTTTCCTTATTGTATGTAGTTGTAATATGAAAGAAGTGTGAGCATGGTTTTGGTTTCATGTGAATGTAAGCATGAAGTGAAGAAAAGAGTCTAAGAGGTTGTGAAAGGGAAATTGTGAAGGAAGACATGCGAAGTACAGAGATCTAGAATTGAGATCTGATGTAGTAGTGAGTAGGGTTTGGAATAGTAAGGAGGTAACATATTTCATATTATTCTATTGAATAATATTAAGTTTAATTGGATAGTGAGTTCATTGATCTTATCTTGAAGCTGTTTGTGCAGTGGGTCCTTTTGTCTTCCATAACTCTTAACAGGGTTAAAATCTTTTAACAGGGATTCAAAATCTCCTAACAGGGATTTATATGTACTGAATTTATTTCATAAGACTCCTGACAGAGTCCATCCTTTCACAAGGAATATTCATATTAGTGCATCTTTTGTGGGCATCATTCCCACCGGGGTTTACTCTTTGATCAAGAGGTTCCCTAGTCAACATATCTTGTGTTATTGTGTCATTGTGTATGAATATCTTTGTATGGTTAGTAATTGCATTGCTTACATGGTTAAATACTTTTGAAGATGATAAAAGTTATAATTATCTAATAACTGATTCACCCCCCTCCTCTCAGTTATCTTGGTGGACTTTACTTTTTAATAATTGAGAGAACATTTGCGCTCTCAACAATACTTTACTTTACTTTCATCAGATTCATAATCAAGGATTCTTTCTTGAATTTTAAACTTCTCATCAACTTTAACATTTGCACTCTCAACAATAGTTTTTGTTCTCTTATTGTAACATCTATATGCTTTTCTCTTCAAAGAATATCCAAGAAAAATACCTTGATCACTTCTAGGGTCAAACTTTCCAATATCATCATCTATCTTTATATAACATTTGCTTCCAAAAATTCTAAAATACTTAACTGAGGATGCATGTCCAAACCATAATTCATAAGGTGTCTTATCTGTATTTGTTCTAATTGGTACTCTATTCATTGTATATACTGTTGTATTCACTGCTTCTCTCCAAAATGTCTTTGCCAAGTCATTCTCAAATAACATAGCTCTTGTTGCTTCAGTTACTGACCTATTTCTTCTTTCTACAATACCATTTTGTTCAGGCATTCTAGGGGCTGAAAACTATCTCTTAATACCATTCACTTCACAAAAAGTGTTAAACTCTCTAGAAGTAAATTCTCCACCTATATCAGATCTCAAACATTTAATCTTCATTCCAAATTCATTCTCAACTTTAATCTTAATGATCTTAAAATTATCAAATGCTTCAGATTTTTCTTTCAGAAATGCAATCCACATCATTCTTGTAAAATCATCAACAAGAATCATAAAATACCTTTTTCCATAGAATCCTCTAGTCCTGGTAGGACCACTCAAGTCTGTATGAACAATCTCCAACTTCTCTGTCGATGTGAACTTCTTACTAGGAAATGAACTTCTCTTTTGCTTAGCCATCACACATTATTTGCAAATCATGTTAGTAGGTTTCATAATTTTAGGCAAATCCCTTACTGCAAGTGTAGTACTCACTTTCACAATGTTATCAAAGTTTATATGAGAAAACCTTCTATGCCATAACCAACTATTATCAATTTTAGTAATCAAACATGTCATCTCAGTAGGATTCAACTGAAATACATTACCTCTAGTTCTAGATTCAGTTCCAATTAGATTTCCATCTTTATCCTTTATCACACAAGTTTTCTCAGTAAGCCAAACTTGATATCCCTTATCCACTAACTGTCCAACACTCAAAAGATTATGTTTCAATCCATCAACAAAGTAAACATCATCAGTGTTAGTCTTTCCATCAAGAGTAATAGATCCTATACCTTTAATCAAACAAGGTGCATTGTTATCAACTCTAACAACTCCTCCATCATAATTGTTAAACTTTATGAACTTCTTCACATCTCCAGTCATATGATCTGAACAACCACTGTCTATAATCCAATCAGCTTTCTTTTCAACTTGGGAAACTAATGCTTTTTCTTCTTTAACATCGGATTTAGAATTTTCTTCTTTAATTGCTACAAATCCTATTTCATCATTATTCTCAGTATATCTTTCACTCAAAGTTCTTTCTATACTAGCTTCAAGATCTTCATCATTAGCATAATAACATTCCTTAGATCTTCTAGGCTTGAAATTATTTCTATACTTCTTAACTCTCTTAGGACATTTAGATGCAAAATGACCATATTCTTGACAAGTCCAACATTTAAAAATTTTCTTACTGTCTGGTTCTCTTTTCACAAGCAAGGCAATACCTTCTTCAATCTTCTTATCTTCTTCATTTTTAGATCTGCTATTGATGGCATAATCTCCATTGACACTAGTACTTCTTGACAAAGTAGGGCGAATACTAAGAGCTACGAATGTTGTCTCCATTCTAGGTAAGTCTCCTCACAACCTTAGGTTCATCTCTGCTGCTTCCAATCTGCCAAGAAGAGTCTCTCTTGCAAAGTTTGTAGTACAAGGTGTTGGAAATATAGATGCAGTAACTGAGAGGGGGGGTGAATCAGTTAACCACAAAAATATTACCACTAATCCCTTAAATATCTTAACAAATTATTTACTGTGCCACTCGGTAAATATACAGAGAAATGCTAAAACTTGATCCTTGAAGTGTGTAATAATTAAACTGTTCTTAAGCATTCATCACTGATTAACTTACATGAATAAAAAAAATAACATGAACACAAGAGACACTAGATTTACCATGGAAACCCAATATGGGAAAAACCACAAATGTAACTAGTTACTATTTTTCACTCTTCTGAAGTGATGCTCGGTTAGAAGCCAACCCGGTAAAAGGTTACAAAACACACTCTTAGGTGTGATCTTGTTAGAGGATTTAATCACCCTGCTTGGAGTGGCCTTGTAAGAGGTCTTGAAACAATTCAATAGAACTGTCACCTTGTTTGAGGATTTACAAAATAGTTGTTAAACCAACTTGGTTAAGAGATTTTGATATCACTGCTACAATTTTTAGAAAGTAACAATGAAATGACCTGCAACTGAATTGCTGAATATAGATCTCTGTTCTGCTTCACTAGATCCTTACTGATCAAATAAATCTTTACTGCTCCTCAAGGATATCTAACCATCCTTCAAAATTCGCACATACCTTTCTTCAAAATGATTTCTGCATGCTGTATATCTTTTATTCACCACTTGACCTTCTATATATATATGCCATTTTAATTCACATTTAGATTGTCAAGTCAGCACTAATAATTATTATAAAAGTCAGCTTGGATAAAAAAACTGTAACAACAAAATCCTTTGAAGGGCTGACCTTTCTTGGTAAACATTAATCCTAAAAAGATTTCCTTCGGTGACCGAGTGAACTTGGTAACCACATCGAATTCTGCAACATCCTTCGGAGATCGAGAGAGCTCGGTAACCACTACTTTTCCTTCGATAACCGAGGAGGCTCAGTTAACACTGTTACCTTGTCATGTTTCCTTTAGACACCCGAGAGATCTCAGTAGACACTAAAAATTGCCTAGCTGACCGACTGAGCTCGGTAGACACTGAGAACCGCTTAGCTGACCGACTGAACTTGGTAGACACTGAGAACCGCTTAGCTAACCGACTGAACTTGGTAGACATTGAGAACCACTTAGCTGACCGACTGAACTCGGTAGACATTGAGAATGATAATTGATATGACATTTGTGTGACATCAAAGACAACACATAGCTAATCCAACAATGTCCTTCAGACAATTGTATCCAACAATCTCCCTCTTTGGCATTGATGGCAACAAAACATGTCATAGCACAATGAAATTTCATAGAGAAACCTAGAGTAAGAAACATATCCTTAGCTCTAGAGTAAGAAACATATCCTTATCTTCATTCTGATTCCCATCATCTTCAAACTTCTTTCTGACTGAGAACTCTCCCTCTTAACTTCTCAAATTATTCTTCTTAGAAATTTTTTGAAATGACAACAAACTCTCCCTCTTTGACAACACATGCCAAAGACAACTTACACAATTTTGGTAAATATCAATGTACCTTATGTACTGAGTCATATGCAATGATTCCCTGACTATGCTACATCAACTGATTGATCTTCAACATGTTCTAGTTGATGCATCACTAAAAATTTATTTAGTGAACCTCGGATAGGGGAGTGACCCCTAACTTGCCTCTAAGATACAAAAATCCATCCTTAGGTAGTGGCTTGGTGAAGATATCTATAATTTGTTCTTTTGTATGAATATATTCCAATCTGATTTCCTTGTCCTGCACCAATTCTCTGACAAAGTGATATTTTATTGCAATGTGCTTGGTTTTGGAATGCATTACTGGATTCTTTGAAATATTTATTGCACTTGTATTATCACAAAACATAACAACTGGTTCTTTGATCTCAACCTTCATGCCTTCCAAAAGCTGTTTAAACTATACAATATTAGAGCAGTTTACTATTGCAGCGACATATTCTGCTTCTACTGTGGATTGGGATGTGTAGTTTTGCTTTTTACTAGTCCAAGATACTAACCTCTTGCCAAGAAAGAATGCTCCACCACTTGTACTCTTTCTGTCATCAATGTTTCCTGCCCAATCAGCATCAGTAAACACTTTTAAATCCAGATTGCCTCCAAATTTATACCACAAGCCATAATATTCAGTTCCCCTTAAATACCTCAAGATTCTTTTGATTTCCATCATGTGATTTTCTCTCGGTTTAGCTGAGAATCTTGCCACTATACCAACTGCTAAGGCAATATCAGGCCTTGTGTGTACTACATACTGTAATTTTCCAATCATTGATCTGTATAAGGTTTGATCTAATTCTTTTGAATCATCATCTTTGGTAAGCTTCAGTCCAGTACACATGGGTGTACCAACTGGTTTTGAATCTTCCATACCAAATTTCTTAAGTATTTCCCTGATATATTTAGACTAAATGATGTAGATACCATTTTTGTTCTGCTGAATCTAAAGTCCAACAAAAATTTTTATCTGACCAAACATAGACATTTCAAATTCTTTGTTCATATGCTCTGAAAATTTTTTGCACTGATCATCATTTCCTGTAAACATAGTATCATCCACAAATATTTCTGCCAAAATAGTTTTGTTATCTAATCTTTCTTTGATGTATAAATTACTGTTGTCATTAGCTTTTTTGAAATCAATCTGAGTAAGATAGTTATGTAATCTTTCATACCATGCTCTAGAAGCTTGTTTCAGACCATACAATGCTTTGTGTAATTTGCAGACCATATCCCTTTTTTCTGGATCAATAAAACCTTCAGGTTGCTCAATGTAGACTTCTTCCTCAAGAATACCATTGAGAAATGCAGATTTTATATCCATCTGATATACCTTAAATCCTTTATGTGCTGCATATGCAAGTAAAGTCCTCACACCTTCTAATCTTGCAATAAGAGAAAAAGTCTCTCCATAATCTATTCCTTCTTCTTGAGAATATCCTTTACATACCAGTCTTGCTTTGTTTCTTGATACTTGACCATCTTCATTCAACTTATTTCTGAATACCCATTTTGTCCCAATTATTTTTTTATCTTTAGGCCTAGGTACAAGAGTCCGTGTCTTATTTTTCTCTATTTTATCTATTTCATCATTCATAGCCTCAATCCAACTTTCATTTTCCAATGCATCTTTGACATTTTTAGGTTCAAAATTAGCAAATAAACATGTACCTTTTAGTTTACTTCTTGTCATAGTACCATCTGATTTGTTTCCAATAATCTGATCTAGTTTATGATGCTTTCTGATGTACTTGGCCAATACAGGTTCCTTGCTTCCTGAATGAGTTACATTGTCATCTTCTTCATCTTTAGGTTCAGGTTGCTCGGGCTCGGTAGATACTTGCTCGGTAGCTTCAGACCGAGACTCAGTACTTTGTAACTCAGTTTGAACTTCTTCTTGTGACTCGGTTACTGTACTGGGCTCAGTAGATGTAGTTTCCTTATTGACAGATGTGTCTGGCAATGTATCAGGTTCGATGTAAAAAAAATTTCTGTAATCCTTTGGTTCCTTTTTTCTTTCTTCTTCAATCTTTTCTACAAACTCATCAATTCTCACATGTGCACTTTCTATGATTTTGTGAGTAGACAAATTTAGACATCTATATGCCTTACTTTTGCAAGAATATCCCAAAAATATTCCTTCATCACTTTTTACATCAAATTTTCCTTTTCTAGATTCTTTTAAGATGTAACATTTACTACCAAATACTTTTAGGTAACTTACATTTGGTTTGTAGCCATACCATAGCTCATACAAAGTCTTGAATGTGTCTTTTCTCAACTGTACTCAGTTCAAGGTATGAACTGCAGTGCTGATAGCTTCCTTCCAGTATTTTATAGCAATGTTCTTTTCAATCATTAGAGTCCTTGCACAGTCCATGATAGATCTATTCCTTCTTTTGGCTATTCCATTCTACTCAGGAGCTCTCGGGGCTGATACCTATCTTTTGATTCCTCTTTCAACATATTTTGCAATGTTTTCTTCTTCTCTCATTTTCATCTGATCAAACTATCCTCTTAGGCTCTCTGCTTTGGCTCTCTTCACATTGTCATCACCACCATAGATTTTCTTCAGCTTGTTCCACATTTCATGAGCATTTGTGCAGTCTTTGATTTCATCAAATTCTTCATAGCTAAGAGCTAATGCAATGTCTATCATCATAGTGTTATGGTTCTTCTTCTCTGCAATGTCTTCAACAGTTAATGTGCCAGTAGGAATTGTATATTCTTGATCAATATATTTGCATCCTGAATCACCAATGGAAGCTAGATGTACTCTCATGAGACCTTGCCATGCTGAAAAGTTATTTTTGTTAAGCCTTAGAATTTCTCTTTTGTAAGACATCCTAATCTTTAGCTTAGGTCCTTGAAACCCTTCTTGCAAGCAAAAAAAGCTCTGATACCAATTGTTGGAAATATAGATGCAGTAACTGAGAGGGTGGGTGAATCAGTTAACCACAAAAATATTACCACTGATCCCTTAAATATTTTAACAAATTATTTACTGTGCCACTCGGTAAATATACAGAGAAATGCTAAAACTTGATCCTTGAAGTGTGTAATAATTAAACCGTTCTTAAGCATTCATCACTGATTAACTTACATGAATAAAGAAAATAACATGAACACAAGAGACACCAGATTTACCATGGAAACCCAATATGGGAAAAACCACAAATGTAACTAGTTACTATTTTTCACTCTTCTAAAGTGATGCCCGATTAGAAGCCAACCCAGTAAAAGGTTACAAAACACACTGTTAGGTGTGACCTTGTTAAAGGATTTAATCACCCTACTAGGAGTGGCCTTGTAAGAGGTCTTGAAACAATTCAATAGAACTGTCACCTTGTTAGAGGATTTACAAAATGGTTGTTAAACCAACTCGGTTAAGAGATTTTGATATCACTGCTACAATTGTAGGAGAGAAACAATGAAATGACCTGCAACTAAATTGCTGAATATAGATCTTTGTTCTGCTTCACTAGATCCTCACTGATCAAATAAATCTTTGCTGCTCCTCAAGGATATCTAACCATCCTTCAAAATTTGCACATACCTTTCTTCAAAATGATTTCTGCATGTTGTATATCTTTTATTCACCACTTGACCTTCTATATATATGCCATTTTAATTAACATTTAGATTATCAAGTCAACACTAATAATTATTATAACAGTCAGCTTGGATAAACAAACTGTAACAAAAAAATCCTTTGAAGGGCTGACCTTGCTCTGTAAACATTAATCCTGAAAAGATTTCCTTCAGTGACCAAGTGAACTCGGTAACCACAGTGAATTCTGCAACATCCTTTGGAGACCGAGAGAGCTCGGTAACCACTACTTTTCCTTCGATAACTGAGGAGGCTCAGTTAACACTGTTACCCTGTCATGTTTCCTTTAGACACCCGAGAGATCTTGGTAGACACTAAAAACCACCTAGCTGACCGACTGAGCTTGGTAGACACCGAGAACCGCTTAGCTGACTGACTAAACTCAGTAGACACTGAGAACCGCTTAGCTGACTGACTGAACTTGGTAGACATTGAGAATCGCTTAGCTGATCGACTGAACTTAATAGACATTGAGAATGATAATTGATATGACATTTGTGTGACATCAAAGACAACACATAGCTAATCCAACAATGTCCTTTAGATAATTGTATCCAACACAAAGTATAACTTGTTCAATCATTTGTGTTGTCTACTTAAATATAGGAGTCAATGTCCTCATAATTTTCCATATCACTTCATTCTATGTCTTTGATCCTCCATAAGATTTTATCCTTGCAACAATTTTTGACATTCTACCAATATAGCTTCTAACAGATTCATCTTCCATCATTCTAATATTTTCAAATGTACATATCCAATTATGTAATCTAGCTCTTTTTGCATGTTCATCACCTTCAAAAGTAGAGTGTAAAGCTTTCCAAATTTCATTAGATTTCCTAAAACATTTTACCTGACTGTATTCATTCTCTGGAAGTGCTGTCAAGAGTGCTTCTCTTGCAAGTATGTTACACATGAATAGATCTACCTCATCTTTAGTACTTGTTTCAAGATTGTCTTCTTTAATTATAGTCCTACTATTCTTTGTAATCAACCAATAGCATGGTCCTAAACACAATAGATGTGTCTTCATCTTTTCCTTCCAGCTGTCAAAATTTACTCCATCAAACTTAGGGCTTTCTTTCCTAAAATTCACCATGGATCTCCTTAAGCTGTTAAACTTTCCTTTCAAGGACCTACCGCTCTGATACCAATTGTTAGAAAGTAAAGTCCACCAAGATAATTGAGAGGGGGGGGGTTGAATCATTTGTTAGATAATTATAAATTTTATCATCTTCAATATCATTTAACCATGTAAGCAATGCAATTACTAACCATACAAAGATATTCATACACAATGATAAAATAACACAAGATATGTTGACTAGGGAACCTCTTGATCAAAGAGTAAACCCCAGTGGGAATGATGCCCACAAAAGATGCACTAATATGAATATTCCTTGTGAAAGGATGGACTCTATGAGGAGTCTTATGAAATACATTCAGTACATATAAATCCCTGTTAGGAGATTTTGAATCCCTATTAAAAGATTCTAACCCTGTTAAGAGTTATGGAAGACAAAAGGACCCACTACCCAAATAGCTTCAAGGTAAGATCACTGAACTCACTATCTAATTAACCTTAATATTATTCAATAGAATAATATGAAATATGTTACCTCCTTACTGTGCCAAACCGCACTCACTGCTACATCAGATCTCAATTCCAGATCTCTGTACTTCGCATGTCTTCCTTCACAATTTCACTTTCACAACCTCTTAGAATCTTTTCTTCACTTCATGCTTACATTTGCATGCAACCAAAACCATGCTCACACTTCTTTCATATTACAACTAGATTCATTACATCACTTTTTCATCGCTACTTTTCTTTACAATTACAATTGCATATATACAAGTTATTAAGGCTAATAACTTTACATGGCTGGCTTCCATATATATTTATCTAAGGGTTAACATCTAGGATGTTGTCCCTTTATATTTTTAAGTCATTATTTTGATAAACAAAATAATCCCTTAACTCTTTACCAATTCTGCCTTCATATTCTGTCATGTCGGCTTCACACTATCTTTGATAAAACTATCATAACTAACTCCGTACATGCCCTACTGACTTGAAATCTAAGATGGGTCATCAGTAACCATCATAGAATCTATGTTCAAGTGTGCAAGCACTGAACTTTCTCCAGTCAATGTCGCAAACCAAAACTATATCCTGGTACATTGTGAAAACACTATCTCACACTTAGAGAAATTTGCATTGTGATTTTCCATACTTGCTCTCTAACCTGTGCACTCTTAATGTGGATCATATGTTGCCATAATGACAACATCTATGTACTCACTTTAGCCAAATTTCCAACAATCTCCCCCTTTGTCATTAGTGGCAACATATGAGAAAATTGGCTAAGTGTACAAGTCAAAATCTCAAAAATTTATAACAAAATTCTAGCCATAGTATAGAATATGTATACTATCCTTATAACTCCTCAAAATATACTTTTTGATAAAAAACTTCATACAATACTCCCCCTAAGAGTATCAATCCTCATATACATAACACATTTTTGCTTTACTACAATCACTCCCCCTTTGACAACAATGACAAAATAAAGTAGGGAGGATTACAAAATTGTAACCCAAAAATGATTATACCTCCATTTACTTATTACAAAGTCGGTAGGCTTGCAACACAATCTACAAAATTTACTTTCATGTCTTCAAACTCTTTCTCCCATGACTTTCTGATAGAATCTGCCACATTCAGAAGTGTGCTTAATCCATAAGCTGCTATCTAACAAGCATCAACTTTATAGATGTATGCTCTCTCAGAAGTTCAAATCTTCTCAATTTCCTATTCTTTTCATCTTGCAATGATCTTATTTCATCATAACACTTCCTAACTTTCTTCTCAACATCACTTACTTTTACATTGGGTCTAGAAAGAAGATTAGATTCATTTTGAATCTCAGCTTCCTTCACCTTGATTTTCTGCTCCTCTGCTACTGTCAAAATCTTAAGTTTTGTACACTGCATGTACAAAGCTTTTCCAATCTCCAAATGTTTCCTCAAGTTCTTGATACAAACATCAAGACTAATAATAATATTTTTGATATTCTGACTTATGCTTAAAAGCATTTCAGCTTCATAAGCTGCTTGGGCTCTTACTTTAGCAATGTCTGATAAGTTGGTAAACTCATCATCAAAAGTACTTAGTACCTTTTTGGCTCTCTCCAAAGGATTTACTTCTGAAATATGTGTAGTTACAATACTTTGCAACTTCTCTATCAGTTCTATTAGAAATAGGAAATACTGAGAGGGGGGGTGAATCAGTATTTCACAAACTTTTTCTTTTGCCCACTTATGGATATAACAGATTACTTTAGTGCATACAAAAATTATCAAGCTGATTAACAAACATAGCAGTAAACAGAAAGAACTCATAACACATGATATGTTCTCGAGGAAACCCTAGCCAAGGAAAAACCCCAGTGGGGATGGTACCCACAAAGATCACTAATCAAAAGTATCTTGTTAGGGATATTGGACCCTGTTAGGAGTCAATTTACAATATATAGTAGATATGTCCTGGTTAAAGGACTTTAGGCCTTGTTAGAAGCCTTAACCCTGTTAGGAGTTAGATTACAAAACCTGATCACCAGCTAAGCTCACTGCCTAAACAGGTAATACAAAATGTTTCTAACTATAGTATGGTACTACTTACAACTTTTCATCAATAGCCTTTGCTGCTATCACAATATAAAACTATCGCAAGTTATCTTTTCTTTCTTTTTACACATCACATACATACTTTCATTACATTTCAAGTATGCCTAATATATGAGTTATTAGAGCTAATAAATTTACATGGTCAGCTTCCAAAATCTTTATCCAAGAGTAAAAATCTAGGATTTCATCCCTTCATAATGTTAAGTCATTATTTTGACAAGAAAAAATAATCCCTTAACTCTTTCGCTAATACTGTCTCCGAAATTGTTCTGTCTGCAAAAACTATCTTTGGTAAACTTTGAATAACTTTGTTCGTACTGCTCCAAACTTTATGCACACTGAGATGGGGTATCCTCATACTCTATAGAAGCTTTAGTTAACTACGCAAACAAAAATATTTCTCCAGTGGACATGGCCAACTAAATCTTCATCGGGTGCTCTGTCAGGATCACTGTATCCATACTTAGACAATTTCTTCCTTCAACTTGCCATACTTGCATTCTAGATTCTGCACTCTCAATAGAGATCATATGTTTCCATAATGACAACATCTATGCATCCACATTAGCCAAATTGCCAACAATCTCCCCCTTTGTCATTGGTGGCAACATATGGGAAAATTGGCTAAGTGTGCAAACAAAACTTCAAAGTGTTTACACAAAATTGTGGCCAAATGTTATACAACACATATACAATATTGTACTCCATAGAATAACTCCCCCTATGAGTATCCTTCCTCAAAATATATTCAATTTTCTGCTATCTCTCCCCCTTTGACAACAATGACAAAGATAGGGTGTACAAAAATTTCAAAAAAAACTTAATACTTTGTTGTCAGCTATTGCAAAGCCGGTAGGCTTGCAACACAGTCACCAAACTTTGACTTCCATGATTCAAAATATTTCTCCCATATCTTCCTAATGGATTCAACAACATTGAGTAGAGTAATCAATCTGTATGCTACTGTCTGACAAGCTTGCAGGAAATTGAAGCTAAACTTCTGAAAAGATGTCTTTGCTGAAAGACACTGCTCAATTTGGTCTTCAACAATTGACGTCTTGATTGAGATATGCTCTCTCAAGATGTTAATCCTAAGCATCTTTCTATTCTTCTCCTCTGCTAACATTCTGATTTCATCATTTAACTTCCTTATGTTCTTCTGTACATAACTTATCTTTACATTTGGGCTTGACAAGGTGTTTGTTTCAGCTGTAATTGCATCTATCTTCTCTCTGATCTTCTTATCTTCTTCAGCTGTTAGGATTTCTAATTTTGTGCATTGAATATACAAAATCTTTCTAGTCTCAAAATGTTTCCTCAAATTCTTTATCCATACATCCAAATTACCAATATCATTTCGAATATTTACACTTAAATTTTGTTGCATTTCTGCTTCAAAGTCTTCCTGAACTTTTATTCTAGCAATATCCTTTAAGTTAGAAAATTCAGAGTCAAAAGAGTTTATTATTGTTTTAGCTTTCTCAAGTGGATCCATTTCAAATACCTTAGTGCTAATCACACTCTCAAGTTTCTCTGTCAAAACTCTAACTTTACCTTCAAGGTCCTTCACCTTCTTATTCTTTCCAATAATTTTATTAAGAGATGTGATGAACTCAAGCTGATCATCATCTTCAACTTCTTTTCCAAGGTCTTCAAATATTGAACCAATTTGTCTCTTCTTACTATCAGATGCACTAGGGGTAGTGACCTCTGTCAAAATTTGTTTACCTTTAACTGTCTGTTCTGCTAGAACTAATTCTGATACTACTGGTGCTTCCACTACCTCTGTATCCTTTTCTGATTCTATAATCTTCTCTTGCTCTTCTAAAGCCAAATTGTCAACAATGTTTCCTAGATCATGAAATACTGCATCATCTGACTCTAGTGTCACTTTGGTTCCTTCAATGTCCATTGATTCTTTTCTAATATTGATATGTGAAGAAGATGGGACTTCTTCAATACCAACTTCCTCTACATGTGGTTCCTCTGATTGCTTCTGCTAAGGGTCTAATTCAACATGCTTTCCTACCACTATATCTATAAGAACTTGCATTACTACTTGCTCTGTCTCTTTCTGTACTTCCTCCTTTTTGCCTCCCATTATAAGGATTGTTCTTCTCTTAGTTCTCAATAAAGTTCCAAGAGACTTCAAGAATCTCTTCAAATGATCTTCATCCTCAACTTCACAGAACTATCTGATTACATGCTCTCTCATCTTTATGTCCTCTTCTTGTGCTCTTTGTTTTCTATTCACAAGTCTGTTATACAAATCTTCTGGGATCTTACCATGAATAGTGCTAAGTTTGTTATCTCTCACAATCATATGTGTAATCATTGCATTTTCAAAGTTCAATCTATCAAATGATCCATATAGATCATAGAATTTATTTAGCTTAGTGAAGTCTCCATGCTTCAATATATCTTCATTAACTCTTTCAATTCTTGGTTTCCAAGTTTTCTTCTTGATTGAAACTTCATCATCATCTTTAATTACTGCTACCTTTCTAGATACAGGTGGTACAATCACTTTCTATCTCTTGTCAGGTCTTGTTGCACTCACTTTTACTCTTTTGCTAGGAATAGGAGAAAAAGATTTATCTCCTTCATCTTTCTCAGGTACTTCAACTTTTACCTTTACTACAATAGGATCAACAAGATCTGCACTAGATGCCTTAGGTGGTATTACAAGATTTTCACTTTTCTTCAAGGCTTCTGCAGTCTTCTTAGCTATGTCAAACTCATGAATTGACATACCTAATTCTTTCAGTATTTTCTTCATAGTAGATTCAACTCTCTTACTAGATTTCTTCTTTTCTCTCAAACTTATTTTAGAGTTGAAATTCTCTTCATAGGTTCCAAACCTATTTGCATGACCATCCAACTCACACTTTAACAGTCTATTCACATATCCTACTGTTTCTGCTTCAGATACTTTATAGCCAAGAGGGTCTATGAATTCCATTCTAGGCTCAACTACTTTAATGTAGGTGAAATTAGTGTCTACCATAAAACAAATGTCATCTTTATGCTTTTCAACTAAGGATTGAGGAATCCTTGATTTGTTCTTAACAATATTCTGAAAAGTCTTCAATACAAGCTTCACACTATCATTGACTTTATCAAAAAGGTGCTTCATGTAGACTGAGTTTATTCTTTCCATTATGTTCACATTGTCACTCCAATCAACTATGTAAGGAAATCTTTTCAAAATATGGAAAAACATATAGGTTATCAGAGATGAAAACCTAAACTGTGTGTACTTAGCCTTCTTAATCTTTTCTAAGTTCTCAAATAACTGAATTTTCAAAATTTCACATAGGTCTACTTGTTTCTTCTCAATACACATAAGATAAGCTACATGAACCATTCCTGCAACCATGTCATCTTCCCTTGAACTACCATAGAATTTAGTTGTTAGGATCTTGCAAAGATACCTAACATCATCTTGCTTAATCTTACTTATCACAATTCCTCTACCATTATAACTAGATCCAGTGTTGTCTAAAATAATGTTTCTCATGTTCTTTTCATTTAGTAGAATCTCTCCAACTTTTGATAGTCCAGTAACATCATGAATTAGGTCGGCAGTTATATCAATAACTCTATCCTCCATCCAAAATTTCCCATTGTGGATTTTACTTAAAATGATCTTGGTACATTCCTCATCATTAAATTCATACTTCATGGAATATTAGATAGTTTCATTATTCTCTAGGTGCCCATAAGCTGGTTTAACTGACATGTCTTGATTATACAATTTCCTGTAATCATCACTAAAATCTGCATCTCCCAAAGTTTCAAACTTGCAACCTAAATATCCTTTAACATTCTCAATGTGCAATGCTCCATCTGGTACGGATGATAGTGCTAGACTGTTATCAATTTCAGCTGGTTCTACTAGTTCTTTCTTAATCTTAGGTCTATTCTTATCCTTAACATTATGAACCATAGAAATATCCATCTTATCAACTGATTAAAGATCAAAAATACCTCAACTTTGCAAATTGATGTAGGAGCATCCTGGGTGTAAGAGCAATCTTGCATCACCCAAAAATATTTATGTTTTTGTATTCAATAAGGGCTATCTTATGCAGAGTTTCTATTTATGGAAACTTGCTATTTTTAGTAAGTTGGTCTTACGATCTCGAAATGTCTGATTTTACATATAGAGGTTCATCTCAATCATATCAGCCTGCCAGTAAGGTTTCATGGCTAGATCAGGTGTAGTTTTGAAGATATTGAAGATTTTCGGTATTGGCAGTAGGGTACAGAAACTTCAAACTCAATTTTGAAGGCTTTAGAGGCCCCGAAGGAGGTTGAAAATTTGGGTGATGGGAACTTTGCACAAGTCAATCCTGTAGAGCACTTCGTGGCATTTCTAGAATGGGGTTACAATAGCCAATCGGGTCAACAGGCAATGACTTATGGTCTTCGGAAGTTGGGTCACCTGAAATGGCAGAAAATAATTTTTCTTCAAAATTTCTGTTTGGGTTTCAAAACTCATTTTGAGCTGACTTTGATGTAATAAATTGTAAAATAAAATAATTCTAAGTTTGGTCGGCCCTAAGTGCTAAATTTCTAGAACCTTCTTGGGCGGTGGAAATTGCCTATATAAAGAAGGCCTGTAGTGTTGTCTAGGGTAGTTCTGGGTAGTAGATCTGGGTATTGATTCAAGGCTTTTTCCTACAAAATATTGTAAGGGAATGCCCATGTGGCTTTGCATATTGTAATTCTAAAAGTTTGTAATTTCACATTTGTGGAGATAATAAGAAGCTAATTTTTATGTTCTTGCATATTATTGTTGTTGTTTCTCTATTTCTGTTATGTGCTTGTGGTATTAAGGGGAGCACCCTTCATCAAGTGGTATTAGAGTAGAAGTTCTTGAGTGTGTAAATAGATCACCGACTATGAGGCAGTTTGCACCAGGACCGTGGTTAGGGTTTCAGCGTGCATCGTGAAAATGCCTCCACAAAGAGAATGTGGCGGAAGAGCTGGTGCTGTGACACCTGAGGTTAGAGAGCTGCAGAGACAAGTGCGAGTATTGCAAAAAGAGATTCGTAGAGGAATGAATCTTAATGTCAAATACGAAAGCGAGGATGAAGCTAAAGAAGAATATCAAGAAGGAGAAGCTGAAATTGTGAACCAAGAGGAAGAAAGACTTTTTCGGGTGATTTCCAAGATTGGGAAAAGACCTAAGATTGAGGTTCCTAAATTTTCTAGAAATCTTAACCCAAAAGAATTGATCAACTAGATCAATGAATGTGAGGAATATTTTGAGTATGAAGATGTTGAGGATCCTAATAGGGTCAAATTTGCAAAGGCCAGATTGAAAGGTCATGCGAATATCTGGTGCCAAGAAATTCAATTGGAGTGAAATAGAAGAGGGAAAGATAAAATCACAAGATGGGATTAGATGGTGGATAAATTGAAGTGATAGTTCATTCTTGTTGATTATGAGCTTGACCTACTAAAGAAAATGCAAAGTTTGAAGCAAGCAGGAAGATCTGTTCAGGAGTATACAGAGGAGTTCTATCGACTCCTCATTAGAATAGGCCATGCAGAAGCTGATAAGGAGAAAGTTGCCCGATACCTTAATGGGTTAAGGCCAAGCATTTAGGAGGAGTTGAATCTAGTTCGAATGAACAGTATTGAGGAGGCATACCAGTTTGCCCTAAAAGTAGAGGAAAAGCTGAACAAGAAGTTTGAGAGCAAACAAAATGGAAGAGGTCATGGTGGAAGATTTGGTGGATGGTCATATGGTGGCTGAAATGAAGATCTAAAAAAGAAGGATGAGGCTAGTAGTAGTCAGAATCAGAGAGGAAATAATTCCAATCGTTTCCAGGATTAGAGTAATAGAGATCAGTGAGGAAGAGGAAGAGGACAAGGATCTAGAAGAGGAGGCTTCCATGGAACATGTTTTCACTATGGAGAAGAAGGTCATAGGGCATTTGAATGTCCTCAGCATGAAGGTAGAATAGACAGGAGAAATGAAAGCTAGGCCAAAGTTGCACATGTAGATGAAGATGCTAGATCATCAAATTCTGAAGATGCTAAAAGAGGAGAAATGCTAATTAACAGAAGAGTCTTTCTGAGTGGTGAGAATGAACCTCAACAAAGGAGGAGCCTATTTCACACTAGATGCAAGTGTGAGGGTAAATCCTGTGATGTGATTATCAATACTGGAAGCACTGGTAATTTGGTGTCAGAAGAGATGGTGACAAATTTGAAGCTCAAGAGATAGAAACACCCACATCCATATCGGATTGCCTGGGTGTAGGATGACCACAAGGTCATGGTCAGTGAACAGTGCTTGGTAAAGTTCAAGATTGGTGGGTACCAAGATGAGGTACTATGTGATATCATCTCTATGGATGCATGGCATATGTTGTTGGGTAGACCATGGCAGTTTTACAAATGTGTTGTACATGATGGTCATGTGAATACCTATTCCCTGACAAAGGATGGAGTGCAACATAAGCTAAAGCCATTGAAGGAGACCGAAGAAAAGGTATGTGGTAATGCAAGAAAATTCCTAGATGGTATGAGGCATGAGCATGTGTGTTTTGCTTTAATTCCAAAAGTTGGTAAAGAAGAAGTAGAGAATGTACCTGTAGAGGTTGCAGATTTGTTGAATGAGTTTCAGGATATTGTATCTGATAATGTACCTAATGGATTACCACCGGTAAGGAAGATCAGTCATCAGATGGATTTGATTCCAAGAGCTAGTTTTCCAAACAAGGCAGCACACAAAATGACACCAGTAGAAAGTGAAGAGTTGAATAGACAAGTACATGAGTTATTGCAGAAGGGGTTGATTCGAGAGAGTCTAAGTCCCTGTGCTATACCAGCAGTATTAGCACCAAAGAAGAATGGAGAGTGGAGGATATGTACAGATTCCAAAGCAATAAACAAGATCACAATCAAGTATAGGTTTCCATTGCCATGAATGGATGATATTATGGATTGTTTGAGTGGGGGTGTGTATTTCTCAAAGATAGATCTGAAGAGTGGATATCACCAGATTTAGATCAGAGAAGGAGATGAATGGAAGACAACCTTCAAGACAAAGGAAGGACTGTATGAGTGGTTAGTCATGCCTTTTGGGCTAACCAATGCACTAAGCACTTTCATGCAGCTCATAAATGAGGTTCTGAAAGAATTTTTGGGTAAGTTTGTCATTGTTTACCTAGATGATATTTTGATTTTTAGCAAGACATTGGAGGAACATATGATGCATATTCTTATGGTGTTTGAGAAGTTGAGAGATGAGAAATTTTTGATTAATTTGAAAAAGTGCAGTTTTGTGAAAAAAGAGTTAGTATATTTGGGATTTGTAGTTTCAGCAGAAGGTCTAAAAATGGACCTAGAGAAGGTATAGGCTATCCTTGAATGGCCTACTCCAAGGAGTGTTACTGAGGTAAGATCTTTTCATGGTTTGGCTAACTTTTACAGAAAGTTTATCAGAAATTTTAGCAGTATTTGTGGACCCTTGACTGAAACAATGAGAGGGGATAGAAAAGAGTTTAAGTGGACTAATGGGGCAGAAAAGAGTTTTCAATTGTTGAAACAAAAAGTTATAGAACAACCTATTTTAGCACTTCTAGATTTTAATAAGGTGTTTCAAGTAGATTGTGATGCTAGTGGTACTGCAATAGGAGCTGTTATGAGCCAAGAAGGTAAACCTGTTGCTTATTTCAGTGAGAAGTTAAATGATGCCAAGAGAAAATATTCTATCTATGATCAGGAATTTTATGCTATAGTTCATGCACTAAAGAAGTGGAGACATTATCTACTTCCTAAGGAGTTTGTTTTGTATACTGATCATCAAGCGTTGCAATATTTGAATAGTCTAGGAAAGTTGAATCAAAGGCATTTGAAATGGGTTGAGTTTTTGTAGAGTTATACATTTGTTTTGAAACACAGGAGTGGAAAGTCTAATAGGGTTGTGGATGCTCTTAGCAGAAGGCAACTATTGCTGACAGAGATGCAGATTGAAGTGGTTGGGTTCAAGGAACTCAAGCATTTGTATCCAGAGGATCCTGATTTTGGTGAAGTTTGGAAAGCTTGTACAAAACCTGTTACTCTAGATAGGATGAAATGGCTAGATTTTATCATCCAAGATGATATGCTATTGAGAGGGAGTTAGTTGTGCATTCCACGAAGTTCTATGAGGGAGAATCTTATCAAAGAGAAGCATAGTGGAGGATTGGCTGGACATTTTGGTCATGATAAAACCCTTGCTTTGGTTGGTAAGAATTATTATTGGCCACAATTACAGCAAGATGTGAAGAAGTTTGTATAGAGTTGTAGAGTATGTCAGATGGTGAAAGGAGTAAAGAAAAATATAGGGTTGTATCAGCCATTACCTGTACCAGAGAAGCCTTGGGAGGATATCAGTATCGACTTTGTTCTTGGTTTACCAAGGACACAGTGGGGACATGATTCAATTTTTGTAGTAGTTGATAGATTTTCAAAGATGACACATTTCATTCCCTGCAAGAAGACTAATAATGTTGTTCATGTAGCAGAATTGTTTTTAGAGAAGTGGTGAGACTACATGGTTTGCCAAAGACCATAGTTTCAGATTGAGATACTAAGTTTGTTAGATATTTCTGGCAGACATTGTGGAAGAAGTTGACGATAGATTTGAAGTTCAGTTCATCACATCATCCATAGACTGATGGACAGACAGAGGTGGTGAATATAAGTTTGGGAAATCTGCTAAGATGTTTGGTTGGAGATATACCAACAGGATGGGATTTGATTTTACCACAGGTAGAATTTGCATACAATAATTCTGTCAATAGGAGCACTGGTAAATCACCATTCCAGATTGTATATGGAAGTAGTCCAAGAAATGCATCTGAGTTGAGAAAGATAGATAAAGGAGAAATAAGTAGTGCTAAAGCTGAAGATTTTCTAGAACATTTGAAGAACATCCATGAGGAGGTGAGGAAGCATATTACCAAGATGAATGTGTAGTATAAGACTAAGGTAGATGAAAAAAGGAGTCATAAGGAATTTCAGGTTGGGGATGAAGTCATGGTTTATTTGCAGAAGGAGTAGTTTCCAGTTGGTACATATAAAAAATTGAAAATGAAGAAGTTTGGACCATGTAAGATACTGAAGAAGCATGATTTAGGAAATGCATATGAGGTAGGATTGCCTACTGAGCTGAATATTTCACCAGTGTTTAACATTTCAGATTTGACAAAGTATCATGAAGGAGGTGTTAAAGATGAGGTTGCAACAACACAGTGGAGTATTCCAGCAACCAGTTTAGATATCATGGAGAGTGAAGACATACTGGACAGTCATGTTGGAAGAAGCACAAGGAACAGGACATATGAAGAGTATTTGGTCAAATGGAAAGGATGACCTGTTCAAGATTTATCATGACTAACAAAGGAGGAGGTTAACCATCTTGGTTTTCCTCTGCACACTTGAGTCATGACAGGTCACTTCTCAAATTACCCTAGGTGTCTGATGCAGGAGCATCCTGGGTGTAAGAGCAATCTTGCATCACCCAAAAATATTTATGTTTTTGTATTCAATAAGGGCTATCTTGTGCAGAGTTGCTATTTATGGAAACTTGCTATTTTTAGTAAGTTGGTCTTATGATCTTGAAATGTCTGATTTTACATATGGAGGTTCATCTCAGTCATATCAGCCTACCAACAAAGTTTCATGGCTAGATCAGGTGTAGTTTTGAAGATATTGAAGATTTTCGGTATTGGCAGTAGGGTACAAAAACTTCAAACTCAGTTTTGAAGGCTTTAGAGGCCCCGAATGAGGTTGAAAATTTGGGTGACCAATGCCTTGCATAGCTCAAGCCTGTAGAGCACTTCGTGGCATTTCCAAAATGGGGTTATAATAGCCAATCAGGTCAACGGGTGATGACTTATGGTCTTTGGAAGTTGGGTCACCTGAAATGGCAGAAAATAATTTTTCTTCAAAATTTCTATTTGGATTTCAAAACTCATTTTGAGCCGACTTTGATGTAATAAATTGTAAAATAAAATAATTCTAAGTTTGGTCGGCCCTAAGGGCTAAGTTTTTAGAACCTTCTCGGGCGGTGGAAATTGCCTATATAAAAAAGGCCCGTAGTGTTGTCTAGGGAAGTTCTAGGTAGTAGATCTAGGTATTGATTTGAGGCTTTGTCCTATAGAATATTGTAAGGGAATGCCCATGTGGCTTTGCATATTGTAATTCTTAAAGTTTGTAATTCCACATTTGTGGAGATAATAAGAAGCCAATTTTTATGTTCTTGCATATTATTGTTGTTGTTTCTCTATTTCTGTTATGTGCTTGTGGTATTGAGGGGAGCTTGATGGAGGGTGCTCCCCTTAATACCATAAGCACATAATAGAAATAGAGAAACAACAACAATAATATGCAAGAACAGAAAAATTGGCTTCTTATTATCTCCACAAATGTGGAATTACAAACTTTCAGAATTATAATATGCAAAGCCACATGGGCATTCCCTTACAATATTCTATAGGACAAATCCTCGAATCAATACTCAGATCTACTACCTAGAACTACCCTAGACAACACTACAGGCTTTCTTTATATAGGCAATTTCCACCGCTTGAGAAGGTTCTAGAAATTTAGCCCTTAGGGCCGACCAAACTTAGAATTATTTTATTTTACAATTTATTACATCAAAGTTGGCTCAAAATGAGTTTTGAAACCCAAACAGAAATTTTGAAGAAAAATTATTTTTCGCCATTTCAGGTGACCCAACTTTCGAAGACCATAAGTCATCGCCCGTTGACCTGATTGGCTATTATAACCCCATTTTGGAAATGCCACAAAGCTCTCTACAAGCTTGATCTATGTAAAGTGTTTGTCACCCAAATTTTCAACCTCATCCAGGGCCTTTAAAGCCTTCAGAATTGAGTTTGAAGTTTCTGTACCCTTCTGCCAATACCCAAAATCTTCAATATCTTCAAAACTACAACTAATCTAGCCATGAAACTTTGCTGGCAGGCTGATATGACTGAGATGAACCTCCATATGTAAAATTAGACATTTCGAGATCATAAGACCAACTTACTAAAAATAGCAAGTTTCCATAAATAGCAACTTTGCATAAGATAGCCCTTATTGAATACAAAAACATAAATATTTTTGGGTGATGCAAGATTGCTCTTACACCCAGGATGCTCCTGCATCACAAATCTAGGGTTTCGGTATGATCAACACTGCAAACTACTTCCAAACTTCTTCAAATCATCCTCAACTCACTTTTTCTTCTTTCAAATCTCTTTCAATCACTTTGTAATCATGATAACTTTGATTTGGACCTTTTAACACTTCACATTAACTTGATCTAACATCGCATTCATTCATTTTGCCGCTAAAACGTCAAAAAGCTAATTCTGTAAACCTGCAACCATAAAACTTTTTGTGACCTCACAAAACACAATATTTTCTTTTGCACACTTAACCATAGAATTAGTACAACATAATAAACCTATATCTAACTGCGTAAAACTTAACTCATTCAAATTCCTAATCTACACTAATCCTAAGTCCTAAACTATAGAACTTACATAATTTAAGTACTTAAAGAAGGGTCAGGTAAAGATTCATCCTTACCATTAGTTACATTACCTTCCTGATTACTTTCAGTGCTAAATATACCTCCTTGATCTATGCCTTTATCAAATTTTAATTCATCTTTATTGCTACAACAACCTTTCTCTTTGTTTCCTGCATTTTCATTCCTTCTTGCATTGTTCCTAGGGTTAGGGTTATGATGATAACCTCCATTGTTCATTCTGCAAACTCTTGCTGAGTGTCCAAACTTGTTGCATATCTGACAAATGATTCCATTGTTTCCAAATCTCTATCCTTCCTGGTTAATTTGTGACCTGCAATTTCTAGCAATATGTCCTACTTTGCTACATCTAAAACATACTACTACTTTTCTTTGATTCATTTCTTCAATAGATTTCTTATCTGCATTGTTAGTATTCCCAATCATTCTATCATAATTATTCAAAATTACTTTAGGTCTTCTACATTCATTAGCTCTGTGTCCAAAACTATGACAATTATAACAATGTCAATTAAGAGGTTTAAATTGCTTACCTATGTAATCTCTCTTCATGTGTCCAATAGTATTACAAGAAAAACATCTTCCTTTGAATTCTCTTTGCATACCTTTAGATGATTCTTCCTATTTTGATTCTTCTTGCTTTGATTCTTCTTTCTCTCTAGGTGGTTCTTCTTTAGGTGGATCTTCCAATGTGTTCTCATCTAGCTTTATTTCCTCCACACTTTCAGATGTCTTCAGATCTGGCTTCTTACTTTCATGGATTGTTCTAAACATACTAAATCCAAATCCAGTCCTATCAAAGAATGGTTCTTCAAAAGAAATTTGTTTTCTAGTCTTATCACTATTTGAATATAGCCTTTCAAGTTGTTGTTTAGATTGAGTTAATTCACCTTTCAAAATTTTATTATACTTCTCAAGTTCCACATACTACACTTTTACTTTTTTAGATTCAGATGTTTCCTTTTCAAGTCTTGATCTCAGATCTTCATTCTCAATTTTCAATTTTTCATTATCAGATCTCAAATTTCCATCTTTCATACTAAGTTTCAGATTTACTATATTCAGTTCATGCTTAAGGATCTCATTTTCTTTTTCTAATTCATCACAATCTTCAACAAGCATATCAGATTTCTTTTCAGATTTCAAATCTTCAATCTTACCTTTTAATTTTTCAATAGCATTCTTTGCACCTTCATATTTTCTTGTTAAGGAGTTTCTTTCATCAGTAAGCATATCAATCTATTTAAGAGCTTCTTCAAGATTCTTCTAAAGTTGATCCATATCCATAGAGATCTTACTCAAGCTACTAATCTTTCCTTGAATCTTCCTTCTCCGAGTAACTGTGCTCTGATACCAATTGTTAGAAATAGGAAATACTGAGAGGCGGGGTGAATCAGTATTTCACAAACTTTTTCTTTTGCCCACTTATGGATATAATAGATTACTTTAGTGCATACAAAGATTATCAAGTTGATTAACAAACATAGCAGTAAATAGAAAGAGCTCATAACACATGATATGTTCTCGAGGAAACCCTGGCCAAGGGAAAACCCTAGTGGGGATGGTACCCACAAAGATCACTAATCAAAATTACCCGTTAGGGATATTGGACCCTATTAGGAGTCAATTTACAATATATAGTAGATATATCCTGGTTAAAGGACTTTAGGCCTTGTTAGAAGCCTTAACCCTGTTAGGAGTTAGATTACAAAACCTGATCACTAGCTGAGCTCACTGCCCAAATAGGTAATACAAAATGTTTCTGACTATAGTATGGTACTGCTTACAACTTCACATCAATAGCCTTTGCTACTATCACAATATACAACTATCGCAAGTTATCTTTTCTTTCTTTTTACACATCACATACATACTTTCATTACATTTCAAGTATGCCTAATATATGAGTTATTAGAGCTAATAACTTTACATGGTCGGCTTCCAAAATATTTATCTAGGAGTAAAAATCTAGGATGTCATCCCTTCATAATGTTAAGTCATTATTTTGACAAGAAAAAATAATCCCTTAACTCTTTCGCTAATACTGTCTCCAAAACTGTTCTGTCTGCAAAAACTGTCTTCGGTAAACTTTGAATAACTTTGTCCATACTACTCCAAACTTTATGCACACTGAGATGGGGTATCCTCATACTCTGTAGAAGCTTTAGTTAACTATGCAAACAAAAATATTTCTCCAGTGGACGTCGCCAACTAAATCTTCGTCGGGTGCTCTGTCAGGATCACTGTATCCATACTTAGACAATTTCTTCCTTCAACTTGCCATACTTGCATTCCAGATTCTGCTCTCTCAATAGAGATCATATGTTTCCATAATGACAACATCTATGCATCCACATTAACCAAATTGCCAACAAGTTCCTTCAGACTTCCTTCTAGATTCTTTACTTTCTTATTCTTTCCAATAATCTTATTCAAAGAACTAATCAGCTCTAGCTAATCATCATCATCAACTTCTTTACCTAAGTCTTCAAAAAAAGTTCCAATTTCTTTCTTCTTTGCCTCAGGAGTGGGTGCATTAATTTCTATCTCTTTAGGTTCATCACTCACCAATTTAGTCTGTACTACTTCTTTAGTCCTATCTAGTTCATCAAGAGCCGAATTGACAACAATGTTATCTAAATTCTTAAATACATTATCTTCCGTGTCTAAGGTCACCTTAGTGCCTTCAATGTCCATTGTATCATCTTCAATGTTAACATCTAAAGGAGAGGGAATATCCTCTGGTTTAGCATCAACTGCATGTCCTGCTGCAACTGAAGTTTCTCCAACAATTTCTACCATTACTTTAATTATTGCTTGCTCTATTTTTGTTCTCACTTGCTCATATTGTCCTGCCATGATCTGAATGGTTCTCCTCTTAGTCCTCAAAAGAGTGTCAAGGGGTTTCAAAATCTACTTCAAATGATCATCATCTTTCACTTCACAAAGCTTTCTCACAAGATTCTCTCTTATAGTTTTGTCTTCCTTAGATGCTCTCTATTTTCTATTAATAAGTTTATTGTACAAATCATTAGGTATCTAACCTTGAATTGTATCAAACTTCTTGTTAGCCAGAATCATGTACTTAACAATAGAATTTTCAAGATTCAATCTTTCAGAATAGTTATAAAGATCATAGTACTTATTCATCTTAGTAAAGTCTCCATCTTGTATGATTTCTTCATTCACTCTCTCAACTCTGGGTTTCCATGCTTTCTTCTTCATAGTAGAGTCATCATCTTTAACTTCTACAAAATTTCTTAGTACTGGTTGAATTATAGTCTTATGTCTCTTTCCAGGTCCAGTAGCAATTTCTTTCTTTCTCTTGCTCGGTGTTACTTGTTCCTTTTCTGGTTGTTCTACTTTCACTTTAACTGGTGTAGGCTCTTTCTGTACTGCACTGGATAAAGGTGGTACACTCAAGACTTCTCCCTATCCAACATCTCTCAATGTTGCTACTGTCTATTTAGCTATCAAAAATTGTCTTTCTGTCATCCCTGTGTCTTTCAATATTCTCTTTATGGTACTATCAACACTTTTCTTAGACTATTTCTCTTCAATTTTAGCTTTAACAAAATTAAATTTGTCTTCATAAGTTCCAAACCTGCTACATTGGGTGTCCAATTTACTTCTCAACAATCTTCCAACATATTCTTTTGTTTCAATCTCAGAAATCTCATAGCCGAGAGGGTCTATGAATTCAACTCTAGGTTCTACTGCTTCAATGTAACTAAAGTTAGTGTCAACCATGAAACAAATATCATTCTTATATTTCTCCACAAGTGACTATGGAATCCTTGATCTGCTAGATACTAATCTTTGAAATGTCTTCAAAACTAACACAACACTCTGATTAACTTGATCAGTAACATGAATTCTATAAACTTTGTTTATTCTTTCCATCATAGACTGTCCATCATTCCAATTATTTCCAATTGTGTAAGGAAATATTCTCAAAAGGTGGAAAAACATATATGTAATCAAATATGAGAATCTAAATTGTGCATATTTAGACTTCTTAATCTTCTGCAAATTCTCAAACAATTGAATTCTCAAAATCTCACACATATCAACAGAAAATTTGTCTACACACATCAAATAGGCAATGTGAACCATGCCAGCTGCCATGTCATCTTCTTTGGAATTAGCACAAAACTTTGTAGTCAAAATCTTACATAGATATCTTACATTATGTTGTCTAATCTTGCTGATAACAATACCTCTACCATTATAGGATGATCCAGTGTTGTCAATGAGAATCTTCCTCATATTTTTCTCATTTAAAGGGATAGCACCAAGTTTGGATAAACTGATGACTTCATGAATTAGGTCAGCTGTGATGTCAATCACTCTGTCTTCTAACCAAAATTTCCCATTGTGAATTCTACTTAAAATGATCTTTGTGCACTCTTCATTATCGAATTCATACTATAAACCATATGTGACGATTTCATTGTTTTTCAAATGTTCATAACCTTGCTTCAATGACATATCTTGGTTATATATATACTGATACTCACTTGAAAAATCACTATCATTTACTGTTTCCAGTTTACATCCAAGATAACTCTTTACACTTTCCAAATGCAAAACTCCATCTGGTACGGATCATAAAGTAAACTTAGGGTCTACTTCTAAAGCTTCTACAGGTTCTTTCTTCAATTTAGGTCTGTTCTTGTCTCTAATGTTGTGAATCAAAGATGTATCCATGTTCCCTTCCAATTCTTTATATCGACTCAATGATTTGTCAAGATAAATACCTCAAATTCATGATTGTAGGGTTTGTGAAGATTCGACGCTTCAATCCTTCACAAAATCTCTACAAAACACTTGCAATCTCTAGTTTCTACTCTTCCAAACACTTCAATTCACTTTGATAGACAAATAACATTGATCATAACCTTTTATCACTTGAATCTCACTTAATTCTGACATCGCATTCAATTCTTTTGCCGCTTCTTTCCAAAAAGTTATTTTTGCTATCCTGCAAAACTTAAAACTTCTTGCGATCTCGCAAAACATAACATTTTATTTTGTGCTCTTAACCATAGCATTAGTACATCATAAATTACCTTACATTAACTGTGCAAGACTTAATGCATCATAAATCTACTTCTATACTAATTCTAAGTTCCTAAACTACTACAATTTACATAATTTAAGTGCTTAAAGATAGGTTAGGTAAGCATTCATTCTTACCACTTAATACTTCACCTGTTTGATTACCTTCCATGTTGATTATGCCTTCTTGATCTATTCCTTTAACATACTTCACTTTGTTGGGGGTTCCCTTTGATCTTCACTTGTAGATTTATACTTTGATGGATAAATTAAATAACACTTTGACTCTATCACCACTCCAAAGTCAACAAGAAAGAGGTCCAATTAACAAGGATCAAAAGAGATCCTCCTACACTTTGAGCCTTAATGCTCAAGTAGGTGTACCCTTGATTCACTTCTGAAAAGGAATCCAAAATATTATATCAATATATTCTTTACTAACTGATGTAGGATTTTATCATTTGAATGTGTGTGTATGTGGTTGACAACAATGAAATACCTCTAGAGGATGGACCAGTGCCTTAACCTAGGGAAAAGATTCACCCAATTACATACATCAACTAAATACCTTAATTTAAACACAATTGAATTTAGGATAAGTGCTTTGCCTATTACCCCTCTCCCTCAGACACAAGGACATTAGATTCTTACTTGGTTGCAAACTCACTGAACCCACCTAAAAGACTTTAATCCTAACTTTGTTAGGAACTCAGAGATGACTTCACAATACTCTTTGTTTACCATATGTTAATACACTTTGTGACACTAACATGTATGAGATTAGAACCAAAACAGGAAGACATACACAAATGCAAGATTGGAACTCAATAACATTCTCATTAATATATTTAGAATCAATACACAATCAGAACAACACAAAGATAGGAAAAGACACAAAATCAAGCTCCTCTATCAGTAAAACACCATGAACAACTAGCCTTGGACCAAAGAAAGTTTTGGAACCTTTTCCAAATCAAAATTTCTGCAACTTATACTCCCTAGTCATCTTGGAATCCTCAAAGAGAATGCAACAAGCTACGGATGACTTAGGGTTAGGGTTTCAACCACCCAACCAACTGGAAATGGTCATAAATTAATTGCAGGGGAAAAAAACTAGTTGGCCAAGCCTGAGAAAGATTTTCACTCATGATAGGTCTCTGGGAAAGTACTAGAAATCATGAAAATTTTGAATTGTCAACCCTTTTTGGCCACCTGCAACATGCCTTGAGCACAAAACCACATGATACAAACTCTAAAAACAAACATGGCACACCCTGGACCACACTACAATAGCAAATAGATCATTTCCCACTAGCTCCAGTCACCTCTGGATTGAATTCTAGACCTTCCTGTCACTGGAAACCCTTCAAAAATTTGAATTTGAATAATAACAATCATTTCCATGGTGCTTGTAGTAAATCGATGGTCGATGTTTGAATCTGAACCAACTTTAAGTCCTAACCATTAGATCCTCATGTTTCATGGTCTTTTAAATCTTAACTCGAATGCCACCCTGGGTTTACTTTAAGTGAACATGCAAAAAAGCATATCCTATTCATGGGATGAAAATCCTAACCTGCCTTTAACCTTGTGAACTGGCGACAAGAAGAAAACAACTAACTCTAGTCCCACATTTGGCAAATTGGTGACAAGAGGCTTTCACCAGTTCATGAAACCTTTTATCCATCTACTAGAAAGTTTAGCGATTACGTGAATGCTTGTTTGCTGAACTGCTAAAACAATTAGAGAACTATCATCATTTCACGTGAACAAGTGAAACCTTTATAAATTCGTCGGCTGCTAAACACTTATCCCTACTACCAAAAGACTAAGAAACTTTAACCAGGCCCGCATCAAGAAGATTGATGACCGTCTGAAGTTCACATAGACTTCAAAGATTCTATTAGATTTCACACCCACCGTCAGATTGAGAATCTCCTCCTTGCCCTGACAACCCTCTGACAGGATAATAAATCAATGGTCGTTGCAAGATCTTAAGCTTCTAACACACTTGATGAGATCATACACCATTCATCAATTCACTGATAGGATTAGGGCCCACTGGCACATCTGGAAACTAGGTCCCACTGATAACAAGCCACTATGCAAATACATGGATGAATCAAATAGTACCAACTATGCATACGTGTCAATGGACCCACCTACAGGCTTGAGGAGAATCAACGGCTATCGCTATACCACTGCATTAAAGGTTGAGCATGTTTCATTGATGGTATAATGATAGCCACAAGATTAAATCAGACTTTAAACTACCTGAATGCCAAGAAGACCGGTTCCACTGATAGGATTCCACCTCATACCACATGGACCAGTAAAAAACCTCCAAATCAAAAAATTTGGCAAGTGGACCCGCATGAGAAAAAGGCTACGTCATACAAAGAATCAATGGTTATCTTAAGATCTTATGCATCTGACACATCGGTTGAGAAGATACGCTCATCATTAGATGGAGATGGTGTTAGAGCTAGGCCCACGGAAAATAAAGGCTACTGAAACATGGGAAAATATTAAAGCATGACTTAGGGAAAATATTTCAGCAGTGATCTATAGGAAAATATTAAAGGCCGCCGGGGTAAGGACTTAGGAAAAATTTAAATGGGGCCAACCAAAAATATAAAGCACATGCAAAATAGGACCCTTAAGTGACCCATGAAAAGTAACATCAAAATAGAATAAGGGTAGGGTTTAGACAAAGAGTTTTTGTATGCAACGACTATATTTTCAAAAAGTTGAACTAGGGCTAAAGGTAGAGACCTAAAAATAACTACAGAGACTAGGGGAAAAGGGCTAGAGCCATGAAATTTTTTTAGGGTGCTAATAGTGGCTCTGTCTGGGGATGTATGCCTCTCATAGGCATAGCAAGGACTTAGAATCACTGGTAAAAGCAGACCATCCCACTGGAAAATTTGCAGACAACAAGGAACAAGCAAGGTAGAACAAGCAACAGGACCAAAAACTAACAGACCAGGACTAAACAGGGCAGGGGAAAGTGGCTTATTTATAGAATTTACAATATATACCTACCTAACTACTGTTCATCGAAAATAGAATACCTTCAATTGAAGTATTTCTTCAAGAATTGTCCATGAACTGGCCATTCCTGAATATCACCATTTAATTCCTTGATAGTATATGAATCTTGGCCCCATTTCTCATGAATTAGATATGGCCCTAGCCAAATGGGATCAAATTTACCATGTTTTCCCTTATCCTCCAATCTGGTATTCCAAACTAACACCAAATCACTAGGCTCAAACTTCCTGTCAACAGTTTTCTTATCATACAAATTCTTAACCTGCAACTGCAATTTGGCATTCTTTGCAACTAACTCTCTTCTAGTCTCATCCAACCTAATGAGGTCCTCAATCCTTAACAGCATCTCATTATCTATGTCATCATCATATAATGAAACAAATTTATACATTTCCAACAAATTATTCTGAGGCATTCTTGCATGTATTCCATATACTAGGTTAAATGGTACGCAACCAATTGCCCTCTTCACAATAACCCTATCAGCCCATAGGGCTAATGGAAGCTTTGAATTCCATGCTCTCTTATTCTTTTCAAGAATCCTCTTTATAATTTTGATCAAACTCTTATTAGTAGATTCTACCTATCCATTTCCTTGTGGATGATAAGGTGAGGAATTAGAAATTTGAATTCCTAAACCTTTGCAAAAGTTCTTATATTCAGCAGACCTGAAGCACATTGCATTATCACTAACTATCCTCTCAGGGAAACCAAACCTTGTAACAATATTATTCAACAAAAAATTAATTAGCACCTTACTAGTTGCATTTCTTGTAGGTATAGCCTCTACCCATTTTATAAAGTAATCAGTGGCAACTAAAATCCATGAGTGTCCTCCACTAGACTTGTTTGGTATCTCCCCTATGAAATCAATTCCCCATTATTGGAAAGGAGCCTGAACTTCTACTAGCTTTAATGGCACATTACCTAAAAATTTAAGCTTACCAGAGAACCTTTGACAAGCATCACACCTCCTCACCAACTATTTTGTATCCTTGAAGATTGTGGGCCACCAGAATCCTGCTCTTAGGATTTTATGAGCAGTTGTTTTACCCATATAATGCCCACCACAAACTCCTTCATGCATTTCCTTCAACAACTTGTTAGCCTGATCTTCATCTACACACTTCAACAGTATGTAATCCAAATTATTTCTATACAATCTACACTTCACAATTACATACTTGATGGCCTGTAATTTCAATGTCCTCTTCTGATTATCATTCATCTCATTCGGACATTTCATATTTCTCAAGTAATATATGATATCTTGATACCAAATACTATCATCCATATCACATGTATAATCAATTTCATAATGATTTACCTGATTTGCATTAAGATTGGATTGAGCCATCAGTTTTTCCAATCCTTGTCCTCTAACCAATTTAGTAATCTAGACATCAACATTGAATTTTTGGATCCTATTGATCCATCTGCATCTTCTCCTAGACACCTCCTATTGTGAGAAAATATCCTTCACAGCTACACTTGGCACAAAAGCAATCACAACTGCCCCCATCAAGTAACACCTAAAAGCCTTGACTACCTTCACAAGTGCATATGCCTATTTTTCATTTATGTCATATTTCAATTCAGTATCCTACAAAGATTTACTGAAAAATGCAATAGGCTGCTCAAAACCATCCTTATTCTTTTGTAACAAAACTGCAGCAATAGTGTGAAAAGATGCAAAGGAAAAAATGTACATTGGGACATTATAATCAGGTGCCTTAAGCACTGGTGCATCTTTGATAGCCTTCTTGATATTTTTTAAAGCCTCATCAGACTCACCCTCCCAATTGATTGTAGATCCCTTCTTCAACATCTTAGAAATAGGTCTAGTAACCTCTGCAAAATTTATCACAAATCTCCTTAAGAAATTGACCTAGCCAAAGAAGGACTGAATTCCTTTAACATTCTTTGGTCTTTGAATTTTATCAATAGCTACTACCCTTTCAGGGTCAATTCTCACTCCTTGCTTCCCAACTAAGTGGCCCAGCAACTTACCTTCAATGACACCAAATGAACATTTCCTTGGGTTTAGTGAAATGCCAAATTCCAAGGCCCTCACAAATATTTTTTCTAAATGAATATAGTGATCTTCTTCCTTCTTGGAATAGGCAGTTAAATCAACTTGATATACAACAAGGAAATCATTTATGAAATCTGAGAAGGCAACATCCATTGCCCTCTAAAAAGTAGCACCAACATTTGTGAGGCCGAAAGGCATTCTCACATAAACATATGTCCCCCAAGGTGTTGTGAAAGTTGTCTTGAATTGCTCTAATTCCTTGACAATTACCTGATTATAACCAGAGAAACCATCCATCATTGACATCAATTTTGATCTGGTTACTCTCTACAACATAGCTTCCATATTGGGCAGACAATAATTATCTTTTAATGAGCTGATGTTCAAATTCCTCAAGTCCACACAAAGCCTGATGTCACCATTTTTCTTTCTCATAGGAACAAGGTTTGAAACCCAAGAAGAGTTCCTGATAGGCTTGATAATGCCATCATCTCTCAGCTTCATTAACTCTTCTTGCATCTTGGGTGCCAAAGTGGGATTAATAGGCCTTTTCTTTTTTCAGAAAGGTTTAGCATCTTCTTTCAATGGAATAATATGCTGAAACAAATCCTCTTTATAAACCTTTAGGTCATCATATGACCATGCAAAAACATGCCTAAATTTTTTTAATAATTCAATCAAAGATTTCTTTAACTTCTAAGATATATGTCTACCAATGTATACCCTCTTGGGTGCCTCATGTGTTCCAAGGTTTATCTCCTCTAGATCAGCATGATCTTCTCTTTTGATATTATTTTGAATTCTATCCTGGTTATCAAAGACAGTCTCCAAAATAACAAGTCCCTTAGACACCTTGTTAGTTCTAAGTTGAATGACCTCATTGCCAAAGACAACCTCTCTTCCTTCTACTGACTCAATCAAGGCTGAACAATCAAATTCCTAACCATGATACTGATCCTCACAATTCATAAACTTCAAGATATCATTATCATCATCAAAAACTTGCCAATTTTCAATATTGTCTGGTATGCTAGGCCTAGCCTGAATTTCAACTTTAGAAATACCAGAAAATGTAATATCATTGGGATTGATTGCAATATTGGCTAACAAGTCAACCATCTTGTTGTTACTCCTATCCTTCCACTCAATGTTGAAGGCATCAAAATGTTCAATCAAATCCCAAACTAAATTCCTATATTGTTTTAGCCTTTTATTCTTGGAAGCATATACTGACCTGACTTGGGACACCACCAACTCAGAATCACCAACAACACTTAAGCACTTAATACCATGTTTTTGTGCCAACCTTAGTCCTAACAACAAAGCCTCATATTCTACTATATTGTTGGTACAAAGGAAATTCAATGTGAAAGAAAACTTGTAGGTGTTTCCATCAAGAGAAACAAGTAAGATACCTGCTCCTGCTCCATCTTTGCAATTTGCACCATCAAAGTACATTACCCACAAATCACCCTTCACAAAAATAGCACTTACGTCAATAGAGATAGGTGACAAAGTAGGCTCATTTTCAAATAAATGGATCTCTACCCTAAAAGAATTAATATCAGTATCCACAAAACATGTAGTTTCATTATCAGTATTTCTCTCAATCATGTGGCATACTCTTGGCTCTTGTTCAATCTTGACAAACTGATCATCAATCTTGAAAGTGGCATAGGATAGATCACACTGTAAACTTCCATCCATGGTAGCACTCCATCTTCTAGATAGTAGCATCCCATAATGAGGAGGGATGTCCACTACCAAAACACTCATTGTCAACTTTTTTTCTGGATATGCTGCTAGCCTATATGGAATTGCATTGATAGTCCCAATAATTGGTACCTCCCTCTGATCCATTGCACAACATCTGCCTTGCACTGTATCAACTTTAAGGCCCAAATTCTCCATTATTTTGAAAGGCATGACAATATTAGAGGCACCACTATCAATCATACAATTCCTCAACTTCATTCCATTCACAAGAACACTTAAAAAGAATGGATCAATATTTTCAAGGCTGGCATTGATAGAACTATCCAAATATATTGGAGGAATTTGAGACACAATTCCCTAAGTAGAAACACCTTTCAAAGCTTTATCCTAAGATCCATTGCATGCAACATCATTGTTATGAACATTATCTACCCATGCAATAGCTCTATCTTTGTGTTTAGGGATCCTCAACAATTCTGAAAATGGAACCTTAACTATAATTTGGGACAATACATATAACATATCAATAGGAATAGAAGAAGGAATCTCAATCTACATCGCCTTACTATCCTTTTGTTTATCTGATACATTAGGTGTATTGGCCACCCTCATTTTTTCAATCTTAGCCATTGTGTTAACTGGCTTCTCAATCTCACTAGAAGTCTTTTCAATTCTGACTCCCTTAGGCTCACAATTCTTACCTTTTACATTCTTGAATTTCACCATGTGATCACCTTTTGATTTGTTCTCATTAGTCTCTTCGGAGTTAGTACTCTTTATGAACATTATTGTAGCTTTCTCATTTGTATTCCTTGCCACCATGCCTCTAGTTTGCACCTAGGAAATCATTTCTACAGTAATCCTATCCATCTCTTCTCTAGAAGGTCTTCTCAAATTTACTGGCTCAGAAGAAGAGTTCATGTTACATGTCTTCCTATCAATGTCTTCACTATCAGAAAAAACCTCTTGATGAAAAAGGGCCCGATTGTGTCTCTTCACATTTACATCTGCCTCTTCATCAAAATCAGAATCATCTTCATATCCTAGATATGAAGAAGCCATGTTGCATCCAACATCATCTTGATCTTCTTCTTGATCTATCTCCTCATTACCACAATCCTGATTTGCAGCCATAGAATGTGCAACCACACAATGCTCTGCAGAATGAGGGGACTGGCATGCAACACACCAAGGTATGTCCTCCATGACATTTATTGAACCTTTTTGTAGAGGGTCGGGGACACCTCTATCATTTTTATTTCTTTTATCAAGGACAATAGGCTTGCCATCCTTCCATTGGGTGTTGTAGGGGTAGTTCTACAATCTATTCTGCTTATTGAAATTGTTGTTGAACTAAGGCCTTTCATTGGTAGGAGCACTGATATTCCTATTTGTAGGTGTCTTCAAATCTTTCAATGCACTAAGCACCTTATCCAATTTATCTTCTTCTTGCCTCCTAGCTCCAACATTCTTATCACTTTCCTTTTTGTATTTTTTGTCCCTAAACAACTTAGGGTCATCCCTCTTTCCACCCAATTTCCTTGATATTTTCATATTGTTCTCAATGTTGACAACAATCCTAAAAGAATCCCTAAGAGTTATTGGTTCTTTGTCCCTCAATAAATATCCCATCTTTCCATCAAATGCATTGAAGTATGTAGTCAGATAGACATTGTCATCTAACCGCATAACTTGGAACAACTGATGCATACCCTTCTGAAATCTCATGTTGAATTCAGCTGTAGTCTCATTCTGATTTTTCCTTATGGCATTGAATTCATTCAACATGAAACTAGCATTAGGCCTATCACCATACTACTCTTTAAAACATCTATCAAAAGAGTCCCAAGTATCAATACATTTATTAGGAAGTCTCTTAAACCAATCTCTAGCATCCTCCATTAGAGATTGAACAAATAATTTCATGACTACATCCTCATGATCTACCTCATAATCATTAAGCATATTGACAAATAACCTAAGATGCTCCTCACAACTAATAGCATTATTACCAACAAACTTAGGTACCTTATCTCTTATATCACTTGGAAAAGCATTTGGGTAACCAGGAATTCCATCAAAACTAATTTTTCTATAGCCTTCTAGTTGCATAGGTCTTCTTTGAAAGCTTGAACTAGTGTTAACCCTAGGATCAACATTAGCATTTACATTTCTATCTACTTGTGCATTTGACTGCTACCTAGGATCAGCACCTATCCTAGAAAATGAAGAAGGAAATGAACTAGTAGCATTACTAAGTGGAATAGTAGTAGTCATAGATGGCATACCTAGTTCAGTAGTAGATGGACCAAGAGCATTAGCTGATGAAGCCTTCAAGAACTGGATCTTTCTTCTCTTTTCTATAATGGAAGCTTCAATTTCAGCCTTCTCTAATTCTCTTTCAAGGTCCTCATCTTCTTTTCTTCTTCTTTCTATTTCTGTGTCCTTATTTGAATTGGGTGGTGGGACCCTTGGTATTGTCACTAGTTATCTTGTTTGATGTCCCACCATCTTCTACTTTCCTTTCTCACCAGTGGAAACAACAGGCCTAGTGATCTCATGCCCATCTTTAGCTTTAGGCAAAGGAACATAACTTTGCACTTGTCTGACCACATGACCCTCCCTATCAAATTCTTGATCTTGCAGTAAGCGCTCTTGCTCACTCCTCAAGGCTTCGAGATCACCAAAAACATCATGTTGCAAAGTCCTAGGAGTAGAAGCAAGAATCTTGTTTCTCTCCTTCATTTCATTAATTTTTCTAAGGAGAGACTATCTTTCTATTAGAGCATTTACCTTTTCAGCTTTTCTCTCCTCTTGTAACCTCTTATGTATGGCATCCTGCTCTACTAACTATAACCTTAGTGTATTTAAATCATCAGGATCTACCACAATGTCATCAGAACCTGATGACACATCTATATCAGAAAGATTTTGATATGGGAAGTGCACTTGCCTAGGTTTCATGGGTTCTCTTCTGAAATTATCTTCATCAAGATCTAAATCAATCTCCAAACCCATCTCTCTAGCTTGTTCATCTTGACCTATAGGCAATGGGCCCTTGTCCTGAAATACAGCCTCTGGGGTATCATAAAATCTATCCTCAGAGCGACCACCATCTGATCTAGAGACTCTGTCCTATGAACCTTCCTCACTTGAGGAAACATGTGGTGCTCTACCTCTGGTATTTATTTATTCTCTGATGGGAGCACTAGTAGACTCACCATTCCTTCTAATCCAACTCTTCTTCTCCTGTCTAGGAAATTGCTCTAGAGTGACCTCCGGATTCTTTTTGAAAAAGGACCTAGTATTCCTCCTTTTATCCATGATTTACAACTTATAGCACTGGTATTAACCTTTTGAGTCACCACCCACCTAGATGGGAAATCCTTTTAACTGAATACAATAGGAAACAAGAGTGCACTTACAACCTTTATATCTATCTGGTCAAAAAAATATTTTGACTTTACAATGTAGTCCCAACAAGAGATCCTAACAGATATACTGCTTCATTATTGTTCTCCCCAGTAGAGTCACCATTTTTTTGGGGGTTCCCTTTGATCTTCACTTGTAGATTTATACTTTGATGGATAACTTAAATAACACTTTGACTCTATCACCACTCCAAAGTCGACAAGAAAGAGGGCCAATTAACAAGGATCAAAAGAGATCCTCCTACACTTTGAGCCTTAATGCTGAAGCGGGTGTACCCTTGATTCACTTCTGAAAAGGAATCCAAAATATTATATCAATATATTCTTTACTAACTGATGTAAGATTTTATCATTTGAATGTGTGTGTATGTGGTTGACAATAATGAAATACCTCCAGAGGATGGACCGGTGCCTTAACCTAGGGCAAAGAGTCACCCAATTACATACATCAACTAAATACCTTAATTCAAACATAATTGAATCCAGGATAAGTGCTTTGCCTATTACCCCTCTCCCTCAGACACAAGGACATCAGATTCCTGCTTGGTTGTAAACTCACTAAACCCACCTAAAAGACTTTAATCCTAACTTTGTTAGGAACTCAAAGATGACTTCACAATACTCTTTGTTTACCATATGTTAATACACTTTGTGACACTAACATATATGAGCTTAGAACCGAAATAATAAGACATACACAAATGCAAGATTGGAACTCAATAACATTCTCATTAATATATTCAGAATCAATACACAATCAGAACAACACAAAGATAGGAAAAGACACAAAATCTGGCTCCTCTATCAGTAAAACACCATGAACATCCAGCCTGGGACCAAAGAAAGTTTTGGAACCTTTTCCAAATCAAAATTTCTGCAACTTATACTCCCTACTCATCTTGGAATCCTCAAAGAGAATGCAACAAGCTATAGATGACTTAGGGTTAGGCTTTCAACCACCCAACCAACTGGATATGGTCATAAATTAATTGCAGGGGAAGAAAACTAGTCAGCCAAGCCTGAGAAATATTTGCACTCATGATAGGTCTTTGGGAAAGTACTGCAAATCATGAAAAATTTGAATCGTCAACCCTTTTTGGCCACCTGCAACATGCCTTGAGCACAAAATCACATGATACAAACCCTGCAAATGAACACACCACACCCTAGACCACACTGCAATAGTAAACAGATCATTTCCCACTAGCTCCAGTCACCTCTGCATTGAATTCTAGTCCTTCTTGTCACTGGAAACTATTCAAAAATTTGAATTTGAATAATAATAGTCATTTCCATGGCGCTTGCAGCGAATCGATGGTCGATGTTTGAATATGAACCAACTTTAAGTCCTGACTGTTAGATCCTCATGTTGCACGGTCTTTTAAATCTTAACTTGACTTCCACCCTGGGTTTACTTTAAGAAAACACGTGACAAAGCATATCTTGTTCATGGGATGAAAATCCTAACCTACCTTTAACCTTGCAAACTAGTAACAAGAAGAAAACAACTAACTTCGGTCCCACATTTGGCGAATTGGTGACAAGAGGCTTTTGCCAGTTCATGAAACATTTTATCCATCTACCAGAAAGTTTAGCGATTACGTGAACGCTTGTTCGCTAAACTTCTAAAACAATTAGAGAACCGTCATCATTTCGTGCGAACAAGTGAAACCTTTATAAATTTGTCAGCCGCTAAACACTTATCCCTACCACCAAAAGAATGAGAAACTTTGACCAGGCCCACATCAAGAAGAATGACGGTCATCTGAAGTTCACAAAGAATTCCAAGATTCTATTAGATTTCATGCCCACCATCAGATTGAGAATCTCCTCCCTACCCTAACAACCCTCTGACAGGATACAAAATCAATGGCCATCGCAAGATCTTAAGCTTTTAACACACTCAATGAGATCATACGCCATTCATCAATTCACTGACAGGATCAGGGCCCACTGACACATCTAGAAACCTAGTCCCACTGACAAAAAGCCACTGTGAAAATACATGGATGAATCAAATAGCACCGACTCTGCATACATGTCAATGGACCCACCTGCAGGCTTGAGGAGAATCAATGGCTGTCGCTATATCGCTCCATTAAAGGTTGAGCATGTTTCATTAATGGTATAATGATAGCCACAAGATTAAATTAGACTTTAAACCACCTGAATGCCAAGAAGACCGGTCCCACTAATAGGATTCCACCTCATACCATGTGGACCAATAAAAAACCTCCAAATTAGAAAATCTAGCAAGTGGACCCGCATGAGAAAAAGGCTATGTCATACAAAGAATCCATGGCCGTCTCAAGATCTTATGCATCTGACACATCACTTGAGAAGATACACTCATCGTTAGATGGAGATGGTGTCAGAGCTAGGCCCAGGGAAAATAAAGGCTTCCGAAACATATGAAAATATTAAAGCATGACTTAGGGAAAATATTTTGGCAGGGAACTATAGGAAAATATTAAAGGCCGCCGGGGTAAGGACTTAGGAAAAATTTAAACGGGGCCAACCAAAAATATAAAGCACATGCAAAATAGGACCCTTAAGAGACCCACAAAAAGTAACATCAAAATAGAATAAGGCCAAGGTTTAGACAAAGGGTTTTTGTATGCAACGACTATATTTTCAAAAATTTGAACTAGGGCTAAAGGCAGAGACCTAAAAATAACTATAGAGACTAGGGAAAAAGGGCTAGAGCCATGAAAATTTTTCATGGTGCGAACACACTTTATCTATATTGCTATAGCAATCTTTCTGTCTTTTACTTGTATCTTCATTCCTTCTTGCATTGTTTCTAGTATTAGGGTTCGGATGATAAGTTCCATTGTTCATTCTACAAAACCTTGTCGTATGTCCAATCCTATTGCATATCTAACAAAAAATTCTATTGCTCCCATATCTTTGTCCTTGTTGATTAATTTATGACCTACAATTTGTAGCAATGTGTCCAACTTTGTTGCATCTATAACACACCACTTCATTTCTTCTGTTCATGTCTTTAGTAGGTCTCTTATTTGCATTGTTAGTATTCCTAAACATTCTATTACCATAATTATTCTCAGTAACTTTAGGTGATGAAGGGTGCTCCCCTTAATACCACAAACACATAACAGAAACAGAGAAACAACAACAATATGCAAGAACAGAAAATTGGCTTCTTATTATCTCCACAAATGTGGAATTACAAACTTTAAAAATTACAATATGCAAAGCCACATGGGCATTCCCTTACAATATTCTGTAGGACAAAGCCTCGAATTATTACCCAGATCTACTACCCAGAACTATTCTGAACTGCCTAAGACAATAATACAACCTTCCTTATATAGGCAATTTCCACCACCCGAGAAGGTTCCAAAAATTTAGCCCTAAGGGCCGACCAAACTTAGAATTATTTTATTTTTCAATTTACTACATCAAAGTCAGCTCAAAATAACTTTTGAAACTCGAACAGAAATTTTGAATGAAAATTATTTTTTCGCCATTTCAGGTGACCCGACTTCCGGAGACCATAAGTCATCACCAGTTGACCCGATTGACTATTATAACCCCATTTCAGAAATGCCACGAAGCGCTCTATAGGCTTGACCTACGCAAGGGCCCGTCACCCAAATTTTTGACCTCATCCGGGGCCTCTAAAGCCTTCAAAACTGAGTTCGAAGTTTCTGTACCCTGCTGCCAATACCAAAAATCTTCAATATCTTCAAAACTACACCTGATCTAGCCATGAAACTTTACTGGTAGACTTATATGACCAAAATGAACCTCCAAGAAAGAAATCAGATCATTCTGAGCACATACAAAAATTACCAAAAAATAGTAACTTTCCATAAATAGCAGCTCTGCACAAAATAGCCCTTATTGAATATAAAAATAGAAATTTTTTTTTTTTTGGGTGATGCAAGATTGCTCTTACACCCAGGATGCTCTTGCATCATTAGGTCTTCTACATTCAATATCTCTATGTCCAAAGCCATGACAATTATAACAATAACCATTTAGAGGTTTAAACTATTTACCTGTGCAATCTCTTTTCATATGACCAATAGCATTACAAGCAAAACATCTACCTTTGAATTCTCTTTGCATACCTTTGGGTGATTCCTCTTGCTTTGGTGATTCTTCTTCTTTAGGTGCATCTTCATATTTTTTGATCTCATCAGGCTTCTTCCCATCTATGCTTTCAGATGTCTTCAGATCTGGTTTCTTGATTTCATCATTTGTTCTGAATATATTAAATCCAAGTCTAGTCTTATCATAGGATGGTTTCCCAAAAGAAACTTGTTCATCGATCTTCTCACTATTTGAATGTAGCCTTTCAAGTTGTTGTTTGGATTGAGTTAGTTCACCTTTCACAATCTTATTGTACTTCTCAAGTTTTGTATACTGTACATTTACTTTCTCAAATTTGGATGTCACTTTTTCAAGTTTAGATTTCAGTTCTTCATTTTCAATCTTTAGACTTTCATTCTCAGATTTCAGATTTACTTCATTTTTTCTATTTCCATCTTTCAAACTAAGCTTCAAATTCACTATCTTGAATTCATGCTTAAGGATATCATTTTCTTTTTCCAAGTTGTTATCACAATCTTCAATAAGAATTTCAGATTCCTTTTTAGATCTCAGATCTTCTAACTTATTTTTCAATTTCTCAATAAGGTTCTTTGCATCATCATATTTCCTCTTCAGAGTGTTCCTTTCATCAGTAAGCATATCAATCTTCTCAAGAGCTTCATCAAGATTCTTCTGTAGTTGATCCATATCCATAGAGATCTTACTCAAGCTGCTAGGCTTTCCTTGAATGATTCTTCTCCGAGTAACTATGCTCTAATAGCAATTGTTAGAAATAGGGAATACTGAGAGGGGGGGTGAATCGGTATTCTACAAACTTTATCTTTTTCCCAATTATGGGTATAACAAATTATCTTTATACATGCATAACATAAGAAACTAAACAATATGCATAAAAATAAAGAACTCATAACACATGATATGTTCTCGAGGAAACCTTGGCCAAGGGAAAACCCTGGTGGGGATGGTACCCACAAAGATCCACTAATCAAAAGTATCCTATTAAGGATGTTGACCCTGTTAGGAGTCTATTACATATGTATAGTGTATCAGTCCTAGTTAAGGGACTATAGGCCTTGTTAGAAGCGTCAACCCTGTTAGGAGTTGTAGATACAAAAATTTGATTACAAGATGAGCCCACTGCCCAAATAAGTAATATATAATGTAGATCAAGGTACATAACCTTATTTGTCTTGTATCAATAATCATTTTCTACTCTTATCTTTGCATCATCACTATTACATTCACTTTACAATTACATTCATTACATCACTTCTTCATCGCTACTTTTCTTTACAATTACAATTACATATATACAAGTTATTAAGGCTAATAAATTTACATGGTCAGATTTCATATATCTTTATCTAAGGTTTAACATCTAGGATTTCATCCCTTTATATTGTTAAGTCATTATTTTGATAAACAAAATAATCCCTTAACTCTTTACCAATTTTGCCTTCATATTCTATCCTGTCAGCTTCACACTGTCTTCGGTAAAACTATCATAACTAACTCCATACATGTCATACTGAATTGCACTCTAAGATGGGTCATTAGAAGCCATCGTAGAATCTATGTTCAAGTGTGCAAGCACTGAAATTTCTCTAGTCAATGTCACAAACCAAAACTATATCCTGGTACACTATGAAAACACTATCTCACACTTAGAGAAATTTGCATTACGATCTGCCATACTTGCTCTCTGACCTATGTTCTCTTAATGTGGATCATATGTTGCCATAATGACAACATCTATGTACTCACTTCAGCCAAATTTCCAATAGAGATAGAGATTTCTAGAGAAGATAGTTGAAAAATACAAGGATACTATTTGTTTCATGGTTGAGACTGACACAACATGCATGGAGGTTTTTGAACCAAGGACAAAGTGGATTCATCCACTTGGATATGAGGTTGAGGAACCAATCTTAGAAGCTTATGCTCAAGTTCTATTTTCAGCACCTAAGGACCCCAATGAACCTAGATGGGGAACTTATGAAGAGAAAACAATAGAAGTAGATGCTATATTGAACAATGCAGCAACAAAAAGAAAAATTGCCAACGTTACTTCAGAGATATTGATAATCCATGGTGTATCACAAGAAGACTTAGACAAAGAAAGGGAAGAGAAGATTTCTTTGGAATTAGAGAGTGCAGTAGCAGAAAAGACAAAATCTTAGGATCCAAAGTTGAAGAAGGTAAAAATTGAGGAATCTGATGTTCAGAAGGGTAAAATTGATGTTACTCCTTTTGCGCCCAAGGAAAGAATTGACCTTACTACTCCTCCTGAGTATAAGGAAATGCCTAAGAGGAAGAAAGGGATTATCACTAGCCATCCATCCTCATGAATAACAAGAAATAAGAAGAACACTCAAGTACCCCCAGAAGTAAGCTTCAAACCTAGTCTCAGTGTGTTAAGTACAAGAATTGTTGATGAAGGTAGAATTGATCAAGTAGGAAAGTTCTATGAGAAATATAGTGAGATTGACAAATCAGAGATACATGGAATGATTCTCAAACACATGTTTAAGTTTAAGAAGATAGTCCTAGAACTAAAGACTACAATTCTTGATAATGTATGGAACATCTTGGAGTTCCTAAAAAGAAAATCCATTGAAGAAGATCTGAGAATAAGAGAAAATATCTTAGATGAGAGTTTTCCAGTATGTTCTCTAGAGGAGAAATCTATGTTACTAGATCTAGTAAAACCACATCGTCAAGGATCCTGCACATAATGGATAAGAACTATGAATTGGTTGAAAAGGAAATAGAGAAATCCTTTAAGAAGGTCTTCATGAATAGGAACATGTATCCAACTACTACAAACATAGCTCAAGTACCCAAAAAGGATGAAAAATATTTAGAAACCATAAATGTTCCATCTACAAGTCCACAATATTCAGTGCATGTAGTTGATGCATCCACAGAGCCAGATAAGTCTACACCCATGTTAGAGACATTCAAGGATGACTCAATTTTTATTGATAATGTAAAAGTCACTACGGCGGCCACAAACATGGATTTGGACAAGTTTGAAGAAGCATTTTTAAGAAAACAAGAGGTTGAAACTCTTTTTAGTAACACTCCTCCCAATCAACAGGAAGAAGTATTGATTGAGGATATAAAAGATGAAAAAGAAGAAAAGAAAGAAGAAGAAAAAGAAAAGGAAGTAGAAAAAAAAAAAAAAAAGGAAAGAAAGAGGTAAAAGAAAGTGAGAAAATAGATGAGCCATTAGTGGAAATGATTATCAAGGTAAAACAAGAAGTAATGGATAGTACACCTGTCACTCCACTACCACTAGCAACATTGTTGTCAAGTTTGACACCTACCACAACTAGTTTGGATTCTTGGGGAGAAGAAGACCTGATCAAGGTTAGTGTCTTAGCAAATGGAGAAAGACAAAGAGAAATAGATAATGACAAACCCACTATTTGTTGAATCAGTCAACATATTGAATAGTCTATTGCCTTCAAACAAGAAAGTGTCTAAGGTACATTCAGTTGATGATGTTAGAAACATCCTCACAGTCTTCAAAACAAATTTTTCTACCTTGGAAGAGTCAGCATCTCAAGTTGCAAAAGAAAAGTATCAGAAGAAGAGACTGAGTGAACTGGTCAGCAACTTTGAACTTGACCTAAGTTCTCTAAAATTTGGTCATGCATCTTTGAAGGAGTTTGCAGAAAATGGAAGGAAGATCATTGCAGATTGTATGGATAAGGACAAGTTAACTAATGACCACTTTAAGAAGATAAAAGAGGTAGAAGCTATGATAGAGAAAGTAAAGAAATCAATGAAAGACCCATCCATTGATATAAATATATGCAATAATGTATATCAAGGACAAATTGACAAGATTGAGAAGGTAGAAAAAGAGATGTCAAATATAAGGGCTAGGCAAACTCAGCTTAGAAATGCTCTTGCACCCTCACTAGATATACTTAATCAGAATATCAAGGAGATCGATGCCACCATGGTGACATATGATCAAGGTCCTAGCATAGACTTGGAGAAGATGGAGAAGCTACAGTATGCTCTATGCACCCATCTCCAGATTGTTAATTCATTGATCACATTTTGGAAGAAAGAGATCCAAAACTTACATATAGCATATCTGGATATTCTCTCACTATAAGTATTTGTAGATATAGTTTTGAAGCCCCTTTGTCATTAATGTCAAAGGGGAAGTATGTATAGAATATGGAGTTATAGATATATAAAGAAGAGGTATAGTAAAGAATATAAGGAGATATAAGATTATAAGGGAGATAAAAGATAGAATATAACAAAAGTTTTCTATATAAGAGATCAGTTAGTAACTGTGCCATATTCCTTTGTTTCCATCAATGAAAAAGGGGGAGATTGTTGGAAATTTGACTACACTAGTGTTTATGACTAAATATAGTGTTGTCATTATGGAAAAAAAGTCATATAGTGTTTTGGAGTCAGTGCACTTGATGAGAAGATAAGAAATTGGCTGTGTTGAAGATAGGAAAGTGTACAGAGTACCTAAAGATCAGAGCATCAGCGCATGTGCATACAAAAAAATTATAGTATGCACCCTATAAGTTAAGCTGGTAACATCATATTCATGCCAAGTCTAAGAGCACATGATCAGAAGGTTCAATATGAGGAAGATATAGAGAGTTAAAGTTGCACAAACAATGAATGACAAAGAAGAACAATGCAAGCAGCCGACTGTTGGCATTTTAATTTGCGGTTACATTATTATGTTGTAAAGGCTATGTGCCTATTGTAATTAGGTTTCTGACATGTAATTATGTTTTTTTGTAAACACACTTGAGCCAATTCAATTGAAAGCATTGTATGTAATTGGTTAAAGGGCCGACCTAGTTATTTGTTTTGTATGTGCATATAAATATGAGATACACCCATTGTACTTGGTAGGAGAGTTGTTATAGAGTTGAGATAAGTAGACAAGAAGTATGCAAAGAGTTGATAAGATTTATTAGAGATTTTTAAGAGGTCAAAGCATCAGTGCATCAAAGGAATTGATCAAATAAGAAGTGTCACAGTGATAGTTCATCCAACAAATATAGTGTGTATCTGAGATCAGAAGGTTGTAGCCTTCACCACTTGAGTAGTGAGCTCTAGGATAGTGAGTCCACACCCCTCACAAGGTTTATTGTAAAAGAATCCTAACAGGTTCCAACCCTTGACAAGGTCTACTATACTAAACATATTGTAAAGAAACTCCTAATAGGGTTAAGGATCTTCTAACAAGGATCATAAAACACTAGTACAAAATATTAGTGGGTGTCAATTCCCATCGCAGTTTTTACCTATTTGGGTTTCCCCATAACCATCTTGGTGTTATGTGTTGATTTCATATTTCAAGTTTATGTGGATTTTCATTTTAGTATTTAAGTATTCAAGTTCAGTTTAATATTAAGTAAAAAGACAAATTACAGTGAACACTAATTCACCCCCCCTCTCAGTGTTCCCATTCCTAACAAATATGACATTCAAAGTGATTTTAAAGCCCTTCTATCCATTCTATGACAACCATTGGTTCCATTTTTCCACTAAAGAGTGGCACACCTTCTAATGTTTTACCACTCATTTCCCTCAAGGCTTTAAAAAATGGTTCTTCTCAAAGCACAGGATTTGGTTCTGGCACTAGATCTTCCTCTACCACTGATTTACCCTTCTCTTCACTTTCTCTCATCAACTCACTCACTGCAGCTAATTGGAGTTGCACTTCTTCCAATTTGGTTTCCATCTCTGCCAATTGTTCCTTGAGTAGTCTATTATCCTCTCTCTATATCTCAAAATCATTTTCCAACTCAACATTGGTCACCATCTTGCTTGAATCTACCGATTCTAGTGAATAGATCATTCAAACTTCACAAGCCTAATCTTGAGGCTCTCATACCAATCTGATAATAGTCTTAGGATATTCAACTAGGAGTCTATCTGACTCACTTTCTAGGTCTCTTCAATAGACCTTATCAGGGATTCTCCAACCCTGATTCCCAAGGGAAATTCACCTAGAATACTACCCTTCCAACCAAGGCTTTCCCTATCAATAATTGTGTCAATGTTCACTGAAAGTTACGTAGGAATTTATAGCTACCTATGCCAAATTTATCACCATGAATTTCAGGGTTGAACTTCACTATTCTCTAGTCAAATAATGACTATCTAGATATTCTATAACCTCCATTCAATCTCCTTCCCACCAAGTTCTTACAAACTAGGAATTAGACCCGATTTTCCTTATAGCCCTGTCCAAGTACAAATTGGAGTTTCTTTCAAATTTTGGCTTAAAGACTCCCAATACTAATCATGGATTCTAACACCCTTTTTGGTTTTACAAATGATTCTCTAGGTTAGGTTTCTCCACTCTTTCCATATAGTACCTTTCTTCACTTAGGAATGTTGTCCTTAAAAATAGGCCTAAAGGGTTACAGTCTTGGCTTTGCCATCATAGACCGATAAGATCATGTCTTGGGGTTCCACCATTGCTTGGAGACTTGAGTATTCATTAATTAAACATGCTCCAACTCTTGGATTATAGTAACCAATCCAACCCTACAATATACACACTCTGATCCTCTATTTCCCTAGTCGGGCTATTGCCAAGCTCGCATGGGGCAAGAGCTCATAATTCTATCCTTGCACTTCTACAAACAAGCCAAATGGAAAACTTATGTACATGGACCCCTCTTGCATTCCAACTAGGCACATTTTTTTTCTATGGTCTTAGGAAGCTCTGTTAGAATAACTAAGAGTGGGGTGAATCAGTTATCCATAGTCCCAAATACAAAATGTAAAACTTCTAAACAAATTTAGCTTAATCTACAGCTCAATAAATAATAACACTAAATTGTCTATGCATTTTACCGATTAATAGTTAATTGTTCATAGTGATTACTAACCAAACTAGATATGCAATATGTAAAGTATGATAATCACCACAATAAACACATAACACAAGAGATTTAACGTGGAAACCTTGCAAAGGGAAAAACCACCTGGGATTGTTAATCCAAAATATTTTCACTATTTTGAAGTGAGCTCGATGAGGAGCCAACCCTGTTAAAGGTTACAAAACACACTGTAAGGTGTGATCTTGTTAGAGGATTTAACACTAACCATTATCATCTAGCCAACATTCACTATGGGGTTGATAGGATAACAAATGTACAATCTATGAATGACATTACAAGACTTTCAAGTCTATTCAGTTAAGAGATTTATCTGATTACAATGGTTAAAATGTAATAGAAGGTGATCTAAATACAATACAACTTGATTTGAAGATGTTCAGATCTATTCTTAAGATCATAAAATCCTCTGATCAATATTTCTATTAAATTCATCAACATTCAGTAGCTTACTATCCCTCGGTAAATATTCTCTGACGCTTGGTTAACTCTATAGTTTGGTTCTCCTTTAGCCAGTATGATTAGGTATGCATGAAGCTTGTTCAGACGATATCTCTATAGTTATCTTCCTCTAGCATATGTTTCATTGTGAAACCCCAGTCTCTTAAATAGACAAGAAAACCATTTTCTTTTCATCCATCAGATTTTTTCACTTAATCACCTTCATTGATTTTGCTTCTTAAACCTTGCTCGGTAGATGTGTTTCAATTCCATCCTTTAGATCTTCCATGAATTTTTGAATCTGTTGACCTTATAATAGACTTTATCTTTTCACTCTGATTATGAGGTACTTTCCAGCTCATGATCAATTTTGTTGGCTAAACTAATCATTTAGCTCTTTCGTCCATACTCGGTTAACAGAGAGATGCATTGGTGAATACAAGCTTGGTTTATACTGTGCTCGGGATACACTGCACTGCTTCGTGTATATTGGAATGCTTCATTAACCGACCACAGTGCTTTGTAACATTTTGTTTCTATCTCTATAAAAAATTAATGTAACATAATCAAGTCAACCATATGAAGTCATATACTCATCAATAAGTTACGAAGAGTATTCCTTATCCTCATTTGTCATATCCATCTTTCTCAATGTAGATATCTCAGTTCTTCATCTTTATCTTCTCTTCTATAAATGTGTTAGATATTTGTAACTACCATGATAAGTAATGTCAAAACTAGTTGACATCAATGACAACATAAAACTAATTCAATTATCTTACATAACACTTTAGTGCTCGGTGATCTCTAATCACTTGTAGTTCTTCAATCATGTTCTCAATCAGTTGTAGTTCATCAATCTCTCCCTTTGGCATTGATGGCAACCCAAGCAATATGAAGTATACCATACACATACCAAACATGTATTCTACAAATCTGTAAACAAATACTATAGCTCGGTATAAGCTCTCCCTAGCTTAATATTTTTAATCACTACATTACATAACAACATTGCAAGTGCAGACTATCTTCTGCAGATATGATCTTTGCAACTCTTAGATTTCTTCTTCTATTCTTAGAAACTGATCTTCAACACTCTTCCTAACTTGCTCAGATTGTCTCTCCCTTAGATAGATGTTCGAGTATTCTCCTTGGTTATCATATTTTTTATCTCTCCCTTTGACAACAATGCCAAAGAAACACATAAAAATACAGCTCTGTAGTAGCCATGTAACTCTCTGTTGTCCGGTTCATTTACTGTATCTCGGTATACTGATTATGCCACTGATTTCTCAAATCTTTCACAACCTTAGACAAAATCAAAAGTGTGAACTATGTTGCATCAACATGAATGATCTTATGATAAGATTAGGCTGATGCAACCTCCAGATCACATTAGTGACCAATAGATAGGGGATGGACCCCAAGTCTAGTCCTCAAGTATTCAAATGTATCTTTTGGTAGAGGCTTGGTAAATATGTCTGCAAGTTGCTCTTTAGATGTAATAAATTCTAGCTTCACTTGCTTCTCCTATGCTTTTTCTCTTAACTAGTGATACTTGATAGATATGTGCTTTATTTTTGAATTCATCACTGGATTCTTTGAAATGTTTATAGCACTAGTGTTATCACAATATATAATCACTGGCTTAATGATTACCTCATTCATTCCTTCCAACACTTGCTTAATATATGCAACATTTGAATAGTTTGTAGCAGTAGCAACATGCTCTACTTCAACTGTAGACTGGGAAATACAAGACTACTTCTTACTTGTCTAGGTAACAAGTCATTCATTGAAGAAAAATGCTCCTCTGATTGTGCTTTCTCTGTCATCCACATTTCCAGTCCAACTAGCGTCAGTGTATACTCTTAGTTCAAATTTTCCATACTTAGGATACCATAATCCATAGTCCTCTATTTTCTTCATGTATCTTAAGATTCTCTTTGTAGCAACCATGTGTGACTCCCTAGGATTTGCAAAAAATCTTGCAACAATCCCCACATGTGCAATATCTGGTCTACTATGCACTACATACATTAATTTACCAATCATAGATCGGTATACTGTCTGGTTCACCTTTGTAGTTTCATCATCTTTAGTCAGTTTGTAGCCTATGATCATTGGTGTTCCAACTGGTTTAGCATCTTCCATGCCAAATATTCTCAGTACTTCTTTGATATACTTTGATTGTGTGATGAATATGTTAATCTCTATTAAGCATTTAAGGTTGTCATTAGTATCAAAGGATATTAAATAGGTCATTCGGTCACTTATATTGAGTTGGTCAGTAACTAGAAGCAAGACAAAGCAGTCAGTAAAGCCTTTACACTAAGCATCAAACAGTTTACCGAGCACCAGTGACACCGACACCAATGGACAGTAAACATCGAGCATTATAGTATACACCGAGCAGTTTATATAGTGTTTACCGATGATCATAGAAAATGGCATAGTAATCTAAAATAGCACATTCTTCTATACAAATAGTTACAATAGATCATAAAATGGTTTACCAAGATCGAGGAGCATTTATTGTAAAGGATACTCATTAAATGTAATGTTTATCTTATTGTAATAGTTGATCTAGGTTAATTTTGCACCGTAGATCTTAGGGTTATGATTATTTTTGTAACCTAATTATTGCTAAAGTGGCAAAAATAGAACACTATATATTTTGTATGTTCGCATCATTTTATAAGGGTTAGTGAACTGATATATATAATCACCGAGCACTTGAAGCCATTGCCTAACTTCAAGTCAATCGGTTTACAGAGCTGAATAGAGTATAGAGGATATCAGATTGAGCAGAATTAGAAAAGGCTACTGAGCAGAACATAGCAGAGATTCATCATAGTCAAGGTGATATTTTAATGAGCACTTATTGATCTATTTCAGACAATTGAGTTGTCAACTAGCAGATAATTGCCTATTACTTTCTGACAATTGTAATAGAGTTTTTTGATAAAATCTCTTAATAGAGTAGACTTAACAGTCTTATGTAAATCTCTTAACCGAGTACACACTTCATTAGTGTTGTCAAAATCCTATAACTAGGTAGATCTAGCTGATCTAATATGTTACTCCTAACAGGGTAAGATCAACAGAAGTGATCAAAACTTGTAGCCTTAATAGGAAAACCTTTTCTATCTACAGTAGTGAAGAATTTGTGGGTGTCATCCCCACTATAGTTTTTACCTTCTTACAAGGGTTTTTGTGTTACCAAAATACTTGTGTTATGTGATTGTCATATTGATTTCATGTTTTTTACTTTCTCAAGTTAACTAGATGATTGGTTTATGCTATTAGATTCAAGTTATTTTGATTGGTTATCATAGTACACAGTTATAGATCTAAAAGATTTTACAAGTAAAATTTTCAAGGCACCGATTCACCCCTCCCCTCTCAGTACCTATCTCTCCTAATTCCAAAAATTGGTATCAGAGCTCAATTCTCTTATTGAATAGTCTAACCACTGAAGGGTAAAGATCTAAGTCATGGAGAGATACAAACTTGACAAGACTATTGAGAATTAGAAGATACAAATATAGATGTTTGTGGAACAATATAAACAAGCCAAGGAAGAATTGAAGAAATTATTGGTTGAAAGAAAGAACCTTGCAATTCTACAGAATGAAATTGGTTATCATGAAGAGCCTATTGATGAAATATTTGATCATATTAGATCAAGCTTTGGAAGCATCTCTGATGGATCTGAAATCATAATCTCTGACTTGTCTAAAAAGAATCAGCATCTATCTAAGCAAGTGAAAGCACTTCAAATTGGTCATGAATCTCAGATGGTGAGAATGGTGGAAATCATAAACAGTGCTAGACAAGCTGAATAAGATCAGAATCTGGCTATTGAAGACTAAAGACTAAACAACTCCAAGCAAAAGAAAGTGAAATACAGAGACTCACTGATCGTCACTTCCAAGTATCAAATCGGATGATGATAGTTAATCAAGAAATGAATCGAGTAAATGGAGAATTATCAAGAAGACTTGAAGATGTTGCAATACTCAGAGAAGAAAATTAAAAATTGAGTAATGAAATAAAGATACAAAAGCAACATAATGAAATGATGAAGATAGCTGAGGATAGTTCTAAAAAGATTGATGATTTCTTGACTAATCAGAGAAGATTCGGAAGCAGAGCCGATATAGGCTGTAATACCCCAAAAATGGGCTATAAGTTCATTAATCTCCTATATCAATAATTCGAATGAAATCATCATCAAAGTCCTAACCTAAGGCACATCTGCACATCATCGAATCATAATTGATTATCTTAAATTCTGCATCGGGGAATATTCCTAATTATCTTAATTATCTTTAATTTAATGATTATTTGGCGATAAATCACATTTATCGTAAGTTTGATTAATTGAATATTTTTATATTTAATTAATTAGATTTAATATCTTGCCACTTAATTATGTAATTAAATTTAATTCTATCTATTATTAATTGTATTATTTAATTTTGACAATAAATCTAATATCTTATGAATAATTGATTAAATTCTTATTTAATTAATTAAAGCAAGTTGTCATTATTTAATAATATAGTTTTTAATAAAAGTTTGATAAAATAGTTAATTAACCCATAAATAAATTATTTTATTTTAAAAACTCAGTTAAGTTGAGCATAAATCACTTTATTTATTAATTAATTCATAAATAAAACATGCACAATCATAAAACCAGACAACTATCAATTATCAATTAAAGCTAAACTCTATTTTGAGTTAAAACTTAGCTTTTGCATGTTTTTGTGAATTAAATTATCTTTATTATCAGATAACTCAAAAATCAAGCTAAGTTAATCTGAGTGATTTATGGCTTTCTTCCATGCACCTCCAAAGCCCTGAATTTCTATAAAAACAAGGCTTAGCTCTTCATAATTCATCTCTCAAATCCACAAATTTGCATTCTCACGCTGTCGAATTGGAGTCTGAAGAATCATCTTTGTGAATCCAAGCTATTGTGAGATCTTTCTAGTTTTGAGCATTGCATATCATTTAGCTTATATTCATATCATTGTTAGATCAATTTCCATATTAGCATAGATTCATATCATTATTTTTCATTATTATTGCATAGAAAATAAAAAATATATAAATTAATTGCATTCATTCCATATCCATCTTTTGCATTCAAATCCTTCATTTAGGTGTCGTCTAGGTCACTAATCTCGATAGAAATTTGAGAACATCAATCTCGCACCTATTAGAAGGTAGTAAATCGCTTGGTTAGAGTATATTTTAATTTTGCACAATTTTGATTATAGCTAACCTCTAATGTTTTACTGAAGTGTTGTGTCTACAGATTAGGTACAATTTTCACACACACATTTCTAGCGCCCACCGTGGGGCCCTAAAATGGGTTTCCAATTCAATTCTATCAATTTCTATCTTTTTCTCCTCCGTTTCTGTGCAAAAATATGATTTTTATTTTTTGTCCGTACAATCTTCGTACGAGTTTCTGACAAAAGTCGTATGATTTTGAACCCACTTTCATATGACAGTTGACTGAGTGTTGCTTCATTAGGCACCCATTGTCGTTTGGAGGCTAGATCATTTTTTCATCAGACACCCAGTGTCGTACGAGTTTCTGGACTGTCGTCTGGTAATAGACCCAGTGTCGTACGAGTTTTGGCATCAGGTTTCAACTGTCGTCTGGTAACAGACCCACTGTCATATGAGTTTCGGTACCAGATTTCAATTGTCATTTCATTTTTGCAAACAGTTTGTTAGATTTGATTTTTAGATTTTGACTGACAACTAACCCTAACAATTGAAATTTACTATTTTTGATTGATTTCTACTAGTTTTGATTAGAAAAAGTGTAAGAATTGCTCAAAATTAGGTAAACATCTACTAAGCACGTTGTGAGGATCTCAGGTATTCCACTTGTGCTGATAATATTTTGATTTGGGGCTTAAAATAAATCTCTTCTGTGTCTAGCTTGGGTGATTCTTTTCATACTTTTGTTTTACACACTTGCATAATTGATACTAGGTTGTGACCTCTTAAGGATTCATTAAGTAGTCTCAGATACTTGTGATTGATCTTGATTGCTATCTTGGGTTATTAGACTCGCTAATCTGTTGGGCCCTCATTCCACCCCGTGGTTGCAATCTCAACACCATAAAGGGGAGAGGTCAACAGGATAGAAGTGTTAAGTGTTCCACTTGGCAACCCTTTTGTGCTTTTAGGAACTCACTTTTTTTCTAAGTTGGGGACTCATTTTCAGCTTGTGTGAGGTGTTAAGTGTTCCACCTTGTGGACTCATCTCATATTTTCTTTAAGCGTTAAGTGTTCCTCTTTGTGCTTTTTGGATACTTTTGGTAGATTTGCTTTTGGAAACATACATCTGTGCTCACATAGTAATTAGGCCCTATGAACACTATTCATGATTCTTGAGAGATTGGATTCCCAGTGAAATCCTTCTTGATGATAGAATCCTTGTAGGTAGGGAGGATACTTAGTGCATTTCACATTCAACTTGGATAGTGCATCTTCTCTTATTGATCGATACATTCTCTCCCAGGAGAGGTTGATAGATCACATGGGGTAGACATCACGAGCTTTCGTGAATCAAAATTGGTTAGTGTGTCTTCCCTTATTGATTGATACATTCTCTCTCTAGAGGGGTTGATATCATAGACCTTGGTGAGACAAACTTTGTCTTAGCGTGTCAGATTAATTTGTTTGCTTTGTTTGGGTTAAAAGTGAAAAGGTGTCAAAAACCTTGGATCTGGAGCTAAGTCCCCTTGTGGTATACTACTGTGAGTCACCTTTAGAGAGGGTTAACCATAGCGGACAATCCCTTCACAGAGAAAATTGCATTGACGGAACCTCAAGTGGTAATAGCCATTTTCGCCGTGGTAGTTGTAATAGCCCAAAAATGGGCTATAAGTTCATTAATCTCTTACATCTTCAATTCGAACGAAATCGATATCAAAGTCCTAATCTAAGGCACATCTAAACATCATCGAATCATAATTGATTATCTTAAATTCTACATCGGAGAATATTCCTAGTAATATTCCTATTCATCATAATTATCTTTAATTTTATAATTATTGGGCAATAAATCACATTTATCCTAAAGTTTGATTAATTGAATATTTTCATATTTAATTAATTAGATTTAATATTTGCCACTTAATTGTGTAATTAAATTTAATTCTATCTATTATTAATTGTATTATTTAATTTTGACAATAAATCTAATATCATACGAATAATTGATTAAATTCTTATTTAGTTAATTAAAGCAAGTTGTCATTATTAAATAATATAGTTTTTAATAAAAGTTTGATTAAATAATCGATTAACCCATAAATCAATTATTTTATTTTTAAAAGCAGTTAAGTTGGAAATAAATCACTTTATTATTAAATTAATTCATAAATAAAACATGCACAATCATAAAAGTAAACAACTATCAATTATCAATTAAAGTTAAACTCTATTTTGAGTTAAAACTTAGCTTTTGCATATTTTTGTGAGTTAATTATCTTTTATTTAAAAATAACTCAAAAATCAACCTGAGTTATTTGAGTGATTTATGGCTTTTTCTCATGCACCTCCAAAGCCCTGGATTTCTATAAAAACAAGGCTTTAGCTCTTCATAATTCATCTCATAATTTTGCAAGCTTACTTTGCCAAAGCCATCTACGAATTACACAACTATTTTGAAGAATTGGAATTTGGAGAATCAAAACTTATTGCGAATCAAGGCTATTGTGAGATCAATTTGTTTTTTTTTTACATTCATTTAGATTCTCTTTCATATCATTGTTAGATCATTTTAGCATATCAATTTCCATATTAGCATAAATTCATATCATTTTTTATCATTCTTATTGCATAGAAAATTTAAAAATATAGATTAATTGCATTCAATTCACATCTAGATCAATTGCATTCAAATCCTTCATTTAGGTGTCGTCTAGGTCACTGATCTCGATAACAATCTGAAAACATTAATCTCGCACCTACTAGAAGGCAGTAAATCGCTTGGTTAAATTAGATTTTAATTTTGCACGATTTTGATTTTTGCTAACCTCTAATATTTTACTGAAGTGTTGTGTTTACAGATCATGTACAATTTTCACACACACATTTCTGGCACCCACCGTGGGGCAACCCACCTTTGCATGTTGGTTTTGATTTTTTTTGGGAGCTAAAACCCCAAAGTTTCAAAGATTTAATTTTATCTCCCAAATGGAAAGAAGTTTTGGTTTGAAATATTTTTTCCAAGTTGGTGACATATCAGGGAAGCTACAGTAAAAAATTTATAATTTTATGAGATGTTTTGAATTTTTAATAATTTTTTCTTTAAATTCTAGAAAAAATTAATATCTAACGCAAATCAGCATATTTTTTTAAAAAAATTATATTTTCAGAATGCTCTTTAAATTCTATAGGGGGTCCATTCTTTTTGTTTTAAATTTGGACATGATATAATAGCTCAAATAGTTAATTTACAAAAACTAGTCTATTTTGATAAAATAGGTCTCTAGGGCACAAATGAAGAGATTTTTCTAAAATTTTTACATTTTTGGAAAATTCTTTATTTTTTAGCAAGGGTCTCTATTTTTAATTTCTACTTTTGTGGCCAAAATCATAAAAAATAAATTAGATCTTGTTGACTAGGTCAAATGCAACAAAAAAAAAAAGTTTTGTGATGGGTATGCACTTATTATTTTTAGATAGTTCAATGAATGATATGAGTTGTCATTTGGGTTAATTTTTGGTTATTATTGCTGATAATAATTGATTTTTAGAGCTAACCCTATGGTTTTCATAAGTTGAATATATTTTACATATCTTGTTTGCTTGATGGAGAGTTCGTCACTTGCTTGCATGAAAAAGCTCAACAAAAATTGCTAAAAATCAGGTAAAATCTACTAAGCGCATTGTAAGGATCCCAGGTATTCTCCTTCATCTAATGACATTTTGATTTGAGACTTAAAATAAATCTCTCGTGTGTCTAGCTTGGGTGATTCTTTTCATGCTTTTGTTTTACACACTTGCATAATTGATACTAGGTTGTGACCCCTTAAGGATTCATTAAGTAGTCTTAGATACTTGTGATTGATCTTGATTGCTATCTTGGGTTATTGGACTCACTAATCTACCGGCCCCTCATTTCCACCCCGTGGTTGCAATCTCAGCACCATAAAGGGGAGGGGTCAATAGGACACAAGCATTAAGTGTTCCACTTGGCAACCCTTTTGTGCTTTTAGGAACTCACTTGTTTTCTAAGTTGGGGACTCATTTTCAACTTGTGTGAGGTGTTAAGTGTTCCACCTTGTGGACTCATCTCATATTCTCTTTAAGCGTTAAGTGTTCCTCTTTCTGCTTTTTGGGTACTTTTGGTAGATTTGCTTTCAGAAATATATCTGTGCTCACATAGTAATTAGGCCCTATGAACACTATTCATGATTCTTGAGAGATTGGATTCCTAGAGAAATCTTTCTTGATGACAGAATCCTTGTAGGTAGGGAGGATACTTAGTGCATTTCACATTCAACTTGGTTAGTGTGTCTTCTCTTATTGATCGATACATTCTCTTCCAGGAGAGGTTGATAGATCACGTGGGGTTGACATCATGAGCTTTGGTGAATCAAAATTGGCTAGTGCACCTTCTCTTATTGATTGATACATTCTCTCCCTGGAGAGGTTGATAGATCATGTGGAGTTGGCATCATAGACCTTGGTGAAGAAAAACTGTCTTAGCGTGTCGGATTAATCTGCTTGCTTTGTTTGGGTTAAAAGTGAAAAGGTGTCAAAAACCTTGGATCTGGAGCCAAGTCCCCTTATGGTATACTATTGCGAGTCATCTTTAAAGAGGGTTAACTGTAGTGGACAATCCCTTCATAGGGAAAATTGCATTAACGGAACCTCCAGCGGTCATAGCCATTTTCACCGTGGTAGTGACAATCGCTATATAAATGTCCTTATGGAAGAAATCTCCATGGGTATAGTTCATTGTTGGGTTGTCAGATCTCCCTAGCAGCTCCTGAAGATTAAGTTCTCAGACTATGTCAAAACTCTGGTGCACGGGGATTGGAGTTCACCCCTTTAGATCATAAAAGTTGTATAGTCAAACCATTACTAAAAACCCTAGCGAGGCCAAATTTTCATTTTATAGGGTATATGTGCATTATTGTAAAACATTTTTGGAACATACACAATGAATAAGTCACTTGATTGTTCATGCACAAGGTTTCTTTTGCCCTTGTTCATTGTTTTCAAACATGCTTGAAATCACTTGCTTGTTGTTTTGCGTGCTTGTTTATCTATCTGGTTATTGAAAACGGACAAATCTTTTACAATCTTCAAATCTAGACATTGAAATTTGCAAACAATTCAAATCTGAAAACTCAAAATTTGCAAAATCTGAAGTCAAATTCTTTTCTGGAGTCAAAAGTCATCTCAGGAGGTCAGAAATTCATACGAGTTTCCATCAAGTGTTGTTTCATTGCAACCCATCTGTCATATGATAGCAAACCCAGTGTCGTATGAGTTTTCATGCCAGCAAATCTTCAAAGTCAAAATCTTGCAACTATCATATGATATTGTCAACTATCATTTCATTGCTACCCAACTATCGTATGATTGAGTATCCAGTGTCGTACGAGTTTTCATGCCAGCATATTTCAAGAAATCAAATCCTACTTACAACTATCATGTGAGATTTTCAACTGTCATTTCATTGCATATCCACTATCGTACGAGCTTTGCAATTGTCATACGAGTTGTGCAACTGTTGTTTCATAGCCTACCCACTATCGTATGAGTTTTTTAGAGTGTCGTTTGGGAAATTTTTTTAAGTTGTTAGAAAATTGTCAGGATTGCCAGATATTTAGCTCTTTCAGCCTAGTTTTAGAATCTGTCGAATGGATCATTCTGTCAGGAATAGAGCAGTAGCTATTAAGAGTCCAATCATTTTCTTAAAGTGGCCTTTTGAATCTGATTTAGCCTTCTATTTAATCAATTTGAGTCTTTATCATCTTGTGTCAAAACCTTGTCATAACTATCAATTTTCAATCAATCAATCATCAAAATGACTAAGTGTTGTGATATCTTATCTGCTATCTTTTGGGAACCTACCCATACATCCAAGGCATAGTATCCTTCATCCACATCTAATCAAATCTTCAAATCAATCAAACCTTGACAAGGTTGCATCATCTGATCATCTTGATTCAATTCATTCTTCAGTTATCTGAATCTTATTCTTTTGTTTCACTCAAAGTTGATGGTGGAGACTAGAGCTTCCTCTCACAAGAAATCTATTACCACTATCCAAAATCAAACTTTTGAGCAACTCATCAATTTTGGTCTTTACCAGGATGATGGTCTTGGAAACTATCGATTGAAATTTGGTTACGTACCCACTTGGCAACCCTTTTGTGCTTTTAGGAACTCACTTGTTTTCTAAGTTGGGGACTCATTTTCAGCTTGTGTGAGGTGTTAAGTGTTCCACCTTGTGGACTCATCTCATATTTTCTTTAAGCGTTAAGTGTTCCTCTTTGTGCCTTTTGGATACTTTTGGTAGATTTTCTTTTGGAAACATACATTTGTGCTCACATAGTAATTAGGCCCTATGAACACTATTCATGATTCTTGAGAGATTGGATTCCCAGTGAAATCCTTCTTGATGATAGAATCCTTGTAGGTAGGGAGGATACTTAGTGCATTTCACATTCAACTTGGATAGTGCATCTTCTCTTATTGATCGATACATTCTCTCCCAGGAGAGGTTGATAGATCACATGGGGTAGACATCACGAGCTTTCGTGAATCAAAATTGGTTAGTGCGTCTTCCCTTATTGATTGATACATTCTCTCTCCAGAGGGGTTGATATCATAGACCTTGGTGAGACAAACTTTGTCTTAGCGTGTGAGATTAATTTGTTTGCTTTATTTGGGTTAAAAGTGAAAAGGTGTCAAAAACCTTGGATCTGGAGCTAAGTCCCCTTGTGGTATACTACTGTGAGTCACCTTTAGAGAGGGTTAACCATAGCGGACAATCCCTTCACAGAGAAAATTGCATTGACGGAACCTCAAGTGGTAATAGCCATTTTCGCCGTGGTAGTTGTAATAGCCCAAAAATGGGCTATAAGTTCATTAATCTCTTACATCTTCAATTCGAACGAAATCGATATCAAAGTCCTAATCTAAGGCACATCTAAACATCATCGAATCATAATTGATTATCTTAAATTCTACATCGGAGAATATTCCTAGTAATATTCCTATTCATCATAATTATCTTTAATTTTATAATTATTGGGCAATAAATCACATTTTTCCTAAAGTTTGATTAATTGAATATTTTCATATTTAATTAATTAGATTTAATATTTTCCACTTAATTGTGTAATTAAATTTAATTCTATCTATTATTAATTGTATTATTTAATTTTGACAATAAATCTAATATCATACGAATAATTGATTAAATTCTTATTTAGTTAATTAAAGCAAGTTGTCATTATTAAATAATATAGTTTTTAATAAAAGTTTGATTAAATAATCGATTAACCCATAAATCAATTATTTTATTTTTAAAAGCAGTTAAGTTGGAAATAAATCACTTTATTATTAAATTAATTCATAAATAAAACATGCACAATCATAAAAGTAAACAACTATCAATTATCAATTAAAGTTAAACTCTATTTTGAGTTAAAAATTAGCTTTTGCATATTTTTGTGAGTTAATTATCCTTTATTTAAAAATAACTCAAAAATCAACCTGAGTTATTTGAGTGATTTATGGCTTTTTCTCATGCACCTCCAAAGCCCTGGATTTCTATAAAAACAAGGCTTTAGCTCTTCATAATTCATCTCATAATTTTGCAAGCTTACTTTGCCAAAGCCATCTACGAATTACACAACTATTTTGAAGAATTGGAATTTGGAGAATCAAAACTTATTGCGAATCAAGGCTATTGTGAGATCAATTTGTTTTTTTTTACATTCATTTAGATTCTCTTTCATATCATTGTTAGATCATTTTAGCATATCAATTTCCATATTAGCATAAATTCATATCATTTTTTATCATTCTTATTGCATAGAAAATTTAAAAATATAGATTAATTGCATTCAATTCACATCTAGATCAATTGCATTCAAATCTTTCATTTAGGTGTCGTCTAGGTCACTGATCTCGATAACAATCTGAAAACATTAATCTCGCACCTACTAGAAGGCAGTAAATCGCTTGGTTAAATTAGATTTTAATTTTGCACGATTTTGATTTTTGCTAACCTCTAATATTTTACTGAAGTGTTGTGTTTACAGATCATGTACAATTTTCACACACACATTTCTGGCACCCACCGTGGGGCAACCCACCTTTGCATGTTGGTTTTGATTTTTTTTGGGAGCTAAAACCCCAAAGTTTCAAAGATTTAATTTTATCTCCCAAATGGCAAGAAGTTTTGTTTTGAAATATTTTTTCCAAGTTGGTGACATATCAGGGAAGCTACAGTAAAAAATTTATAATTTTATGAGATGTTTTGAATTTTTAATAATTTTTTCTTTAAATTCTAGAAAAAATTAATATCTAACGCAAATCAGCATATTTTTTAAAAAAATTTATATTTTCAGAATACTCTTTAAATTCTATAGGGGGTCCATTCTTTGTGTTTTAAATTTGGACATGATATAATAGCTCAAATAGTTAATTTACAAAAACTAGTCTATTTTGATAAAATAGGTCTCTAGGGCACAAATGAAGAGATTTTTCTAAAATTTTTACATTTTTGGAAAACTCTTTATTTTTTAGCAAGGGTCTCTATTTTTAATTTCTACTTTTGTGGCCAAAATCATAAAAAATAAATTAGATCTTGTTGACTAGGTCAAATGCAGCAAAAAAAAAAAAGTTTTGTGATGGGTATGCACTTATTATTTTTAGATAGTTCAATGAATGATATGAGTTGTCATTTGGGTTAATTTTTGGTTATTATTGCTGATAATAATTGATTTTTAGAGCTAACCCTATGGTTTTCATAAGTTGAATATATTTTACATATCTTGTTTGCTTGATGGAGAGTTCGTCACTTGCTTGCATGAAAAAGCTCAACAAAAATTGCTAAAAATCAGGTAAAATCTACTAAGCGCATTGTAAGGATCCCAGGTATTCTCCTTCATCTAATGACATTTTGATTTGAGACTTAAAATAAATCTCTCGTGTGTCTAGCTTGGGTGATTCTTTTCATGCTTTTGTTTTACACACTTGCATAATTGATACTAGGTTGTGACCCCTTAAGGATTCATTAAGTAGTCTTAGATACTTGTGATTGATCTTGATTGCTATCTTGGGTTATTGGACTCACTAATCTACCGGCCCCTCATTTCCACCCCGTGGTTGCAATCTCAGCACCATAAAGGGGAGGGGTCAACAGGACACAAGCATTAAGTGTTCCACTTGGCAACCCTTTTGTGCTTTTAGGAACTCACTTGTTTTCTAAGTTGGGGACTCATTTTCAACTTGTGTGAGGTGTTAAGTGTTCCACCTTGTGGACTCATCTCATATTCTCTTTAAGCGTTAAGTGTTCCTCTTTCTGCTTTTTGGGTACTTTTGGTAGATTTGCTTTCAGAAATATATCTGTGCTCACATAGTAATTAGGCCCTATGAACACTATTCATGATTCTTGAGAGATTGGATTCCTAGAGAAATCTTTCTTGATGACAGAATCCTTGTAGGTAGGGAGGATACTTAGTGCATTTCACATTCAACTTGGTTAGTGTGTCTTCTCTTATTGATCGATACATTCTCTTCCAGGAGAGGTTGATAGATCACGTGCGGTTGACATCATGAGCTTTGGTGAATCAAAATTGGCTAGTGCACCTTCTCTTATTGATTGATACATTCTCTCCCTGGAGAGGTTGATAGATCATGTGGAGTTGGCATCATAGACCTTGGTGAAGCAAAACTTTGTCTTAGCGTGTCGGATTAATCTGCTTGCTTTGTTTGGGTTAAAAGTGAAAAGGTGTCAAAAACCTTGGATCTGGAGCCAAGTCCCCTTATGGTATACTATTGCGAGTCATCTTTAAAGAGGGTTAACTGTAGTGGACAATCCCTTCATAGGGAAAATTGCATTAACGGAACCTCCAGCGGTCATAGCCATTTTCACCGTGGTAGTGACAGTCGCTATATAAATGTCCTTGTGGAAGAAATCTCCATGGGTATAGTTCATTGTTGGGTTGTCAGATCTCCCTAGCAGCTCCTGAAGATTAAGTTCTCAGACTATGTCAAAACTCTGGTGCACGGGGATTGGAGTTCACCCCTTTAGATCATAAAAGTTGTATAGTCAAACCATTACTAAAAACCCTAGCGAGGCCAAATTTTCATTTTATAGGGTATATGTGCATTATTGCAAAACATTTTTGGAACATACACAATGAATAAGTCACTTGATTGTTCATGCACAAGGTTTCTTTTGCCCTTGTTCATTGTTTTCAAACATGCTTGAAATCACTTGCTTGTTGTTTTGCGTGCTTGTTTATCTATCTGGTTATTGAAAACGGACAAATCTGTTACAATCTTCAAATCTAGACATTGAAATTTGCAAACAATTCAAATCTGAAAACTCAAAATTTGCAAAATCTGAAGTCAAATTCTTTTCTGGAGTCAAAAGTCATCTCAGGAGGTCAGAAATTCATACGAGTTTCCATCAAGTGTTGTTTCATTGCAACCCATCTGTCATATGATAGCAAACCCAGTGTCGTATGAGTTTTCATGCCAGCAAATCTTCAAAGTCAAAATCTTGCAACTGTCATATGATATTGTCAACTATCATTTCATTGCTACCCAACTATCGTATGATTGAGTATCCAGTGTCGTACGAGTTTTCATGCCAGCATATTTCAAGAAATCAAATCCTACTTACAACTATCATGTGAGATTTTCAACTGTCATTTCATTGCATATCCACTATCGTACGAGCTTTGCAATTGTCATACGAGTTGTGCAACTGTTGTTTCATAGCCTACCCACTATCGTATGAGCTTTTTAGAGTGTCGTTTGGGAAATTTTTGAAAGTTGTTAGAAAATTGTCAGGATTGCCAGATATTTAGCTCTTTCAGCCTAGTTTTAGAATCTGTCGAATGGATCATTCTGTCAGGAATAGAGCAGTAGCTATTAAGATTCCAATCATTTTCTTAAAGTGGCCTTTTGAATCTGATTCAGCCTTCTATTTAATCAATTTGAGTCTTTATCATCTTGTGTCAAAACCTTGTCATAACTATCAATTTTCAATCAATCAATCATCAAAATGACTAAGTGTTGTGATATCTTATCTGCTATCTTTTGGGAACCTACCCATACATCCAAGGCATAGTATCCTTCATCCACATCTAATCAAATCTTCAAATCAATCAAACCTTGACAAGGTTGCATCATCTGATCATCTTGATTCAATTCATTCTTCAGTTATCTGAATCTTATTCTTTTGTTTCACTCAAAGTTGATGGTGGAGACTAGAGCTTCCTCTCACAAGAAATCTATTACCACTATCCAAAATCAAACTTTTGAGCAACTCATCAATTTTGGTCTTTACCAGGATGATGGTCTTGGAAACTATCGATTGAAATTTGGTTACGTACCCCCTCCATCGACTCATGGAGGTACTCAACATACCCCTCATCAATCTAATCCAAGGAGTCCACAAACTCCTACCATGTCTCAAGTAGGGACAAATTTTGGCTCTCAAAGAGCTCAATCTCAACATGGTGCAAATCAGGAACCCACACCTGAAGAAATTGCTCACTACCAAAATGATGATGAATTTAACAAGATAATGAGACATTTCTTGAAAGAAAATAGAGAAGCATACTTTTTACAACTAGCTCATCAAGGAGCTAAACTTCCTCCCAACTTTAATGTTGAAGACATCATTACACATGAGGAAGAGAATCCACTCACATCTATGATGAAACAAATGCATGCTATACAAGTTGAACTTAACAATCTCAAGAAAGAGAAGGAACCCAAAGAGTTCTCCATGGAGGCTCTATGTCCTTTTCCATTTAACAAAGACTTGTACATGCTGCCGTTTCCAAAAAGAGTGGAGATGCCGAAGTATGATAAGTATGATGGACACTCTGATTCCCAAGATCATGTCAGAGAGTTCTGTACACAATCCATGGAATTCATGCATGAACCGACCTATCTGATGCATCTTTTTCCTAGATCTCTAGGCGAAGCATCCATTCAGTGGTTTTCAAGATTGCCTCCTACAATCAAAATGTTTGAGGAATTGATTAAATTGTTTTATCAACAATATTCCTACAATATTCAGCATTCGATCACCATGATTGATATTTGTAATCTCAAGCAATATCCAAGAGAATCATTCCTAACTTTCCTCAAGAGGTGGCGAAAGAAGTTCTCTCTATATGCTAGACCAATTCCCGAAATGGAGAAACTTGAAATCTTTATCAATAACCTTGTTCTAGAGCTCAATTATCCTCTACAAATGCAAGATCATACATCTTTTGACAAGATGGTGGATAATGCTATCAAAATTGAAAAAGTGCTTGTAAAAAAAGGGGAAATCACACTCCAAAAAGATAAGTATGAATCTAGATCTAGTTCCAAAGACAAGAACAAAAATTGGAACAAGAACAAAGGCATCATCATAGATGGCATTGTAGACATTGTCCATGCCCCATCAAAGGCACCAACTTACAATCTCACTCTTGGCACTCAAGCCATTAAAGCTTCCGAGAAAAAGTCTTCTCAACCATCTCAAAAGAAGCTGGAATTCAAAAAATGGGATAAACATCAAAAATTTACTCCTCTATGAGAGTCTTTAGAATCGGCTATGAAAACTCTACTAGCTGATAACATCATCTCTTTACACCAATCCGACCAAATGCTCAGGACCCCAAACTGATATGGTGGAAGGATAATGAATTCTGTGATTTCCATCGGAGTAAAGGTCACAAAACTAGTAGTTGCTACCACTTGAAGCATACCATTCAAGATCTGATCGATAGTGGAGACATCACAATTGACAATCCCACGAGCAATAATGATCATACAGCATTCACAGAACCATTTCCGAAACATGGTCAAAAGGTTTCAACTTCTCAGCCTAATATGGGGGCAGAAGTCAACTATGCCTACCCTGGAAATAACACTATCATCAATATGGTTGAACCATGTCTCTCTAAAAGTTGCAATGTCATCACAATCATATGAAGAGATAGAGATCATTCCTCAGCTAACACAATTACTTGATCACAAGCTCAAATGCATCTGAAAGGACAAATCCTGGATTCATCAAATGTCCCTAAAGTGCCCTTCAATCTTTCATCTGCTTCCAAATCTTCCAATCCAAAGGATACAAGGCCTATGTCTTATAGCATTGTTCAACAACTCTAGCACACTAATGCAAAAATCTCCATGTTTGAGTTGCTTCGAATATCTCCAGCTCATAGAGCCATTCTCGATAAAGCTTTGCTCGATTCCAATGTTCCTAATGACCTTGATTTAGATAGGTTCCAGACTATGGTTGGACATCTTACATCTCCGCAATATATCTCCTTTTCAGAGGAAGATGACAACTCCTTGAGTCACCCACATAATCAGCCTTTGCATATAGAAGTCTTGATCCAGAACCGTAGAGTCAAACGTGTGTTGATTGATGGGGGGGCTAGCCTAAACATTTGTTCTTACAACTTGATCACACAATTGGGATTTTCAGAATTGACTATTGATCCTAGAAAGAAAATAACTATCAAGGCCTATGATGAACAAGAAAGATCTTCTAAAGGCACCATTATCTTACCTATCAAAGTGGGTCCAGTTATCAAAGATACCATCTATCAAGTGCTTGATCTACCTTTGGCCTACAACGTCCTTCTAGGGAGACTGTGGATACATCAAATGCAAGCCATTCCTTCTACATACCATCAATGTTTGAAGTTTCCTTATGAAGGAGTTGAGGTTACTATCCCAGCAGATCTAAATACAACTTGCAACACCTTGAAGGAAAGTGCAGATAAGCTTGTACCTAATAACAAAGAATCTCCCATAGAGCCAACTAAAGAAGCATCCACATCTAAAATGGAAGATCTTACCAAAGAGGTTAATATCAAATAAAATAGTATGGGAGAATACACTATCGAGTGAGTCTTATCTTTGACATCTCTCCCTATCTTGCCTAAGTCTTATGGGAAATCTTTGAAACAATCCAAACCCAAACCTCAGGAACCTCTTGAGACATATAAAAGGAATTTTGTAGTAGAACAAGTATCCAAGAAATAATTTGAAGAGGATGAAGCTGTGCTATCATGGCTATACAAAGATGAACCTGAATCTCAAGTTGTTCAAACTAGTAACTCTGTAGTACCCAAACTCCCTTCCAAGTCATATGGTCCAGGAGGTAAATTAATAGCTAAGATGGGATACTCAGGTCAAGGACCTCTAGGAATCAAAGGAAAAGGTCTTGAGGCACCTCTCCCACATAATGGTAGAGAAAATAAAAATAAAATTGGCTTAGGATTTAAGAAGAAACCCTACCACCTCAAAGGTAATTGCTCGCATGTCATAGAGTAGATCGCACTAGGGGAACCTCTTCTTAAGAAAGAAGAAACAAAACCATCAGATAGTGATTCAGATAGTTCAGAACTCATCCCCTATGAAAAATTGCCTAAAGAGATCAAAGACCTTCTTGATGATAAAGATGATCCTATCAAAAGAATTAATGTAGTAGAAACACAAGAACCTACTATCAATTAGGAGATAGTTGCAACACAAGAACCAGCTAATCTCAAAAAAAATCAAGAAGAGGGAAGTGGTAGTGATTCTGAGATAGATTCTCATGAGTATGAATTCAAATCAAAATCTGAGGGTAACCCTTCTTGGGGTATTCACCCTAACTTTACTCATGTTCTAAGATTTCTTAGAGATCCTGAATCAGAAGTTGAATCAAATGACTATGAATGGGGAGCCATTCTAGAACTAGATGAGCTTATCATAGAGAAACATGTTGATGTTATTCACCAATATGCACCTCAAACCAATGTAAGTCTAGAGTGAAATGATGAACCTATCGAGTCTGATCCACATATGGCTGAATTGGACTCCCATGATGACATTGAGCCTATTCATGAATTGAATGTCTTAAGTTGTAGTATCACCTTTGAACTCGAGCATCAGGTTAGGACCAATGATGACAGATCAATATCCACAAACACCATATCCTAAGCCTTTCCCACTTTGACTATCCAACACCCTGATCTTATCGACCAAACTACCACAAACCAAAACCATGGTATTTATACCTTCCCGAATGACTATGCCCTTGCCTACTACCTCAATGTAGTTGAGCCTATGAGTACTTCCATCAGTGAACTAGGTGTCAACATGACCGAGTCAGACATCAAATATCTTAGTCAGAAAAACAAGAGTAAAAAGAAAAAGAAAAAGAGTTCTGAGGGTGAAAATCACTTTGTGGCAGTCTCAGAACTGACAAAAGTAAAAATAAAAGATGTATCCAAAGGTGAAAACCTCTCTGAGGCACCTAAGGATGAGATATTTGATGTCCTTCTGAGTCATTTATAGGATAGATCTCCAGTTCTAATTGAGCCCACCCAATCCATCAATTTGGGTACAACAGAGGAACCACAATTGGTACATGTAGCACAATCCTTATCAGAAGAAGAGAAATAGAAATTTACTACATTCTTGACAGAAAAAAAGATCAACTTTGCATGGAAGCATTCAGATATGCCTGGATTGGATCCAAATCTTATCATGCACCATCTATCCATTGCTCCTAGAGTAAAACGGGTCAAGCAAAAATTGAGAAAGATGCATCCTCATGTTGCACTTTTAGTCAAAGCTGAATTAGAGAAACTCCTAAAAGCTAGATTCATCTGTGTCATAGACTATGTTGAGTGTATCTCCAACATTGTACCTATTTCTAAACTAGATGGCTCAATTAGAGTATGCACAAACTTTAGAGATGTGAATAGAGCATGCCCTAAGGATGATTTTCCACTACCTAACATTGATATAATAGTGGACATGACTGCGGGTTTTGAGATGTATTCCTTAATGGATGGTTTCCCTAGATATAACCAAATAAAAATTGCTCCAGAGGACCAAGACAAAACTACTTTCACATGCGCATGGGGAACCTTCTGTTGGAATGTTATGCCATTTGGACTAAAAAATGCTAGAGCTACATATCAAAGAGCAATAACATCTATTTTTCATGATATGATGCATCAAACCATGAAAGATTATGTTGATGACACATTAGCAAAATCTATGATCAGAACTGAACATCTAAAGGACTTGAGCATGATCTTAGATAGAATGGAACAGTTTAGTCTCTGACTAAATCCTAAGAAGTGTGCTTTTGGTGTCACTTCTGGAAAGCTCTTAGGATACATAGTTTCAAAAAAAGGCATTGAAGTTGATCTGGCTAAAGTCAAGGCTATAATAGAGATGCAACCTCCCACAAATATCAGTCAAATGAGGACATTGCAAGGTAGAGTTCAATCTATCAGAAGATTCATATCATAGCTCGCGGACATATCACAACCTTTTAGAAAAACATTACATAAAGGTGTGACCTTTGCATGGAATAAAGAATGCGAGAACAACTTTAACCATATCAAGAAGTATCTATCAAATTTTCCTATCTTGATGCCTCCTATTCATGGGAAGCCATTGATCTTGTATGTCTCCACAACAGCCACATCACTAGGGGCATTGCTAGCACAACATGACAAAGACAAAAAGGAAAGAGCCATTTATTATATAAGTAGAACATTGGTGGCGTATGAAAAGAACTATTCTATGATTGAGAAAGCTTGTCTTGCTATGATCTTTGCATCACAGAAACTGAGACACTCTATGTTAGCTCATACCATGCATCTAGTAGAAAAAATTGATCCACTAAAATACTTACTAAGCAAGGCTGCCCTCACAGGTAGACTGGCTAAATGGGTCATGCTTCTAAGAGAATTTGACATTGAATATGTTGAAAGAAAAGCTATAAAAGGTCAATTTATTTCTGATCAACTAGTAGATGCACCCATGTTTGATGACACACCAATGCAAATGAATTTCCAGACTCATCTATTATGCACCTATCTTCTAGAGAATGGCAATTGTTCTTTGATGGCTCCTATACACATAATGGATCTGGAGTAGGCATATTGTTCCTATCTCCCCAAGGATACTCAATCCCCAAAGCATTCCGATTAAAGTTTCCTTGCACGAACAATATTGCATAATTTGAAGCCCTTTTGAATGGTATGAAAATAGCAATTGAATGGAGAGTAACAAAGCTACACATTCATGGAGACTCTCAACTTGTTATTCATCAAGTCAATGATGTGTACCAAACTAAAGATGATTAGCTCATTCCTTACAAGATAATGGTCGATGATCTTAAGAAATATTTCATATCTATCATATTTGAGCAAATTCCTAGAATGGAGAACAAGGCTGCTGATGCAATGGCAACACTATCTACTTTATTACAGCAGCTTGAACATGAGCTATGCTACGAGTTCCTGATGGAAGCACTCTCTTATCCTGCATATGACTTCCCCAAAACCTACATGATCTGCACTATTGTAGGTCATGATTCATTCTGATATAAAAACCTTTTTTCCTATCTCCAAGACCAAATCATTCCCAATACCTTCAACCATCATGAAAAGAGATACCTTATCCATAATGCCTCCCGATATGTCATCATTGGTAATGATCTATACAAACAAGGTCTAGATGGTATGCTACTTAGATGTTTAGAATAGGAAGAGTCTCAACGTGCATTAGAGGAAGTCCATGATGGTATTTGTGGGTCACACTCAAATGGTTTAATACTAGCTCGAAAACTTATTAGGGCTGGGTACTATTGGCCTAAAATGGAGAAAGAGGCTATCAAATTTGCTAAGAATTGTCAAAAGTGCCAAGTGCATGGCAACTTAATTCATGCTCCAGGGAGGGATCTAATCCCCTTTACAACACAATGGCCTTTCCATCAATGGGCATTCAATCTTATCGAGATGATTCATCCTCACTCTTCTAATGGACATACCCATATAATTACTGGTACAGATTATTTTACAAAATGGATAGAAGCAGTCCCTCTGACACAAGCAATGGGGAAATAGATATCTATGTTCATATTGAACTATATCATATGCATATATGGGATCCCTCATTCCATAATCATAGATAATGGTGGGAAATTCAGGAATAAAGACCTCGATGATCTATGTGCCAAATTCAAGATCACCTAACATTGGTCTTCTATCTACTATCCACAAGGGAATGGCCAAGCAGAGGCTTCTAACAAAAATCTATTGAAGATCTTGCACAGAACAGTAAACAAAACTGACAGAGACTGGCATCTCATGATTAATCTAGCTCTATGGGCATACAAAACGAGTATCAGAACACCTACTGGGGCTACACCTTTCACTTTAGTTTATGGGTCTGAAGTGGTACTGCCTATTGAGGTTGAAATCCCATCACTCAGAATTAGAATGCATGGTCTAGTAACTGATGATGACTACAAAGTGTCTAGGTTGCAAGAACTTGAACTACTAGATGAGAGCAGACAAGTAGCGTATGATCATCTCAGAGTATATCAGAAGAGAATGTCTAGAGACTACAACAAGAAAGTCAGACACAGAGAATTTCAGGTTGGCGATCTAGTCTTGAGAGAAAATCCAAAAAATCAATCCCATCGAGAACATAAGGGGAAGTTCAAACCCAACTGGCTAGGTCCCTTTGTCATCACTGCTACTTTTGGCTCCGGTGCCTATAAACTCTCAATGACTGAAGGAGAATAGCTCCAAGAACCAATCAACATTCTCCATCTAAAGAAATTCTACGCCTAAGGCATTCAGTCTATGGTTAAATATCCTGAAAAAATCTTTAAAATTGGAAAATGTCCTGAAAAAATGAACATCTTGGTAAAAACCTAGCAATAGGCACCTTGATGATTCACAAAAAAAATCAAAAAATATCAAAAATTTAAAAAAAATGAAAAAAAATTAAAACAAAAAAATTTAAAATTTTTTTTTTAAAAAAATGAGAAAAGAAAAAGTGCCTTGGTGAAAACCTGGAAACAGGCACCTTGGTAGCAAAAATAGAATCTCTACCAAGATGGTGAAAACCCAGCAAATGGGTGCCACTTGTTTCAAAATGCTTCATCTATCAGCGCAATCTTGGTCTTTCCCAGCTTTCAGTTTTGCTTTAGTTTGTCCATATCTCCCGATTTGTTTTGCATTTCCAGTTTCCAATAAGTCGGTCTGTATACTAATCAGCTCCAGCGTCTGTATCCTATCAATGTTCAAACTTGGGGGCAATCAATGTCATATCCTATGGTCTCCCATGTATTTGACACGTATCATATCCAGTCAGAGTCCTTTGAAGCTATATCTGAGTTAGTCAGTCAGTCTCCTCTCCAGAAAGGATTTTGCATCTACAACACCAACATCAAACATCAAACTAAAAATGATCTGTGCTTCATGCTTTTATCTCCTTGTATGCTTACTGATTCGCATTGAGATTTTTGCATATTGTGTCCCTTTGAGCTCTTCGATGATGTCCTTTATAGGATTTAGAGAGTGATGACTGGGGGCATAATCTTTTCTTTATCTTCTACTTGTATGTGAAAATTTAAACAACTTTGGAAATTCTAGATTGAAATGGTGTCCAACTGTAAGAGCCTCTATCTTGAATTGGATGGCCATGCATATCTTGACCATTGATACCCAGAAAATTCAAAGAAGTTTGATCTAACTATTGTCTTTTTGAGTGAGTTCTTTCTCCTACTATGAAACACAATCTTACCTAAGGATGTGAACGATAAAGGGTCACTATGGGTAATTCACATCGGATTTAGAATAATCTCTTAGCTGTTTGATGTGTTTGTAATTCAAGGCGTATTCAGGTCATCATGACATTCATGTTTTGATGCTTATACAAATTGCTATATCAAAATGGACAAGATATTTAGGTCATCCTAGCATTTGTGCCTTGGTGCTTATATCTAATCCGACATTCCGAAAACAAAATCAATATTAATATATCCATGGTTGTTGACCAGTGGGTGTTGTATTGATTCTTGTGCATACAAATCGATATTCATATGTCTATGGTTTCATAGCTAGTGGGCATTGTATTGATTTATCCAGTTACCTAAAAGTTCAATGATGATAACAAATCGACACATGATCAGTGACTAGGTCCTAGGTCTTAGGTTGCATTTCATTTTGCATGTCTCATTGCATTTTGCATGTTGCATGATCTCACAATGACTAAACGAACTTCAATGCTTAAAAAATTATTCAATCACCTCTTCCAATCTAACAAGAGCTGAATCCCACACGAAGGTTCCTCCAATGAAATAGCAAGTAGAATCCTTTTTTGGGATCAAAATTCAAATCCGAGATCATTCATATTATTAACTGCTTGCATATTCGACCTTCTATCATCACAAAAATCTAGAATTCAACTTGACTAATTATCTTACATCAAACTATCAAAATTTCAACTTGGTCAACCATGGTCAACTCATGGTCAAACCTAGTCAAACTTGGTCGTCTGGACCTCTAAACGATGCACAATGCATTCCCGGATGTGTTTAACCACTTCTCAAATCAATTAACATGCTTCTAAACTCTCAACACTGACTTTTCTTGTCAGATTTCAATTTTAATCCCGAAGGGGGCATGGTATTGCATATCATTCAAAGTCTGTAATCAAATTTGAAATCATATCTTTATGGAAATCATATCTTTCCTCAGTGATCAAGACAACAACCATGTCTAGTTGTTGATTCATCAAAAGTCCTCATCGCTCGGGGCAAATCTATCATCACTTGGGGCATATCAGATTCATCAAGATCCATATCAATCTGGTATTCTCCTAATCTTGTAAACTGTATCAGTTTTTGCAACCATCGGATCATAGTGTTCTTTCCTTGGTTCTTCGGCAACTGAAGGATTCAGATGTGATACCTACTAGTTCTGCTAAGACAATTGAGTCTAGAACTGGTCACTCACTTCTTAGCAATCCTAAGGTTTGGAATCAGGCGTTTTGACACTTTTTCCCAATCATAGGTTCATTTGCTACTACAGTGAACATTATCTTTGGTCATTTAGGACCTATTATCTCCATATCAATTCAATATCAATCAGCTTCTGTCTCATATCAATTATCAATTTCAAACATCAGTTTCATATCTCTATCAAACACAAACTTTCTTTGAACCACTGCGCTTCACATAGTAATTCAAAGAGGGGCAAAATGTAATACCCAAAAAATGGGCTATAAGTTCATTAATCTCTTACATCTTCAATTCGAACGAAATCGACATCAAAGTCCTAATCTAAGGCACATCTAAACATCATCGAATCATAATTGATTATCTTAAATTCTGCATTGGGGAATATTCCTAGTAATATTCCTAATCATCATAATTATCTTTAATTTTATAATTATTGGACAATAAATCACATTTATCCTAAAGTTTGATTAATTGAATATTTTCATATTTAATTAGTTAGATTTAATATTTGCCACTTAATTGTGTAATTAAATTTAATTCTATCTATTATTAATTGTATTATTTAATTTTAAAAATAAATCTAATATCATATGAATAATTGATTAAATTCTTATTTAATTAATTAAAGCAAGTTGTCATTATTTAATAATATAGTTTTTAATAAAATTTTGATTAAATAATTGATTAACCCATAAATCAATTGTTTTATTTTTAAAAGCAGTTAAGTTGGAAATAAATCACTTTATTATTAAATTAATTCATAAATACAACATGCACAATCACAAAAGCAAACAACTATCAATTATCAATTAAAGCTAAACTCTATTTTGAGTTAAAAATTAGCTTTTGCATATTTTTGTGAGTTAATTATCCTTTATTTAAAAATAACTCAAAAATCAACCTGAGTTATTTGAGTGATTTATGGCTTTTTCTCATGCACCTCCAAAGCCCTGGATTTCTATAAAAACAAGGCTTTAGCTCTTCATAATTCATCTCATAATTTTGCAAGCTTACTTTGCCAAAGTCATCTACGAATTGCACAACTATTTTGAAGAATTAGAATTTGGAGAATCAAAGCTTATTGCGAATCAAGGCTATTGTGAGATCAATTTGTTTTTTTTTTACATTCATTTAGATTCTTTTTCATATCATTGTTAGATCATTTTAGCATATCAATTTTCATATTAGCATAAATTCATATCAGTTTTTATCATTCTTATTGCATAGAAAATTCAAAAATATAGATTAATTGCATTCAATTCACATCTAGATCAATTGCATTCAAATCCTTCATTTAGGTGTCGTCTAGGTCACTGATCTCGATAACAATCTGAGAACATTAATCTCGCACCTACTAAAAGGTAGTAAATCGCTTGGTTAAATTAGATTTCAATTTTGCACGATTTTGATTTTTGCTAACCTCTAATGTTTTACTGAAGTGTTGTGTTTACAGATCAGGTATAGTTTTCACACACAGTAGTGACAGCCACTATATAAATGTCCTTGTGGAAGAAATCTCCACAAGTATGGTTCATTGTTGGGTTGTCAGATCTCCCTAGCAGCTCCTAAAGATTAAGTTCTTGGACTATGTCAAAACCCTGGTGCGCTAGGATTGGAGTTCACCCCTTTGGATCATAAAAGTTGCAGAGTCAAACCATTACTAAAAACCCTAGTGAGGCCAAAGTTTCATTTTCTAGGGTATATGTGCGTCATTGCAAAACATTTTGGAACGTACACAATTAACACTTCTAAGGATTAGAATGAATAAGTCACTTGATTTTTCATGCGCAAGGTTGCTTTTACCCTTGTTCATTGTTTTTAGACATGCTTGAAATCAATTGCTTGCTATTTTGCATGCTTGTTTATCTATTTGGTTACTGAAAATGAACAAATCTGTTACAATCCTCAAATTTGAATATTGAAATTTGCAAACAATCCAAATCTGCAAACTCAAAATTTTGCAAAAATTGACGTAAAATCCTTTCTAGAGTCAAAAATCATTTCAGGAAGTCAAAAGTCATACGAGTTTTTTTCAAGTGTTGTTTCATTACAACCCATCTATCATATGATTGAGTACCCAGTGTCATACAAGTTTCCATGCCAGCAAATTCTCAAAATCAAAATCTTGCAACTGTCATATGAGATTTTCAACTGTCATTTCATAGCATACCCACTGTTGTACGAGTCTGCAGAGTGTCATTTGGGAAATTTTTGAAAGTTTTCAAAAAATTGTCAGAATTGCTAGATATTTAGCTTTTTCAACCTATTTCCAGAATCTGTCAAATGAATCACTGTGTCAAGAACAGAGCAGTAGCTATTGAGAATCAGTACACATGTCTCAAAGAATCAGTACACAAGAGGAAGAAGCTCTAATCACCACTATGATGAAGCAGCTGCAAGCTATGCAACTTGAACTTAACAATCTTAACAAAGAAAAGGAACCCAAAGAGTTCTCCATGGAATCTCTATACTCTTTTCCATTTGATAAAGACTTGTACATGTCACCATGCCCCCAGACAGAATTTGAGCAATGTGATAACCCTTATGATACCTCTTCCATGTAGAGTGACACATCCAGCTTTGGAGACTATGATGACTATGACGACAGACAATATAATGATACCGATGACACCTCTGTTCATAAGAGTCCTCCTCATCGTGTGTTCCTTCTTACTGGAAATGGGATGTCACATTGGATAGATCGTGATGGTGATCCATATGATTCTTATTTTGAAAGAGATTTTGATGGCTTTTGTGGACAATACCTTGATTATGATCCATCTACTACTGTTGAGGACTATAAAATGCATCGTGCTAGCTTGAAGCATCAATATTATAAGAATCCTTCTCCTAAGGACTCTCCTGCTGAAAATAAAGATTATCTTCTCAAGAAAGATCATGTTAATGTTGGACCTTTGTCTTGTGATGGTTCCCTTCCATCCCCTACTTCCTCCAATACCCATACATTTTCTAAAGCTTCCAAGTCTTTCAAATCTTTCACAGAACCTTCATCTGACACAAGCCCTGATACTTTTCATGTGGTTCCCTATAGTTATCCTCTAGGGCTACCTCTTAAAGAAACTCAAGCTAACCTTCACTTGGCTACAAATACTTTCAATAATGATAAAACCAAAGAGCCTAAGCCTTCATATGCTATAATCCCTACTTCAGCTAGTCCTCCACCATCTCTCCCAAAGTCATCCATACAATCCCAACATGCTTTATTGTCCTTAGAAGTGGCTCCGTGTCAAGAGGACTCTAAAAATGATGAAGAAAAGAACATAAAGAAATATCAAGATCAAGAACCCTCCGTGTCATCCACTCCTTTTCACGATGTCTCTTATCCACCTCAGGGTTCTTTTGATCCTACAACCTCTTTTTCATGCATTCAACCATGTCTTAAGTCTTCTCCTAAGCAAGATCAAGCTACTACTTAACCCGTTGAGCTTATTGACAATCAAAATAACCTTACTACACTTGCGCTTTCCAAAGATGATACTTCCATTAAGGTTGGTAAAAATGGTGTTGTTACTTCCAATGTTAAGCCTATTGAAAATCAAAAGAAAAATTATGTGCTTGTGCTATCCAAAGATCCTTGTCAAGATCAAAGTCTTCCATCTTCTTGTTCTACCACTCCATGTTCATTTCCACTTTCTACTCTTCCTAAGTCTTTGCAAGCTTTGAACAATCCTATCAAAGAAGGTGCTCATATTCAATATGTCCATGATTCCATTGAAAATTTTAATGCTCACTCTAAAGATGCTGATATCCTTGGTTGTCATATAGATGCTGATGAACTTATTGATTAACTTTTTCTGTCTTCCACTTCCATCCTTGGACCTCTTCCACCACTACTAAGGGCTTCACGCCTTCCTTCCATCTTGGTTCCTTATGTCCCTTCACTTTCCCCTCCTAAATCTCTTAATTTTCCATCCATCTTGGGTCCTTACATCCCTCCATCTCCCATCTTTCCTCAAGATCAACATAGATGCATACCCTTGAATCCTTTTCATCCACCCACCCATCTAAACCAATCATATCCTCCTTCTTCTTCCACAAGTCCCAAGTCTTTTGGAAGTAACTTGAATGTTCAATGCAAGAAAAAGAAGCAATACAAGAATCTATCAAAAAAAGAAGATCACCATGTCTCCTCTAATAGACATGGAAACATAAAGTCAAAAGAGATATCTAAGAAAAAAACTACAAGACAAGTATGGGTTCCAAAATCCATCATTGAAGATATTCTCTCTAGATCATCAAAAGGAAATAAAAAGCCTACGGCTATATGGATTCCAAAGTCTCTCTTGAAAGAGTCTGGTGTTGAACAAAAAGTGAAATTGACATTCAAGCTTCCAAAGGCTTCCACTTCATCTTCTTCCAAAAATATTCTTCCATTCCATGTGCCTAAACCACAACCTCTGCTATCCATTCACCATATTCCTTCACGTATTCCTTCATTCAAATTTCCTCCATCCTCTCACCACCCTTCAAGGTGTGTGTTGATGTTGATCTTTCCTTCCTTTCCATCTACCCTTTCACAGTCCTTCCATTCATTATCCTTCTACCTCCTATCCTTTTTCCTCACTTGCCTATTCCTCATATCTTCCAACCTCACTCACTTTATATAAAACCTTATCCTCCATTTTTCTCTTCCATCTCCCTTTCCCTATCAACATCTTTGAGCGTATCATTTTGAATCCTTGGCATATCATGGTTTATCCTTTCAAGGAGCATTATCTAAAAAGCTTTCCTTCTTCCAAAAAGAGAAAAAAAAAAGAAAGAAAAATATAAAAATTGAAAATGTGCCTTGGTGAAAACTTGGAAACAGGCACCTTGGTAGCAAAAGTAAAGAGAAAGAAATTGAATTCTATGGTGAAAACCACTCCCTTGTGGCACCTTGGATAAGTACCATGATGAAAACCTAGCAATCAGGCATCATGCGTAGTTCTTCTACATATTTCATCCATTCCATCTTCTCTCTTTGATCTTGAAAATGTTGATCTATACACAAACATTTGGCTATTTTATGAGTTGTCTTATGATGATCTTGTTTTCATTCCTTCCATGTTTAGCCTTCATATCCATCTTCCTCTATTCATTTTCTCCTATCATTATCCATTTCCCCTTTGGTCTTGATCTAATAAAAAAAAGAAAAAGAAAGAGTGAAACACAATGCTATGAAACCTCTTGACATGTCAACTCCTTTGGACTACATCCTGTCCTTCTTTGACATTACGCTTTTGTGACTTATCCTATGCGGACCTTTCATTTCTTGTCCAAATGTGCTTTACATGACAATTTTTCCCTAGCTTGAGTATTCTTGAGGATTTTTCCCTTGAGGATTTCTTCCCTTCATTCTCCTTCATTCTCTTGTCTTCCATCTCATCCACCAACTTGCTAATCCCTCTTGTTCTCCACCTTACTAGACATTGGGACTGCATGATATGATCTTGCTTGGGAGTTTGTAATGGAAAAATATGCTATCAAGTATACCAAGTATCAAAACTAGTATCAGAACCAGTATCAGAACAAGTATTAGATCAAGCATCAGAACTCCCACTGGGGCTACACCTTTTGCTTTAGTTTATGGGTCTGAAGTGGTACTACCTATTGAGGTTGAAATCTCATCACTAAGAATCAAAATGCATGGTCTACTAACTAATGATGACTACAGAGTGTCTAGGTTGCAAGAACTTGAACTACTAGATGAGCGCAGACAAGTAGCGTATGATCATCTTAGAGTATATCAGAAGAGAATGTCTAGAGGCTACAACAAGAAAGCTAGACACAGAGAATTTTAGGTTGGCGATCTAGTTTTGAGAGAGAATCCTAAAAATCAATCACATCAAGAATGCAAGGGGAAGTTTGAACCCAATTGGCTGGGTCCCATTGTAATCACTACTACTTTTGGCTCTGGTGCCTATCAACTCTCAACGACTGAAGGAGAACAACTCTGAGAACCAATCAACATTCTCCATCTGAAGAAATTCTATTCCTAAGGCATTCAATCTATGGTAAAATGTCCTGAAAAAAATCTTTAAAAATTGAAAAATATCAAAAATTTGAAAAAATTTGAAAAATGAAAAAAAAAAAAAGTGCCTTGGTGAAAACCTGGAAACAGGCGCCTTGGTAGCAAAAATAGAATCTCTACAAAGATGGTGAAAACCCAGAAAATGGGCACCACTTGTTTCAAAATGCTCCATCTATCAGTGCAATCTTGGTCTTTCCTAGCTTTCAGTCTTGCTTTAGTTTGTACATATCTCCTGGTTTGTTTTTGCATTCTTGTTCTCAATAAGTTAGTTTGTACACCAATCAGCTCCAGTGTCTGTATCCTATCAATGCTTAACACTTGGGGGTAATCAATGTCATATCCTATGGTCTCTAGTATATCTTAGATGTATCATATCCAGTCAGAGTCCTTTGAAGCTTCATGTGAGTCAGTCAGTCAGTCTTGTCTCCAGAAAGGATTTTGTATCTACAACAACACAATCAAACACAAACTGAAAACAATTTGTGCTTTTCATGCTTTTATCTCCTTGTATGCTTACTAATTCGCATTGAGATTTTTGCATATTGTGTCCCTTTGAGCCCTTTGATGATGTCCTTTATAGGATTTAGAGAGTGATGACTGGGGGCATAATCTTTTCTTTGTCTTCTGCTTGTATGTGAAAATCTAACAACTTTGGAAATTCTAGATTGAAATGGTATCCAACTGTAAGAGCCTCTATCTCAAATTGGATGGCCATGCGTACCTCAACCATTGATACCCAGATGATTCAAAGAAGTATTGATCTAACTATTGTCTTTTTGAGTGAGTTCTTTCTCTTACTGTGAAACATGATCTTACCTAAGGATGTGAATGATAAAGAGTCACTACGGGTAATTCACATTGGATTTAGAATGATCTCTTGGCTGTTTGATGTGTTTGTCACACAAGGCATATTCAAGTCATCACGACGTTCATGTTTTGATGCTTATACAAATTGCTATATCAAAATGGACAAGATATTTAGGTCATCTTAGTATTTTTGCCTTGGTGCTTATATCTAATCTGACATTCCAAAAACAAATCAATATTCATATATCCATGGATGTTGACCAGTGGGTGTTGTATTGATTCTTGCACATACAAATCAATATTCATATGTCTATGGTTTTTATTTTAGCTAGTGGGCATTGTATTGATTTATCCGGTTACCTAAAAGTTCAATGATGATAACAAATCGACACATGATCAGTGACTAGGTCCTAGGTCTTAGGTTGCATTTCATTTTGTATGTATCTTTGCATTTTGCATGTTGCATGATCTCATAATGGCTAAACGAACTTCAATGCTTAAACAATTCTCCACTCGCATCTTCAAATCTAACAAGAGCTGAATCTCACATGAAGGTTCCTCCAATGAAACAGCAAGTAGAATCCTTTTTCGGGATCAAAATTGAAATCTGAGATTGTTTATTATGTCAAAATCATGATTTAAAATTTTGGGCCCGGGATGGTCTACTGCTTGCATATTCAACCTTCAATCATCACAGAAATCCATAATTCAACTTAATTGATTATCTTACATCAAACTATCCAAATTTCAACTTGGTCAAACCTAGTCAAACTTGGTCGTCTGGACCTCCAAACGATGCAGAATGGATTCTTGAATGTGTTTAACCACTTTTCAAATCAATTAACATGCTTCTAAACCATCAACGCTAACTTTTCTTGTCAGATTTCAATTTTAATCCTGAAGGGGGCATGGTATTGCACATCATTCAAGTTTGTAATCAAATTTGAAATCATATCTTTATGGAAATCATATCTTCCTCAATAATCAAGACAACAACCACATCTAGTTACTAATTCATCATCAAAAGTCCTCATCGCTTGGGGCAAATCTATCATCACTTGGGGCATATCAGATTCATCAAGATCCATATCAATCTGGTAGCCTCCTAATGTTGTAATCTATATCGGCTTTTTGCAACCATCAGATCATAGTGTTCTTTCCTTGGTTCTTTGGCAACTGAAGGGTTCAAATGTGATACCTGCTAGTTCTGCTAAGACAATCAAGTCTAGAACCAGTCACTCACTTCTTCGCAATCATAAAGTTTAGAATCAGGCATTTTGACACTTTTTTTTCACAATCATAGGTTCATTTACTGCTATAGTGAACATTATATTTAGTCATTTAGGACCTATTATCTTCATATCAAATCAATATCAATCAGCTTTTGTCTCATATCAATTATCAATTTTGAATCAGTTTCATATCTCTATCAAACACAGACTGTCTTTGAACCATTGCGCTTCGTACAACAATTCAAAGAGGGCCAAAATGTAATACCCCAAAAATGGGCTATAAGTTCATTAATCTCCTATATCAACAATTCAAATGAAATCACCATCAAAGTCCTAACCTAAGGCACATCTGCACATCATCGAATCATAATTGATTATCTTAAATTCTGCATCGGGGAATATTCCTAATGATCTTAATTATCTTTAATTTAATGATTATTTGGCGATAAATCACATTTATCCTAAGTTTGATTAATTGAATATTTTCATATTTAATTAATTAGATTTAATATCTTGCCACTTAATTATGTAATTAAATTTAATTCTATCTATTATTAATTATATTATTTAATTTTGACAATAAATCTAATATCTTATGAATAATTGATTAAATTCTTATTTAATTAATTAAAGCAAGTTGTCATTATTTAATAATATAATTTTTAATAAAAATTTGATAAAATAGTTAATTAACCCATAAATTAATTATTTTATTTTAAAAAATCAGTTAAGTTGAGCATAAATCACTTTATTTATTAATTAATTCATAAATAAAACATGCACAATCATAAAAGCAGACAACTATCAATTATCAATTAAAGCTAAACTCTATTTTGAGTTAAAACTTAGCTTTTGCATGTTTTTGTGAATTAAATTATCTTTATTATCAGATAACTCAAAAATCAAGCTGAGTTAATCTGAGTGATTTATGGCTTTCTTCCATGCACCTCCAAAGCCCTGGATTTCTATAAAAACAAAGCTCAGCTCTTCATAATTCATCTCCCAAATCCATGAATTTGCATTCTCATGCTGTCGAATTGGAGTCTGAAGAATCATCTTTGCGAATCCAAGCTATTGTGAGATTTTTCTAGTTTTGAGCATTGCATATCATTTAGCTTATATTCATATCATTGTTAGATCAATTTCCATATTAGCATAGATTCATATCATTGTTTTTCATTATTATTGCATAGAAAATAAAAAAAAATATAGATTAATTACATTCATTCCATATCCATCTTTTGCATTCAAATCCTTCATTTAGGTGTCGTCTAGGTCACTGATCTCGATAGCAATCTGAGAACATCAATCTCGCACCTATTAGAAGGCAGTAAATCGCTTGGTTAGAGTATATTTCAATTTTTTATGATTTTGATTATAACTAACCTCTAATGTTTTACTGAAGTGTTGTGTCTACAGATCAGGTACAATTTTCACACACACATAGGCTACATTGGTGAAGGAGAATCATCACAACAAGCTAAAAAAGTCAACAACAATCAAACTCAGAAACCTAAAGTGTTGACATGTTATCACTATGGAAAACCAGGACATACATCTAATGTGTGCAGAAGCAAAGCACAAGGTAAACCTCCTGTCATTCCTAAATTCAATGGATATTGTTATTACTATGGTAAGTTTGGACATCCAGCTTATGAATGCAGAGCTAAGCAGAATGACATTGCTAATAATACTATTGAGGAGAAAATATGCTATACTTGTAATAATCATGGACACACTACAAGGGACTGCAAGGCAAAAATGAAACAAGTCTGGACACCTAAAGAGAAACTACAATGAAAGCCATATCAACCGAAGAGACAATGTAACTCATATGTTTAGGATTATAATACATGGACTAATTATGTTGTATGTGGTCAGTATGGATATATTGTAGAAAACTATTACAGAAAAAGTCAGATTGGACAATCAAGAAACTGGACAAATGTAGGAATGACATTTATGCACTTTCACAAGGTTAGTCATTTAAGCAAGAACTGCAGAGACTAAGCACTAGATGAAAACCATATATTTGAGAGTGGATATAACATTGCAGAAATTACAAAGTTAAGGAACATAATGTGGAAGAAGGCATGTAATGAGAATGATGAGTCAAGTAACACTGTCAGTGAAACCTCATCCATTGGATTGGGTGACATCGATACCTCCACTTAAGATGACAAAGGTATGTATGGAATTGACATTTTCAAATGATCACATTTTACATATAGTTCCTTATATATGATATACAAATACCAAATCTACATGAATAAAGATGCACTATGGTTTATGTTTTTTGAGTTTTCAAATGTCACATAGTCGGTAAAAGAAGAAACAAGAGTTGATTACCCATCGGTAATCACTATACAAGGTTAACCGACAACAGTGCAAACTGATGAAGAAATTCTATGTTAACCAAGAAAAGGAAATTGTAGACATTACTGATCTGATAGCTATTTTGTATCAAAGTTAGGTCACGCATTTAATGCACCAAAGTTTGAGTGGGAATATCAAAAAGTCTATAAATATGCATGAAACAGAGTTCATTGTTACATTGTGATTTCAAAGAATAAAGATTTTACAAAGAAGAGTTTGAGCTAAAGATTTTCCAAAAAAGATTCAAAGCTACTGTAGATCAAACTGACAACAATTCTTGGATGATATTGAGTAAGTTCATTTGCCTATCGAACGCTGGTTATCTATTGCTTGCTGAAATCCTAGAAACAATTTATGGCATCAACATCGACTGCAAGCAAATCAAAAAACATTGAGGAGGAAGTAGAATTAATTATTAGGGCTAATTTTGTCGAGGCCAAATTCAAACCACATTCCAAGGTTACCACACAAACGGATGATATGGACACATTTTCGAGTATTCCAGATAGGGTTTTGTTAATAGAAGATGTTAGGGCCTATATGTTAGAAAGTAAAGATCCCCAAGATAACTGAGAGGGGGGGGTGAATCAGTTATCAGATAATTTATCCATTCAATAGCTTTAAACAATATAATCAATGTACTGATCAACCATAGAAAGATAATCATACACAATTGCTCAATAACACAAGATATGTTAACTAGGGAACCTCTTGAAAAGAGTAAACCTCGGTGGGAATGATGCCCACAAAATGATGTACTAATATGAAAGTTCCTTGTTAGAGGATGGACCCTGTTAGGAGTCTTATGAAATACATTCAGTACATATGAATCCCTGTTAGGAGATTTTGAATCCCTGTTAAAAGATTCTAACCCAGTTAAGAGTTTATGGAAGATAGAAGGACCCACTGCCCAAACAGCTTCAAGGCAAGATCTCTGAACCCACTGTCCAAAAGATCTTAGAATTATTCAATAGAATAATATGAAATATATTACCTCCTTCACACTGTGCCAAAACTACACTCTTTTCTACACAAGATCACAATTCCAGATCTTTGTACTCACAAGTCTTCCTTCATCACTGAATTAGCTCTTTTCTTCACTTCATGCATATATTTGCATCACAATCTTCATAGTACGCATTACAATAAGGAAAAAATTCATTCTTATATACCAAACTCAAATAATTACAAATGATTCGGTCCGTAATTACAAAATAATAAATTCTACACGCTACACACAAAATTCACATAAAACTATCGACTTCCAGTTACTGTAACTTTCTCCAAACATATCCTCAAAGTTTGTGTTGTGAACCACATCATCATTAATGAGTCTCCAACATCCCTTTAATTGTGCAAAATCAGATTCCATCCCAGCTAAGAGATATCCTCTGATTTCTGAACATCACTACACAGAAACACTGTCTAAACACTGCTTTCACTAAAATGCTCATAACTCTTACAAATGAATGAATTTATTTTTTCACTGTTAACCATAGGTTAATAACACACCAAAGAAAATAACATCAACTCCATAAAATCCAATCTAAAATATAACATGTGCGCAAAACAAAACTGTACCTACTTTCCTGCTAATATCTAGAATATCACTATGTTAACATCAATGACAATCCAAGTCATGAATGCAACAACAACTGCTACAGAATGACTGCCAAAACACTTTGCATTCATTCCTAACAATCTCCCCCATTGGCATTGATGGCAACATAGATGAAAAACATCCAATGTTCCAAAAATCCAATACTACAACATCACTGCAAAATATCAAATCAAATCTTGCTTCATTTTCCTATTCAGCTCTATCATACAATCTACAATATTTTTCATGTATATCTCTCCCCCATTGACATCAATGATAGAAATTCTATCACTAATTCAACAACAACTTAATGTCAAAAGACACTTTTCAGAAAAATACAATAACAAGAGTCCTCATGACTCAGCTCATAAACTCCCCCATAGAGGAAGTTCCAACATCCAATCCAGAAGAAAAATAAGGCTCATATACCACTGGATGAATGCAACCATCTGCATCAATTCTCAAAAAGAGGTTGGGGCATAACCTCAAGCATACCTCTCAGATACACAAATGTATCCTTAGGTAAAGGCTTTGTAAATATATCTGCTATCTGCTCCTTTGTACTAATGTACTCCAATCTTACTTCTTTTTCTGCAACTTTCTCTCTTACAACATGATACTTGATCTCAATATGTTTAGTCTTAGAATGTAAAATAGGATTTTTTGACATACTCACTATACTGGTGTTATCACAATGTATAATAATAGGCTCATCAAATTTTATTCCAATATCTCTCAACATCTACTTCATCCAAATAATCTGATTACAATTATTTGCTGCTGCAACATATTCTACTTCTGCTATGCTTTGTGAAGTACAATTGTGCTTCTTACTTAGCCAAGAGACCAATTTACCTCCAAGAAAAAAAGGTTCCACCACTGGTGCTTTTCTTGTCATCAACGTTGCCTCCCCAATCTGCATTAGTATAGGCACATAAGGTAAAATCATCAAAATTTTCATACCATAATTCATAATCCATTGTTCCTTTCAGATATCTCAGTATCCTCTTTACTGCTGCATAATGTGATTCTTTAGGTTCTACTTGAAATCTAGCTACAATCCCCACTGAATGTGCTATATCAAGTCTTGTATGTGTCAAGTACTGCAATCCTCCAATCATAGATCTGTACTTTTTCTGCTCAACTGCTGGTGTCTCATCTTTGCTAGATAACTTATGTCCAGTTACCATAGGTGTTCCAATAGGTTTAGAATCTTCCATTCCAAATCTTTTCAATAATTCATTTAAATACTTAGTCAAACTTATAAATATACCTTCCTTGCTTTGTGTTATCTGTAATCCCAAAAAATATTTCATTTCTCCAATCATGCTCATCTCAAATTCAGTCTTCATTTCATCTGCAAATTTGTCACTAGCTTCATCTTCTCCTCCAAAGATAATATCATCAAAAAATATAACTATAACCAAAAAACCATTCTCAATTTCTTTTGTGTATAAGTTACTATCTACTATTCCTTTTATAAATCCTAATTTCAATAAATACTTATCCAATCTTGCATACCAGGTTCTAGGTGCTTGTTTTAATCCATATAAAGCTTTCTTTAACTTACATACCATATCTCCTTCTTGTGTCAAAGGAAAACCTTTAGGCTGCTCAATGTAGACTTCTTCTTCCAATTCACCATTCAAAAATGCTAACTTCACATCCATCTAATACACTCTGAATTTATTGTAAGTTGCATATGCTAGAAACATTCTCAATGCTTCAAGTCTAGCCACAGGTGCAAAAGTTTCTTCATAGTCAATTCCTTCTTGTTGTGAATATCCTTTACATACCAATCTTGCTTTGTTTCTTATCACTTCTCCTTGTTCATTCATCTTGTTTCTGAATACCCTCTTTGTTCCAATCACATTCTTGTCTTCAGGTCTAGGGACTAATTCCCATGTCTTATTTTTTTCAATCTGCTCTAGTTCTTCTTTCATAGCATTGATCCAAAGTTCATCTTCACAAGCTTCATTAGTAGTCTTAGGTTCAATTTGAGAAATCAAACATAAATGTACCTTATTCCAAGTCAAAACTCCTCTATCTAAACTTCCAATGACTTGCTCAACAGGGTGATGTCTTGAAGTATACCTGTTAGGTGTCATAGTTACTGATCTTGTTTTGATTGTAGATTCTTCTCTGTTTTCTTCTCCATCTTCATCAGCATGACTTTCATTCAGCAAATCACTGTTAGTTTCAAAAAATAATTCTGCATTTTCATTGTTAGGCTGAGGTTGTGCTTCTCCATCAGATTCATAATCAAGTATTCTTTCCTGAATTTTAAACTTCTCATCAACTTTTACATTTTCACTTTCAACAATAGTCTTAGTTCTTTTGTTATAACATCTATATGCTTTTCTTTTTAAAGAATATCCAAGAAATATTCCTTCATCACTTCTAGGATCAAACTTTCCTATATCATCATCTCTCTTTATATAACATTTACTTCCAAAAATTCTAAAATACTTAGCTGAGGGTGTATGTCCAAACCATAATTCATAAGGTGTCTTGTTTGTATCTGCTCTGATTTGTACTCTATTCATAGTGTATACTACTGTGTTCACTGCTTCTCTCCAAAAAGTTTTAGCCAAATCATTTTCAAACAACATAGCTCTTGCTGCTTCAGTTATTGATCTATTCCTTCTTTCTACAATACCATTTTGTTCTGTTGTTCTAGGGGTTGAAAGTTGTCTCTTAATGCCATTCATTTCAAAAAAAGTGTTAAACTCTCTAGATGTAAATTCACCACCTCTATCAGATCTTAGACACTTAATCTTCATTTCAGATTCATTCTCAATTTTGCTTTTCATGATCTTAAATTTATCAAATGCTTCAGATTTTTCTTTCAAAAATGCAATCCACATCGTTCTTGTAAAATCATCAACAAGAATCATAAAATACCTTTCACCATAGAATCCTCTAGTCCTAGTAGGACCACTCAAGTCTATATGAACAATCTCCAACTTCTCTGCCGATGTGAACTTCTTATTGGGAAATGAACTCCTTTTCTGCTTTGCCATCATACATTCTTTGCAAATCATGTTATTAGGTTTCATAATTCTAGGTAAATCTCTTACCGCAAGTGTAGTGCTCACCTTGACAATATTATCAAAGTTTATATGACAAAACCTTTTATGCCATAACCAACTATCATCAATCCTAGTTATCAAACATGTCATCTCAGTAGGATTTAACTGAAATACATTACCTCTGATTCTGGATCCTTTTCCAATTAGATTTCCATCTTTATCTTTAATCACACAAGTTTTCTCATAAAACCAAACTTGATAACCCTTATTAGCCAATTGTCCAATGCTTAGTAGATTATGTCTTACTCCATCAACAAAGTAAACATCATCAGTGTTAGTCTTTCCATCAAGAGTAATAGATCCTATACCCTTAATCAAACAAGGTGCATTGTTACCAACTCTAACAATTCCTCCATCATAATTATCTAACTTAACAAACTTTCTTTTATCTCGAGTCATATGATGTGAACAACCACTGTCTATAATCCAATCAGATTTCTTTTCAACTTGTGAAACTAATGCTTTTTCTTCCCTTTTAACAGATTTAGAAATTTCTTCCTTAATTGCTACAAATCCTATTTCCTAAAAGTTATCATTATCACTGTCACTTAAATGTTTTTCAATTCCTACTTGAAAATCTTCATCATTTTCATAATAACATTCTTTAGATCTCCTAGGTTTAAAGTTGCTTCTATATTTCTTAACTCTTTTAGGACATTTAGATGAAAAATGACCATATTCTTGACAAGTCCAACATTTAAAGATTTTCTTACCATCTGGTTCTCTTTTTACAAGTAATGCAATACCTTCTTCAATCTTCTTATCTTCCTCAGATCTACTACTGTTGGCATAATCTCCATTCACACTAGTACTTCTTGTAGGTCTGATGCTAAGAGCACTGAATGCTATTTCCATTCTAGGTAGCTCTCCTGATAATATCAAGTTCATCTCTGCTATTTCTAATCTTCCAAGAAGAGTCTCTCTTGAAAAGTTTGATGTACAAGGTATTACTTGTTCAATCATCTGCATTGTCTGCTTGAATACTGGTGTCAAAGTTCTCAGAATTTTCCATATCACTTCATTCTTTGTCTTATCACCTCCACAAGACTTTATTCCTATCAGTTATCAGATAATTTATCCATTCAATAGCTTTAAACAATATAATCAATGTACTGATCAACCATAGAAAGATAATCATACACAATTGCACAATAACACAAGATATGTTAACTAGGGAACCTCTTGAAAAGAGTAAAACTCAGTGGGAATGATGCCCACAAAATGATGTACTAATATGAGATCCCTATTAGGAGATTTTGAATCCCTGTTAAAAGATTCTAACCCGGTTAAGAGTTTATGGAAGACAGAAGGACCCACTGCCCAAACAGCTTCAAGGCAAGATCTCTGAACCCACTGTCCAAAAGATCTTAGAATTATTCAATAGAATAATATGAAATATATTACCTCCTTCACACTATGCCAAAAATGCACTCTTTGCTACACAAGATCACAATTCTAGATCTCTGTACTCACAAGTCTTCCTTCATCACTGAATTATCTCTTTTCTTCACTTCATGCATATATTTGCATCACAATCTTCATAGTATGCATTAAAATAAGGAAAAAATTCCTTCTTACATACCAAACTCAAATAATTACAAATGATTCGGTCCTCAATTACAAAATAATAAATTCTACACGCTACACACAAAATTCACATTAAATTATCGACTTCCAGTTACTGTAACTTTCTCCAAACATATCCTCAAAGTTTGTGTTGTGAACCACATCATCATTAATGAGTCTCCAACATCCCTTTAACTACACAAAATCAGATTCCATCCCAGCTAAGAGATATCCTCTGATTTCCGAACATCGCTACACAAAAACACTGTCTAAACACTGCTTTCACCAAAATGCTCATAACTCTTACAAATGAATGAATTTCTTTGTGCACTATTAACCATAGGTTAATAACACACCAAAAAACATACCATAAACTACACAAAATCCAATCTACAATACAACATGTGCGCAAAACAAAACTATACCTGCTTTCCTGCTAATATCCAGAATATCACTGTGTTGACATCAATGACAATCCAAGTCATGAATGCAACAACAACTGCTACAGAATGACTGCCAAAACACTTTGCATTCATTCCTAACACTATATTCACTGCAAAATTGGAGAATTAGGTGATTTTGAGACCATTTTTTCTTATCAACAAGTTTGTGGACCGGATGGAAAGTTAAAATCCGAATATGAGAAGATTGAGAACTCATGATTATCATGCGTCACGCACTACCCGCAATATTTGAAAACTGACTGGATAAGAATTGTATTGAGTAGATTTCATGATGGGAAATTTTGGATAGACAAACCTATTGAGGTCACAAAGAAGATTATTAGTAGGGTTACTAGGTACCCTACAACCAACAAAGAAAAAGCCTTTCGAAGTTTGTCTCGTCCCAATGTTGAAAAGAACACTGGAGCTCAATGGGATAGTAGGGCACTAAAAATATCAACCGTCAAAGACCCAGTGGTAAAATTTTTAGCACATGTCATTGGGTACAAGATATTTCAATCTAGCAGACTAAATAGTGTACCCTGAAGCGTCGTGGACATGCATATAAAATTGTGAAGAAAGACCACTAGGTAGATCTTGCCGAACTACTAGTACACCAACTGCAAGAGAATATGAAGACAATAAGATCAAAGAAGTCCAACACATGTAAGTATGGATCACTACTTGTTTGTACATTTTTCTATCTGCAAAAATATGTACCTGGTATCGGTAAAGTAAATTGGCAATCTGATAAACTGATAACTACACAAATTGGTGAAATGATGAAAAGTCTAGGAGACAATTTGAATAAGGAATTTGATGCATATTTCAAAGAATTTCAGACAAAAATGCATCAAAGGAGTAGAATTCCAAGGGAATTAGTGAGTAAATTTGAAGATGACATATGTTTTGTAGTCAGCACAAACCACTCTATGATAAAGGTAGTAGAACCAAGAACAAAATGGCTGGCACCAATGGGATATGAAATGAACTATGATTTCACTTTGAAATCTATTAATGCATTGCTGGCATTATCGATATATATCACTACCACTAGGTTTGACACATGTGAGGAAGCTAAGTCACAAATCACTACAGACATAAGGATCAGAAAAATGTCTAGAAGGGCAAAGAAAATGAGCAAAGATCTCACGACAAGATATGGAAATGCATCTACCTCATTTGTGGAGTCACCAGTTAAAGAAACAACTAAAGGTTAGTTACAGTTGGCTGACAAGCCCTATGATAGCGAGAAGACTGAGTCAGACAAAGAAAAGGATCCCACACTAATTCCTCCCACCAATGTTGAATAGGAAATGCAGTTACCAGAACTTGAAGGAATGAAGACACGTTTGTCAACTATAGCACAACCTACTAAGAAAGAAGAAGCAGTAAAAGTAGCAAAAAGAAGAGTAGCTACACCAATGAAGAAATACATAAAGAGAAAGAATGAGAAAGTAGCTGAGACACCAAAGAAAAAGAGGAAATACATAAGAAGTAAAGAAGATATAGAGGAGAGTGACACTGAAAATGATCCTAATCAATTCAAGATAGTTTGTAATAGGGAAAGTACAATACAAGAAATAATTGAAGATATAATTGAAAATGGAAATCTTGCAGATCCAGGCATAGGCAAATTTAACAAAATGTCAATTAAGGACAAGACAAAGCTAGAACATGCTATCATCCAGATGATGATTAAATTCAAGAGAGTACCAATGGAATTCACATGTCAATTACTAAAGGAACTAGATGACAAAATAAATGAGAAATGGGCTATTGCACTAGATACAGAGAAAAGGAACAAAGAACAATCATTAGTTCATGTAGCCTCACACTTTAGCTATGATGTTGTAAGTGAATACTTGAAAAAGTACCAAGAAAGATTTCTATTCAAGAATAGAGCTATGTAGATAATGGATGAGAATGTGACTGATATGGATGTCACATGTGATTCTCTATGGACATCAATATTGAAAGCAGAAGAGAAAGCTGAATAGGAAGCATACTTGAAACTATCTAAGAAGAGACATAGTTCAAAAGGTAAAGGTATTTACATTGATGATGACAAGGGAAAGAAGCTAAAGGACACCAGTATATCAGTTACTAAGGTAATTGATATCACCGAACAAAAGGAAGAAATAAGAATTTCACAGGATGCATCAGATCAAGTAAAGATCCACTTGTAGAAGAAAAATGATGACGATGTGCTCATTGAGGACATCACTAATGGTGATCTTGATGATAAGGATGATGAAGATGTGACTATTGCACCAAACAAAGATGAAGCACTAGACACTGATAGTGTGTTCACATCTCTACTAGGTGAACTTCTTGTACTTGTAGAGGTAGTTGAAATACTTTCACAAGTACAACTTGATGCTTCTCATCCTGAGAAAAATAAAGATACAATTGGGATACAAGCACTTGAGCAACCTACAGATAAAAATGATCCTACCAAAATAGAGGCACGGTCTACAGAAACAAAGGAACCAGAAGAAACAAAGTCAACTAAGGTGAACCCACCTGACACTACAACTGAAACTCCCACACCATCTACTGAGGAGTAGAAGAAGGAAGATATGGTGTCAATTGGGAAGGATACTCTGAAAAGTGGAGAAAAATCTATTGTTATTAGTGAGAAGAAGTCACCTCTTGCACAAAAGAAGAAGAAAGAAAAAGGGTCGGTCACCATTGATGAAGTCATAATTATACTAGAATGTGACCTGACAACCCTAAGCCCTGAGGAACTAAGTAGATATGGGGAGCTATGTTCAAGGAAAGCGACAAAAGAAAAGTTAAGGCAAGAACACAAATGCAAAGAAGTGTTACATGATGTGACAGATTTTCTGCAACAGATAGTACTAGAGATAAATATTGATGAGAATACTCCCATCATAGATCAAATTTCTACACTCATCGACAAAATCAATACCCTTGACACAGATGCAGACAAAAGAATAGAAGAAAGGGAAAAATCAAAGATTCAGGACAAATTGGCAGAAAGGATTAGCACAGAATTGGCACTGAAAAAGGTAAACTTATCTGAGGTCATTACTGAGGTAAAATCTATCACCTAGATAATCTGTCAATTTTTTATTAAGCTTTGTACTTCAGACACCTTCACTATAGAAGTCAATGAAAAGATAAAAGGTTTAGAAGTAGAAATAAAGTTGAGTACACAAGCAGCTATAACCAAGCCAAATGCTTTCTTAAAGTATATTCACCGAGTTCAGGAACTCTGGCAGTTGATAGCAGATCTAAGAAAACAAGAAGAGAAAATCATTGATCAGGTCACAGAGTTACAAATAGAACTCACTCCTTACCTAAATTTTTTTGAAACTCATATTGTCAAAGTTGAACAACTTGTAGCAACACCAAAGATTTCGATGTTAGATAATATCTTTGACATGCATGCACAAGTCAGTCTTGAGCATATTACTCTTACCAACTTGAAAGATGAGTGGGACAACCTCTTGGAGTCTATAAAGAAAACCCATCCAAACATTTTTGATAAGATGTAAGTATACATTCTTTTTTTTGTATTTGGCATTATTATCAAAAAGGGGGAAAACATGTATATGCCAAATAAGTATACTTTGATATGTACATATTACTAGGAGCATGCACTAAGGGGGAGTACTTTGTAGTTAGAAAGTGTTTTGTTGTGGATATGTATATGGAGGAGACATAAGGAATATATAGAAACATTTTGTCTATATACATTTGAAGTTTTGATACTAATGCCAAAGGGGGAGATTGTTAATCTCTATTGAGCATTTAAGGTTGTCATTAGTATTAAAGGATATTAGACAGGTCGATCGGTCACTTATATTGAGTTGGTCGGTAACCAAAAGTAAGATAGAGCAGTCGGTAAAGCCTTTAAACCAAGCATCACATAGTTTACCAAGCACCAGTGATAGCGACACCAATAGACAATAAACACCGAGCATCGCAGTATACACCGAGCAGTTTATATAGTGTTTACTGATGATCACAAAAAATGGCATAGTAATCTAAAATGGCACATTCTTCTATGCAAATGGTTACAACAGATCGTAAAATAGTTTACCAAGATTGAGGAGCATTTATTGTAAAAGATACTCATTAAATGTAATCTTTATCTTATTGTAATAGTTGATCTAGGTTAATTTTGCACCGTAGATCTTAGGGTTATGATTATTTTTGTAACCTAATTTTTTCTAAAGTGGCAAAAATAGAACACTATATATTTTTTATGTTCGCATCATTTTATAAGGGTTAGTGAACCGATATATATGAATCATGAAGCACTTGAAGCCATTGCCTAACTTCAAGTCAATCGATTTATAGAGCTGAACAAAGTACAGAGGATATCAGATTCAGTAAAATCATAAAAGGCTACTGAGCATAATAGAGAAGAGATTCATCATAGTCAAGGTGATATTTTAATGAGCAATTATTGATCTGTTTCAGACAATTGAGCTGTCAACTAGAAGATAATTGCCTATTACTTTCTAAAAATTGTAATAGAGTTTTTTGATAAAATCTCTTAACAGAGTAGACTTAACAGTCTTATGTAAATCTCTTAACTGAGTACACACTTCATTAGTGTTGTCAAAATCCTATAACTAGGTAGATCTAGCTGATCTAATATGTTACTCCTAATAGGGTAAGATCACCAGAAGTGATCAAAACTTGTAGCCTTAACAGATAAACCTTTTATATCTGTAGTAGTGAAGAATTTTTGGGTGTCACCCCCACCATAGTTTTTACCTTCTTACAAGGGTTTTTGTGTTACCAAAATACTTGTGTTATGTGATTGTCATATTGATTTCATGTTGTTTACTTTCTCAAGTTAACTAGATGATTGATTTATGCAATTAGATTCAAGTTATTTTGATCGGTTATCATAGTACACAGTTATAGATCTGAAAGGTTTTACAAGTAAAATTTTGAAGGCATTGATTCACCCCTCCCCTCTCATTACCTATCTCTCCTAATTCTAATAGAATATCCCATCATTCTACTGAATAACCTATAGTCCTAGAAATAACTTAATCTCTCCAAACATAGACATTTTGAATTCTTTTCTCATCTCATCAAAAAATGATTTACACATGTGATCTTTTCCTCCAAAGATAATATCATCCACAAATATTTTAGCAATTAGAATAGTATCATTTGATTCTCCTTTCATATATAGATTGTTGTTCTCACTAGTTCTAACAAATCCAATACTTAACAAATAAGTATGCATCCTTTCAGACCAAGCTCTTGGTGCTTTCTTTAAACCATATAAAGCTTTATGTAATCTACATACCATGTCTTTCTTTCCTGGATCTACAAACCCTTCTGGTTGTTCTATGTAGACTTCTTCTTCAAGTATCCCATTCAGAAATGCAGACTTAACATCCATTTGATAAAATTTAAATTTCTTATGTGCTGCATAGGCCAGTAACATTCAAACTCCTTCTATAATAGCAATAGGTGAAAAGGTCTCACCATAATCAATTCCTTCCTCCTGTGCATATCCCTTGCAAACTACTCTGGCTTTATTCCTTGCAACCTCTCCATTTTCATTCAGCTTGTTTCTGAAGATCCACTTAGTACTGATAACATTCTTATCCTTGGGTCTAGGTACTAAGGTCCATGTCTTATTTTTCTCTATCTATTCAATCTCCTCAGTCATTGCATTTATCCATTCATCATTCTCCAATGCAACCTTAACATTTTTTGGTTCAAACTCACAAACTAAGCATGTACCTTGTCTTGACTTACTTCTCATTTACATGCCAGTTTGCTTGTTGCCAATGATTTGGTTCTCAAGATGATGTCTCCTAACAAATCTTGCTAGTACCCGATATCTTCTTTGCTATTCATCTTGTTCAGGTTCAATTTCTTGCTCGGTAGCCTCTTCCTGCTCATCAGTGTTCCTTTCCTATTCCTTGGTGTTATTTTCCTGATGCCCGGTTGACACAGTCTATGGCTTCAGTTGGTACTTTGAATGTTCAATGTAAGTGAATCTATTGTAATCTTTTGGTTCCCTGATGCTCTCTTCACCATTCTTATCATCAAACTCATCAACCTTGACATTAGTACTTTCAATCATTTTATTAAAAACTCTGTTTAGACACTTATATGCTTTGATTTTAGTGGAATATCCAAGAAATATTTCATCATCACCTTTTGAGTCAAACTTTCCATTTCTTTCATCTTTCATAATAAAGCATTTATTTCCAAAAATTTTGAAATAACTTACAATGGGTTTGTGACCAAACCATAACTCATAGGGTGTTTTGTTAGTGTCCTTCTTTAGTTGTATTCAGTTCATAACATAAATAGTTTTTCTAACTACTTCTCTCTAGTATATCTAAGATACATTCTTCTCTATCATGAGTGTCCTTACACAGTCAACAATTAATCGATTCCTCCTTTCAGCAATGCCATTCTGCTGAGGTGCTCTCGGTGCAGAAACCTATCTTTTAATACCATGCTTATTACAATACCTAGTAAATTCATCAAAAATAAATTCACCACCTATTGGAATTAGGAGAGATAGGTACTAAGAGGAGAGGGGTGAAGCAGTGCCTTCAAAAAATTCACTTGTAAACCTTTCAGATCTATAACTGTAAACAGTGATAACCGACCAAAAACAACTTGAATCTAATTGCATGAATCAATCATCCATTTTAATTAAGTAAACAACATGAAATCAATATCACAATCACATGACACAAGTATTTTGGTAACACAAAAACCCTTGTTAGAAGGTAAAAACTATGGTGCGGATGACACCCACAAATTCTTCACTACTGTAGATAGAAAAGGTTTGTCTATTAGGGCTACAAGTTTTGATCACTTTTGGTGATCTCACCCTATTAGGAGTGACATGTTAGATCAACTAGATCTACCTAGTTATAGGATTTTAACAACACTAATGAAATGTGCACTCGGTTAAGAGATTTACATAAGACTGTTAAGTCTACTTTGTTAAGAGATTTTATCCAAAAACTCTATTACAATTGTAAAAAAGCAATAGGTAATTATCTGCTATTTGACAACTCAATTGTCTAATACAGATCTATAAGCTCTGATAAAATATCACCTTACTTGTGATGAATCTCTACTCTGAACTGCTCGGTAGCCTCTGCTAATTCTGCTCAATCTGAATTCCTCTGTACTCGGTTCTGCTCTATTAACTGATAGACTTGAAGATAGGAAATTGCTTCAAGTGCTCCATGATTCATATATCAACTCACACCAAAAATGATGTGAACACACAAATATATAGTGTTCTATTTTTTCCACTTCAACAAAATTAGCTTACACAATAGTCATAACCCTAAGATCTACGGTGTACAATAATAACCTATATCATCTATTAAAAAAGATATACATTGTATTTAATGAATATCATTACATTAAATGTTCCTCGATCTTGGTAAAATATTTTACAAACTATTGTAACCATTTGTTTAGAGGAATGTTCCATTCCTGATTACTATGCCATTTCCTGTGATCCTCGGTAAATACTATGTAAACTGATTGGTGTATACTACAATGCTTGGTGTTTACTATTTTTCAATGTCGGTGTCTGCTGGTGTTTAGTAAACTATCTTCTGCTCAGTATATAGGCTTTACTGACTAGTCTATTCTGCTTTATGTTACCAATTAGCTCAATGTAAGTGACTGACCGATATCTTTACACACCTTGGGGTACTAATGAAAACCTTAAAAGCTCAATAGAGATAACGATCTCCCCCTTTGGCATTAGTATCAAAACTTTGAATGTATTTAGACAAAATTTTCTATATAAATTATATCTCCGCCATATACATATACACATCAAAAAAATATTTCTAAGTATTAAGTACTCCCCCTTGGTCCATGCTCCTGGTAATATATGGTATACATAGCATCCATGTACATATTTGGCATAATAGCCAATACATTATTTTCCCCCTTTTTGATAGTAATGCCAAATACAAAATTTAAGTAGTATACTCACAGCTTGTAAAAAATTGGATGATGGGTTTTCTTCACTGACTCCAAGAGGTTTTTCCATTCCTCTTTCAAGTTGGTGAGAGCGATGTGCTCATGATGGACTTGTGCATGCATGTCAAAGATGTTATCTAACACCAAAATTTATGGTGTTGCAACTAATAGCTCAGCTTTGACAATATGTGCTTCAAAATTTTTTAGGTACGGAATGAGTTCGGTTTGCAACTCAGTAACCTAATCTGTTAGGTGTGCTTCTTGTTTCTTCAAATCTACTATCAACTGTCAGAGTTCTTGAACTCGGTGAATGTGCTTTAAGAAAGCATGTGGCTCAGTGATAGCTACATTTGTACTCAGCTGTATTTTTGCTTCCAATCCTTTGATCTTTTCACTGACTTCAAAAGTGAAGGTTTCTGTAGTACAAAGCTTCAATAAATATTGACAAATTGTTTGGGTGATGGATTTTATTTTAGGAATTACCTCAGATAATTTGGCCTTCTGTAATGCCACTTCTAGGCTGATTTTCTCTACTAATTTGTGTTGTATTATAGATTCTGCCCTTTCTTCAATTCATTTATCTATATCAGTGTCTAGAGCATTGATCTTCTCGGCAAGTGTAGCAAGTTGATCTATGATAGGTGTATCCTCATCAATATTCATCTCAGGTACTACCCATTGGAGGATATCTCACATATCGATTAACACTTATTTTCATTTGTCTTCTTGCTTCAACTTCTCTTGCATTGCCTTCCTTGTACATAATTCCCCATATTTACTCAAGTCTTCAGGGATTAGGATCCTCAGGTCACAATTAGGGATAACGATCACTTCATCTAGGGTCACCAGCCCTTTTCCTTTCTTCTTCTTCTTCTTCTTCTGTGCTAGAGGTGATTTCTTCTCAATAATAGAAATGGATTTATCTCTAGTCTTTAGAGTATCCTTCCCAGTTAACACTTTTTCTTCCTTCTTCTGCTCCTCGATAGTTGTAGTCTTGGTTGATATAGTAGGAGTCTTGGTTATGGTATCAAGTAGGATCACCTCTGTTGCCTTTGGTTCTTTTGTTTCCTTTTCTTCTTCTATTTCCTTTGCTTCGGTGGAAGGTGCCTTTGTATGTGTAGGCTCATCTATTTCTGTAGGTTTCTCTATTTTTTGATCCCGTATGGTGTCTTTGTTTTTCTTGGGATCTGAGCCATTGGGTTGTACTTGGGAAAGAATTTCAGCTACTTTGACAAGTACATGAAGTTCACCTAGAAGTGATGTAAATAGACATTCAATGTCTAGTGCTTCATCTTTATTTGGTGTAATATTTACATCTTCATCATCTTGGTCATTAGGATCACCATTTGTGATGTCTTCAATGAGTACATCATCATCAGTTTTCTTCTCTAGTTGAATTTCAACTTTATCCAGTGCATCCTATGAAATACTTATTTCTCCCTTATCCTCGGTGATATCAATGGCCTTAGTAACTGATATACCGGTATTCTTCAATTTCTTTGTAGTTCCATCATCAATGCAAATACCCTTATCTTTGGAATTGTGTCTCTTCTTAGACAAGTTCAAGAATGCTTCTTGCTCAGCTTTTTCTTCAACCTTCAAAATTGATGTCCATATAAAATCTATTGTGATATCCATATCTACTACATTGTCATCCATGATCATCAAGGCTCTATTCTTGATCATAAAGTTTGCTTGGTATTTGGTCAAGTATTCACTAACTTCTCCAAAGCTTAAATGTGTAGCTACCCGAACTAGAGAGTGTTCTCTCTTTCTCTTCTCGGTGTCTAGTGCAATAGCCCATTTTTTAGCAATTGTATCATCCAATTTCTTCTGTAATGCACAGGAAAATTCCATTGGAACTTTCTTGAATTTTATCATCATTTGGATGACAGCCTCTTCAATTTTGGTTTGATCTTCTTTTGACATTTTGTCAAATCTTTCTAGTGAGGGATCAGTGAGATCTCCATGTTCAATTATGTCTTCAATGATTTCATCTATTATTTTGACCTTGTTACTTACTAGTTTGAATTGATTGAAATCATCTTTTGTCTTTGTATCCTCTAGATCTTCCTCATTTCTTATGAATTTTCTCCTTTTATTTGATTCCTCAGCTACAACCTTCTTCTTTCTCTTAATGTATTTCTTTGTTGGTGTAGCTTCTCTCTTCTTTGTTACTTTCTCTACTTCTTCCTTATCAATAAGTGGTGTTGTAGTTGATGATCATGTCTTCATACCTTCATTTATAGGTGACTACTTCTTTGTAGGAATTTTAGGTGGAGGAACCGGTGTAGGATCTTCTTCTCTGTCAGACTTGGTCTCCTCACTATCATATGGTTTGTCAGCTAACTATAATTGACCTTCAATTTCCTATTCAACCGATGTCCCTTCAGATGTGTCAGACCCATCTCCATATTTAGCAGTGAGATTTTTCTTCATTTTCTTTACCTTTCTAGAAATTTTACTAATCTCAATATTTGTTGAAATTCTAGATTTTGCCTCTTCATATAATCTGAACCTAGTGGCAATGGGATCTTTGGGTAATGCAAGCAGTGCATTAATAGATTGCAGTGTGAAATCATGGTTTATTTCATATCCCATCAGTGCCAACCATTTTATCCTAGGTTCAACTACTTTTATCAAGGTATAATCACTGTTGACTACAAAACTGTAGACACCAAAAAATCCTTTAGAAAATAAATTATTTTTGTTTTCTGAAAATCTTTGATGACATCATCATTTATTAATTAATTAATTATTTAATTAATTTATTTATTTTATGGCATTAAATCCCTCTCTCTTAATTAAAAATCTTTAATTAAAGAATCTAGCCTAAAAATGTCATTTGGACATTATCCTTAATTTATTAATTATTTAATTAATAAATTGACCAAAAAACTTCAAAAATAAATTAATTTATTTTTTATCCCAAAGTTGGCCAAAATTCTAAAGAGCACTAAACTCTTCTAGAAAGTCCTAAACCTTCCTCTAAATGGGTCAAATCCCTATTCTAGTCCCTTCAAACCCTAAGCTTAGATATTTAATATTTATTAAATTTACCTTTAATAAATATCTAAATCTCACCAAAAGCCACTTGCCCATCCCTTTCTCCTAATCCCTTTTCTAATCTTGTCACATTCCATTAGCAAAAGGTTTACCAAAACTTAGGCTAACCTCCTCTTAGTCATCCTTTTTGGTCAACAAAGAGGGACACCTCTTTGGCCACCTCTTCAAATGCATTTAAGAGTTTCTTAAGCCTTCTTGGCCACCTCTTCAAATGCATTTAAGACCTTCTTATCCCTTCCTTGCCACCTCTTGGCCTTGGGCACATTTACCAAATTGTGCACATGCCCTCAAACTTTCAACTCAATCCTCCCTTGACACTTGTCAGGACACTTGTCCTTGACTCAACCCTAACCTTAGCCCTAACTCTGACTCATCCTTTTAAACCAAGCCCTTCCCTTTTCCTATAAATACCCTCACTTCCTAAGGAAAATCATCTTTCAACTTTCAAACTCAATAGCAAAGTTATAATGCCATTTTCATTCTAGCATAAGCATAAACTCATCATTTTAGATCATTTCCAAGCTTAAATCACATCTAAATTAGCTTAATTGGATTAACATAGATTCATTTCTTGTTTCAATCTTAGTTCATCTTTAAGCTTTGCACATTTGTGTGATCTTGAGGCCTTTGAGGCAAAATAGGTTCCTCATACCTATTTTGTGTCATTTTGGGTCTTCTTGATTCTCAAATCATCCTAATTTGCATGCTCCAAGTGCTTGAGTTTGCACACCCACATCCATCTATATCCAAGCATATCAAACGGTGCATGGGCGCATCCGTTTTAGGCTTAAACTGAGGTGGCTTTGATTTTAGTTTGTTTACCATTAAATTTGATTTGATTATATGCTATGACATTTGTTTGTCTTTGGCCTTCAAAATAGGTTTAGGTGCACACTCAAATCCTAGTCTACATTCTGGCACGCCCGGTGGGACCCAAACCATAATCAACTTGATCAAAACACACTTTTCATTCTTGTTGTTGTAGGAATTAAAAGAAATCACGCCGTCAAGCAAAGAAATCTCACCTACAGCAATTAAATGTTGCCTTCAAGCAAAGAAATGTCACCTTCATGAAAAGAAATGTCGCCTACATACAATCCAGTCACGCCTTCTTGCAATGAAATCACGCCTTTGAGGAAAGAAATGATGCCTATGAGCTCTGTTTTCACGCCTGCATAACTAAGATTTTCCCACGATCGATAACTTCTGTTCCGTCCCAGAATTCTTTTCGATCGCCTGGAATAAAAGAAATCACACCTGTGATGAAAGAAATCATGCCTCTGCATATTTATCTGTCGCCTATAAAGGTACAGAATGTCACCTATAAAAATGAAATATCACCTCTGCACTTTCCAGCGTCGCCTATAAGCTAGACAGTGTCGCTTTTTGGTTTTTTGTCTTGAGTTGCTTGGGACTATTTTTTTCATTTCTTTTATTACAGCAAAGGTCAAAACAAAATATTGAATGAAACTAAAGGAAAGAACTTAGGTCCTAAGTGTCATTGTTAATTTGAAAATCAAACCAAATCTCGAATGCACTAAAAGAACGAACAACTCTATTCCCTCTCTTGTTTCAGATTTCAAAGCAAGCAAACAAATTCAATCTTGAGTGATCTAAGGGATAAAATAAAGCTTTTTCAAAGTTCCTAAATCAACTCGCTAATCAAATCTTGAATGCACAAAAGGAAAGAACTTGCAACCGTTCAAATCATTTACATTTTGGAGAAAGGAACAAATCAAAATCTAATCACGAGTGTCTTCATTTCAAAGTTCAAACATCACTTAATCAAATTTGGGAAAATGAACAAAATCTGCTTGATGTGCATGTAGGAGTTTTTCAATTCTTGCATAATCCTTGTTAGAGTAAGCAACGTGGAACATCTGAACTTGGACAAGTTCACCTGTTCTGCTTTTAGCGAGGCCTGTCCAAGGAGAAGCGCTTCCTCCTCAGAGAATGACCTCAAACTGGTATCCCCCTCGGTCGGTATACAAATAAGTGAAGACCAAAAGAATCACTTATATCTCCTAATCACCAGGCGTTCGTGCCAAACACGTGTCTGGGGATGGTAAACATTCCTCTCCCCCAGCATTATTGGCAAGGCTCTTAAGTGAGTCATGGATGATCAGCAAAATCGGGTATGGAGACACCATAGAATTATTAGCAAACTGATAAAATAGAGGCTACCCTATCTACATCCGAAAGTATCAAAATCCTTGTGCAAGGACCGATTCCAAGGGGTTTACCGGGTCGCCTCAAGATTACTCACCATTTGTATTCCCTTCTAGGGGATACCAAGCTATGGGCAAGCGATTTTGATACTCACCTTCCTTAGGTAGATCTGTTTGAAGTGCTTGACAGTCAAAGACTCCGTGAAAACACTTGTTGAAACATACACTTTCAAAGCTTTGTCAGAGTCAGTTGTCTTTGTTTGTATCCCGCAGGGTTGCTTTGTCCCTTGCGGAGATTGCTTTGACTTTAACTTTTGCCATTGGAAACCTTTGTCTCAAAATTAGAAGCCTCTTTTCCAAGTGATGCCCAGCAAGAACAAACATCCTAAAGTGAAGTTGCCCAAATCCCAAGCCTATCAAGAGCGAAAAGTTACCAAGAAGAACACCAAGACCTATCAATCCACTATCCAAGCAACCAAAGCCGAAGACAAAACCCAAGCCAGACTTGAGAACATTGCCCATCACGCTCGCATCAAACAGTTCGCCTTCCATTTCCGAGTTAACCATCACTTTGTCAACCTTGAGCTAGAAGATTAGCCAATTCCTTGTTCATTTCTTGTTCCATCTTCGGATCTTGAAACCTTGTCTCAACAGTCCTTCATCCTAGTTTCATTTTAGCTTTCATCTTTGCATCATTAATCAAAACTCTAGTTGCATCTCAAGAACATCATAAAGTGCATTCATCTTCCAGCATTCTAGAATCAATCCTTGTCATTTGCATTATCCCTTTACATAGAGCATTGTCCCTTCACCCTTCAATACCTTTTCCACCAGCATCCCCCCATCAGCTTTCCATATCTTTCCGGTAGATCCATCATCCTTTGTTCCAAATCTAGAGATCCACCAACACTTAGTGTTTACCCTTTTGAGTTGTTTTTCATCCCCTATCCAAGATCAGAGACCATCATCCTTTTTTTGACACAACGTGTTGTCATAAAGAAATCAAACCTTGTCCTTGCATAGCCATCATCTCGAGCAAGAGATTGGAGTGTATTGATAAGAAACTTGTTGACCGAAGATCATCAGTCTATCTTAGGTTGACCCCATCATATCTCTGATCCTCCATTTGGGAAAAATAGCAGCTCATTTGTTGACCACTCAGTAATCTTTCACCAGCTTTCCACCAGCAACCTATCTTTCCTCCACTGTCTTGATCCATATCCGTTCCATCCAGCTTCCATCATCACCATCTTGATCCCTGTCTTTGCATTTGCATCTTAGAAGTCATCATCTTTAGAAGTTCATCAACTTTGCATCCATCAACATCTTTTAGCCAAACATCTTGCATCCATTTAGCACTTGCATCTCCATGCCTGTTGAGACCAGATCTTAGAAAAGAAGAAGCATGAATCCTTATCCACCAACAACCTCATCCGATCCCAACCTTTTCACCAACACCATGATGACCTACGATCTCCAGATCCAAGCCAGTAACCCATGTGAAGATCCAAACATCCCTTCATCCCCGTTGGCAATCCAAGCATTTACAAATCCTCTAGAAAGCCCACTAGCGACCAATGCCCTTGTACCACAACATCAGCAAAGCACGTTTTCCCACTATCTACCAGAAAGTACCTCCATCCCACCATCTCTCTATCCACGCATCCCCATCAAAACTATCCAAGTTCCAGCATAAGCATATTCTCCATTTGTCCAATCATTCCCTGATCCTATCATGCAAACACCCCAAGAGCTTGCCACCATTCCCTTTTTCTTGCAAGGAAGCCTCACCAGTCCCGCAACACAAGCTATAGCACCATCCGCTCCATCTCCTACCCCTTTTGCTTCATCATCTACTATGGCTACCCAAGCCCAAATCCAACGCTTAACCCAAAGTCAGCTTCCACCTCTCACGCAAGTTTTTACACCAAAAGCTTCGCCACCATCCGCAAGTCAAGAAATGCCTTTCACCATCAAAGGAGCACCATCACCCTTCACCCCCCAAGCACTCGTACTTTCTTCTTTGGGGTTAGCACAATCACTTCCCATTCCAACCTCATCTTTCTCTTGGGTGTTTCCTTCATTTTCCTCCTCACAAGCATCCGCTCAACCACAACCTCAACAAGCTCCTTTCTCTCAACCATCATTCGTGTCCCAAGCTCCCGTTGCTCCTACCATTCCATCATCTGCTACAGTGCACCCTAACACAAGCTCTCAGTGGGGCCTTACACAAGAAGAAATGAAGGCATGGGGGATCCCATCTCAATCCCCTACATCTATGGTTGCAAGTCAACAAACCGCCTTCGCCCAAGCAGCACAGCAGCAACTACCCCAACCACCACTGGCTTCAAGCTATTCGTCCCAAATCTCAAATACCTTCCAGCAAGTTCCACCACCTCAACAGCCAACTTTCGATAGCTATCTTACCCCATCACCCTTTGCTTCTAGCTTCCCCACATTTGTTCCACCTCTAAGTAACACAGGCATGCACCCAGCTTATATCAGCCAAACCCAAAGCCAACCTCAGCAACTACCACCATCATACCTAAAAGAAGCATCGTTCCAATAGCCTCCCCCATAGCAACCACATGTCCCTTTTCAGAAAACACCCATCATTCCTCAACAATATCAAGTCCCTTGCTATCAGCCCCAGCAACAAATCCCTATCATCCCCCAGCAACAACAAGTTCCAAATGTCCAATATCAGCAAGTAGTCCTACAACAACTGCCAGTTCAACAACAGCAAGTGGCCCAACAATATCAAGTGGTTCCATATCATTTACCACAATATCCCCCTATGCCACACCAGCAATATCCCCAGCAACCATTGCCCCAAAATCAGTTCCAACCCATTTATCCACAGCAAGCGCCATATCTAGTTCCACAGCTTCCATCACAAACAGAAGTCCCAGTTCCCTCACCACTCAATGCTGAGTGGGAAGCAATGAAAAATGCTCTAAAGGAGCTACAAAGTGGAACAGAGAATAAAACATACAAGTTCGAAGAGGTGTGCTCATATCCCTTCGATCGGTCCATAGTAACTATCCCTTTCCCCAAGCATTTTGAGATGCCCAAGTTTGACAAGTATCAAGGGAAAGGAGATCTAGTAAACCATATCAAAGAGTTCTACATAGCATACCAAGAAGTGGCTTACAGTGATAACTATCTCCTGCGCCTGTTTCCCAAAAGCTTGGGAGGAACTGCTGTTGAGTGGTTTTACAAAATACCACATGGGACAATAAAAACTTTTGCTGAACTCTTTGAGAAGTTCATCACACACTATGCCCATAATATGGAGAATGAGTTGTCCTTGCTAGACCTATGCAACTCAAAGTAGAAAGACAAAGAAAGCCTTACAGAATACTTGCAAAGATGGCAGAATCTTACAACCAGGTTATCATATCAGCAGCCAGAGAAGCATCTAACAAAGATCTTCATTGATAACCTGCATCTAAAGCTATCCCATCACATGCGAATGAACTGTCTCCAGACATACCAAGACATCAAGAGCAAGGGCATAGGCATCGAGAAAGCTCTCCTAGATGAAGGCACTATTCATCATTTCAAGGATGATTCCAAGAACAAACCCAACAATGATAAATCCCATTACTGGAATCGTAACAAGAATGTTGTTACAGATAGAGCCACTGACACTAAGAATATACAATTCATTGTGGCTAGTCCTACACCAGCTCAAACATACCAACCACCACAAGCGCCTATCTATCAGCAACCACCAGCTCCCGCATATCAAGCACCTATTTATCAGCAGCCTCCTCAAGCTCATCAACCACCTGTGCAATAGTATCAGCAGCAATACCAACAGCAATAGCCAGCACGTCAGGGAAATCTTGTTAACGTAGTTAACGTTGCCCCAAGGCAGAACAAACCCAACAATCAGAACAATCCAAAGAGGACTTTCACACCTTTGGGTGATCCTCTGGATCAGATCTTTTATCGGCTAGCCAAGGCAAATATGATCACATATCCGCCCATCCCACAGAAGGATGACAACGCACCAAAGTCTGATTGGTATAAAGAACATGAATACTGTGATTACCATCGTGTGAAGGGGCACACAACATTGAAGTGCATGCGGCTTAAGAACTACATCCAGGATCTCATTGATCGCAAGGAGATCTAGGTCAATGCACCAGCTCAAGCTTCACCCAACGTTGATTTGCAAATATATCAAAATGTGTTCCCTCAACATAATACCGGGAAGAATCAAGCCAATGCCAATCAGCCCCAAAATCATGGTAAAGGCAAGCAAGAAGATCACACAGCGGCCTACATCAACTATGACAAGTATGTCGGATGCATAACTCAAGTTGAGCCCATCCAAGATGAGCCCACCATCAATACCATCCACATCAGAGGGCCGGATCGACAATGTGCTGCAACTACCTGCAGTGGTAGGATAACTATTACCGGTGCTCCTCTGAGGTCAGCTGTTCCTCCAAGGCCAACATCTACTGCATCCATAGCACAGTCCAACACCAGGCTAGCATCAAATGCATGCACAACATAGCATAATGCACCAAGTGCACAATACAATATCATAGAGCATCTTGGGAACATGCCAGCCCAAATATCTATCTTGGATTTGCTCCGCACATCACCCATCCATCAGGAGATCCTAGACAAAGCTCTAAAAGAAGGCCATGTCCCCACGGACATTAACACAACTTAGTTTAAAACTCTTGTGGGACACTTATCAGTAGCATGTGCTTTATCCTTCAAAGAATCTGATATACCAGATGTCACTCCTGACCATACTCTCCCTCTCTGCATTGCTGTCATGGTCAGAGACTTTGCTATCAAACGGGTCCTAGTGGATAATGGCTCAGCCCTCAACTTGTGCACATTAAAATTCATCAAGAAGATCGGGTTCATGGAGGCCGACATACAACATGAGATGATCACTATCAAAGCATATGACAACTTGGAGCATACCTCCGAAGGTACTATCACCTTGCCTATCCAGCTAGGCCCAGCAACGCAAGATACTGTCTGCCACATTGTTGATCTTGACCTACCATTTAATATTCTTCTCGGCCGCCCATGGATCCATTCCATTAAGGCTGTACCATCTACTTACCATTAGTGCATCAAGTTTCCACATCAATGCACTGAGGGTTACCATCCACGCTGATCCTAACCCCTTCGCATACTACCATGCGATGGAAGCATCTTTCTCTCATTCTACTCATTGTCCTAGAACTGATATTGGTACTTCTATTGCTAGCTCATCCCGATCCCATCGCGATCCAGAGACCATCCTCTCTTCCACCTTATCATCTATCAAGATAAACAACCAGGGTTGTGGCGAATCGAAAACATGACTTTTGAGTCTCATGGTACCATCAACAGCAAAGAAATGGATCCAGATATTAACAAATGGTTATACAAAGATCCCCCATCACATGACACACAAATTCTTGAGTACTTCAAAGAGAAATACCCAATCCCCTACAAAAATGTCACAGAACACTATAACTATCAAGGTGGTGGTCTAGGACCACAAGAGGATAGAAATTTGTTTCCTATCATACCATCCCAGAATCCAGAACAGCAAGGACTTGGCTTTAATACCTCTCGCCTGCTTGAACAAGAGCCCAATACCACAACTGCGGGCACTAACATGACCAACGTGAACTTTTCAAATAGCCAGGATGACCTTGTGGAAATTGAAGACATCCCCGAAGAGAAAGACATCCGATCCTACGATGATATCTTTGCCGACGACACCCTCCTGGGGACTTCTGTTCTCCAACAACTCTCCATTAACCTTATAGATCTTCCCCTCACAAACCCTGACCTCATAGATTGGGACCAACCATGCATTGCACACATCGATGAGTTCCAAAATGCACAAGCACTCCTAGAATTGATGGGGGCATCAGGTCTAGCAAGCAATCAGGATCCAACATCAACCTCTGTTTATCAGCTTCACCCAAAAGGATATTTTGGGGAAGAGGCAAGCTTTAGTCACAAAAATGAAATAGCAAAAGAACATCATGAGTCTTTATGTGAAAACCCCCTTGGGGCACATTCTGATTCCAAAATAGTAAAAATAAAGGGCGTATCTTCTAGTGAAAACTTGGCAATACAAGCGCTAGAAGATGAAGGCTTGCCTCTTCCCCCAATCCAAGATTATAGACCAGAGCAATCTCCAATCATCATAGAAGAGACCAAGCCTATCAACTTGGGAATAGAAGAATGTCCAAGGATCACCTACATTGCAGTCAACCTAACAGAAGGAGAAGAAATGGCTCTCAGCGCCTTGCTCAAGGAATCAGTCATCAACTTTGCATGGTCATACGCCCACATGCCTGGGCTTGATCCAAACCTTGTTGTTCATCATCTATCAGTAAATCCAAACGTCAAGCCAGTGAAGCAGAAGCTAAGGAAAATGCATCCAAAGGTAGCATTGCTCGTCAAAGCAGAGCTTGAGAAGCTCCTCCAAGCTAAGATCATCAGAACAATTGACTATTCAGAGTGGATCTCTAACATGGTGTTAGTCACAAAGCCTTCTGGCGACATCAAAATCTGTACTGATTTTAGGGACTTGAACAAGGCATGCCCTAAGGATGACTTCCCATTGCCAAACATAGACATGCTTGTAGACCTCACAGCGGGTCATGAGATGCTATCACTCATGGATGGCTTTTCCGGCTACAACCAAATTCATATAGCGGAAGTAGATCAACATAAAATAGCATTCACAACCCCATGGGGTACCTTCTGCTACAACATGATGCCATTTGGGCTAAAGAATGTAGGAGCAACATATCAGCAAGCAATGATAGCCATTTTTCATGACATGATCCACAAGATCCTTGAAGACTATGTGGATGATATCCTTGCAAAATCCAAAACAAGAGATGAGCACCTCAACATCCTAGAGCGTGTATTTGATCATCTGCAACATTATGGCTTAAAGTTAAATCCTAAGAAATGTGTCTTTGGCGTAACATCTGGCAAGCTTCTAGGCTTCATCGTCTCTCAACGAGGCTTAGAGATCGATCCTAAAAAGGTAAAAGCAATAACGGAGATGCCTCCACCAAGAAATCTCAAACAGCTCAGAAGCCTACAGGGCAAGCTTCAATCAATTCAGTGATTCATCTCTCAGCTAGCAGATAAGTGTCAACCCTTCTCACATCTCTTATGCAAAGACACTAGCTTTAAATGGGATCCCATACGTCAAAGAAGCTTTGATAAGCTCAAGGAGTATCTAGCTAATGCTCCGATCCTTGTACCACCAGTTCCAGGATGCCCACTCATCCTTTACATCTCAACAACAACTACAACACTAGGGGCACTCCTAGCACAGCATGATGATGAAAATAGAGAACGAGCTATCTACTACATCAGTCGCACTCTTGTGGGCTATGAGCTTAACTATTCACCCATGGAGAAAGCATGCCTAGCAGTGGTCTTCGCCACTCAAAAACTTAGACATTACATGCTTAGCCACACAATCAAGCTCATATCAAAGGTGGACCCTCTTAAGTATCTGTTATCAAGGACAACCCTCATAGGCTGTATGGCAAAATGGGTCATGTTACTCAGCGAATTTGACATTCAGTATGTAGATCGCAAAGCAATCAAAGGGAAAGTCATTGCCGATCAACTAGCAGAAGTACCACTGGTGGATGCCTATCCACTAATCATGGAATTCCCTGATGAACATCTATGTATGATCAAAGAATAATCCATGTGGCACCTATACTTTGATGGTTCCAACACATCCCATAGCTCTGGGGCAGGAATCCTATTCGTCACACCTCAAGGTGACTATATTCCAAAATCATTCAAGTTGGGATTCCCCTGTACCAAAAACATTGCAGAATATGAGGCACTCATCTTAGGTCTCAAAACATCTATCCAATGGAACATCACAGAACTACAAGTCTTTGGAGATTCACAGCTCATTATCAAGCAAGTCCTTGATGAGTATCAGACAAAGGATGACAAATTGCTACCCTACAAGCAACTGGTGGATAAACTAAAAGAGCATTTCCTACATCTACAATTCAATCAGATCCCAAGGCTTCAAAACAAAGCAGCAGATGCAATGGCAACCATTGGATCCTTATTGGAAATCCCACGTGATGCAACACAATATGAATTTCTAGTCGAGCAGCTACACTTGCCAGCTTATGAGAACACCGATGCAAACATGGTGTGTGTCTTGGTTGGTCCCCAATCCCCATGGTACCATGACATCCATGCATATCTAAAAAATGGTATCATATCTCCCCATCTCACCAATAACCAACGCCAAAACCTTATTCGTAGAGCTTCCCGCTACACTCTTGTAGCCAACACCCTATATCATCGTGGGTATCACAATGTCCTATCTAGATGTTTAGATTCAAACGAGGCCGTCCTGGCCTTACAAGAAGTTCACGCTGGAATTTGTGGTGCCCACATGAGTGGCATGGTTCTAGCAAAGTAGCTGCTTAGAGTTGGATATTATTGGCCAACAATGGAACATGATGCGTGTGAATTTGTCAAGAAATGTCTCCCATGTCAACAGCATGCCAATTTGATACATGCACCAGCACAGGATCTACAGCCTATTGCACCACCGTGGCCTTTTTCATGTTGGGGCCTCGACCTCGTTGGCTTGATCACCCCCCTCTCTTCGAATGGACACAAGTATATCATAACAACCATAGAGTACTTTACCAAATGGGTTGAAGCGATTCCGCTCACCCTTACTACTGGCATCCAAATATCCAAGTTCATCCTCTATCATATCATTTGTCGCTTCGGCATACCATCTACCATCTTCATAGACCATGGCACACCTTTTGAAAACCAGCATGTGGATGATCTATGTGCCAGACTCCACATCCATCACCATTTCTCCAGTCCATATTTCCCTCAAGGAAATGGCCAAGCTGAAGCAACTAACAAAACTCTTTTGAAACTTCTCAAAAAGGTTGTCAATGATTCTGGTCGTGACTGGCACCTCCAAATTAATCCTGCCCTCTAGGCCTATCGTACTTCTTATCGCACTCCCACAGGCACCACCCCATACTTCCTTGTATATGGTGCTGAAGTTGTTCTACCGATCGAGGTTGAGCTCCCATCCTTGCACATCTCCATGAAGAACTATACAACTGATGAAGACTATCGTGTGGCCCAGCTCACACAGCTAGATCTGCTAGATGAAAAGAGACAACAAGCCTACGATCACCTGGTTGCATACCAGAATCGAATCAAAAGGAGTTATAACAAAAAGGTCCATCCTAGACAATTCTAGGTCAGTGACATGGTCCTTAAAGAAAATCATAAGGTCCTAGCAAATAGAGAAAAGAAAGGCAAGTTTGAGCCTACTTGGTTGGGCCCCTATGTTGTCACCGCATCCTTTGGCTTGGGAGCCTATCAGCTATCAACACCAGAAGGTGAGCCCTTGAATGATCCTATCAACATCATCCATCTAAAGAGGTTCTATGCCTGAACCTGATCCTGCACATATTTGAAAATCCAAAAACATTCAAAAAAGCAAAAAAGCAAAAAAGCAAAAAAGTTAAAAAAAAAAGAGAGAGAAAAGAGAAAGAGAAAATAAATCATCCAACGGTGAAAACTTGGCAATTCAAGCACCTTGGACAAGTATGTTGGTGAAAACCTGGCAAATAGGCACCAACATAATAAACTGAGCTATTTCTCTATTCAGTTGTCCTTTCAGCTACCATCCTCTTCCTCCATCCATAATCTCTTAATAGATCTCCCAACAGTTCCATCTCCCCTATTCTCCAAGCATTCAGCATCCATCTTCCTCCAACTCATCTGTAATCCATATCCTATTCCAAAGCTTTGTACCATATTTTGTACCATATCCTTATCCCTTTCCTGTACAGTGCAATCCTCCCTGTATTTATCCTTCTTGTCTCTGTCCTAGTGAGAGTCCCGCCGAGTGTGATCTTCCTATCCCCAATCCTGAGCTTCTGTACATATCCCTTGTGCATATCATTCCTCCTTGTTGTACATAACCTTTGTCCATCCTGCAGCAGCATTTGATCAAATATCTTGTCCCATCCCCAGCCTCAGAAAACTTTTAGTCCCACTCGGGCCTTGTGCTTCAGCAACATCAATTGTCGACTTATCCTTGCTCATCCTGATTATTCCTTGAACTTCAGCTTTTGCCAGCGAACAACTACACTTATTCTCTCACCAACCCATGGGTCCTTGAGGATATATCATTCCTCCTGTCTGACCTAATCTTCCATCCTAGTCCTTGAGGATATATCGTTCCTCCTGTCCGACCAATCTTCCCACCATCAATCAAACCTAATCTCTCTCCTTGGCAAAGGATGTCTTTTTGGAGTTATCATTTTGATCTTGGGTTTTGTCCTTTTGATCTTGTTAATCTTTTTTGGCTTCTCATTATCCCACCAGGGTCACCACGATTCATTATATCACGGTGTGCTATGTGTGCGGATAATCTGGGGCAAGGTCTTTTGATCTTTCACTTCTGCCTGTGAGTCAGTTGTGTGTTTGTGGTTCCTTCAGCATCAGTTTCACCATGTCGCCTCTGTGCTTCATGTGTGATGTTGGGGCAACCCTGTGTGTTTATTTAGCATCAGTCCTCATTAGTCCTCTGCGATGTTGTTGACAGGCCTCGTGATCCCAGTATCCTTGGCAGGTCTCTAACATAGCTATATTAAATCTAGGTTGTGCACTCCCGTTTGCACTTGGAGCTATCTGGTCCCTTGCATTTATCATATAGATTAATCTTGCATCTTTGCATATAGCTGCATCTTGCATCTTGCATTTATCATCTCACTCTGCGTTCATCCACCTTTTGCTTATAGAAGTGAGGTTATTTATCTCCCCTTTTTTCCTAGGCCCTTCCTTCCTCATCCCAATAGGGCACTCTTTGTCTTCTTGCTGTCCCAGGGCATAATCTCTCTTCCTTCCTCATCCCGCTAGGCACACTCTGTCCCAAGGCGTAACCCCTCTTTCTCCTTGTCCCACCGGGGCATGTATCCTCTTTCTTCCAATCCTCCCGCGTGTCATACCCTCTTCTTCTGATTCTAGCCTTGGCATCTTGTTTTCTTGTCTTTGACGCCATGCCACTTTCGGCATCGCATCAAAGAGGGGCAAAATGTAGACACCAAAAAATCCTTCAGAAAATAAATTATTTTTATTTTCTGAAAATCCTTGATGACATCATCATTTATTAATTAATTATTTATTTAATTAATTTATTTATTTTATGGCATTAAATCCCTCTCTCTTAATTAAAAATCTTTAATTAAGGAATCTAGCCTAAAAATGTCATTTGGACATTATCCCTAATTTATTAATTATTTAATTAATAAATTGACCAAAAAACTTCAAAAATAAATTAATTTATTTTTTATCCCAAAGTTGGCCAAAATTCTAAAGAGCACTAAACTCTTCTAGAAAGTCCTAAACCTTCCTCTAAATGGGTCAAATCCCTAATCTAGTCCCTTCAAACCCTAAGCTTAGATATTTAATATTTATTAAATTTACCTTTAATAAATATCTAAATCTCACCAAAAGCCACTTGCCCATCCCTTTCTCCTAATCCCTTTTCTAATCTTGTCACATTCCATTAGCAAAAGGTTTACCAAAACTTATGCTAACCTCCTCTTAGTCATCCTTTTTGGTCAACAAAGAGGGACACCTCTTTGGCCACCTCTTCAAATGCATTTAAGAGTTTCTTAAGCCTTCTTGGCCACCTCTTCAAATGCATTTAAGACCTTCTTATCCCTTCCTTGCCACCTCTTGGCCTTGGGCACATTTACCAAATTGTGCACATGCCCTCAAACTTTCAACTCAATCCTCCCTTGACACTTGTCAGGACACTTGTCCTTGACTCAACCCTAACCTTAGCCCTAACTCTGACTCATCCTTTTAAACCAAGCCCTTCCCTTTTCCTATAAATACCCTCACTTCCTAAGGAAAATCATCTTTCAACTTTCAAACTCAATAGCAAAGTTATAATGTCATTTTCATTCTAGCATAAGCATAAACTCATCATTTTAGATCATTTCCAAGCTTAAATCACATCTAAATTAGCTTAATTGGATTAACATAGATTCATTTCTTGTTTCAATCTTAGTTCATCTTTAAGCTTTGCACATTTGTGTGATCTTGAGGCCTTTGAGGCAAAATAGGTTCCTCATACCTATTTTGTGTCATTTTGGGTCTTCTTGATCCTCAAATCATCCTAATTTGCATGCTCCAAGTGGTTGAGTTTGCACACCCACATCCATCTATATCCAAGCATATCAAATGGTGCATGGGCGCATCTGTTTTAGGCTTAAACTAAGGTGGCTTTGATTTTAGTTTGTTTACCATTAAATTTGATTTGATTATATGCTATGACGTTTGTTTGTCTTTGGCCTTCAAAACAGGTTTAGGTGCACACTCAAATCCTAGTCTACATACAAAACATATGTCATTCTCAAATTTCTGAACTAATTCCCTCAGAATTTTGCTTCTCTTATGCATTTTAGACTGAAACTCTTTGAAGTATGCATTAAACTCTACATTCAATGTATCTCCTAAATTATTCATCATTTCACTAATTTGTTTTGTTATCAGTACATCTGGTATCCAATTTACTTTACCGATGCTGGGTACATACTTTTGTAGATAGAAAAATATGCATGCAAGTAGAGATCTAAACTTACATGTGTTAGATTTCTTTTTCCTTATGGTCTTCATATTCTCCTAAAGTTGATGAAATAGTACCTCAGCAAGATCAACCTAGTGACCTTTTACTACAATTTTGTGTGCCATGTCTACTATGTTGTAGGGTACGTTGTTGAGTCTGCTCGATTGAAATAACTTGTACTTGATCACATGTGCTACAAATTTGACTACTAGGTCCTTGATTATCAAAATCTTCAATGCCTAATCATCCCATTGTTCTCCAATAAATTTCTCAACATCCAATCATGATGAACTATGGAAAGCCTTAGCTTTGCTGGTTGTAGGGAGCCTAGTAACCCTACTTATCATTTTCTTGTTGACCTCAATCGGTTTATCCAGCTAGAATTTGTCATCGTGATACCTCCTCAAAATGATTTTAATCCAATCCAATTTAAATGATTGCGGAAAGTGTATAAAACATGATAACCCTGATTCCTCAATCTTGTAATCTGATTTCATCTTTCCATCAGGGCCACAGAGTTGTTGATATGATGCAACAGTTTCAAAATCTCCAACTTCTCTGATTTTGCAGTGAATATAAGACCTTATGTCTTCTGTCAGTAAAACCCTTTCTGGTATGCTCAAAAAGGTCCCCATTGTATCTATTTGTGCTATGACCTTGGGATGTGGCTTAAACTTTGGTTCATCAAAATTTTCCCTAACAAATAGATTAACTTCCTCCTCAACACTTTGAGTTTTTCTTGCAGACAAGATAGATGCCATAAATTGATTCTAGGGTTTTGGCAAGTAGTAGGATAAGAAGTGTTTGATCATAGATGAACTTACTTGGTATTGTGAAGAGTGATGTCGGTTTGATCTAACATAGCCTTGAATCCTTCTGAAAATCTTTTAGCTCAAACTCTACTCTTTGAATTCTTTGCTCTTCAAAATCACATTGTAAAAATGAACTCTATTTTCATGTATTTATAGACTTTTCGATGTTCCCGCTCAAACTTTTATGCAATAAATGCTTGATCTAACTTTCAGTACAAAACAACTATCAACTTGGTGACAACTAAAATTTTCATCCGCTCGATTAACATAGAATTTCTTCATCGATTGATACATGTGCTCTGTTAATCTTAGATAGTGATTACCGACAGGTAACCAACTCTCAGTCTCTCTTTTATCGACTGTATAACATTGTTAACTCATGAAAACTAAACCAAAGTGCATCTTTATTCATGTTGATTTGGTATAAGAACATTATGCATAAGGAACTATATGTAAAATGTGATCTTTTGAAATTTCAGTCCCATACATACCTATTTCACTTTAAGTGGAGGTACCGATGTCACCCAATCTAGTGGACAAGGTTTCACCGACAACAATACTTGACTCAGCATTCTCATTAGATGCCTTCTTCCACATAGTGTTCCTTAACTTCATGATATTTTTAATAGTATATCAACTTTCAAATATATGGTTTTCATCTGGTGCTTGGTCTTTGCAATTCTTGCTTAAATGACCAATCTTATGGCAGTGCATACAAGCCATCCTAGTGTTTGTCCAGTTTATTGATTGTCCAATCTGATTCTTTCTATAATAGTTTGCTGCAATGTGTCCATATCTACCACATACAACATAGTTAGTCCATGTATTATAATCCCAAACATAAGAGTTACCTTGTCTCTTTAGTTGATATGGCATGTGTTGTGGTTTCTCCTTAGGTGTCTAGAATTGCTTCATTTTTGCCTTATAGTCTCATGCAGTGTGTCCATGCTTGTTACAAGTATAGAATATTTTATCCATAGTGGTATTGTTAGAAATATCATTTTGCTTAGCTCTACACTCATATGCAGGATTACCAAACTTACCATAGTAATAACAATATCCATTAAACTTAGGAGTGACAGGAGGTTTACCTTGTGCTCTGCTTCTACACACATTAGATGTATGTCCCGATTTTCCACAATGATAACATGCCAACACTTTAAGTTTTTGATTTTGACTGATGTTGATTTGTTCATCTTGTTGTGATGAGTCTCCTTCACTAGTGTAGCCTATACCAGCTTTACTTCCAAATCTTCTCTGATTAGTTAAAAAGTCATCAATCTTCTTGGAGCTGTCCTTAACAAGTTTCTTCATTTCATTTTGCTGCTATTGATTTTTCACTTCATTTCTTAGTTTCTCATTCTCTTCTCTGAGTCTTGCAACATCTTCTAGTTTTCTTGATAATTTTGCATTCACTTGATTTACCTCTTGATTCACAGTCATCACTTGATTAGTTACATGGAAATGTCAGTCAGTGAGTCTTTGTATCTCACTCTCTTTAGTTTGAAGTTGTTCACTCATCTATCTTCGGTCATCTATTGCAAGGTTTCTTTCTTGCTCAACTTGTTTTTCTTTGTTCATTGTCTCTACCATTCTCACCATCTAAGATTCTTGACCGATTTGTAGTGCTTTCGCTTGATCAGTTAAATATTGATTCTTTTCAAATAGAATAGTGATTATGCTTTCAGATCCATCAGAGATGCTTCCATAACTAGATCCAATATGATCGAATATGTCATGAATAGGTTCTTCATGGTAACTAATCTCATTCTATAGTATAGCTAGGTTCTTCCTTTCATCCATTAATTTCTTCAGTCCTTCCTTAGCGTGCTTATACTATTCCACAAACATTTGCATTTGTATCTTTTGATTCTCAATAGTCTTGTCAAGCTTGTATCTCTCCATGACTTAGATCTTTACCCTTTAGTGGTTAAACTATTCAATAAGAGAACTGCGTCCTGATACCAATTGTTGGAATTAGGAGAGATAGGTACTAAAAGGGGAGGGGTGAATCAGTGCCTTCAAAAACTTCACTTGTAAACCTTTCAGATCTATAATAGTAAACAGTGATAACTGACCCAAAACAACTTGAATCTAATTGCATGAATCAATCATCCATTTAACTTAAGTAAGTAAACAACATGAAATCAATATCACAATCACATGACACAAGTATTTTGGTAATGCAAAAACCCTCGTTAGAAGGTAAAAACTATGGTGGGGATGACACCCACAAATTCTTCACTACTGTAGATAGAAAAGGTTTGCCTGTTAGGGCTACAAGTTTTTATCACTTCTAGTGATCTCACCCTGTTAGGAGTGACATGTTAGATCGGCTAGATCTACCTAGTTATAGGATTTTAAAAAAACTAATGAAGTGTGTACTTAGTGAAGAGATTTACATAAGACTGTTAAGTTTACTCTGTTAAGAGATTTTATCCAAAAACTCTATTACAATTGTTAGAAAGCAATAGGTAGTTATCTGCTATTTGACAACTCAATTGTCTGATATAGATCTATAAGCTCTCATAAAATATCACCTTACTTGTGATGAATCTCTGCTCTGAACTACTCGGTAGCCTCTGTTGATTCTTCTCAATTTGAATTCCTCTGTACTCAGTTCTGCTCTATTAATTGATAGACTTGAAGATAGGCAATTTCTTCAGGTGCTCCGTGATTCATATATCAGCTCACACCAAAAATGATGTGAACACACAAATATATAGTGTTCTTTTTTTTCTACTTCAACAAAATTAGGTTACACAATAGTCATAACCCTAAGATCTATGGTGTACAATAATAACCTAGATCATCTATTACAAAAGATATACATTGTATTTAATGAATATCATTACATTAAATGTTCCTCGATCTTGGTAAAACATTTTACAAACTATTATAACCATTTGCATAGAGGAATGTTCCATTCTTGATTACTATGTTTTTTCCTATGATCCTTGATAAACATTGTTTAAACTGATCGGTGTATAGTGCAATGCTTGGTGTTTACTGTCTATCAATGTTGGTGTCTACTGGTGTTCAGTAAACTATCTGCTGCTTGGCATATAGGCTTTACCCACTAGTCTATTCTGCTTTATGTTATCGATTAGCTCAATGTAAGTGACCGACCAATATCTTTACACACCTTAGGTACTAATGACAACCTTAAAATCTCAATAGAGATAACACCACCTCTGTCAGATCTTAAGCATTTCAGTTCCTTACCAGTTTCTTTCTCTACTTTTTCTTTATACCATTTAAACATTTTAAATGCCTCTGATTTTTCTTTTAAGAAAATCACAGTCATCAATCTAGTATAATCATCAACAAACAAAATGAAGTATCTATCTCTATAATAGCTCCATGTTCTCATGAGACCACATAGGTCAGTGTGAACTAGATCCAAAATTTTCTTTGTTGAGTAATCTTTTCTCTTAAAACTAGATCTTGTCATCTTACCTTTCTGACATTGATGACACATTACATGATCCGGCTTTGTTAGGCTAGGCAGACCTCTAACCTTTTTATTTTTACTTATTTTGATCATGTTGTCAAAGTTTACATGGCATAAAATTTTATGCCATAGCCATGCATCCTCATCTTTCATCATTAAACAAGATGACTTATCATTATCAAGATAAAATAAGTTACCTTTCTTTTGTGCTCCTGTTCCAACAAGTTTTCCTCTTTCATCAAATATCTTCACTATCTTGCTCTCAAAAGCTACACGGTGACCTGAATTGTTAAGTTGTGCCACACTTAGCAAATTCTAATTTAGTCCTTCTACCCAATAAGAATTATCACATTTTATTTTATCGTTTATTAGTAAGGATCCATTTCCTCTAACCATATAAGGTGTATCATTGCTCATTTTTACAAATCCTCCATTATATTGGTCAAGATGATCAAATTTTTCTTCATCACCAGTCATGTGATGGGTACAACCACTATCAATGATCCATGTATCATTTTTATTAACCTTAGAGATAAGATTTGTCTCTACATACCTTTCTTCTTCCTCAGAATCATCCTTCATTGCAACAAACACTACTTCCACATCATCATCTGCATAGGTCTCGGTATCATTCTCTTCAGCAATATAACATACCTTCTTGTCTTTATCATCATTTTCCTTGTTGTCTCTATTGTAGTGTTGGTAAATCCTATTGTTTCTTCTCCCATAGCTTCCTTCACTAGATCGATCCTTGTTTCTATCATCTTCTTTCCTATTTGGACATCTAGTAGCAATATGACCAACTTATTTGTAGTTAAAACATGCTAAAGGTAATTTACCTCTATATCTACCTTTTCCTTTAGGTAAAATCCTAGCCATAAGAGCTTCAAGCTCATCAAGATCATCATTACTATTACTATCATTATCATCATTATTTCTTCTACTACTATATTTACCAATCTTCAGAGAAGTCATGAAAGTAGACTCAATAGATGGTACAATACTATTATCAAAGTTATCAAGTTCAAAAGTTGTAAGCTTACCGATCAGACTATCAAGAGTGAGAGTACTGCTAGGTGTAGATCTCATTTCATGTATTGTAGATATTCTAATAGCATAAACAGACAATAGGGTTCTCAGAATTTTTCTTACCACTGTTTCTTCAGAAATGACACCACCAGATCCTCTGATAGCATTAACTACTTCCTTTATTTGGTTTGTGTACTACACTATATTCTCTTGTTCTTTCATTTTCATATCATCGAATCTTCCTCTTAAACTTTCAACTCTGGCTCTTCTAACATTTGCATCACCACTGTAAACTAGAGTAAGTTTATCTCACTTGTCCTTCGAGATAGCACAATCCTTGACATCTTCAAATTTGACATCTATAAGAGGAGAAACAATCTCCATCATGCTAACATTGTGCTCATGTCTATCTCTTAACTGGTCAAGAGTCAAAGGTCCTGTAGGTGGTGCTAAGTAGCCATTCTCCAATAGAGTGAGGGAAGAATTCCCAATTCCAGATATATGTAGTTTCATTTGGCTTTTCCATATTGTGAAATTATCCTTGTTCAGCTTTGGCACATCCCTCTTATACATTTTATGATCTTTCTACTAAAGTCCTTAAAATTCTATTCCAAGCAACCAATGCTCTAATACCAATTGTTAGAATAACTAAGAGGGGGGTGAATCAATTATCCATAGTCCCAAATACAAAATGTAAAACTTCTAAACAAATTTAGCTTAATCTGTAGCTCGGTAAACAATAATACTAAACTGTCTGTGCATTTTACTAATTAACAGTTAATTGTTCATAGTGATTTTTGACCAAACCAGATATGCAATATTTAAAGTATGACAATCAAACAATCACCACAATAAACACATAACATGAGAGATTTAATGTGGAAACCTTGCAAAGGTAAAAACTGCCTAGGACTGGTAACCCAAAATATTTTCACTCTTCTAAAGTGAGCTCAGTGAGGAGCCAACCCTGTTAAAGGTTATAAAACACATTGTAAGGTGTGACCTTGTTAGAGGATTTAACACTAACCATTATCATCCAACTAGCATACACTATGGGGTTGATAGGGTAGCAAATGTACATTCTATGAATGACATTAAAAGACTTTCAAGTCTACTCAGTTAAGAGATTTATCTGATTACAATGGTTAAACTATAATAGAAGGTGATCTGAATAGAATAAAATTTGATTTGCAGATGTTTAGATCTATTCTTAAGCTCATAAAATCCTCTAATCAATATTTTTATTCAATTCATTAACATTTAGTAACTTACTATCCCATTGGTAAATATTCTCTGATGCTCAGTTAACTCAGTAGTTCAGTTCTGCTTTAACCAGTATGATCAGGCATGCATGAAGCTTGTTCACGCGATATCTCTGTAGTTATCTTCCTTTGGCATATGTTTCATTGTGAAACCCTAGTCTCTTAAATAGACAAGTAAACGATTTTCTTTTCATCCATCAAATTTTTCCACTTAATCACCTTCATTAATTTTTCCGCTTAAACCTTCCTCGGTAGATGTGTTTCAATTCCGTTCTTTAGATCTTCCTTGAATTTTTCTAGCTATTGATCTTATAATAGACTTTGTCTTTTCACTCTGATTATTAGGTACTTTATAGCTCATCAATTTTTTCAGCTAAACTAATCATTTAGTTTCTTTTTCCATACTTGGTTAACAAAGACATGTGTCGGTGAACACAAGCTCAGTTTATACTATGTTCGGTATACACTACACTGCTCGGTGTATACTGGAATGCTTCATTAACCGACCACATTGATTTGTAACATTTTTATTCTATCTCTATAAGAGATTAATGTAACATAATCAAGTCAACCATATGAAGTCATAGACTCTGTTAGTCCATTTTCCTGTTAATGCAAAATCCTGTGAAAATGGCCTATCTTCCTTGCAGTTTTTTGTTAAGTTATCCCACCCTGCTGCATAGTTTTGATTTGCAAAGAAAATCCACTTGATTTCATGTTGTGTGCTCTTAGCCCTATTTTCTTCCATGTGTCACCTTGCTTCAGTCCAGACTACATCTCCTAAATCACAAAATCCAGAAATTTATTCAAGTTTTGAGGTCTGTAGGAAATAATTTCAAAATCTACCTTAGTGTCGAAAACAGACAGTGTTTTTGAAAATCCACTATGTTTTCGGTCTGTGTGAAAACCTTCATTTTTTTCAACCTTGTGCCTTCTAGCTTTTGTGTGCTTATCTTTTGGTGTCAGAAACCTTGTGTGTTTTTGATCTTTTCCATCGAAAACTCTGTGTGTTTTTTACCTCATAGTTTCTTGTTTGCCAGCGTTTCCTATGTGCACAAGTGCGATTGGTTGGTGGGCCTAGTGTCAGAAGGGGAGCAGGGGTGCATGTTCTGATTGGTTGTCCCATGATCGCATGTTAGAGTTTTCTACCATGCGACCAATTCCTTCCTTACATGTGGGGCCCAATGGTGGTTGCTATTTGGTGGTCCTGTTGGTGGTGATGTGGTAGTTTATAGTTGGTTGTCACATAATCGCATGTCAAAGTTTTTTAACATATGATCATGTGACCAGTTGACACGTGTCCCTAGGGCCTGGTGGTAGGTGGCAATGTGGCATCCACGGTGGTGGGCCCAAGTTTTCAAAGTTCTTAAAATGATTGGTTGTCGCATGATCGCATGTCAGAGTTTTTTGACATGCGACCATGTGACAAGGCTCCTTCCTTGCGCATGGGGCCCATCGGCAGAGTGGCAGTCATCCCGCTATGTTTTGGTTGGTCTGTGTGGTCTGATGTGGTAGTTTCTTGATACTGGCATGTAAGGTTTGTGATTGGTCGATAGGGTGCTGAGGTGGATGTGCTTGGTGGGACCGTTACTTAATGACTAGTAGCGGTGGTGGTTATGCTGGCGGTTACGGTTTGCAGGTTGTCGCATGTTCACATAGCCCCTCTCTGAGCTATGTGATCATGCGACTAACCACCAAACATCATGGTTGCAGAGTTCTAAGGTGGGCCCACGATGCCAGTCTTGCCGACGTGCCAGTTTTTGGTTGGTTGTCTGACTATTGACTGGATCGAGGACCTTTCAAGGGGTTTGTGATCAACTGTTGACCACGGCTAAGTGATTATAGTCGCATGATCGTAGGGGTGAATAAAGTGTCTTACAATCATGTGACCAGGCCTAAATGTAAATCAGGTTTCTTTTATGGGCCACCCAATTTGACAGGAAAGCATGATATCAGTGATTGTGATTTAAAGGTTGACCGGTTTGCCGTTGGTGCCAAATTTTAAATGTCTTTGCAGTGGGTTTGCAGTGGCATGAAGTACCAAAATTTATGGTTTCAATGGCCTGATTACTGATCAATTTGGTGGGATCTGTGGTTGCAGTGTGGTCTAGGTTGCCATGGGTGATTGCTTGCAGATGTTTTGCCGTGTGGGGGAGGACAGTTTCTTGGCTCGAGGTGTATTTGCAGGTGGGTGAAAGGACTATTTGGCATGACAAATTCTTGGTCCTTGGTTCATTTCTAGAGGATTGGCATAAATGTGGATCATTCTTGGATCTGAGTGCCTGGTCTTCTTTTCTCTGCATTGAATTTTTGGCTATCTCTGGTTAGTTTAGTGGCTGAAAGCTATACCCTAGCTATCTGTAGCTTGTTGCAACCCGTTTTGGGTTCCAATGGTAGCTAGTGGTATAAAGTGTCAAAATTTTCACTTGTTTAGGGTTCCATTCTATTTGGTTCTTGTGTGAAGTAGTAAACTCTATCGCATTGTAGGAGGCTGAATAGAATTTCTTTGCATCTTTTGCAGGTTATTGAAGTGGTAGTCTCATTTCTGGTATAGACATGTACATGACTCATCATACTTAATACAATTGTTTCAAACTTTCAAGTCTCTCCTTGGTGTCAGTCTTATGAGTTTTGGATTTTCTGATCCATTGCATTGGGTAACCTTTGTATGTGTTCTATTCTTTAGTTCTTGATCTAGGATCAAGTGAAATATACTTTAGATAGGGCATAGATTCAATTTGGTTGTCTACAGAAGGATCTTATAAGTAGTGGATGGGCTGAAATAGTTATATTTATGGCTATGAGTCTTTGACAATAGTTGGATCATGTTTCTATACTTGCATTTGATGATTTTCCTAATGGATAATGGCACTGATCAAGGAATAGTACATTTAGTTGAGTTCAGTGTTTGATGGGTTTGGGCTATTTTCTACATCTTTATATATCAATACCATTTTCATGTTGGTGGTAGTAGTAGGAGTTCCTCTCTAGTCTTGAGACTCATTCTATGCAAATAGGGTTGTTTTTATATGAATTGGCTTCATTGGGGTACAGGTTACCTAAAGGGGTTTGAAGGCTATTCCACACTAATCTATCTGTAGGCCTTTTATTCACCAAAAGGATGGCATGAGTCTGCAGATAAGGTAATACCCACCTGAGTGAATGTGGAGCTCAAAGAAGGAGGATTTCTCTCTATCCTCATCAATTGGATTATTTTTCTTGTCAAGCTTGAGTGCCTAACCTGTGATTCAAGCCCAACCATTTGATTCAAGTTTGGTCCTGCAAGAAAAAGCTCCAACAAGATGGCGACTCTACTGGGGATACATGTGTAAATTGTTGTTTGTAACGTACCCATGAGTCATGCCTTTTCAAAATGTGGGAAAAGAGTTAAATGTTTTGGATCTGAAGGTCCCTTTTTAGATCTACAAGTTGTATGTACCTGGATTTGTTGTTTGAAACTTATTTGCAAAATTGTGACTCTGTTGTGGAGAGCTCAAAAAAGTTAAAGGCACTGAAAGTGCAAATTAAGTAAAGAAAAACATTCCTCCTAAGGAGGTGGCGACTCTATATTTGGAAGAACCTGAGATCTGAAGTTTTCTTTTAGATCTTAGCTAGAAAAAGTCAAGACAGCCACAACAAAAGGAGGTGTTCCAGGTATTTTTCCTTTTTCCTGTTTTCTTAAAAAATTTGAGATAGAACATGGTCCTTATCCAGTGATTAAGTCACTAATGAGAGGATAGTGAAGTTTGTGCACACTTAGCTCTTAAAAGTTAGTTGACAAATTTTTCGGTTAAGTGTGTAGTGGTTTCAAAGGAGTTTTGAAATTAAGTTTCAAGAATTTCAGTGATAAATGATTTTACTCCTTTGAAAAGATTTGTTAAGTCATGGGTGTTAAAGGAAATTTTTGCATAAGAGGTTACCCCGCTATGAATTTTGTTGGTATACCTGGTTACCCAAACTCCATTCCCCTAAATGTTATAAAATTTTTACCGAAGTTCAGTGGGGAAAACTTTGAGTCTGCCTATCAACATGCTAGAAATTTTTCAGATCTAATGTGTGACTATGATGTTGAGCATGAAGATGTGATAATGAGATTATTCATTCGGTCATTGATAGGAGATGCAAGAGAGTGGCTCTCATGTTTGCCAGATAATGACATCTCTTCATGGGATGATTTAGTTGCAAGTTTCTTAGTCCGATTTGCTAAAAAGGTGAATGACTTTGACATGCTTAAGGCCCTTATGGATATACAAATGGAGGAAGATGAATTGGTTCTAGTTTCAATGCCAGATTTATCAAGACATCGGAAAATATCCCTGGGAAGTGCAGGCCAAGTGATGATATCTGTTTGATCATCTACTTGAATGCTTTTGATAAGAATTTGAATTTTGACTTAAGGGATAAGGAACCACTAACTTTGTATCAGGCTTTTCAGTTTGCAATGGATATTGAATCTAATTGGAGATATCATGTTGTAAGAAGACCACATGTTGCTGCTAATTTTCATTCTCAAAATGTGGTAGATAATAGGAAAAGGGATGCACTAAAAGGTTTAGAGCCATATTGGCATATTCTTGTCCCTGTTAGTGATGTGCCTCAGTTTTCTAAATAGGATGTGATCCATGATCATGTAAAGGAAAGTAACTTATAGCCACATCTTGCATCACTTGAAGAAGAAGATTGCATTGTAATTGAAGCTTGTGTGGATGATGAACTTATTGCTGATGTATAGCCAGCTGAAACTCAATATGATGAATGATTGTATGCATGGCGTTTGCAGTGAATTGAAGAACTGGAGTTAGCTCTTGCCATTAATGGTAAGAAACTTGAAGAACTAGAGGTGTGTAGATCCATGGGTAGAGAACTTTCTTAGTCCAATGAATGTGTACCTTTAGATTATGACAATGAACCGGATAGCTGTCTATCAGAAGAGTGTTATGCTGAAAGTGTATCAGATGAAGGTATGATTAGTAATGTTTGTAATTAGTCTTTTGCTGATGATGAATGTTCATCTGATGAAGTGGGTAGTTCCGGTTCAAATGATGATAGCCGGGTAGCATTTTTGCATGAATTGAATGAGGATAGGTGGTATCAATGTGAGTATGATTCTTTTGATACCAATCATGAGTCTACAAGTGTGATGAATTTGAACCAACAAGGGTTTGTTGATAAACATCACTCAAGTTGTGAATCTGAAGGTAAGTTTCTTTTTAAAGATAAGAACATGTATGGAGATGTTAGTAGGATCCCACTTTCAGATTTATATGTGCCAGTGATTGAAGGTTTTTTAGTGGAGACCTATTTTTTAGTGGAGACCTAGGGAGATGAAAGTATGGCCCAAAGTCTATTAAGTAGTGAAGAGATTTCAGCACTCTTGGCTGATGAATTCCAGAGGTATGCCCCTATCATGGACCTTGATTTGAAGCTCCCCTATGGTATATCCTTTGACACTGATAATGAGGCCAATGTCCAAAGTGATCAAGTTGACCCATGTACATTACAGTTCCCCTCATGTAGTGACTCTATAGAAGAAGAGGTAGAAGGACATGACAGTGTGTTGTCCTGTCATCAAGATTACAATGATGAACAAGTCTCTTATTCATATTCCTTTCCTTTTCCTACCAAATATGATACTGAATGTGATAGTGTTGAAGAATTTGTTTTCAATAGTTGGGAAAAAAATTATTTTGATAGAAATAATGATGAAGATTAGTTTTTCCCTTGTCACATAATTTTTAAAGGAGACCTTCATTTGGTTCATGATTCAGTTAGTGAAGACATCATGGAGGAACCATGTTGTTTAGTGGCTGAGGCAATATGTGAAGGTGAATCAGAGGATCCAGGTCCTTCTCAGCCAGGTATTTTTGATGTAATGAATGATGCTCCATATGTTTTATTTTTTGATGCATTACTAGATCAATTTTTTGTTGCTAGTCATCACCAAGAAATAAGTGATGTTCCCTACTGCTTGGAATTTGAACATAAATGTAATAGCCATGGTTGGAAGAACATGGGTAGTGATCAGTACATTTTCAATTTTCAGCCCATGAATATTCATGTATGTTGTCAGCAAGGTGATCAAGATAACTTCAAGTGTCTGGCCACATATGTAGATGAAAATCAGATCTTTGATTTAGGAGGGTCACTAGTTTTCTTTTGGTGGCCTGGGGCCACTAAATAAAATTTTAAAATTTTTGTAAATATTTTGTAAATTATTCTTTCCCTTTCCTATTCTGTGTTTCTTTCCTGGTTCGGTTGCTAGTTTTTGAGGTCCTTTTTGTTGTTGTTCTTAGGGTGATCTACTCTCCCAGTGATCTAAATTCTTTCCATGCCTACAAGAGCCATGCATCCCCAAAAAGAGCCACTGTTAGCCCATTTTCCTGTAATAGCTAATTTCCTTAGAAAATGGTTTGCACTTGCAAAAAGTTTCATGGTCTCATCTATTTTCCTCTGGTCTCTGTAGTTATTTTCATGCCTCTGGCCTAAACCCTTGGGAAATATTCAAAAATCTAGCCATTGGTATAAAAAACCCTAAGTCCACCCTGGCCCTATCCTTTTTTTAAGTTACTTTTTCAGGCCACTTAGATTTCTTTTAAGCATGTGTGCATTTCCATCTCTCAGTCAGTCGGCAATTTGCTAAGTCTCCCAGCAGGTGGCTTTACCTTTTAACAATTGTGCGATTGAGTATTCACATAATATCTCATTATCTAGTAGTTACCGGTAAACTTTATGCGATCCCATGAGTGGCTTATTTCTTTTTCAGTCGCTGATTTGAGAAATGGTGGCCCCTCTTTATAAATGATGATACATGTGGACCGGTTGTCAGATATGTGCTAATGTGGTAGCTTGTTATTGGTCAAGCACAGTGATTTGTAATATTGTCATGCAGACCCGGTATCTCAGTCTGAAGATTCAAGATTGACAGCTGGCATAGAAGCACAAGGAATCTTCTAAGTCTATGAGATCTTGCATCAGTTGTCCGATCTCCCAGAGTATTAAGGCCAGCGAAAGGTGAGTCCGAGGTGCCACGTAGTGATGATGTGCTTAGTGTTCATTGGTCCATGAAGTGGTGCATTGGCAGTTGTTAGTGAGACCTAGTTTTTGAATGTGTCAGAGGGTCCTGACACTGTCAGTCAATTGACGACGGGCACATGATCTTATCAAATTTGTTAGAGGCTTCAGATCATGTGCCATCCATTGATTCAATCTTTTTTAGAGGGGATAAAGTGCAGTGGGTCCACATGCCAGGTTTACTAATATGGAAAACTATGATTGGTCCACGTAGTAATGAGTTGGATTATGACAGTGGGGCCAAGGATTCCCAGGCTTTAATGGTTCTGACATGTCAGAGCATCAACGGTTGGTGTGTAATCTGATGGGTTTTTTCTGACACATGCAAACTTAAGATAGCCATCGATCTTCTTGTGCGGGCCCAGTTGAATTTCATAGTGGTCTTAGTGGTTTGGATAAATAAGGTTAGCAGCCTGACAAAATTCAATGCCTTTCACTCATTCACGAAATGAAATGGCGGTGATCCAAAATGATTGGTGATTCAGTAAAGGAAGGTCGTGTGATCGCTAAATATTTTAGCAGTGACTTAGAATGTTCTATGAACTAGCAAAAGCCTTTTGTCACCAGTTCGCCATATGTAACCAGGGTAGGTTAGATCTCCTTTGTTCGCTAAGTCATGTGGTTAAGTGGTGAGTTAATATTTCACTTCATGAATAGGAAATGCCTTGTCACGTGTTCGCTTGAGGTAAACCTGAGGTGTCTGGTTGGCTTAAGATCATAAAGGATCGCGAAATAGAGAGATCTAACAGTTGCGATATAAAGTTGGCCCAAATTTATATTATGACTGCTGATTCACTATTGGCACTTGGATGTAGCTGTTTATTTTCAAATTTGAATTTCTGAGGGTTTCTCAGTGATAGAAAGGACCAAAATTGAATGTTTTCATGGCTAGATTTGATTTGTTTAGTGGCGTTTGCTATTGCAGTGTGGTCTAGGGTGTTATTTGATCATCTACAAGGGTTTGTACCATGTGGTTTTGTGCTCGAGGCATGTTGTAGGTGATTGAAAGGGTTGACATTTTGGATGTTTTGATGGTCCTTAGTACATTCTCAGAGATTTCTCATGAATGGGGATCATTTTTGGATCTGATCACCAAGGTTTTCATCCCCTACAATAAATTTTTGACTAATTTAGGTTGCTTTAGTGGGTGAAACCCTAACCATAGTTGTCTGAAGCTTGTTGCATCCTAGCCTGTTTAGGATTCCTAGGCAGCTAGTGGTATATATGGTTGAATTTTTTATTTTGTAAGGGTTCCTTCTTCTGCAAATTTGAGGAGAACTGGTTCCATGAAGGGTCCTTTTCCTGTAGATTTTCTCTACTTCTCTACTTGTAGGGTGTTCTTTCTTCCTTTGTTGGCTCAGAGAATATGATATGTATTATAATTGGTTTGTCTTATGTATGAGGATTTGATATACTCTTACTGTTATCAAACTATCTCCATTTGAATTCTGAATTCATTAATCATACATCAAGGGTGTTTGATTTTTCTATTTGCATTGCCTATGTGTTTGCAAGTGCAGTTGTCTTCATAGAGATAACTGATTTAGGATTAGTTTTCATGTATGTATGAGCTGAGGTGTCAAAGATATGTCATGCTTGTCTTCTAGTGGATGCTGGTTAATGTATTGTCTATTTATAGGTCTCTTCTAAGGGGAGGGTTAAAATATTTTGGATGGGTAATAACATACTTGAATACACAAGTTGGTTGTTAAAGTGAGGTTTGGTCATGGTGTGTGATTGATGTTAGGCATCAAAACATTGAGTACAATGTCTTCTTGTTTCATAGCTTTCTCTTGCAATAGGGTATTTGACTCTATGGCCCATTGGATAAGGCATTGGTCTATGAGAGACTTAGGGTATCTTAGGGGTCCTTTCAGCCCAACATACATCAATCAAATCAAATACCTTTCCCTTTCATGTTGGTAGTAGTAATAGGAGGCTCTCTCTAGTCTTTAGACTCATTCTATGCAAGTAGGGCTATTGCATGTGAATTGGCTTCATTGGGGTACAAGTTACTTGAAGGGGTTTGAAGATTATTCCACAATAATCTATCTGTAGGCCTATGGTTTATCATGAGGTGTCTTGAGTGTGCAAATAAGGCAATACCCACCTGAGTGATGTGGAGCTCAAAGAAGAAGGAGGATGTTCTCTATCCTCATCAATTGGACTATTTTCTTGTCAAACTTGAGTGCTTACCCTGAGATCCAAGCCCATCTATTGATTCAAGTTTGGTCCTACAAGAAGAAGATCCAACACATCATATTCATGCTAAGTCTAAGAGAGAATGATCAGAAGGTTCAATATTAGGAAGATACAAAGAGTAGTTGCATAGATAGTGAATGACAGAGAAGAATAGTGCAAGCAGTCGACTGTTGGCATTTTGATTTTTGGTTACATTATTATGTTATAAAGGCTATGCACCTATTGTAATTAGGTTGCTGAAATGTAATTATGTTTGTTTATAAACACGCTTGAGCAAATTCAATTGGAAGCATTGTATGTAATTGGTTAAAGGGCCGACCCAGTTATTTGTTTTGTATGCGCATATAAATATGAGATGCACCCATTGTAGTTGGTAGGAAAGTTGTTATAGATTTGAGATAAGCATAGAAAAAGTATACACAGAGTTGATAAGATGTATTAGAGCTTTGTAAGATGTCAAAGCATCAATGCATCAAAGGAACTGATCAGACAAGTCTTGTCACAGTGATAGTTCATCCAGCAGATATAGTGTGTATCTGAGATCAAAAGGTTGTAGCCTTCCCCACTTTAGAAATGAGTTGTAGGACAGTGAGTCCACACCCCTAACAGGGTTTATTGTAAAAGACCCCTGATAGGGTCCAATCCTTGACAAGGTCTACTATACTAAACATATTGTAAATAAACTCCTAACAGGGTTAAGGATCTTCTAACAAGGATCATAAAACACTAGTACATAATATTAGTGGGTGTCAATTCCCACTGGGGTTTTTACCTATTTGGGTTTCCCTATAACCATATTGGTGTTATGTGTTGATTTCATGTTTCAAGTTTATGTGGATGTTCATTTTAGTATTTAAGTATTCAAGTTCAGTTTAAGATTCAGTAGAAAGATAAATTACAGTGAATATTGATTCACCCCCCCCCCCCTCACATTGTTCCCATTCCTAACAATTGGTATCAAAGGTTTGGTCCTCAGCAAAGAATTTTAACCACTTGAGGAGATCATGGACAAAGCCAAAATGAAACATCTAAAAAGAAATCTTGAAGATGCTCTTGAATACCTAGATAGATCTGAAAAAGAAATTGAAGAACTTAAAGAAAAAGTCAGTAATGCTCAAGTAGTCATCAAAAGGCTAAGAAAAGATTTAAAAGAATGCTCTACCAGTGATTTAGGGATTATGATAAAAAAGCTCAGTGAATAAAATTCATGTCTAAAAGAATAGATTGAAGAATTAGATGATAACCTGACTAACAATTAGGAAGTCTATAGCAAGGAACTATACAAAGATAAGACCTTTCAATGGTTATTGTTATTCATGCAATAAATTTGGTCATAGAGCTATGAATTGTAAGACACGTTAGAAGAACAAGACTCAACATAACTAGAGAAATCAGAATCAGCCAAATGTAAGAAGTTCTCAGAATGTTACATGTCAAATATGTAACTCTAATGGTCACTTTGCAAGACAATGTAAAATGGTGACCCATGTCAATGCGCTGAGAAATATAAGGCCTCCAGTCATTTGTCACTCTTGTAACAAGGCTGGACACATCTCAAAGTTTTGTAGATCAAGGACGCAAGGTTAGGAAAGCCCTAAAAATCTTGAAGAACCAATATTGGATACTGAAGGAGAAGTCAAGTTTTTGAAAGCTTCAGAGGGTGTGAGCTTGATTTTGTTAGAGACAAAGAAGGATAAGGTTCATGACAATGTATTGGATGCATCCATAGTGGACACACCCTCTACATCAGGATAAATGGCCCTTAGGGTCATAGGGGGAGCTAATTTAGCTCTAGACCCCTATGTGGCCAGTATACTCACCCTCAGAGTATGCACCTTTGGACTTAAGCTTTTGGAGACTAGCAGAACCTATGTGCAAGAGCACACAAGCTGATTGTTTATAGAATAAAAGTTGGAAATTTTCAGGGACAACCTAGTTTACACAACAAGCATTAATGGCGGAATTCCTACTTTAAAGTACACAAAAGTTTGTAGATCTCTCATTGAATTTTAATTCAGAGTGATTAGAGAGTAGAAGAGCCCTAGCATTTGATTGTGAAGGATTAAAGATTGATTCATCAATGATTTGCAGTGCATTTTATTGGTTGTGGGAACCCTAGTTTGTCACGCTGATTCAGAAGACTTTAAAGATCATTTGGAAAGTAATTTACAAGTGATGGCTACTCCTATTTTATTTGATGTTGTGGAGAAGAAAAGATATGTATTAAGGAGGCACCCGTTCAAATCCACATTGGATGACCTAGAAGGGGCATTCTCCTACATGCCTATGGGTGTTATGCATGTCAAAGACATTAGAGCATACATATATTGTAAGAAAGAACTAGTAGGATTGGATAGAATAAGAGCACACATGGAAAAAATGTTAAAACTCGATAAAACCTTCATGGATGAGTATGCGCAGTGGAATAATCATCCTATAGTTGAATATGTGACTGCATATGAGTTTTATGAGTCTGAATGGATAAAGATTCTACTTAGCAGGATTCATGATGACCTATTTTGAATAGGTGAAGTGCCAGTCAAGATTACAGGTGACCTAATTCATGAGATGATAGGCCTCTCAAAGATAGGTGTCATTCTTCCAACGGGAAAGGATGTAAGAAAACTTGTTGAGAAAACATGCAAGTCAAGAAGTGATAGGCGTAGAATGACTATAGATCCTATTGAGTAAGATGACATCAAATTGATGTCCATGATATTGGAATATTGGTTCAAACACACCAATAGGGTGAACAGTGTGTCCATGGCCGCAATTCTTGCAACAATAAGACTTGTGAAAGAAAATGGAGAGTTTAATTTGTCTGAGATCTTGCACACATAGTTAATAGACAACATTAAGGCCATCAAGCATGACAAGACCAAGATATTTAGGTTTGGGTTCTTAATTACCTATATGTACTTCCATATTGTTGGAAAAGTGTCTGATTTGTATCTAGACAAATCTATTCCCACAATACCATAGATATCTCTCAAGGAATGTACTAAGAGTACATTGAAGGACTACATGACACTAGAATTGAATACATTTAGAGTCAAAATGTAGATGAGATAGATATTTTCAGATAAGATAGTTGAAAAATACAAGGATACTATTTGTTTCATGGTTGAGACTGACACAACATGCATGGAGGTTTTTGAACCAAGGACAAAGTGGATTCATCCACTTGGATATGAGGTTGAGGAACCAATCTTAGAAGCTTATGCTCAAGTTCTATTTTCAGCACCTAAGGACTCCAATGAACCTAGATGGGGAACTTATGAAGAGAAAACAAGAGAAGTAGATGCTATATTAAACAACGTAGCAACAAAAAGAAAAATTGCCAAGGTTACTTCAGAGATATTGAGAATCCATGGTGTATCACAAGAAGACTTAACAAAGAAAGGGAAGAGAAGATTTCTTTGGAATTAGAGAGTGCAATAGCAACAAAGACAAAATTTGAGGAGCCAAAGTTGAAGAAGGTAAAAATTAAGGAATCTGATGTTCAGAAGGGTAAAATTGATGTTACTCCTTTTATGCCCAAGGAAAGAATTGACCTTACGCTTAACTAATTCAATTAAGAAATCAAAGTATCATTATGAAATTGGTATCCATCATTCAAACATCTAACTGGAACCGATTGATGATAAAAAATTCCTTTCAATTGAGCAATCATGCAGTTGGTTTTAAGAATCTTATGAATCTATTATCAGATAGACTCTTTACTATCTCTCTTTATTGGGACTTTATTTCATGGGCTTTCTTTCCTGAAATTTTCCATGTACTAAATGTATTTCATAAGACTCCTAACAGAGTCCATCCTTTCACAAGGAATATTCATATTAGTGCATCTTTTGTGGGCATCATTCCCACCAGGGTTTACTCTTTGATCAAGAGGTTACCCATTGAGCTAAGTCATGAGAACTCTTGTGAATGTATTTTCTAAAACAATGTCTTTGGACATTGAGTTGTTGTTGACATAGTCATGAAATTTCTATCATTGATGTCAATGGAGGAGAAGAGCACATGAAAAACCCTATGTACCATCTATTGGAAAGAACTTAATAGGATAACGAAGCAAGATTTGATTGATGAAGAAGATTTGAAGAACTTTCAGAGTATCAGTGTAGCAGTGCAGTAGTATTGGATTTTTGGAACATTGGATATTTTTCATCTATGTTTCCATCAATTCCAATGGGGGAGATTGTTAGGAATGAATGCTAGATGTTGGCAGTCATTCTGTAGTAGTTGTTGTTGCATTCATGACTATGATTGTCATTGATGTCAACACAGTGATCTTCTGGAGACTAGCAGAGAAGCAGATGATGTTTTGATTCATGCACATGGGATATTGAAGTTGGAGCTATGTGATGTTGATGTTATACTCTTTTATATGTTATTTTTCTATGGTTAAGAGTGTAGATAGTAATTCATTGATTCATGAAAGTAATGAGTATTTTGGTAAAAGCAGTATTCAGGCAGTGTTCCTGAGTAGCGGTTTGTGGAAATTAGATGATATCTCCTAATCAGGATGGAATCTAGTTTTGCACAATTAAAGGAAAGTTTGAGACACATTGATGGTGATGTGGTTCACAACACAAACTTCTAGGTCACATGAGTAAAGAGTTATTGCATCTGGAAGCTGACAGTTTTGTGTAATTTTGATGTAGCGTATGGAAACTTTTATTTTGAAATTGTGTGCCGACTCATTTGTAATTATTTGAGCGTGGTATAAAGGAAGGAAATTTTTTCCCTTATTTTATGTAGTTGTAATATGAAAGAAGTGTGAGCATGGTTTTGGTTACATGCAAATATAAGAATGAAGTGAAGAAAAGAGTCTAAGAGGTTGTGAAAGAGAAATTGTGAAGGAAGACATGCGAAGTATAGAGATCTAGAATTGAGATCTGATGTAGCAATGAGTGCAGTTTGGCATAGTAAGGAGGTAACATATTTCATATTATTCTGCTAAATAATATTAAGGTTATTTGGACAGTGAGTTCAGTGATCTTACCCTGAAGCTGTTTGGGCAGTGGGTCCTTCTGTCTTCCATAACTCTTAACAAGGTTAGAATCTTTTAACAGGGATTCAAAATCTCCTAATAGGGATTTATATGTACTAAATGTATTTCATAAGACTCCTAATAGAGTCCATCCTCTCACAAGGAATATTCATATTAGTGCATCTTTTGTGGGCATCATTCCCACTGGGGTTTACTGTTTGATCAAGAGGTTCCCTAGTCAACATATCTTGTGTTATTGTGTCATTGTGTATGAATATCTTTATATGGTTAGTAATTGCATTGCTTACATGGCTAAATGCTGTTGAAGATGATAAAAGTTATAATTATCTGATAACTGATTCACCCCCCCCCCTCTCAATTATCTTGGCAGACTTTACTTTCTAACAATTGGTATCAAAGCTGAGTCATGAGGACTCTTGTGAATGTATTTTTTGAAACAGTGTCTTTGGACATTGAGTTGTTGTTGACATAGTGATGAAATTTCTGTCATTTGAAAATGGAATGTTAGTTATAGTTATTTTTATTGATGACATTATTTTTGGAGGAGAAGATGAAGCTAGTGACAAATTTGCTGATGAAATGAAAATAGAATTTGAAATGAGCATGATTGGTGAGATGAAATACTTTTTGGGATTATAGATAACATAGAACAGTGATGGTATCTTTGTTAGCCAGACAAAGTACTTGAATGATTTGCTGAAAAGATTTGGAATGGAAAATTGTAAACTAGTTGGAACACCTATGGTTAAAGGACACAAACTATCAAGCAAAGATGAAACACCAGTAGTTGATTAGAAGTAATACAGATCCATGATTGGAGGATTGCAGTACTTGGGTATGTGCAAGATCATGAGGGGCTAAAAAGTGGCGATGTCAGCTCAAAACTTTGACAATGTAGCTGATGACTTTTTTTTCACCTGAATTTGATAAAATGAAAAGGGTATCTTAAGGAGATTATCATCTTTCTATCGATATTATTGCTGTCAAATTTTCAACTCGGTAAGTAATTATTAGTTATTTTCTAATTGAGCTACCTCTAAAGTGCTGATTTATATACTGATTGAAAAATTAATATAACTTTCAGATGGTATAACATTTTTGAAATCTGAAAAATGTGTCACATTCTATGGTTCGCCTACTATAAGGAAAAAAAAATAATTTTGAATTTTGTAAAGTTTTGAATGAGTTAAGGTGGTCAGACATGGGATTTTTTTTATTCTGAAAACTTTGTAGCAAATAATTCATAATTAAATGTTTTTTTAGAATAAAATTACAAAAAATATGTGTCACATCTGGGCATGAGTCTACTACTTATATATAAAATTTTATAATAAAATATTATCATTTGATTATGATTAAGGTGGTCAGACATACACCTACTTCTTATCTTTTTCCTAAAATTTTTGTACTGCTGCATTGAAATCTATACTTTTCACCAATCATACTAACTTTTTCTCAAAAAAGACCTAGTAGTTTAGAAACTACATTCAATTTTCTATAGATTCCATTCTTACAACTTTTTGATATTAGGTTCATAGCTAGTTGAAATTTTCACGTCAAGTTGACTAACCCTGATTTGCTGATTTCTCATTGCCACTTAAGGGCATAGTTTGGCCCCTCATGATCTTGCACATACCCACTTAACACACACTTGACCGGATATACAACATTCAGTTGGCATGGTAGCAAGATTTCAAGCTGAACCTAAAGAGTCATGTTAGGGATTTTTCTTGTGGGTCAAACTTGGCAAGGACATTGACTTGATTCTCAGTAAAAAGGTTTCCAAGTTTGCAAGAAAAGCCTAATTGAAGAGGATTGGATAAGATCCTCCTTAAGCTTTGAGCTCCACAGGACTCAGGTAGGTATTGCCTACAAATAGATTACTATCTTTCAAGTAAACTATGGAATGGTTGATTAGGTCTTCATTGTCATGCTATTCAGTTTATTAAAGATACTTTTGTGGGAGATAATACTGAAAATAGATGAGAACAAACTATTGCAGGATATGACTAATGAAACTCATAGGATGATAACATGAACAATGGCATAAGGGTGATGAGTCCTTTTTATGAGTGAAACTCAAGGAAGGCTAACCTTTGATTCAATCTTCAACGAATCAGCAACTATGGACTATAAAATATTAGGGACAGTCATATTTTTTAGGTACACGAACATGAAATGAAATGGTTTTGGTAATGATGGATTTTTGTTTGGTGACTGAAAGGTGTTTGGATAACAGAGATTAGATCAATGCCTAATCCTTTGGGAAAAGAGTCTAACATAAATCAATAGAAGAATTTCTAGGAAATACAGTGATATGCCTTACAAACCACATATAATTTGGATAGAATGCCTTACAAACTATCTCCTCAATCTAGGTTTGCTACCATCAAGATCTTCCACAGATGTATTTATTCTCTGAAATTGCACATAAGGATTTAATTCTTTCCTTGAAAGAAACTCATGCAACAATTAGATAGCTGCCTTACAACTAGTATGTTCCAAATGCCTTACAAATAGAGATATACAAGAATAAACACAAAGCAAAGAGACAATAACAGAACCAAGGTAGAAATTATATTGTATTTCATGGAAGGGTATAAATACATACAAATAAAATCTTTACTCAAGATCATAGGATCAACAATCTGCTCTGCAAAGTTTGTATTATTAGCATTCAACCATCAAGAATATGGAACCAGAGAATAGAATCCCTTGGATTGCCAAAGATTGGAACCAGGAACCAAAAAGATAGGAAAACCAAAAAACTAGGAGACCCAAGAAGTTTTGGAACCCTTACAAAATTAGGACTTTTACTACTTATACCACTAGCTATCTTGGAATCCCAATAGGTTAGGATGCAACAAGCTTCATATAGTCATGGTTAGGGTTTCACCCACTAAATCAACCAATATCAATCAGTAATAAATGCCAGGGGAGAAAACCAAGCAACCTGGACAAACAGACCCAAAATTGATCTTCATCAATGAAAATCCTCTGATTTGTACTGAAGATCATGCAAACACCATGCCTTTTCAGTCTGTTTACACACCTGCAACACACCTCAAGCTTTACCTATGTCCATTTCATGATGGTACAGGCATCTGCAAACAATCATCAACCCTCTGGACCACCCTGCAATAGTCAGCACAACAACTTCATCAAATCCTACTACAAAAGCCATAAATTTTTGTTCTTTCTATTGCTGAGAAACCCTCTGCAAATTTGAATTTTAATTTCAACGGCTATTTCTAGGTGCCAGTAGCAAATCAGCTATCGCTATTTAAATCTGAGCTATCTTTATATCGTGACCATTAGATCTCTTTACTTCCCAGGCTTTATGTTTTTAACTCAACCAGATACCCTGGGTTACCCCTAGTGACCATGCGACAAGGCTTTTTTCCTATTCGTGAGATGAAAAATTAACTCACCATTTAACTCTACGACCTAGCGAACAAAGGGAAACATTTAACCATGGTTTCTTATTTGGAAAACTAGTGACAAAAGGTCTTTTCCTGTTCGCAGGACATTTAAAGTCATCACTAAAACTTATAGCGACCACACGGCCTTCCTTCCCTAAATTGCCAAACCTTTCAGAAGTCTGCTACTTTTCCTCATCAATGAGCGAACAACTTTGAAACTTGTCAGAGCCGCTAAGAATTTTGTCAGAAGTGCTAGACTCCTAGACCCCACCTGGGCCCACCTTATGACACTTGCCACCATGTTACTTGCTACTCATGCTTGATCATCTCTGACATAGGACCCACATGCCAAAGCATTTTGAAAATGAACGGCGGGTGTAAGATCTCACAGCTCTGACACCTTCCATGAGAACTCACCCTGACCATGGATTTTTTCCCCATCACCAATCCTTCTGACAACTGCCCCACTCTGCAGTATTCCTCACCATCCTCTAGCTCATCTAATAAGAACACAACTCCATAGTGACACATGGCAATCAGTCCCACTATCCCCGGCTAACCTTAACCTTCTATCAATTTGGTGAACACGTGACCAAAGAAACCCTTCACCCATTCTTGAGAACTTTGAGAGCACCACTAGAAAATTTAGTGACTCCATGAACACTGTTCACCAAACTATCGAGTCTTTAGACATTTTGCCAAAATATCACATGAAGCAGCGAACAGAGCATACCTTTATCAGAACTACCAAAAAGATTGACAAACCTACCGGGCCCACATCAAGAAGATCAATGGTCGTCTGAAGATCACAAAGGCATTCAAGATTCCATTAGATTACACACTCATTGTTAGATTGAGAATCTTACCCTGGCCTGACATCTCTCTGATAGGAAATGAAATCAATGGTCGGCGCTTAATCTCAAGCCTTTGACAAATTTGATAAGAACTTATGCCATTCGTCAATTGAATAACAAGGTCAGGTCCCTATGACACATCTAGAAACTAGGTCCCACTGAAAACCTCCACCTCATTAATACATGGACCAATCATAGCTTGCCATATCATGCACACGTAGCAGTGGACCCATCGAAAGAAATGATTACATCACGAAGCAGAATCAACGGTTATCATAAAATTGCAAAGCTCTGACAAATCTCTTGCACCTTTATGACAACTGTTGGATTGAGAATGTTGTCAAAGAGATGGGCCCAAGAAAGATTAAGCCAAGACATAGGAAAAATTAAGGCGCTGACCTAGGGAAAATTAATGCCAGAAGACTTAGGAATATACCTCGTAGGGTGCATGAAAACTTAGGAAAATAAAGGCCACTAGGGAAATAAAAATTAATGCACGTTCCTTTATGAAATTTTAAGTGGCCTGAAAAGTAACATGAAATTAGAACAGGGCCAAGGGTAATTAGGGTTTTTGAACACAATGGCTACATTTTGAATTTCAAACAAGGGTTTTAGCCAGAAAATAGGGAAAACCAAGTTGCAAAGACTGGAAGAAAAATGGGAGGGCCATGAAAATTTGCAGGTGCCAATAGTGGCTCTATCTGATGATGTTGAAACACAACTTTTAACAAGAACCACATGACTCTAGGATGTAGACCAAAAACTACTAACCTAAGATAGGGAAAGAAATACACAACCTGAAAGGAACAAACCTGTATAGAAATTTACTAGGTATTTACACATGCATGATAATCAAAAACTTAACTAAAGAAGGGCTTCACAAATTTCCCATGCACTAGAAATTCAAAAACTTCACCATCCATATTCTTCAGAAAGTAGGAATCCTTCCCAAAACTATCATGAATCACAAAAGGACCAAGCCACAGTGATTCAAATTTCTTATGCTTCCCTTTATCTTCTGCCCTCACATTCCATTGAAGTACCAAATTATCAACCTTGAATTTTTTGGTAGTTGTTATTTTGTCAAATAAGTACTTCACCTTCTATTGCAACTTGACATTACTCATTTGACTTTCTTTTCTCTATTCATCTAACTCAGTCAACTGCATAATTCTATTCTACATTGGCTCTATGACATCTAACTCCTCATCCTAAATAAACTGATAAATTGGAATTAGATTATTTATAGGTAGCCTTGATTGCAAACCATAAACAAGCTCAAAGGGAGACTTCCCAGTGGCTCTTTTCACTGTAATCTTGTCTGCCCATAAAGCCAATCTCAACTTGGAATGCCAAGCTCTCTTATTCTTTTCAAGTGTCTTCTTTAAGATTGTCAGGATGCTTTTATTGCTAGACTCAACCTGTCCATTTGCCTAAGGATGATAAGGAGATGAATAGGAAGTGATGATTCCATTATCATTACAAAAATCCTTAAACTCATTTGATCTGAAACACATTACATTATCTGTAATCAACTTCACAGGAACACCAAATTTGGTCAAAATATTGTAAAGTAGGAAATCAATCACCACTTTACTTGTTGCCCTCTTTGTAGGAATAGCCTCTATCAACTTTGTGAAATAGTGAGTTTCAACAAGTATATAACTATGTCCTCCACTAGATTTCTTAGCAAACTCATCTATGAAATCCAAGCCCCACATGGCAAATGGTGCTTCAGCAACTATTGGGTTTAATGACAATGCTCTCGAGTACTTTAATTTTGAAGCAAACCTCTGGCAAGCTTCACATTTCCTGACATACTAAAATGAATCCTTAAACACTATAGGCCATTAATAACCTACCCTTAAAACCTTGTGAGTAGTAGTCCTTGCTGAAAAATGACCTCCACAAACACCAGCATGCATTTCATTTAAAACCTTCTCTGCCTAATATCTGTCAAGACAAAACAACAAGACTCCATCTCTACTTTTCCAATACAAGTCTCCTTGCAGCAATGTATACTTCTGAGCTTGCAATTTCAAGGACCTCTTTTGATTATCTATCATATAGTCTGGGCATCTAGTATTCTTTATGAAATAGACAATATCGGCATATTCTGGTTGCAATTCAATACTTGTGATTGTCATATCTGGAGTTCCTTCATTATTTACTTGGGCTAGGTCCATATTTTCTTCAGTCATCAATTTTTCCAGACCTTGTCCTCTTACCAACTTATGAATGTGGATTTCTAAATTGAATTCTTGAATTTTAGTAATACACTTGCATCTCTTACCAGTAACTTCAGATTGAGTAAGAACATCCTTTACTGCTGAATGTGGGACATATGCAACAACCTTCACACACACTAGATAAGGCCTAAAAGATTTGACTAATTTTACCAATGCATATGCCTACTTCTCCATCATCTCATAATTCAACTCAGCAGCCTGCAAGGATTTGCTAAAAAATGCAATTGGATGCTCAAAACCTTCATTGTCCTTTTGCAATAGAACTACAACAATGGTGTGAAATGATGCAAAAGAGAACAATAAAAAAGGCTTGGTATAGTTAGGAGATCTAAGCACAAGTGCTTGTTGGACCACATCCTTAATTTTCTCAAATGCAGCCTGAGCCTCTATAGTCCATTGAAACTTCACATCCTTTTTTAACAACTTTATTATAGGCTTGACAATTTCAGCAAAATTTGCAATGAATCTCCTAAAAAAATTGATCTCCCCTAGAAAGGACTACACCCCCTTGAGATTTTTTGGTGCAGACACCTTCCTGATTGCTTCAACTCTCTCTGGATCAATTCTTATTCCATCTTTTGATACAATATGTCCTAGAAGCTTTCCCTCTTTGACTGCAAAATTACATTTTTTAGGATTCAGGGACACACCATACTCCAGAGCTTTGACAAAAATCTTTTCTAAGTGCGAACAATGATCATGAGCCTTCTTTGAATAAGCCATTAGGTCATCTTGATACACAACCATAAACAAGTCTATGTACTCTTTGAAAGCAACATCCATGGCCCTTTGGAAAGTTGCTCCAGCATTTCTGAGACCAAATGGCATTCTGACATAAACATAGGTTCCCCAAGGTGTGGTGAATGAAGTTTTGAATTGTTTAGATTCTTTCACCAACACCTAGTTATATCTAGAGAAGCCATCCATCATAAACAATAACTCACAACCAGTGACTTTGTGCAACATTGCCTCCATATTAGGCAGTGAATAATTATCTTTTAATGATGCAACATTCAAATTTCTAAAGTCCACACACAATCTAATGTCACCATTCTTCTTTCTAACTGGGACTAAATTAGACACCCAAGTTGAATACCTTATAGGTTGAATTATTCCTGTATCACTCAACTTGACTGGCTCCTGCTACATCTTAGGAGCCAACAATGGGTTAATGGGCCTTTGCTTTTGTCTGAATGGTTTGACATCTTTCTTTAATGGGATTTCATGTTGGAAAAGGTCCTCTCTATAGGCTTTTAGGTCATCATAAGACCATGCAAACACATGCTTGTACCTTCTCAATAATTTTATCAAATTATCTTTCAATTGAGTGGTTAATCCTTTTCCAATATAGACCATTTGTGGAGCACTATGTGATCCCAAATTCACTTCCTCCAGATCTTCTACATTAGCATTACTTATTTTTGACATAAGATCATTTTGGCTACTATACAATGCTTTTAACTTAGTTAAGCCTTTAGGAATACTATTTGATTTTAGTTGGATCACCTCATTTCCCATGATCATGTCCTTGCCTTCAATTTCCTTGACCAAAGTGTTGTAGTCTATAGGTTGATCCTCATATATGTCAAGACATTGAATAAATATTAGGATGTCATGATCATCCTCAAAGACCTGCCAATTGTAAATATTATCTTCAACAACTAGTCTACTTTTTACTTCAAGAATTGATGCTCCAAACAAAGTTGAATCATCCCTTTTTAGAGCAATATTGGCCAAAAAATCAGCCATTATGTTATTTGATCTCTCTACCCAACTTATATTGAAAGCATCAAACATTTCAATCTGATCCCATACCACATGTTTATACAATTTCAATCTATCATTCTTGACAACATATTTAGATTGAACTTGTGCTACCACAAGCTCAGAATCACCAAAAACCTTTAAACATTTTATCCCATGCTTGATAGCAATATTCAATCCCAAAGACAATGTTTCATATTCAACAGTATTATTTGTGCATTGAAAATTCAATGAGAATGAATACTTAAAAGTAGTACCTGATTGAGATATGAATAAGACTCTAGCTCCTAAGCCTTCTTTTGAGCATGCTCCATCAAAATACATTTGCCACAATCCATCTTGTTGTTTCTTTAATTCTGCAACTAGTGGATCTACCCCTTCCACTAGTGGGACAATCTCTTCTAACTTGAAATTCTCCATGTCAACATCCACACAACAATTTAAATGATCATCATTTATTTCAGTCATATGTGGAGTTCTACCTTCTCTAGATACTTTCACATTGTCACCATCAATATTGAAAGTTACAAAGGACAGATCACACTGGATACTACCTCCCATCTGAGCACTCCACTTCCTTGACAACAACATCCCATAATGTGGGGGAATATCTACCACTAGAACACTCATTGTTAGCAACTTGTCAGGGAAAGCTGTCAACCTATAAGAAAGTGCTTTTATAGTACAAATAATAGGGACCTCTCTTGAATCCATAGCCTGACATCTACCATGAGGTGTATCTACTTTCAGACCCAAGGATATCATTATTTTTGTAGGCATAACAGTATTAGAAGCTCCTAAATCAATCATACAATTTCTTGACAACTTTCCATTTACTATTAAGGACAAAAAGAAAGGATCAACTATTCCTAACACAACATTTGTAGCATTAGTATCCAAATAAATCTGAGGGATCTCAGAGATGATCTCCCCACATTGGTTCTCAATTGAATCACCTCTTGTAGCCATTTCATTAGCCTTGGTGGAACTTTGGGTATCAGAAGAAAAGGCTCCTTTTACCCAACTCAAAGCCTTAACTTTATGCTCCTCTATCCTCATCATTTCTAATAAGGGGGCCTTGATAGTGATTTATGACAACAATTTGCTCATGTCAATGGGAACATACTTGGGGTCAACTACATCCTACCCAATGGCACTGATCTCTTTATCTTCTTCATGTGTAACCACATTGGGACTATCTTTTCTCTGACTTTTTTCTTTCTCTTGCAAAGGAGAAACAACATCCACAAGAGGTTTAGCTTTTACCTTGTAAGCCACAATTGGCTTTGTGAAATTGATATTTTTCTTCAACTTGGTCTTGTCAACAATGTCAGCAACCTTTTGCTTATTTTGGGCTTGCTTTTCATCCCTTTCTATTTTCTTGATGAAAATTCTGGCAGACCTACCACTTGGACAACCTGCCACCCTATTTCTCAAATTATAGTTGCTTTTAACTTGAGACACCATGTCTGCTATGATTTGTGCAATCTCTTCATCAAAAGGTCTTCTCAACATTACTGACCCATCACTTCTTAAAGTATTGCATTGAACTACATCAAGGTGATTATCTTCTTCATTAGAAAACACTTGTTGATGGTAAACCTCATTTCTGATTTGGGAACTGCTAGCATCTTGGTTTTCATCTTCATCTATAGAGTCCAACTCATCATATATGTATGAAGAAGTCATACCACACCCCTGATCATCATAAGTATCATCATTGTTATTGCCTTGATCTCCATCTGTAGAAACACTTTGAGCAATAGCACAGTAATAGGGATCATGAGGTGATTGGGAAACAATACACCATGGAACATCATCATTCATATTCATTGTATTTTTGTGCAAAGGGTTAGGGGTCTTGTCATTTGGTTTATCCTTTCTTACAGGAAGTACTGGCTTCCCATCCTTCCATTGAGTATTATAGGGATAGTTCTACATTCTTGGCAACTTATTAAACTTATTGAAAGATGGTCTGTCATTTCCTTACACTCTAATATTTCTTGCTTCACCAGGCTTTAAATCCTTTATTGATTTCCAGATTTGTCTCAAACTATCATCATCTTTTGGCTTTGCATTAGGTTTCCCTAGCTCTCTTTTGTTTGAGACTGATGGCTGACAATCTTCTCTCCTTCCCAACTTCCCTAATATCCTTCGATTTCTCTCTATATTAACAACCAATTTATAAGCCTCTACAAGGTTCCTAGGATTCTTATCTCTCAAAAGATATCCCATCTTTGAATCAAAAGCATTTAGGTATGTAACAAGACACACCCTATCATCCAATCTAATAAATTGCAACAATTTATGCATGGCCTTCTGAAATCTAACATTGAATTCAACAACACCCTCACTTGAATTTTTCTTAATGTTGTTAAACTCATTAAGCATGAAGCCCTCATTGGTTTTATCATCATACTATTCCTTGAAAGACTACCTAAACTGATTCCATGAACATATGCTGGCATGAGATAAATTTCTAAACTAATCTCTAGCATCTTTAGTCAAAGACTGAACAAAAAGCTTCATGATCACATCATCAGGTTCAATATTTTAGTCACCTATCACATCAATGAAACTTTTCAAATGCTCTTCACAAGTAACTGCATTACTTCTAGTGAATTTTGGGAGCTTCTTCCTAATTTCATCAGGGATGGGATTTGGATAACCAGGAATTCCAATAAAAACCAATTGCTTATGCCTCTCATGAATGGGATCTACTTGAGAAGGGCCACCACCTAAAGATGCAGATGTTTGAGTATTAGAAACATTAGGAGTCTTAGGCATACCTGAAGTGTTGGTAGTGTTCGATACATCTGCTCCTTGTGCTTGAGAAATGGAAAGGGTATTAGCATGTCCAGAAGATTTCCTAAGGAAGTCAATCTTTCTTTTCATTTCAGCAGCAGTGGCTTCAAGCTCTACCTTTGCTAACTCTTTGGCCAACAATTCTTGTTTTCTTTTTGCTTCTTCCAAGTTGGCGGCTAATCTTGTTGCTTGGTCCATGGACTTCTTTGCATGATTTGTTTCATTTATTGAAACTCCTACAGCCTTTTATTTACCTTTGTCCCTAGGACTTCCTGTCTCATAGGTTTTATGGACAACAAGCTGATCTTCTACTTGTTTTATCACATGATCTTGATTCATGGCCTCAAGATCCAACAATTGTCTCTTTAATTGCTCAACTCTAATCATAGCATGTCTAATCTTTTTCTCTTTTTCCTTGTCTATTTTCTATCTTAAATGGATCTATTCTTGGACTCTCCTCTCCAACTCATAGACCTCTTAAAAAATTTCTTCTGATTCAGGGAGAGTAGTCTCAGATTTAGCATCTCCTACTTGAACCTCATCTTCATATTGGTTCAAGCCCAAATCAATAGCATCCTCATATTTAGAAGTATTTCCTTCTTGATTCATTTGCATAGATTGGATTTGTTCCTCTTGTCTAGTATCTTCTCTATGTTTCTGAGCATGAAACATATTTCTATTTCTTCTTCCTCTCTTTGTCTAACCAAGCCTAGAAGTACATGGAATACCTTCTCCTGATCTATCCTCGGGAAGCTTATTTCTCTAAGATGTAGTACCTCTATAACTCATCTTGTAAATGATTCTTGACCAGTACTACAATAGAGATTGTTAGAGTCGCCACCCAAAATTTGGGAATTCTTCTTTAAAATAAAGACACCAATGGTAACTGGCTAGTTTGTATAGGGTAGGAGCCCTGGCTCAACTAAAACCTACAACTTAGCAAAATATTTCTTACAACTCCCCAGCAGAGTCGCTAGTCTATTAGGGATTTTTCTTATGGGTCAAACTTGGCAAGGACATTGACTTGATTCTCAGTAAAAAGGTTTCCAAATTTGCAAGAAAAGCCTAATTGATGAGGATTGGATAAGATCCTCCTTCTGCTTTGAGCTCCACAAGACTCAAGTGGGTATTGCCTACAAATAGATTACTATCTTTCAAGTGAACTATGGAATGGTGGATTAGGTCTTCATTGTCATGCTATTCAGTTTATTAGAGATACTTTTGTGGGAGATAATCCTGAAAACAACTGAGAACAACTTGTTGCAGGATATGACTAATGAAACTCCTAGGATGGTAACACAAACAATGGCATAAGGTTGATGAGTCCTTCTTTTTATGAGTGAACTCAAGGAAGGCTAACCTTTGATTCACTCTTCAAGGAATCAGTAACTATGGACTATAAAACATCAGGGACAGTCATATTTTTTAGGTACATGAACATGAAATGAAATGGTATTGGTAATGATGGGTTTTGTGTTTGATGACTGAAAGGTGTTTGGATAATAGAGATCAGATCAGTGCCTAATCCTTTAGGAAAAGAGTCTAGCATAAATCAATAGAGGAATTTCTAGGAAATACAGTGATATGCCTTAAAAATCACATACAATTTGGATAGAATGCCTTACAAACTATCTTCTCAATCTAGGTTTGCTACCATCAAGATCTTCCATAGATGTATTTATTCTCTGAAATTGCATATAAGGATTTAATTCTTTCCTTGAAAGAAACTCATGCAACAATTAGATAGCTGCCTTACAACTAGTATGTTCCAAATGCCTTACAAATAGAGACATACAAGAATAAACACAAAGCAAAGAGACAATAATAGAAACAAGGTAGAAATTATATTGTATTTCATGGAAGGGTATCAATACATATAAATAAACTCTTTACTCAAGATCATAGGATTAACAATCTGCTCTACAAAGTTTGTATTATCAACATTCAACCATCAAGAATATGGAACCAGAGAATAGAATCCCTTGGATTACCAAAGACTGGAACTAGGAACCAAAAAGATGGGAAACTAGAAAACTAGGAGACCCAAGAAGTTTTGGAACCCTTACAAAATCAGGACTTTTACCAGTTATACCACTAGTTATCTTGGAATCCCAATAGGTTAGGATGCAACAAGCTTCAGATAGCCACGGTTAGGGTTTCACCCACTAAATCAACTAATATCAATCAGTAATAAATGCCAAGGGAGAAAACTAAGCAACTTGGACAAACAGACCCAAAATTGATCTTCATCAATGAAAATCATCTGATTTGTACTGAAAATCATGCAAACACCATGCCTTTTCAGTCTATTTGCAAACCTGCAACACACCTCAAGCTTTACCTATGTCCATTTCATGATGGTACAGGCATCTGTAAACAATCATCAACCCTCTAGACCACCCTACAGTAGTCAGCACAACAACTTCATCAAATCCTACTACAAAAGCCATAAATTTTGGTCCTTTCTATCATTGAGAAACCCTCCGCAAATTTGAACTTGAATTTCAATGGCTATTTCTAGGTGCCAGCAACAAATCAACTATTGATATTTAAATCTGAGCTATCTTTATATCGTGACTATTAGATCTCTTTACTTCCTAGGCTTTATGGTTTTAACTCAACCAGATACCCCAGGTTACCCCTATCGACCACGCAACAAGGCTTTTTCCTATTCGTGAGATGAAAACTTAACTCACCATTTAACTCTGTGACCTAGCAAACAAATGAAAACATTTAACCTTGGTTTCTTATTTGGTGAGCTAGTGACAAAAGGTCTTCACCAGTTCGGAGGACATTTAAAGTCATCACTAAAACTTCTAGCAACCACATGACCTTCCTTCGTTGAATCCCCAAACCTTTCAGAAGTCCGCTACTTTTCCTCGTGAATGAGCAAACAACTTTGAGACTTGTCAGATCCAATAAGAATTTTGTCATAACCGCTAGACTCCTAGACTCCACTTCGGCCCACCTTATGACACTTGTCACCATGTTACTTGTTGCTCATGCTCGATCATCTCTGACATAGGACCCACATGCCAAAGCCTTTTGAAAATGGATGGCAGGCGTAAGATCTCACAACTTTGACACCTTCCATGAGAACTCACGTCGACCATGGATTTTATCCCCATCACCGATCCTTCTAAAAATGGCCCCACTTTATAGTATTCCTTGCCATCCTCTAGCTCATCCAATAAGAACATGACACCACAGTGACACATGGAAATCGGTCCCACTATCCCCAACTAACCTTAACCTTCTATCAATTTGGTGAACACGCGACCAAAGAAACCCTTCACCCATTCACGGGACCTTTGAGAGAACTGCAATAGAATTTAGTGATTCCATGAACATTGTTCACCAAACCACCGAGTCTTTAGACATTTTGCCAAAATATCATGTGAACCAGCGAACAGAGCATACCTTTATTGGAACCGCCAAAAAGACTGACAAACCTACCGGGCCCACATCAAGAAGATCAATGGCCATCTAAAGATTGTAAAGGCATTCAAGATTCCATCAGATTACACACTCACTATTAGATCAAGAATCTTACCCTGGCCTGACAACTCTCTGACAGGAAATGAAATCAATGGCAGGCACATAATCTCAAGCCTCTGACAAATTTGATAAGAACTTATGCCGTTTGTCGATTGACTGACAAGGTTAGGTCCCTCTGACACATCTAGAAACTAGGTCCCACTAACAACCTCCACCTCATTAATACATGGACCAATCATAGCTTTTCATATCATGCACATGTAGTAGTGGACTTACCGAAAGAAATGATTATGTCATGAAGTAGAATCAACGGTTATCGTAAAACCACAAAGCTCTAACAAATCTCTTGTGCCTTTATGACAACCATCAGATTGAGAATGTTGTCATAGAGATGGGCCTAGGAAAGATTAAACTAGGACATAGGAAACATTAAGGTGCTGACCTAGGGAAAATTAATGCCAAAAGACTTAGGAATATACCTTGCAGGGTGCATGAAAACTTAGGAAAATAAAGGCTGCTAGGGAATAAAAAATTAACACACATGCCTTTATGAAATTTTAAGTGGCCCAAAAAGTAAAAAGAAATTAGAATAGGGCCAAGGGTAATTAGGGTTTTTGAAAACAATGACTAGATTTTGAATTTCAAACAAGGGTTTTAGCCAAAAAATAGGGAAAAACTAGCTCTAGAGACCGGAAGAAAAATGGGAGGGCCATGAAAATTTGCAGGTGCCAACAAGTGACATTATGCAGCAGTAAAGAGGATATTGTGATATTTAAGAGGCACAATGTACTATGGATTGTGGTATGAAAAATCTAATGATTTCACCCTATGTGCATATACAAATGCTGATTGGGGAGGTAGTGTTGATGATAAGAAAAGCACCAGTGGTGGAGCCTTTTTTCTTGGAGGAAGATTAGTTTCTTGGTTGAGCAAGAAGAAGAATTGTATCTCACAAAGTATAGTAGAAGTAGAATATGTAGCAGCAGCAAACAATTGTAACCAAATAATTTGGATGAAGCAGATGCTGAAGGATATTGGAATTAAGTTTGTTGAGCCTATTTTCATACATTGTGACAGCACCAACACTCTCAGTATGTCTAAGAATCCTATTTTACATTCTAAGACTAAGCATATAGAGATCAAGTATCATGTTGTAAGAGAGAAAGTAGCTAAGAAAGAAGTCAGACTGGAGTACATAAGCACAAAGGAATAGATAGCAGACATATTTACAAAGCCTTTTCCTAAGGATACATTTGAGTATCTGAGAGGTATGCTTGGGGTTATACCCCAGCCTACTTTTGAGTAATGATGTAGTTGGTTACATCTGTTTAGTGGCATATGAGCCCTATCTTTTTCTGGATTGGATGTTGGTACTTCCTCTATGGGGGAGTATGTGTATTTGAGCTGAGTCATGAGGACTCTTGTGAATGTATTTTTTGAAACAATAGCTTTGGACATTGAGTTGTTGTTGACATAGTGATGAAATTTTTATCATTGATGTCAATGGGGGAGAAGTGTACATGAAAAACCCTGTGTACCATCTATTGGAGAGAACTTAATAGGATAACAAAGCAAGATTTAATTGATGAAGAAGATTTGAAGAACTTCCAGAATATGAGTGCAGCAGTGCAACAGTATTGGATTTTTGGAACATTGGATGTTTTTCATCTATGTTGCCATGAATGCCAATGGGGGAGATTGTTAGGAATGAATTTTGGATGTTGGCAGCCATTCTGTAGCAATTGTTATTGCATTCATCACTATGATTGTCATTGATGTCAACACAGTGATCTTCTGGAGAGTAGCAGAGAAGCAGATAGTGTTTTGATTAGCGCATGTGGGATATTGTAGTTGGAGCTATGTGATGTTGATGTTATACTCTTTGATATGTTATTTGTCTATGGTTAAGTGCATAGACATGAATTCATTGATTCATGAAAGTTATGAGTATTTTGGTAAAAGCAGTATTCAGATAGTGTTCTTGAGTAGTGGTTTGTGGAAATTGGATGATATCTCCTAATCAGGATGAATCTAGTTTTGTGCAGTTAAAGGGAAGTTTGAGACACATTGATGGTGACATGGTTCATAGTGAAAACTTTGAGGTCGCATGAGTGAAGAGTTATTGCATCTGGAAGCTAAGAGTTTTGTGTAATTTTGATGTAGCGTGTGGAAACTTTTATTTTGTAATTGTGTGCCGACTCATTTGTAATTATTTGAGTGTGGTATAAAGGAAGGAATTTTTTTCCTTATTGTATGTAGTTGTAATATGAAAGAAGTGTGAGCATGGTTTTGGTTTCATGTGAATGTAAGCATGAAGTGAAGAAAAGAGTCTAAGAGGTTGTGAAAGGGAAATTGTGAAGGAAGACATGCGAAGTACAGAGATCTAGAATTGAGATCTGATGTAGTAGTGAGTAGGGTTTGGAATAGTAAGGAGGTAACATATTTCATATTATTCTATTGAATAATATTAAGTTTAATTGGACAGTGAGTTCAGTGATCTTACCTTGAAGCTGTTTGTGCAGTGGGTCCTTTTGTCTTCCATAACTCTTAACAGGGTTAAAATCTTTTAACAGGGATTCAAAATCTCCTAACAGGGATTTATATGTACTGAATTTATTTCATAAGACTCCTGACAGAGTCCATCCTTTCACAAGGAATATTCATATTAGTGCATCTTTTGTGGGCATCATTCCCACCGGGGTTTACTCTTTGATCAAGAGGTTCCCTAGTCAACATATCTTGTGTTATTGTGTCATTGTGTATGAATATCTTTGTATGGTTAGTAATTGCATTGCTTACATGGTTAAATACTTTTGAAGATGATAAAAGTTATAATTATCTAATAACTGATTCACCCCCCTCCTCTCAATTATCTTGGTGGACTTTACTTTTTAATAATTGAGAGAACATTTGCGCTCTCAACAATACTTTACTTTACTTTCATCAGATTCATAATCAAGGATTCTTTCTTGAATTTTAAACTTCTCATCAACTTTAACATTTGCACTCTCAACAATAGTTTTTGTTCTCTTATTGTAACATCTATATGCTTTTCTCTTCAAAGAATATCCAAGAAAAATACCTTGATCACTTCTAGGGTCAAACTTTCCAATATCATCATCTATCTTTATATAACATTTGCTTCCAAAAATTCTAAAATACTTAACTGAGGATGCATGTCCAAACCATAATTCATAAGGTGTCTTATCTGTATTTGTTCTAATTGGTACTCTATTCATTGTATATACTGTTGTATTCACTGCTTCTCTCCAAAATGTCTTTGCCAAGTCATTCTCAAATAACATAGCTCTTGTTGCTTCAGTTACTGACCTATTTCTTCTTTCTACAATACCATTTTGTTCAGGCATTCTAGGGGCTGAAAACTATCTCTTAATACCATTCACTTCACAAAAAGTGTTAAACTCTCTAGAAGTAAATTCTCCACCTATATCAGATCTCAAACATTTAATCTTCATTCCAAATTCATTCTCAACTTTAATCTTAATGATCTTAAAATTATCAAATGCTTCAGATTTTTCTTTCAGAAATGCAATCCACATCATTCTTGTAAAATCATCAACAAGAATCATAAAATACCTTTTTCCATAGAATCCTCTAGTCCTGGTAGGACCACTCAAGTCTGTATGAACAATCTCCAACTTCTCTGTCGATGTGAACTTCTTACTAGGAAATGAACTTCTCTTTTGCTTAGCCATCACACATTATTTGCAAATCATGTTAGTAGGTTTCATAATTTTAGGCAAATCCCTTACTGCAAGTGTAGTACTCACTTTCACAATGTTATCAAAGTTTATATGAGAAAACCTTCTATGCCATAACCAACTATTATCAATTTTAGTAATCAAACATGTCATCTCAGTAGGATTCAACTGAAATACATTACCTCTAGTTCTAGATTCAGTTCCAATTAGATTTCCATCTTTATCCTTTATCACACAAGTTTTCTCAGTAAGCCAAACTTGATATCCCTTATCCACTAACTGTCCAACACTCAAAAGATTATGTTTCAATCCATCAACAAAGTAAACATCATCAGTGTTAGTCTTTCCATCAAGAGTAATAGATCCTATACCTTTAATCAAACAAGGTGCATTGTTACCAACTCTAACAACTCCTCCATCATAATTGTTAAACTTTATGAACTTCTTCACATCTCCAGTCATATGATCTGAACAACCACTGTCTATAATCCAATCAGCTTTCTTTTCAACTTGGGAAACTAATGCTTTTTCTTCTTTAACATCGGATTTAGAATTTTCTTCTTTAATTGCTACAAATCCTATTTCATCATTATTCTCAGTATATCTTTCACTCAAAGTTCTTTCTATACTAGCTTCAAGATCTTCATCATTAGCATAATAACATTCCTTAGATCTTCTAGGCTTGAAATTATTTCTATACTTCTTAACTCTCTTAGGACATTTAGATGCAAAATGACCATATTCTTGACAAGTCCAACATTTAAAAATTTTCTTACCGTCTGGTTCTCTTTTCACAAGCAAGGCAATACCTTCTTCAATCTTCTTATCTTCTTCATTTTTAGATCTGCTATTGATGGCATAATCTCCATTGACACTAGTACTTCTTGACAAAGTAGGGTGAATACTAAGAGCTACGAATGTTGTCTCCATTCTAGGTAAGTCTCCTCACAACCTTAGGTTCATCTCTGCTGCTTCCAATCTGCCAAGAAGAGTCTCTCTTGCAAAGTTTGTAGTACAAGGTGTTGGAAATATAGATGCAGTAACTGAGAGGGGGGGTGAATCAGTTAACCACAAAAATATTACCACTAATCCCTTAAATATCTTAACAAATTATTTACTGTGCCACTCGGTAAATATACAGAGAAATGCTAAAACTTGATCCTTGAAGTGTGTAATAATTAAACTGTTCTTAAGCATTCATCACTGATTAACTTACATGAATAAAAAAAATAACATGAACACAAGAGACACTAGATTTACCATGGAAACCCAATATGGGAAAAACCACAAATGTAACTAGTTACTATTTTTCACTCTTCTGAAGTGATGCTCGGTTAGAAGCCAACCCGGTAAAAGGTTACAAAACACACTCTTAGGTGTGATCTTGTTAGAGGATTTAATCACCCTGCTTGGAGTGGCCTTGTAAGAGGTCTTGAAACAATTCAATAGAACTGTCACCTTGTTTGAGGATTTACAAAATAGTTGTTAAACCAACTTGGTTAAGAGATTTTGATATCACTGCTACAATTTTTAGAAAGTAACAATGAAATGACCTGCAACTGAATTGCTGAATATAGATCTCTATTCTGCTTCACTAGATCCTTACTGATCAAATAAATCTTTACTGCTCCTCAAGGATATCTAACCATCCTTCAAAATTCGCACATACCTTTCTTCAAAATGATTTCTGCATGCTGTATATCTTTTATTCACCACTTGACCTTCTATATATATATGCCATTTTAATTCACATTTAGATTGTCAAGTCAGCACTAATAATTATTATAAAAGTCAGCTTGGATAAAAAAAATGTAACAACAAAATCCTTTGAAGGGCTGACCTTTCTTGGTAAACATTAATCCTAAAAAGATTTCCTTCGGTGACCGAGTGAACTTGGTAACCACATCGAATTCTGCAACATCCTTCGGAGATCGAGAGAGCTCGATAACCACTACTTTTCCTTCGATAACCGAGGAGGCTCAGTTAACACTGTTACCTTGTCATGTTTCCTTTAGACACCCGAGAGATCTCAGTAGACACTAAAAATTGCCTAGCTGACCGACTGAGCTCGGTAGACACTGAGAACCGCTTAGCTGACCGACTGAACTTGGTAGACACTGAGAACCGCTTAGCTAACCGACTGAACTTGGTAGACATTGAGAACCACTTAGCTGACCGACTGAACTCGGTAGACATTGAGAATGATAATTGATATGACATTTGTGTGACATCAAAGACAACACATAGCTAATCCAACAATGTCCTTCAGACAATTGTATCCAATAATCTCCCTCTTTGGCATTGATGGCAACAAAACATGTCATAGCACAATGAAATTTCATAGAGAAACCTAGAGTAAGAAACATATCCTTAGCTCTAGAGTAAGAAACATATCCTTATCTTCATTCTAATTCCCATCATCTTCAAACTTCTTTCTGACTGAGAACTCTCCCTCTTAACTTCTCAAATTATTCTTCTTAGAAATTTTTTGAAATGACAACAAACTCTCCCTCTTTGACAACACATGCCAAAGACAACTTACACAATTTTGGTAAATATCAATGTACCTTATGTACTGAGTCATATGCAATGATTCCCTGACTATGCTGCATCAACTGATTGATCTTCAACATGTTCTAGTTGATGCATCACTAAAAATTTATTTAGTGAACCTCGGATAGGGGAGTGACCCCTAACTTGCCTCTAAGATACAAAAATCCATCCTTAGGTAGTGGCTTGGTGAAGATATCTGTAATTTGTTCTTTTGTATGAATATATTCCAATCTGATTTCCTTGTCCTGCACCAATTCTCTAACAAAGTGATATTTTATTGCAATGTGCTTGGTTTTGGAATGCATTACTGGATTCTTTGAAATATTTATTGCACTTGTATTATCACAAAACATAACAACTGGTTCTTTGATCTCAACCTTCATGCCTTCCAAAAGCTGTTTAAACTATACAATATTAGAGCAGTTTACTATTGCAGCGACATATTCTGCTTCTACTGTGGATTGGGATGTGTAGTTTTGCTTTTTACTAGTCCAAGATACTAACCTCTTGCCAAGAAAGAATGCTCCACCACTTGTACTCTTTCTGTCATCAATGTTTCCTGCCCAATCAGCATCAGTAAACACTTTTAAATCCAGATTGCCTCCAAATTTATACCACAAGCCATAATATTCAGTTCCCCTTAAATACCTCAAGATTCTTTTGATTTCCATCATGTGATTTTCTCTCAGTTTAGCTGAGAATCTTGCCACTATACCAACTGCTAAGGCAATATCAGGCCTTGTGTGTACTACATACTGTAATTTTCCAATCATTGATCTGTATAAGGTTTGATCTAATTCTTTTGAATCATCATCTTTGGTAAGCTTCAGTCCAGTACACATGGGTGTACCAACTGGTTTTGAATCTTCCATACCAAATTTCTTAAGTATTTCCCTGATATATTTAGACTAAATGATGTAGATACCATTTTTGTTCTGCTGAATCTAAAGTCCAACAAAAATTTTTATCTGACCAAACATAGACATTTCAAATTCTTTGTTCATATGCTCTGAAAATTTTTTGCACTGATCATAATTTCCTGTAAACATAGTATCATCCACAAATATTTCTGCCAAAATAGTTTTGTTATCTAATCTTTCTTTGATGTATAAATTACTGTTGTCATTAGCTTTTTTGAAATCAATCTGAGTAAGATAGTTATGTAATCTTTCATACCATGCTCTAGAAGCTTGTTTCAGACCATACAATGCTTTGTGTAATTTGCAGACCATATCCCTTTTTTCTGGATCAATAAAACCTTCAGGTTGCTCAATGTAGACTTCTTCCTCAAGAATACCATTGAGAAATGCAGATTTTATATCCATCTGATATACCTTAAATCCTTTATGTGCTGCATATGCAAGTAAAGTCCTCACACCTTCTAATCTTGCAATAAGAGAAAAAGTCTCTCCATAATCTATTCCTTCTTCTTGAGAATATCCTTTACATACCAGTCTTGCTTTGTTTCTTGATACTTGACCATCTTCATTCAACTTATTTCTGAATACCCATTTTGTCCCAATTATTTTTTTATCTTTAGGCCTAGGTACAAGAGTCTGTGTCTTATTTTTCTCTATTTTATCTATTTCATCATTCATAGCCTCAATCCAACTTTCATTTTCCAATGCATCTTTGACATTTTTAGGTTCAAAATTAGCAAATAAACATGTACCTTTTAGTTTACTTCTTGTCATAGTACCATCTGATTTGTTTCCAATAATCTGATCTAGTTTATGATGCTTTCTAATGTACTTGGCCAATACAGGTTCCTTGCTTCCTGAATGAGTTACATTGTCATCTTCTTCATCTTCAGGTTCAGGTTGCTCGGGCTCGGTAGATACTTGCTCGGTAGCTTCAGACCGAGACTCAGTACTTTGTAACTCAGTTTGAACTTCTTCTTGTGACTCGGTTACTGTACTGGGCTCAGTAGATGTAGTTTCCTTATTGACAGATGTGTCTGGCAATGTATCAGGTTCGATGTAAAAAAAATTTCTGTAATCCTTTGGTTCCTTTTTGCTTTCTTCTTCAATCTTTTCTACAAACTCATCAATTCTCACATGTGCACTTTCTATGATTTTGTGAGTAGACAAATTTAGACATCTATATGCCTTACTTTTGCAAGAATATCCCAAAAATATTCCTTCATCACTTTTTACATCAAATTTTCCTTTTCTAGATTCTTTTAAGATGTAACATTTACTACCAAATACTTTTAGGTAACTTACATTTGGTTTGTAGCCATACCATAGCTCATACAAAGTCTTGAATGTGTCTTTTCTCAACTGTACTCAGTTCAAGGTATGAACTGCAGTGCTGATAGCTTCCTTCCAGTATTTTATAGCAATGTTCTTTTCAATCATTAGAGTCCTTGCACAGTCCATGATAGATCTATTCCTTCTTTTGGCTATTCCATTCTACTTAGGAGCTCTTGGGGCTGATACCTATCTTTTGATTCCTCTTTCAACATATTTTGCAATGTTTTCTTCTTCTCTCATTTTCATCTGTTCAAACTATCCTCTTAGGCTCTCTGCTTTGGCTCTCTTCACATTGTCATCACCACCATAGATTTTCTTCAGCTTGTTCCACATTTCATGAGCAGTTGTGCAGTCTTTGATTTCATCAAATTCTTCATAGCTAAGAGCTGATGCAATGTCTATCATCATAGTGTTATGGTTCTTCTTCTCTGCAATGTCTTCAACAGTTAATGTGCCAGTAGGAATTGTATATTCTTGATCAATATATTTGCATCCTGAATCACCAATGGAAGCTAGATGTACTCTCATGAGACCTTGCCATGCTGAAAAGTTATTTTTTTTAAGCCTTAGAATTTCTCTTTTGTAAGACATCCTAATCTTTAGCTTAGGTCCTTGAAACCCTTCTTGCAAGCAAAAAAAGCTCTGATACCAATTGTTGGAAATATAGATGCAGTAACTGAGAGGGTGGGTGAATCAGTTAACCACAAAAATATTACCACTGATCCCTTAAATATTTTAACAAATTATTTACTGTGCCACTCGGTAAATATACAGAGAAATGCTAAAACTTGATCCTTGAAGTGTGTAATAATTAAACTATTCTTAAGCATTCATCACTGATTAACTTACATGAATAAAGAAAATAACATGAACACAAGAGACACCAGATTTACCATGGAAACCCAATATGGGAAAAACCACAAATGTAACTAGTTACTATTTTTCACTCTTCTAAAGTGATGCCCGATTAGAAGCCAACCCAGTAAAAGGTTACAAAACACACTGTTAGGTGTGACCTTGTTAAAGGATTTAATCACCCTACTAGGAGTGGCCTTGTAAGAGGTCTTGAAACAATTCAATAGAACTGTCACCTTGTTAGAGGATTTACAAAATGGTTGTTAAACCAACTCGGTTAAGAGATTTTGATATCACTGCTACAATTGTAAGAGAGAAACAATGAAATGACCTGCAACTAAATTGCTGAATATAGATCTCTGTTCTGCTTCACTAGATCCTCACTGATCAAATAAATCTTTTCTGCTCCTCAAGGATATCTAACCATCCTTCAAAATTTGCACATACCTTTCTTCAAAATGATTTCTGCATGTTGTATATCTTTTATTCACCACTTGACCTTCTATATATATGCCATTTTAATTAACATTTAGATTATCAAGTCAACACTAATAATTATTATAACAGTCAGCTTGGATAAACAAACTGTAACAAAAAAATCCTTTGAAGGGCTGACCTTGCTCTGTAAACATTAATCCTGAAAAGATTTCCTTCAGTGACCAAGTGAACTCGGTAACCACAGTGAATTCTGCAACATCCTTTGGAGACCGAGAGAGCTCGGTAACCACTACTTTTCCTTCGATAACTGAGGAGGCTCAGTTAACACTGTTACCCTATCATGTTTCCTTTAGACACCTGAGAGATCTTGGTAGACACTAAAAACCACCTAGCTGACCGACTGAGCTTGGTAGACACCGAGAACCGCTTAGCTGACTGACTAAACTCAGTAGACACTGAGAACCGCTTAGCTGACTGACTGAACTTGGTAGACATTGAGAATCGCTTAGCTGATCGACTGAACTTAATAGACATTGAGAATGATAATTGATATGACATTTGTGTGACATCAAAGACAACACATAGCTAATCCAACAATGTCCTTTAGATAATTGTATCCAACACAAAGTATAACTTGTTCAATCATTTGTGTTGTCTGCTTAAATATAGGAGTCAATGTCCTCATAATTTTCCATATCACTTCATTCTATGTCTTTGATCCTCCATAAGATTTTATCCTTGCAACAATTTTTGACATTCTACCAATATAGCTTCTAACAGATTCATCTTCCATCATTCTAATATTTTCAAATGTACATATCCAATTATGTAATCTAGCTCTTTTTGCATGTTCATCACCTTCAAAAGTAGAGTGTAAAGCTTTCCAAATTTCATTAGATTTCCTAAAACATTTTACCTGACTGTATTCATTCTCTGGAAGTGCTGTCAAGAGTGCTTCTCTTGCAAGTATGTTACACATGAATAGATCTACCTCATCTTTAGTACTTGTTTCAAGATTGTCTTCTTTAATTATAGTCCTACTATTCTTTGTAATCAACCAATAGCATGGTCCTAAACACAATAGATGTGTCTTCATCTTTTCCTTCCAGCTGTCAAAATTTACTCCATCAAACTTAGGGCTTTCTTTCCTAAAATTCACCATGGATCTCCTTAAGCTGTTAAACTTTCCTTTCAAGGACCTACCGCTCTGATACCAATTGTTAGAAAGTAAAGTCCACCAAGATAATTGAGAGGGGGGGGGTTGAATCATTTGTCAGATAATTATAAATTTTATCATCTTCAATATCATTTAACCATGTAAGCAATGCAATTACTAACCATACAAAGATATTCATACACAATGATAAAATAACACAAGATATGTTGACTAGGGAACCTCTTGATCAAAGAGTAAACCCCAGTGGGAATGATGCCCACAAAAGATGCACTAATATGAATATTCCTTGTGAAAGGATGGACTCTATGAGGAGTCTTATGAAATACATTCAGTACATATAAATCCCTGTTAGGAGATTTTGAATCCCTATTAAAAGATTCTAACCCTGTTAAGAGTTATGGAAGACAAAAGGACCCACTACCCAAATAGCTTCAAGGTAAGATCACTGAACTCACTATCTAATTAACCTTAATATTATTCAATAGAATAATATGAAATATGTTACCTCCTTACTGTGCCAAACCGCACTCACTGCTACATCAGATCTCAATTCCAGATCTCTGTACTTCGCATGTCTTCCTTCACAATTTCACTTTCACAACCTCTTAGAATATTTTCTTCACTTCATGCTTACATTTGCATGCAACCAAAACCATGCTCACACTTCTTTCATATTACAACTAGATTCATTACATCACTTTTTCATCGCTACTTTTCTTTACAATTACAATTGCATATATACAAGTTATTAAGGCTAATAACTTTACATGGCTGGCTTCCATATATATTTATCTAAGGGTTAACATCTAGGATGTTGTCCCTTTATATTTTTAAGTCATTATTTTGATAAACAAAATAATCCCTTAACTCTTTACCAATTCTGCCTTCATATTCTGTCATGTCGGCTTCACACTATCTTTGATAAAACTATCATAACTAACTCCGTACATGCCCTACTGACTTGAAATCTAAGATGGGTCATCAGTAACCATCATAGAATCTATGTTCAAGTGTGAAAGCACTGAACTTTCTCCAGTCAATGTCGCAAACCAAAACTATATCCTGGTACATTGTGAAAACACTATCTCACACTTAGAGAAATTTGCATTGTGATTTTCCATACTTGCTCTCTAACCTGTGCACTCTTAATGTGGATCATATGTTGCCATAATGACAACATCTATGTACTCACTTTAGCCAAATTTCCAACAATCTCCCCCTTTGTCATTAGTGGCAACATATGAGAAAATTGGCTAAGTGTACAAGTCAAAATCTCAAAAATTTATAACAAAATTCTAGCCATAGTATAGAATATGTATACTATCCTTATAACTCCTCAAAATATACTTTTTGATAAAAAACTTCATACAATACTCCCCCTAAGAGTATCAATCCTCATATACATAACACATTTTTGCTTTACTACAATCACTCCCCCTTTGACAACAATGACAAAATAAAGTAGGGAGGATTACAAAATTGTAACCCAAAAATGATTATACCTCCATTTACTTATTACAAAGTCGGTAGGCTTGCAACACAATCTACAAAATTTACTTTCATGTCTTCAAACTCTTTCTCCCATGACTTTCTGATAGAATCTACCACATTCAGAAGTGTGCTTAATCCATAAGCTGCTATCTAACAAGCATCAACTTTATAGATGTATGCTCTCTCAGAAGTTCAAATCTTCTCAATTTCCTATTCTTTTCATCTTGCAATGATCTTATTTCATCATAACACTTCCTAACTTTCTTCTCAACATCACTTACTTTTACATTGGGTCTAGAAAGAAGATTAGATTCATTTTGAATCTCAGCTTCCTTCACCTTGATTTTCTGCTCCTCTGCTACTGTCAAAATCTTAAGTTTTGTACACTGCATGTACAAAGCTTTTCCAATCTCCAAATGTTTCCTCAAGTTCTTGATACAAACATCAAGACTAATAATAATATTTTTGATATTCTGACTTATGCTTAAAAGCATTTCAGCTTCATAAGCTGCTTGAGCTCTTACTTTAGCAATGTCTGATAAGTTGGTAAACTCATCATCAAAAGTACTTAGTACCTTTTTGGCTCTCTCCAAAGGATTTACTTCTGAAATATGTGTAGTTACAATACTTTGCAACTTCTCTATCAGTTCTATTAGAAATAGGAAATACTGAGAGGGGGGGTGAATCAGTATTTCACAAACTTTTTCTTTTGCCCACTTATGGATATAACAGATTACTTTAGTGCATACAAAAATTATCAAGCTGATTAACAAACATAGCAGTAAACAGAAAGAACTCATAACACATGATATGTTATCGAGGAAACCCTAGCCAAGGGAAAACCCCAGTGGGGATGGTACCCACAAAGATCACTAATCAAAAGTATCTTGTTAGGGATATTGGACCCTGTTAGGAGTCAATTTACAATATATAGTAGATATGTCCTGGTTAAAGGACTTTAGGCCTTGTTAGAAGCCTTAACCCTGTTAGGAGTTAGATTACAAAACCTGATCACCAGCTGAGCTCACTGCCTAAACAGGTAATACAAAATGTTTCTAACTATAGTATGGTACTACTTACAACTTTTCATCAATAGCCTTTGCTGCTATCACAATATAAAACTATCGCAAGTTATCTTTTCTTTCTTTTTACACATCACATACATACTTTCATTACATTTCAAGTATGCCTAATATATGAGTTATTAGAGCTAATAAATTTACATGGTCAGCTTCCAAAATCTTTATCCAAGAGTAAAAATCTAGGATTTCATCCCTTCATAATGTTAAGTCATTATTTTGACAAGAAAAAATAATCCCTTAACTCTTTCGCTAATACTGTCTCCGAAATTGTTCTGTCTGCAAAAACTATCTTTGGTAAACTTTGAATAACTTTGTTCGTACTGCTCCAAACTTTATGCACACTGAGATGGGGTATCCTCATACTCTATAGAAGCTTTAGTTAACTACGCAAACAAAAATATTTCTCCAGTGGACATGGCCAACTAAATCTCCATCGGGTGCTCTGTCAGGATCACTGTATCCATACTTAGACAATTTCTTCCTTCAACTTGCCATACTTGCATTCTAGATTCTGCACTCTCAATAGAGATCATATGTTTCCATAATGACAACATCTATGCATCCACATTAGCCAAATTGCCAACAATCTCCCCCTTTGTCATTGGTGGCAACATATGGGAAAATTGGCTAAGTGTGCAAACAAAACTTCAAAGTGTTTACACAAAATTGTGGCCAAATGTTATACAACACATATACAATATTGTACTCCATAGAATAACTCCCCCTATGAGTATCCTTCCTCAAAATATATTCAATTTTCTGCTATCTCTCCCCCTTTGACAACAATGACAAAGATAGGGTGTACAAAAATTTCAAAAAAAACTTAATACTTTGTTGTCAGCTATTGCAAAGCCGGTAGGCTTGCAACACAGTCACCAAACTTTGACTTCCATGATTCAAAATCTTTCTCCCATATCTTCCTAATGGATTCAACAACATTGAGTAGAGTAATCAATCTGTATGCTACTGTCTGACAAGCTTGCAGGAAATTGAAGCTAAACTTCTGAAAAGATGTCTTTGCTGAAAGACACTGCTCAATTTGGTCTTCAACAATTGACGTCTTGATTGAGATATGCTCTCTCAAGATGTTAATCCTAAGCATCTTTCTATTCTTCTCCTCTGCTAACATTCTGATTTCATCATTTAACTTCCTTATGTTCTTCTCTACAGAACTTATCTTTACATTTGGGCTTGACAAGGTGTTTGTTTCAGCTGTAATTGCATCTATCTTCTCTCTGATCTTCTTATCTTCTTCAGCTGTTAGGATTTCTGATTTTGTGCATTGAATATACAAACTCTTTCTAGTCTCAAAATGTTTCCTCAAATTCTTTATCCATACATCCAAATTACCAATATCATTTCGAATATTTACACTTAAATTTTGTTGAATTTCTGCTTCAAAGTCTTCCTGAACTTTTATTCTAGCAATATCCTTTAAGTTAGAAAATTCAGAGTCAAAAGAGTTTATTATTGTTTTAGCTTTCTCAAGTGGATCCATTTCAAATACCTTAGTGCTAATCACACTCTCAAGTTTCTCTGTCAAAACTCTAACTTTACCTTCAAGGTCCTTCACCTTCTTATTCTTTCCAATAATTTTATTAAGAGATGTGATGAACTCAAGCTGATCATCATCTTCAACTTCTTTTCCAAGGTCTTCAAATATTGAACCAATTTGTCTCTTCTTACTATCAGATGCACTAGGGGTAGTGACCTCTGTCAAAATTTGTTTACCTTTAACTGTCTGTTCTGCTAGAACTAATTCTAATACTACTGGTGCTTCCACTACCTCTTTATCCTTTTCTGATTCTATAATCTTCTCTTGCTCTTCTAAAGCCAAATTGTCAACAATGTTTCCTAGATCATGAAATACTGCATCATCTGACTCTAGTGTCACTTTGGTTCCTTCAATGTCCATTGATTCTTTGCTAATATTGATATGTGAAGAAGATGGGACTTCTTCAATACCAACTTCCTCTACATGTGGTTCCTCTGATTGCTTCTGCTAAGGGTCTAATTCAACATGCTTTCCTACCACTATATCTATAAGAACTTGCATTACTACTTGCTCTGTCTCTTTCTGTACTTCCTCCTTTTTGCCTCCCATTATAAGGATTGTTCTTCTCTTAGTTCTCAATAAAGTTCCAAGAGACTTCAAGAATCTCTTCAAATGATCTTCATCCTCAACTTCACAGAACTATCTGATTACATGTTCTCTCATCTTTATGTCCTCTTCTTGTGCTCTTTGTTTTCTATTCACAAGTCTGTTATACAAATCTTCTTGGATCTTACCATGAATAGTGCTAAGTTTGTTATCTCTCACAATCATATGTGTAATCATTGCATTTTCAAAGTTCAATCTATCAAATGATCCATATAGATCATAGAATTTATTTAGCTTAGTGAAGTCTCCATGCTTCAATATATCTTCATTAACTCTTTCAATTCTTGGTTTCCAAGTTTTCTTCTCGATTGAAACTTCATCATCATCTTTAATTACTGCTACCTTTCTAGATACAGGTGGTACAATCACTTTCTATCTCTTGTCAGGTCTTGTTGCACTCACTTTTACTCTTTTGCTAGGAATAGGAGAAAAAGATTTATCTCCTTCATCTTTCTCAGGTACTTCAACTTTTACCTTTACTACAATAGGATCAACAAGATCTGCACTAGATGCCTTAGGTGGTATTACAAGATTTTCACTTTTCTTCAAGGCTTCTGCAGTCTTCTTAGCTATGTCAAACTCATGAATTGACATACCTAATTCTTTCAGTATTTTCTTCATAGTAGATTCAACTCTCTTACTAGATTTCTTCTTTTCTCTCAAACTTATTTTAGAGTTGAAATTCTCTTAATAGGTTCCAAACCTATTTGCATGACCATCCAACTCACACTTTAACAGTCTATTCACATATCCTACTATTTCTGCTTCAGATACTTTATAGCCAAGAGGGTCTATGAATTCCATTCTAGGCTCAACTACTTTAATGTAGGTGAAATTAGTGTCTACCATAAAACAAATGTCATCTTTATGCTTTTCAACTAAGGATTGAGGAATCCTTGATTTGTTCTTAACAATATTCTGAAAAGTCTTCAATACAAGCTTCACACTATCATTGACTTTATCAAAAAGGTGCTTCATGTAGACTGAGTTTATTCTTTCCATTATGTTCACATTGTCACTCCAATCAACTATGTAAGGAAATCTTTTCAAAATATGGAAAAACATATAGGTTATCAGAGATGAAAACCTAAACTGTGTGTACTTAGCCTTCTTAATCTTTTCTAAGTTTTCAAATAACTGAATTTTCAAAATTTCACATAGGTCTACTTGTTTCTTCTCAATACACATAAGATAAGCTACATGAACCATTCCTGCAACCATGTCATCTTCCCTTGAACTACAATAGAATTTAGTTGTTAGGATCTTGCAAAGATACCTAACATCATCTTGCTTAATCTTACTTATCACAATTCCTCTACCATTATAACTAGATCCAGTGTTGTCTAAAATAATGTTTCTCATGTTCTTTTCATTCAGTAGAATCTCTCCAACTTTTGATAGTCCAGTAACATCATGAATTAGGTCGGCAGTTATATCAATAACTCTATCCTCCATCCAAAATTTCCCATTGTGGATTTTACTTAAAATGATCTTGGTACATTCCTCATCATTAAATTCATACTTCATGGAATATTAGATAGTTTCATTATTCTCTAGGTGCCCATAAGCTGGTTTAACTGACATGTCTTGATTATACAATTTCCTGTAATCATCACTAAAATCTGCATCTCCCAAAGTTTCAAACTTGCAACCTAAATATCCTTTAACATTCTCAATGTGCAATGCTCCATCTGGTACGGATGATAGTGCTAGACTGTTATCAATTTCAGCTGGTTCTACTAGTTCTTTCTTAATCTTAGGTCTATTCTTATCCTTAACATTATGAACCATAGAAATATCCATCTTATCAACTGATTAAAGATCAAAAATACCTCAACTTTGCAAATTGATGTAGGAGCATCCTGGGTGTAAGAGCAATCTTGCATCACCCAAAAATATTTATGTTTTTGTATTCAATAAGGGCTATCTTGTGCAGAGTTTCTATTTATGGAAACTTGCTATTTTTAGTAAGTTGGTCTTACGATCTCGAAATGTCTGATTTTACATATAGAGGTTCATCTCAATCATATCAGCCTGCCAGTAAGGTTTCATGGCTAGATCAGGTGTAGTTTTGAAGATATTGAAGATTTTCGGTATTGGCAGTAGGGTACAGAAACTTCAAACTCAATTTTGAAGGCTTTAGAGGCCCCGAAGGAGGTTGAAAATTTGGCTGATGGGAACTTTGCACAAGTCAAGCCTGTAGAGCACTTCGTGGCATTTCTAGAATGGGGTTACAATAGCCAATCGGGTCAACAGGCAATGACTTATGGTCTTCGGAAGTTGGGTCACCTGAAATGGCAGAAAATAATTTTTCTTCAAAATTTCTGTTTGGGTTTCAAAACTCATTTTGAGCTGACTTTGATGTAATAAATTGTAAAATAAAATAATTCTAAGTTTGGTCGGCCCTAAGTGCTAAATTTCTAGAACCTTCTTGGGCGGTGGAAATTGCCTATATAAAGAAGGCCTGTAGTGTTGTCTAGGGTAGTTCTGGGTAGTAGATCTGGGTATTGATTCAAGGCTTTGTCCTACAAAATATTGTAAGGGAATGCCCATGTGGCTTTGCATATTGTAATTCTAAAAGTTTGTAATTTCACATTTGTGGAGATAATAAGAAGCTAATTTTTATGTTCTTGCATATTATTGTTGTTGTTTCTCTATTTCTGTTATGTGCTTGTGGTATTAAGGGGAGCACCCTTCATCAAGTGGTATTAGAGTAGAAGTTCTTGAGTGTGTAAATAGATCACCGACTATGAGGCAGTTTGCACCAGGACCGTGGTTAGGGTTTCAGCGTGCATCGTGAAAATGCCTCCACAAAGAGAATGTGGCGGAAGAGCTGGTGCTGTGACACCTGAGGTTAGAGAGCTGCAGAGACAAGTGCGAGTATTGCAAAAAGAGATTCGTAGAGGAATGAATCTTAATGTCAAATACGAAAGCGAGGATGAAGCTAAAGAAGAATATCAAGAAGGAGAAGCTGAAATTGTGAACCAAGAGGAAGAAAGACTTTTTCGGGTGATTTCCAAGATTGGGAAAAGACCTAAGATTGAGGTTCCTAAATTTTCTAGAAATCTTAACCCAAAAGAATTGATCAACTAGATCAATGAATGTGAGGAATATTTTGAGTATGAAGATGTTGAGGATCCTAATAGGGTCAAATTTGCAAAGGCCAGATTGAAAGGTCATGCGAAGATCTGGTGCCAAGAAATTCAATTGGAGTGAAATAGAAGAGGGAAAGATAAAATCACAAGATGGGATTAGATGGTGGATAAATTGAAGTGATAGTTCATTCTTGTTGATTATGAGCTTGACCTACTAAAGAAAATGCAAAGTTTGAAGCAAGCAGGAAGATCTGTTCAGGAGTATACAGAGGAGTTCTATCGACTCCTCATTAGAATAGGCCATGCAGAAGCTAATAAGGAGAAATTTGCCCGATACCTTAATGGGTTAAGGCCAAGCATTTAGGAGGAGTTGAATCTAGTTCGAATGAACAGTATTGAGGAGGCATACCAGTTTGCCCTAAAAGTAGAGGAAAAGCTGAACAAGAAGTTTGAGAGCAAACAAAATGGAAGAGGTCATGGTGGAAGATCTGGTGGATGGTCATATGGTGGCTAAAATGAAGATCTAAAAAAGAAGGATGAGGCTAGTAGTAGTCAGAATCAGAGAGGAAATAATTTCAATCGTTTCCAGGATTAGAGTAATAGAGATTAGTGAGGAAGAGGAAGAGGACAAGGATCTAGAAGAGGAGGCTTCCATGGAACATGTTTTCACTATGGAGAAGAAGGTCATAGGGCATTTGAATGTCCTCAGCATGAAGGTAGAATAGACAGGAGAAATGAAAGCTAGGCCAAAGTTGCACATGTAGATGAAGATGCTAGATCATCAAATTCTGAAGATGCTAAAAGAGGAGAAATGCTAATTAACAGAAGAGTCTTTCTGAGTGGTGAGAATGAACCTCAACAAAGGAGGAGCCTATTTCACACTAGATGCAAGTGTGAGGGTAAATCCTGTGATGTGATTATCAATACTGGAAGCACTGGTAATTTGGTGTCAGAAGAGATGGTGACAAATTTGAAGCTCAAGAGATAGAAACACCCACATCCATATCGGATTGCCTGGGTGTAGGATGACCACAAGGTCATGGTCAGTGAACAGTGCTTGGTAAAGTTCAAGATTGGTGGGTACCAAGATGAGGTACTATGTGATATCATCTCTATGGATGCATGGCATATGTTGTTGGGTAGACCATGGCAGTTTTACAAATGTGTTGTACATGATGGTCATGTGAATACCTATTCCCTGATAAAGGATGGAGTGCAACATAAGCTAAAGCCATTGAAGGAGACCGAAGAAAAGGTATGTGGTAATGCAAGAAAATTCCTAGATGGTATGAGGCATGAGCATGTGTGTTTTGCTTTAATTCCAAAAGTTGGTAAAGAAGAAGTAGAGAATGTACCTGTAGAGGTTGCAGATTTGTTGAATGAGTTTCAGGATATTGTATCTGATAATGTACCTAATGGATTACCACTGGTAAGGAAGATCAGTCATCAGATGGATTTGATTCCAAGAGCTAGTTTTCCAAACAAGGCAGCACACAAAATGACACCAGTAGAAAGTGAAGAGTTGAATAGACAAGTACATGAGTTATTGCAGAAGGGGTTGATTCGAGAGAGTCTAAGTCCCTGTGCTATACCAGCAGTATTAGCACCAAAGAAGAATGGAGAGTGGAGGATGTGTACAGATTCCAAAGCAATAAACAAGATCACAATCAAGTATAGGTTTCCATTGCCATGAATGGATGATATTATGGATTGTTTGAGTGGGGGTGTGTATTTCTCAAAGATAGATCTGAAGAGTGGATATCACCAGATTCAGATCAGAGAAGGAGATGAATGGAAGACAACCTTCAAGACAAAGGAAGGACTGTATGAGTGGTTAGTCATGCCTTTTGGGCTAACCAATGCACCAAGCACTTTCATGCGGCTCATAAATGAGGTTCTGAAAGAATTTTTGGGTAAGTTTGTCATTGTTTACCTAGATGATATTTTGATTTTTAGCAAGACATTGGAGGAACATATGATGCATATTCTTATGGTGTTTGAGAAGTTGAGAGATGAGAAATTTTTGATTAATTTGAAAAAGTGCAGTTTTGTGAAAAAAGAGTTAGTGTATTTGGGATTTGTAGTTTCAGCAGAAGGTCTAAAAATGGACCCAGAGAAGGTATAGGCTATCCTTGAATGGCCTACTCCAAGGAGTGTTACTGAGGTAAGATCTTTTCATGGTTTGGCTAACTTTTACAGAAAGTTTATAAAAAATTTTAGCAGTATTTGTGGACCCTTGACTGAAACAATGAGAGGGGATAGAAAAGAGTTTAAGTGGACTAATGGGGCAGAAAAGAGTTTTCAATTGTTGAAACAAAAATTTATAGAACAACCTATTTTAGCACTTCTAGATTTTAATAAGGTGTTTCAAGTAGATTGTGATGCTAGTGGTACTGCAATAGGAGCTGTTATGAGCCAAGAAGGTAAACCTGTTGCTTATTTCAGTGAGAAGTTAAATGATGCCAAGAGAAAATATTCTATCTATGATCAGGAATTTTATGCTATAGTTCATGCACTAAAGAAGTGGAGACATTAGCTACTTCCTAAGGAGTTTGTTTTGTATACTGATCATCAAGCGTTGCAATATTTGAATAGTCTAGGAAAGTTGAATCAAAGGCATTTGAAATGGGTTGAGTTTTTGTAGAGTTATACATTTGTTTTGAAACACAGGAGTGGAAAGTCTAATAGGGTTGTGGATGCTCTTAGCAGAAGGCAACTATTGCTGATAGAGATGCAGATTGAAGTGGTTGGGTTCAAGGAACTCAAGCATTTGTATCCAGAGGATCCTGATTTTGGTGAAGTTTGGAAAGCTTGTACAAAACCTGTTACTCTAGATAGGATGAAATGGCTAGATTTTATCATCCAAGATGATATGCTATTGAGAGGGAGTTAGTTGTGCATTCCATGAAGTTCTATGAGGGAGAATCTTATCAAAGAGAAGCATAGTGGAGGATTGGCTGGACATTTTGGTCATGATAAAACCCTTGCTTTGGTTGGTAAGAATTATTATTGGCCACAATTACAGCAAGATGTGAAGAAGTTTGTATAGAGTTGTAGAGTATGTCAGATGGTGAAAGGAGTAAAGAAAAATATAGGGTTGTATCAGCCATTACCTGTACTAGAGAAGCCTTGGGAGGATATCAGTATTGACTTTGTTCTTGGTTTACCGAGGACACAGTGGGGACATGATTCAATTTTTGTAGTAGTTGATAGATTTTCAAAGATGACACATTTCATTCCCTGCAAGAAGACTAATAATGTTGTTCATGTAGCAGAATTGTTTTTAGAGAAGTGGTGAGACTACATGGTTTGCCAAAGACCATAGTTTCAGATTGAGATACTAAGTTTGTTAGATATTTCTGGCAGACATTGTGGAAGAAGTTGACGATAGATTTGAAGTTCAGTTCATCACATCATCCATCGACTGATGGACAGACAGAGGTGGTGAATATAAGTTTGGGAAATCTGCTAAGATGTTTGGTTGGAGATAAACCAACAGGATGGGATTTGATTTTACCACAGGTAGAATTTGCATACAATAATTCTGTCAATAGGAGCACTGGTAAATCACCATTCCAGATTGTATATGGAAGTAGTCCAAGAAATGCATCTAAGTTGAGAAAGATAGATAAAGGAGAAATAAGTAGTGCTAAAGCTGAAGATTTTGCAGAACATTTGAAGAACATCCATGAGGAGGTGAGGAAGCATATTACCAAGATGAATGTGTAGTATAAGACTAAGGTAGATGAAAAAAGGAGTCATAAGGAATTTCAGGTTGGGGATGAAGTCATGGTTTATTTGTGGAAGGAGTAGTTTCCAGTTGGTACATATAACAAATTGAAAATGAAGAAGTTTGGACCATGTAAGATACTGAAGAAGCATGATTCAGGAAATGCATATGAGGTAGGATTGCCTACTGAGCTGAATATTTCACCAGTGTTTAACATTTTAGATTTGACAAAGTATCATGAAGGAGGTGTTGAAGATGAGGTTGCAACAACACAGTGGAGTATTCCAGCAACCAGTTTAGATATCAAGGAGAGTGAAGACATACTGGACAGTCATGTTGGAAGAACCACAAGGAACAGGACATATGAAGAGTATTTGGTCAAATGGAAAGGATGACCTGTTCAAGATTTATCATGACTAACAAAGGAGGAGGTTAACCATCTTGGTTTTCCTCTGCACACTTGAGTCATGACAGGGTCACTTCTCAAATTACCCTAGGTGTCTGATGCAGGAGCATCCTGGGTGTAAGAGCAATCTTGCATCACCCAAAAATATTTATGTTTTTGTATTCAATAAGGGCTATCTTGTGCAGAGTTGCTATTTATGGAAACTTGCTATTTTTAGTAAGTTGGTCTTATGATCTTGAAATGTCTGATTTTACATATGGAGGTTCATCTCAGTCATATCAGCCTACCAACAAAGTTTCATGGCTAGATCAGGTGTAGTTTTGAAGATATTGAAGATTTTCGGTATTGGCAGTAGGGTACAAAAACTTCAAACTCAGTTTTGAAGGCTTTAGAGGCCCCGAATGAGGTTGAAAATTTGGGTGACCAATGCCTTGCATAGCTCAAGCCTGTAGAGCACTTCGTGGCATTTCCAAAATGGGGTTATAATAGCCAATCAGGTCAACGGGTGATGACTTATGGTCTTTGGAAGTTGGGTCACCTGAAATGGCAGAAAATAATTTTTCTTCAAAATTTCTATTTGGATTTCAAAACTCATTTTGAGCTGACTTTGATGTAATAAATTGTAAAATAAAATAATTCTAAGTTTGGTCGGCCCTAAGGGCTAAGTTTTTAGAACCTTCTCGGGCGGTGGAAATTGCCTATATAAAAAAGGCCCGTAGTGTTGTCTAGGGAAGTTCTAGGTAGTAGATCTAGGTATTGATTTGAGGCTTTGTCCTATAGAATATTGTAAGGGAATGCCCATGTGGCTTTGCATATTGTAATTCTTAAAGTTTGTAATTCCACATTTGTGGAGATAATAAGAAGCCAATTTTTATGTTCTTGCATATTATTGTTGTTGTTTCTCTATTTCTGTTATGTGCTTGTGGTATTAAGGGGAGCTTGATGGAGGGTGCTCCCCTTAATACCATAAGCACATAATAGAAATAGAGAAACAACAACAATAATATGCAAGAACAGAAAAATTGGCTTCTTATTATCTCCACAAATGTGGAATTACAAACTTTCAGAATTATAATATGCAAAGCCACATGGGCATTCCCTTACAATATTCTATAGGACAAATCCTCGAATCAATACTCAGATCTACTACCTAGAACTACCCTAGACAACACTATAGGCTTTCTTTATATAGGCAATTTCCACCGCTCGAGAAGGTTCTAGAAATTTAGCCCTTAGGGCCGACCAAACTTAGAATTATTTTATTTTACAATTTATTACATCAAAGTTGGCTCAAAATGAGTTTTGAAACCCAAACAGAAATTTTGAAGAAAAATTATTTTTCACCATTTCAGGTGACCCAACTTTCGAAGACCATAAGTCATCGCCCGTTGACCTGATTGGCTATTATAACCCCATTTTGGAAATGCCACAAAGCTCTCTACAAGCTTGATCTATGTAAAGTGTTTGTCACCCAAATTTTCAACCTCATCCAGGGCCTTTAAAGCCTTCAGAATTGAGTTTGAAGTTTCTGTACCCTTCTGCCAATACCAAAAATCTTCAATATCTTCAAAACTACAACTGATCTAGCCATGAAACTTTGCTGGCAGGCTGATATGACTGAGATGAACCTCCATATGTAAAATTAGACATTTCGAGATCATAAGACCAACTTACTAAAAATAGCAAGTTTCCATAAATAGCAACTTTGCATAAGATAGCCCTTATTGAATACAAAAACATAAATATTTTTGGGTGATGCAAGATTGCTCTTACACCCAGGATGCTCCTGCATCACAAATCTAGGGTTTCAGTATGATCAACACTGCAAACTACTTCCAAACTTCTTCAAATCATCCTCAACTCACTTTTTCTTCTTTCAAATCTCTTTCAATCACTTTGTAATCATGATAACTTTGATTTGGACCTTTTAACACTTCACATTAACTTGATCTAACATCGCATTCATTCATTTTGCCGCTAAAACGTCAAAAAGCTAATTCTGTAAACCTGCAACCATAAAACTTTTTGTGACCTCACAAAACACAATATTTTCTTTTGCACACTTAACCATAGAATTAGTACAACATAATAAACCTATATCTAACTGCGTAAAACTTAACTCATTCAAATTCCTAATCTACACTAATCCTAAGTCCTAAACTATAGAACTTACATAATTTAAGTACTTAAAGAAGGGTCAGGTAAAGATTCATCCTTACCATTAGTTACATTACCTTCCTGATTACTTTCAGTGCTAAATATACCTCCTTGATCTATGCCTTTATCAAATTTTAATTCATCTTTATTGCTACAACAACCTTTCTCTTTGTTTCCTGCATTTTCATTCCTTCTTGCATTGTTCCTAGGGTTAGGGTTATGATGATAACCTCCATTGTTCATTCTGCAAACTCTTGCTGAGTGTCCAAACTTGTTGCATATCTGACAAATGATTCCATTGTTTCCAAATCTCTATCCTTCCTGGTTAATTTGTGACCTGCAATTTCTAGCAATATGTCCTACTTTGCTACATCTAAAACATACTACTACTTTTCTTTGATTCATTTCTTCAATAGATTTCTTATCTGCATTGTTAGTATTCCCAATCATTCTATCATAATTATTCAAAATTACTTTAGGTCTTCTACATTCATTAGCTCTGTGTCCAAAACTATGACAATTATAACAATGTCAATTAAGAGGTTTAAATTGCTTACCTGTGTAATCTCTCTTCATGTGTCCAATAGTATTACAAGAAAAACATCTTCCTTTGAATTCTCTTTGCATACCTTTAGATGATTCTTCCTATTTTGATTCTTCTTGCTTTGATTCTTCTTTCTCTCTAGGTGGTTCTTCTTTAGGTGGATCTTCCAATGTGTTCTCATCTAGCTTTATTTCCTCCACACTTTCAGATGTCTTCAGATCTGGCTTCTTACTTTCATGGATTGTTCTAAACATACTAAATCCAAATCCAGTCCTATCAAAGAATGGTTCTTCAAAAGAAATTTGTTTTCTAGTCTTATCACTATTTGAATATAGCCTTTCAAGTTGTTGTTTAGATTGAGTTAATTCACCTTTCAAAATTTTATTATACTTCTCAAGTTCCACATACTACACTTTTACTTTTTTAGATTCAGATGTTTCCTTTTCAAGTCTTGATCTCAGATCTTCATTCTCAATTTTCAATTTTTCATTATCAGATCTCAAATTTCCATCTTTCATACTAAGTTTCAGATTTACTATCTTCAGTTCATGCTTAAGGATCTCATTTTCTTTTTCTAATTCATCACAATCTTCAACAAGCATATCAGATTTCTTTTCAGATTTCAAATCTTCAATCTTACCTTTTAATTTGTCAATAGCATTCTTTGCACCTTCATATTTTCTTGTTAAGGAGTTTCTTTCATCAGTAAGCATATCAATCTATTCAAGAGCTTCTTCAAGATTCTTCTAAAGTTGATCCATATCCATAGAGATCTTACTCAAGCTACTAATCTTTCCTTGAATCTTCCTTCTCCGAGTAACTGTGCTCTGATACCAATTGTTAGAAATAGGAAATACTGAGAGGCGGGGTGAATCAGTATTTCACAAACTTTTTCTTTTGCCCACTTATGGATATAATAGATTACTTTAGTGCATACAAAGATTATCAAGTTGATTAACAAACATAGCAGTAAATAGAAAGAGCTCATAACACATGATATGTTCTCGAGGAAACCCTGGCCAAGGGAAAACCCTAGTGGGGATGGTACCCACAAAGATCACTAATCAAAATTATCCCGTTAGGGATATTGGACCCTATTAGGAGTCAATTTACAATATATAGTAGATATATCCTGGTTAAAGGACTTTAGGCCTTGTTAGAAGCCTTAACCCTGTTAGGAGTTAGATTACAAAACCTGATCACCAGCTGAGCTCACTGCCCAAATAGGTAATACAAAATGTTTCTGACTATAGTATGGTACTGCTTACAACTTCACATCAATAGCCTTTGCTACTATCACAATATACAACTATCGCAAGTTATCTTTTCTTTCTTTTTACACATCACATACATACTTTCATTACATTTCAAGTATGCCTAATATATGAGTTATTAGAGCTAATAACTTTACATGGTCGGCTTCCAAAATATTTATCTAGGAGTAAAAATCTAGGATGTCATCCCTTCATAATGTTAAGTCATTATTTTGACAAGAAAAAATAATCCCTTAACTCTTTCGCTAATACTGTCTCCAAAACTGTTCTGTCTGCAAAAACTGTCTTCGGTAAACTTTGAATAACTTTGTCCATACTACTCCAAACTTTATGCACACTGAGATGGGGTATCCTCATACTCTGTAGAAGCTTTAGTTAACTATGCAAACAAAAATATTTCTCCAGTGGACGTCGCCAACTAAATCTTCATCGGGTGCTCTGTCAGGATCACTGTATCCATACTTAGACAATTTCTTCCTTCAACTTTCCATACTTGCATTCCAGATTCTGCTCTCTCAATAGAGATCATATGTTTCCATAATGACAACATCTATGCATCCACATTAGCCAAATTGCCAACAATTTCCTTCAGACTTCCTTCTAGATTCTTTACTTTCTTATTCTTTCCAATAATCTTATTCAAAGAACTAATCAGCTCTAGCTGATCATCATCATCAACTTCTTTACCTAAGTCTTCAAAAAAAGTTCCAATTTCTTTCTTCTTTGCCTCAGGAGTGGGTGCATTAATTTCTATCTCTTTAGGTTCATCACTCACCAATTTAGTCTGTACTACTTCTTTAGTCCTATCTAGTTCATCAAGAGCTGAATTGACAACAATGTTATCTAAATTCTTAAATACATTATCTTCCGTGTCTAAGGTCACCTTAGTGCCTTCAATGTCCATTGTATCATCTTCAATGTTAACATCTAAAGGAGAGGGAATATCCTCTGGTTTAGCATCAACTGCATGTCCTGCTGCAACTAAAGTTTCTCCAACAATTTCTACCATTACTTTAATTATTGCTTGCTCTATTTTTGTTCTCACTTGCTCATACTGTCCTGCCATGATCTGAATGGTTCTCCTCTTAGTCCTCAAAAGAGTGTCAAGGGGTTTCAAAATCTACTTCAAATGATCATCATCTTTCACTTCACAAAGCTTTCTCACAAGATTCTCTCTTATAGTTTTGTCTTCCTTAGATGCTCTCTATTTTCTATTAATAAGTTTATTGTACAAATCATTAGGTATCTAACCTTGAATTGTATCAAACTTCTTGTTAGCCAGAATCATGTACTTAACAATAGAATTTTCAAGATTCAATCTTTTAGAATAGTTATAAAGATCATAGTACTTATTCATCTTAGTAAAGTCTCCATCTTGTATGATTTCTTCATTCACTCTCTCAACTCTGGGTTTCCATGCTTTCTTCTTCATAGTAGAGTCATCATCTTTAACTTCTACAAAATTTCTTAGTACTGGTTGAATTATAGTCTTATGTCTCTTTCCAGGTCCAGTAGCAATTTCTTTCTTTCTCTTGCTCGGTGTTACTTGTTCCTTTTCTGGTTGTTCTACTTTCACTTTAACTGGTGTAGGCTCTTTCTGTACTGCACTGGATAAAGGTGGTACACTCAAGACTTCTCCCTATCCAGCATCTCTCAATGTTGCTACTGTCTATTTAGCTATCAAAAATTGTCTTTCTGTCATCCCTGTGTCTTTCAATATTCTCTTTATGGTACTATCAACACTTTTCTTAGACTATTTCTCTTCAATTTTAGCTTTAACAAAATTAAATTTGTCTTCATAAGTTCCAAACCTGCTACATTGGGTGTCCAATTTACTTCTCAACAATCTTCCAACATATTCTTTTGTTTCAATCTCAGAAATCTATAGCCGAGAGGGTCTATGAATTCAACTCTAGGTTCTACTGCTTCAATGTAACTAAAGTTAGTGTCAACCATGAAACAAATATCATTCTTATATTTCTCCACAAGTGACTATGGAATCCTTGATCTGCTAGATACTAATCTTTGAAATGTCTTCAAAACTAACACAACACTCTGATTAACTTGATCAGTAACATGAATTCTATAAACTTTGTTTATTCTTTCCATCATAGACTGTCCATCATTCCAATTATTTCCAATTGTGTAAGGAAATATTCTCAAAAGGTGGAAAAACATATATGTAATCAAATATGAGAATCTAAATTGTGCATATTTAGACTTCTTAATCTTCTGCAAATTCTCAAACAATTGAATTCTCAAAATCTCACACATATCAACAGAAACTTTGTCTACACACATCAAATAGGCAATGTGAACCATGCCAGCTGCCATGTCATCTTCTTTGGAATTAGCACAAAACTTTGTAGTCAAAATCTTACATAGATATCTTACATTATGTTGTCTAATCTTGCTGATAACAATACCTCTACCATTATAGGATGATCCAGTGTTGTCAATGAGAATCTTCCTCATATTTTTCTCATTTAAAGGGATAGCACCAAGTTTGGATAAACTGATGACTTCATGAATTAGGTCAGCTGTGATGTCAATCACTCTGTCTTCTAACCAAAATTTCCCATTGTGAATTCTACTTAAAATGATCTTTGTGCACTCTTCATTATCGAATTCATACTATAAACCATATGTGATGATTTCATTGTTTTTCAAATGTTCATAACCTTGCTTCAATGACATATCTTGGTTATATATATACTGATACTCACTTGAAAAATCACTATCATTTACTGTTTCCAGTTTACATCCAAGATAACTCTTTACACTTTCCAAATGCAAAACTCCATCTGGTACGGATCATAAAGTAAACTTAGGGTCTACTTCTAAAGCTTCTACAGGTTCTTTCTTCAATTTAGGTCTGTTCTTGTCTCTAATGTTGTGAATCAAAGATGTATCCATGTTCCCTTCCAATTCTTTATATCGACTCAATGATTTGTCAAGATAAATACCTCAAATTCATGATTGTAGGGTTTGTGAAGATTCGACGCTTCAATCCTTCACAAAATCTCTACAAAACACTTGCAATCTCTAGTTTCTACTCTTCCAAACACTTCAATTCACTTTGATAGACAAATAACATTGATCATAACCTTTTATCACTTGAATCTCACTTAATTCTGACATCGCATTCAATTCTTTTGCCGCTTCTTTCCAAAAAGTTATTTTTGCTATCCTGCAAAACTTAAAACTTCTTGCGATCTCGCAAAACATAACATTTTATTTTGTGCTCTTAACCATAGCATTAGTACATCATAAATTACCTTACATTAACTGTGCAAGACTTAATGCATCATAAATCTACTTCTATACTAATTCTAAGTTCCTAAACTACTACAATTTACATAATTTAAGTGCTTAAAGATAGGTTAGGTAAGCATTCATTCTTACCACTTAATACTTCACCTGTTTGATTACCTTCCATGTTGATTATGCCTTCTTGATCTATTCCTTTAACATACTTCACTTTGTTGGGGGTTCCCTTTGATCTTCACTTGTAGATTTATACTTTGATGGATAAATTAAATAACACTTTGACTCTATCACCACTCCAAAGTCAACAAGAAAGAGGTCCAATTAACAAGGATCAAAAGAGATCCTCCTACACTTTGAGCCTTAATGCTCAAGTAGGTGTACCCTTGATTCACTTCTGAAAAGGAATCCAAAATATTATATCAATATATTCTTTACTAACTGATGTAGGATTTTATCATTTGAATGTGTGTGTATGTGGTTGACAACAATGAAATACCTCTAGAGGATGGACCAGTGCCTTAACTTAGGGAAAAGATTCACCCAATTACATACATCAACTAAATACCTTAATTTAAACACAATTGAATTTAGGATAAGTGCTTTGCCTATTACCCCTCTCCCTCAGACACAAGGACATTAGATTCTTACTTGGTTGCAAACTCACTGAACCCACCTAAAAGACTTTAATCCTAACTTTGTTAGGAACTCAGAGATGACTTCACAATACTCTTTGTTTACCATATGTTAATACACTTTGTGACACTAACATGTATGAGATTAGAACCAAAACAGGAAGACATACACAAATGCAAGATTGGAACTCAATAACATTCTCATTAATATATTTAGAATCAATACACAATCAAAACAACACAAAGATAGGAAAAGACACAAAATCAAGCTCCTCTATCAGTAAAACACCATGAACAACTAGCCTTGGACCAAAGAAAGTTTTGGAACCTTTTCCAAATCAAAATTTCTGCAACTTATACTCCCTATTCATCTTGGAATCCTCAAAGAGAATGCAACAAGCTACGGATGACTTAGGGTTAGGGTTTCAACCACCCAACCAACTGGAAATGGTCATAAATTAATTGCAGGGGAAAAAAACTAGTTGGCCAAGCCTGAGAAAGATTTTCACTCATGATAGGTCTCTGGGAAAGTACTAGAAATCATGAAAATTTTGAATTGTCAACCCTTTTTGGCCACCTGCAACATGCCTTGAGCACAAAACCACATGATACAAACTCTAAAAACAAACATGGCACACCCTGGACCACACTACAATAGCAAATAGATCATTTCCCACTAGCTCCAGTCACCTCTGGATTGAATTCTAGACCTTCCTGTCACTGGAAACCCTTCAAAAATTTGAATTTGAATAATAACAATCATTTCCATGGTGCTTGTAGTAAATCGATGGTCGATGTTTGAATCTGAACCAAGTTTAAGTCCTAACCATTAGATCCTCATGTTTCATGGTCTTTTAAATCTTAACTCGAATTCCACCCTGGGTTTACTTTAAGTGAACATGCAAAAAAGCATATCCTATTCATGGGATGAAAATCCTAACCTGCCTTTAACCTTGTGAACTGGCGACAAGAAGAAAACAACTAACTCTAGTCCCACATTTGGCAAATTGGTGACAAGAGGCTTTCACCAGTTCATGAAACCTTTTATCCATCTACTAGAAAGTTTAGCGATTACGTGAATGCTTGTTTGCTGAACTGCTAAAACAATTAGAGAACTGTCATCATTTCACGTGAACAAGTGAAACCTTTATAAATTCGTCGGCTGCTAAACACTTATCCCTACTACCAAAAGACTAAGAAACTTTAACCAGGCCCGCATCAAGAAGATTGATGACCGTCTGAAGTTCACATAGACTTCAAAGATTCTATTAGATTTCACACCCACCGTCAGATTGAGAATCCCCTCCTTGCCCTGACAACCCTCTGACAGGATAATAAATCAATGGTCATTGCAAGATCTTAAGCTTCTAACACACTTGATGAGATCATACACCATTCATCAATTCACTGATAGGATTAGGGCCCACTGGCACATCTGGAAACTAGGTCCCACTGACAACAAGCCACTATGCAAATACATGGATGAATCAAATAGTACCAACTATGCATATGTGTCAATGGACCCACCTACAGGCTTGAGGAGAATCAATGGCTATCGCTATACCACTGCATTAAAGGTTGAGCATGTTTCATTGATGGTATAATGATAGCCACAAGATTAAATCAGACTTTAAACTACCTGAATGCCAAGAAGACCGGTTCCACTGATAGGATTCCACCTCATACCACATGGACCAGTAAAAAACCTCCAAATCAAAAAATTTGGCAAGTGGACCCGCATGAGAAAAAGGCTACGTCATACAAAGAATCAATGGTTATCTTAAGATCTTATGCATCTGACACATCGGTTGAGAAGATATGGTCATCATTAGATGGAGATGGTGTTAGAGCTAGGCCCAGGGAAAATAAAGGCTACTGAAACATGGGAAAATATTAAAGCATGACTTAGGGAAAATATTTCAGCAGTGATCTATAGGAAAATATTAAAGGCCGCCGGGGTAAGGACTTAGGAAAAATTTAAATGGGGCCAACCAAAAATATAAAGCACATGCAAAATAGGACCCTTAAGTGACCCATGAAAAGTAACATCAAAATAGAATAAGGGTAGGGTTTAGACAAAGAGTTTTTGTATGCAACGACTATATTTTCAAAAAGTTGAACTAGGGCTAAAGGTAGAGACCTAAAAATAACTACAGAGACTAGGGGAAAAGGGCTAGAGCCATGAAATTTTTTTAGGGTGCTAATAGTGGCTCTGTCTGGGGATGTATGCCTCTCGTAGGCATAGCAAGGACTTAGAATCACTGGTAAAAGCAGACCATCCCACTGGAAAATTTGCAGACAACAAGGAACAAGCAAGGTAGAACAAGCAACAGGACCAAAAACTAACAGACCAGGACTAAACAGGGCAGGGGAAAGTGGCTTATTTATAGAATTTACAATATATACCTACCTAACTACTGTTCATCGAAAATAGAATACCTTCAATTGAAGTATTTCTTCAAGAATTGTCCATGAACTGGCCATTCCTGAATATCACCATTTAATTCCTTGACAGTATATGAATCTTGGCCCCATTTCTCATGAATTAGATATGGCCCTAGCCAAATGGGATCAAATTTACCATGTTTTCCCTTATCCTCCAATCTGGTATTCCAAACTAACACCAAATCACCAGGCTCAAACTTCCTATCAACAATTTTCTTATCATACAAATTCTTAACCTGCAACTGCAATTTGGCATTCCTTGCAACTAACTCTCTTCTAGTCTCATCCAACCTAATGAGGTCCTCAATCCTTAACTGCATCTCATTATCTATGTCATCATCATATAATGAAACAAATTTATACATTTCCAACAAATTATTCTGAGGCATTCTTGCATGTATTCCATATACTAGGTTAAATGGTACGCAACCAATTGCCCTCTTCACAATAACCCTATCAGCCCATAGGGCTAATGGAAGCTTTGAATTCCATGCTCTCTTATTCTTTTCAAGAATCCTCTTTAGAATTTTGATCAAACTCTTATTAGTAGATTCTACCTATCCATTTCCTTGTGGATGATAAGGTGAGGAATTAGAAATTTGAATTCCTAAACCTTTGCAAAAGTTCTTATATTCAGCAGACCTGAAGCACATTGCATTATCACTAACTATCCTCTCAGGGAAACCAAACCTTGTAACAATATTATTCAACAAAAAATCAATTAGCACCTTACTAGATGCATTTCTTGTAGGTATAGCCTCTACCCATTTTATAAAGTAATCAGTGGCAACTAAAATCCATGAGTGTCCTCCACTAGACTTGTTTGGTATCTCCCCTATGAAATCAATTCCCCATTATTGGAAAGGAGCCTGAACTTCTACTAGCTTTAATGGCACATTACCTAAAAATTTAAGCTTACCAGAGAACCTTTGACAAGCATCACACCTCCTCACCAACTATTTTGTATCCTTGAAGATTGTGGGCCACCAGAATCCTGCTCTTAGGATTTTATGAGTAGTTGTTTTACCCATATAATGCCCACCACAAACTCCTTCATGCATTTCCTTCAACAACTTGTTAGCCTGATCTTCATCTACACACTTCAACAGTATGTAATCCAAATTATTTCTATACAATCTACACTTCACAATTACATACTTGATGGCCTGTAATTTCAATGTCCTCTTCTGATTATCATTCATCTCATTCGGACATTTCATATTTCTCAAGTAATATATGATATCTTGATACCAAATACTATCATCCATATCACATGTATAATCAATTTCATAATGATTTACCTGATTTGCATTAAGATTGGATTGAGCCATCAGTTTTGCCAATCCTTGTCCTCTAACCAATTTAGTAATCTAGACATCAACATTGAATTTTTGGATCCTATTGATCCATCTGCATCTTCTCCTAGACACCTCCTATTGTGAGAAAATATCCTTCACAGCTACACTTGGCACAAAAGCAATCACAACTGCCCCCATCAAGTAACACCTAAAAGCCTTGACTACCTTCACAAGTGCATATGCCTATTTTTCATTTATGTCATATTTCAATTCAGTATCCTACAAAGATTTACTGAAAAATGCAATAGGCTGCTCAAAACCATCCTTATTCTTTTGTAACAAAACTGCAGCAATAGTGTGAAAAGATGCAAAGGAAAAAATGTACATTGGGACATTATAATCAGGTGCCTTAAGCACTGGTGCATCTTTGATAGCCTTCTTGATATTTTTTAAAGCCTCATCAGACTCACCCTCCCAATTGATTGTAGATCCCTTCTTCAACATCTTAGAAATAGGTCTAGTAACCTCTGCAAAATTTGTCACAAATCTCCTTAAGAAATTGACCTAACCAAAGAAGGACTGAATTCCTTTAACATTCTTTGGTCTTTGAATTTTATCAATAGCTACTACCCTTTCAGGGTCAATTCTCACTCCTTGCTTCCCAACTAAGTGGCCCAGCAACTTACCTTCAATGACACCAAATGAACATTTCCTTGGGTTTAATGAAATGCCAAATTCCAAGGCCCTCACAAATATTTTTTCTAAATGAATATAGTGATCTTCTTCCTTCTTGGAATAGGCAGTTAAATCAACTTGATATACAACAAGGAAATCATTTATGAAATCTGAGAAGGCAACATCCATTGCCCTCTGAAAAGTAGCACCAACATTTGTGAGGCCGAAAGGCATTCTCACATAAACATATGTCCCCCAAGGTGTTGTGAAAGTTGTCTTGAATTGCTCTAATTCCTTGACAATTACCTGATTATAACCAGAGAAACCATCCATCATTGACATCAATTTTGATCTGGTTACTCTCTACAACATAGCTTCCATATTGGGCAGACAATAATTATCTTTTAATGAGCTGATGTTCAAATTCCTCAAGTCCACACAAAGCCTGATGTCACCATTTTTCTTTCTCATAGGAACAAGGTTTGAAACCCAAGAAGAGTTCCTGATAGGCTTGATAATGCCATCATCTCTCAGCTTCATTAACTCTTCTTGCATCTTGGGTGCCAAAGTGGGATTAATAGGCCTTTTCTTTTTTCAGAAAGGTTTAGCATCTTCTTTCAATGGAATAATATGCTGAAACAAATCCTCTCTATAAACCTTTAGGTCATCATATGACCATGCAAAAACATGCCTAAATTTTTTTAATAATTCAATCAAAGATTTCTTTACCTTCTAAGATATATGTCTACCAATGTATACCCTCTTGGGTGCCTCATGTGTTCCAAGGTTTATCTCCTCTAGATCAGCATGATCTTCTCTTTTGATATTCTTTTGAATTCTATCCTGGTTATCAAAGACAGTCTCCAAAATAACAAGTCCCTTAGACACCTTGTTAGTTCTAAGTTGAATGACCTCATTGCCAAAGACAACCTCTCTTCCTTCTACTGACTCAATCAAGGCTGAACAATCAAATTCCTAACCATGATACTGATCCTCACAATTCATAAACTTCAAGATATCATTATCATCATCAAAAACTTGCCAATTTTCAATATTGTCTGGTATGCTAGGCCTAGCCTGAATTTCAACTTTAGAAATACCAGAAAATGTAATATCATTGGGATTGATTGCAATATTGGCTAACAAGTCAACCATCTTGTTGTTACTCCTATCCTTCCACTCAATGTTGAAGGCATCAAAATGTTCAATCAAATCCCAAACTAAATTCCTATATTGTTTTAGCCTTTTATTCTTGGAAGCATATACTGACCTGACTTGGGACACCACCAACTCAGAATCACCAACAACACTTAAGCACTTAATACCATGTTTTTGTGCCAACCTTAGTCCTAACAACAAAGCCTCATATTCTACTATATTGTTGGTACAAAGGAAATTCAATGTGAAAGAAAACTTGTAGGTGTTTCCATCAAGAGAAACAAGTAAGATACCTGCTCCTGCTCCATCTTTGCAATTTGCACCATCAAAGTACATTACCCACAAATCACCCTTCACAAAAATAGCACTTACGTCAATAGAGATAGGTGACAAAGTAGGCTCATTTTCAAATAAATGGATCTCTACCCTAAAAGAATTAATATCAGTATCCACAAAACATGTAGTTTCATTATCAGTATTTCTCTCAATCATGTGGCATACTCTTGGCTCTTGTTCAATCTTGACAAACTGATCATCAATCTTGAAAGTGGCATAGGATAGATCACACTGTAAACTTCCATCCATGGTAGCACTCCATCTTCTAGATAGTAGCATCCCATAATGAGGAGGGATGTCCACTACCAAAACACTCATTGTGAACTTTTTTTCTGGATATGCTGCTAGCCTATATGGAATTGCATTGATAGTCCCAATAATTGGTACCTCCCTCTGATCCATTGCACAACATCTGCCTTGCACTGTATCAACTTTAAGGCCCAAATTCTCCATGATTTTGAAAGGCATGACAATATTAGAGGCACCACTATCAATCATACAATTCCTCAACTTCATTCCATTCACAAGAACACTTAAAAAGAATGGATCAATATTTTCAAGGCTGGCATTGATAGAACTATCCAAATATATTGGAGGAATTTGAGACACAATTCCCTAAGTAGAAACACCTTTCAAAGCTTTATCCTAAGATCCATTGCATGCAACATCATTGTTATGAACATTATCTACCCATGCAATAGCTCTATCTTTGTGTTTAGGGATCCTCAACAATTCTGAAAATGGAACCTTAACTATAATTTGGGACAATACATATAACATATCAATAGGAATAGAAGAAGGAATCTCAATCTACATCGCCTTACTATCCTTTTGTTTATCTGATACATTAGGTGTATTGGCCACCCTCATTTTTTCAATCTTAGCCATTGTGTTAACTGGCTTCTCAATCTCACTAGAAGTCTTTTCAATTCTGACTCCCTTAGGCTCACAATTCTTACCTTTTACATTCTTGAATTTCACCATGTGATCACCTTTTGATTTGTTCTCATTAGTCTCTTCGGAGTTAGTACTCTTTATGAACATTCTTGTAGATTTCTCATTTGTATTCCTTGCCACCATGCCTCTAGTTTGCACCTGGGAAATCATTTCTACAGTAATCCTATCCATCTCTTCTCTAGAAGGTCTTCTCAAATTTACTGGCTCAGAAGAAGAGTTCATGTTACATGTCTTCCTATCAATGTCTTCACTATCAGAAAAAACCTCTTGATGAAAAAGGGCCTGATTGTGTCTCTTCACATTTACATCTGCCTCTTCATCAAAATCAGAATCATCTTCATATCCTAGATATGAAGAAGCCATGTTGCATCCAACATCATCTTGATCTTCTTCTTGATCTATCTCCTCATTACCACAATCCTGATTTGCAGCCATAGAATGTGCAACCACACAATGCTCTGCAGAATGAGGGGACTGGCATGCAACACACCAAGGTATGTCCTCCATGACATTTATTGAACCTTTTTGTAGAGGGTCGGGGACACCTCTATCATTTTTATTTCTTTTATCAAGGACAATAGGCTTGCCATCCTTCCATTGGGTGTTGTAGGGGTAGTTCTACAATCTATTCTGCTTATTGAAATTGTTGTTGAACTAAGGCCTTTCATTGGTAGGAGCACTGATATTCCTATTTGTAGGTGTCTTCAAATCTTTCAATGCACTAAGCACCTTATCCAATTTATCTTCTTCTTTCCTCCTAGCTCCAACATTCTTATCACTTTCCTTTTTGTATTTTTTGTCCCTAAACAACTTAGGGTCATCCCTCTTTCCACCCAATTTCCTTGATATTTTCATATTGTTCTCAATGTTGACAACAATCCTAAAAGAATCCCTAAGAGTTCTTGGTTCTTTGTCCCTCAATAAATATCTCATCTTTCCATCAAATGCATTGAAGTATGTAGTCAGATAGACATTGTCATCTAACCGCATAACTTGGAACAACTGATGCATACCCTTCTGAAATCTCATGTTGAATTCAGCTGTAGTCTCATTCTGATTTTTCCTTATGGTATTGAATTCATTCAACATGAAACTAGCATTAGGCCTATCACCATACTACTCTTTAAAACATCTCTCAAAAGAGTCCCAAGTATCAATACATTTATTAGGAAGTCTCTTAAACCAACTCTAGCATCCTCCATTAGAGATTGAACAAATAATTTCATGACTACATCCTCATGATCTACCTCATAATCATTAAGCATATTGACAAATAACCTAAGATGCTCCTCACAACTAATAGCATTATTACCAACAAACTTAGGTACCTTATCTCTTATATCACTTGGAAAAGCATTTGGGTAACCAGGAATTCCATCAAAACTAATTTTTCTATAGCCTTCTAGTTGCATAGGTCTTCTTTGAAAGCTTGAACTAGTGTTAACCCTAGGATCAACATTAGCATTTACATTTCTATCTACTTGTGCATTTGACTGCTACCTAGGATCAGCACCTATCCTAGAAAATGAAGAAGGAAATGAACTAGTAGCATTACTAAGTGGAATAGTAGTAGTCATAGATGGCATACCTAGTTCAGTAGTAGATGGACCAAGAGCATTAGCTGATGAAGCCTTCAAGAACTGGATCTTTCTTCTCTTTTCTATAATGGAAGCTTCAATTTCAGCCTTCTCTAATTCTCTTTCAAGGTCCTCATCTTCTTTTCTTCTTCTTTCTATTTCTGTGTCCTTATTTGAATTGGGTGGTGGGACCCCTGGTATTGTCACTAGTTATCTTGTTTGATGTCCCACCATCTTCTACTTTCCTTTCTCACCAGTGGAAACAACAGGCCTAGTGATCTCATGCCCATCTTTAGCTTTAGGCAAAGGAACATAACTTTGCACTTATCTGACCACATGACCCTCCCTATCAAATTCTTGATCTTGCAGTAAGCGCTCTTGCTCACTCCTCAAGGCTTCGAGATCACCAAAAACATCATGTTGCAAAGTCCTAGGAGTAGAAGCAAGAATCTTGTTTCTCTCCTTCATTTCATTAATTTTTCTAAGGAGAGACTATCTTTCTATTAGAGCATTTACCTTTTCAGCTTCTCTCTCCTCTTGTAACCTCTTATGTATGGCATCCTGCTCTACTAACTATAACCTTAGTGTATTTAAATCATCAGGATCTACCACAATGTCATCAGAACCTGATGACACATCTATATCAGAAAGATTTTGATATGGGAAGTGCACTTGCCTAGGTTTCATGGGTTCTCTTCTGAAATTATCTTCATCAAGATCTAAATCAATCTCCAAACCCATCTCTCTAGCTTGTTCATCTTGACCTATAGGCAATGGGCCCTTGTCCTGAAATACAGCCTCTGGGGTATCATAAAATCTATCCTCAGAGCGACCACCATCTGATCTAGAGACTCTGTCCTATGAACCTTCCTCACTTGAGGAAACATGTGGTGCTCTACCTCTGGTATTTATTTGTTCTCTGATGGGAGCACTAGTAGACTCACCATTCCTTCTAATCCAACTCTTCTTCTCCTGTCTAGGAAATTGCTCTAGAGTGACCTCCGGATTCTTTTTGAAAAAGGACCTAGTATTCCTCCTTTTATCCATGATTTACAACTTATAGCACTGGTATTAACCTTTTGAGTCACCACCCACCTAGATGGGAAATCCTTTTAACTGAATACAATAGGAAAACAAGAGTGCACTTACAACCTTTATATCTATCTGGTCAAAAAAATATTTTGACTTTACAATGTAGTCCCAACAAGAGATCCTAACAGATATACTGCTTCATTATTGTTCTCCCCAGTAGAGTCACCATTTTGTTGGGGGTTCCCTTTGATCTTCACTTGTAGATTTATACTTTGATGGATAACTTAAATAACACTTTGACTCTATCACCACTCCAAAGTCGACAAGAAAGAGGGCCAATTAACAAGGATCAAAAGAGATCCTCCTACACTTTGAGCCTTAATGCTGAAGCGGGTGTACCCTTGATTCACTTCTGAAAAGGAATCCAAAATATTATATCAATATATTCTTTACTAACTGATGTAAGATTTTATCATTTGAATGTGTGTGTATGTGGTTGACAATAATGAAATACCTCCAGAGGATGGACCAGTGCCTTAACCTAGGGCAAAGAGTCACCCAATTACATACATCAACTGAATACCTTAATTCAAACATAATTGAATCCAGGATAAGTGCTTTGCCTATTACCCCTCTCCCTCAGACACAAGGACATCAGATTCCTGCTTGGTTGTAAACTCACTAAACCCACCTAAAAGACTTTAATCCTAACTTTGTTAGGAACTCAAAGATGACTTCACAATACTCTTTGTTTACCATATGTTAATACACTTTGTGACACTAACATATATGAGCTTAGAACCGAAATAATAAGACATACACAAATGCAAGATTGGAACTCAATAACATTCTCATTAATATATTCAGAATCAATACACAATCAGAACAACACAAAGATAGGAAAAGACACAAAATCTGGCTCCTCTATCAGTAAAACACCATGAACATCCACCTTGGGACCAAAGAAAGTTTTGGAACCTTTTCCAAATCAAAATTTCTGCAACTTATACTCCCTACTCATCTTGGAATCCTCAAAGAGAATGCAACAAGCTATAGATGACTTAGGGTTAGGCTTTCAACCACCCAACCAACTGGATATGGTCATAAATTAATTGCAGGGGAAGAAAACTAGTCAGCCAAGCCTGAGAAATATTTGCACTCATGATAGGTCTTTGGGAAAGTATTGCAAATCATGAAAAATTTGAATCATCAACCCTTTTTGGCCACTTGCAACATGCCTTGAGCACAAAATCACATGATACAAACCCTGCAAATGAACACACCACACCCTAGACCACACTGCAATAGTAAACAGATCATTTCCCACTAGCTCCAGTCACCTCTGCATTGAATTCTAGTCCTTCTTGTCACTGGAAACTATTCAAAAATTTGAATTTGAATAATAATAGTCATTTCCATGGCGCTTGCAGCGAATCGATGGTCGATGTTTGAATATGAACCAACTTTAAGTCCTGACTGTTAGATCCTCATGTTGCACGGTCTTTTAAATCTTAACTTGACTTCCACCCTGGGTTTACTTTAAGCAAACACGTGACAAAGCATATCTTGTTCATGGGATGAAAATCCTAACCTACCTTTAACCTTGCAAACTAGTAACAAGAAGAAAACAACTAACTTCGGTCCCACATTTGGCGAACTGGTGACAAGAGGCTTTTGCCAGTTCATGAAACATTTTATCCATCTACCAGAAAGTTTAGCGATTATGTGAACGCTTGTTCGCTAAACTTCTAAAACAATTAGAGAACCGTCATTATTTCGTGCGAACAAGTGAAACCTTTATAAATTTGTCAGCCGCTAAACACTTATCCCTACCACCAAAAGAATGAGAAACTTTGACCAGGCCCACATCAAGAAGAATGACGGTCATCTGAAGTTCACAAAGAATTCCAAGATTCTATTAGATTTCATGCCCACCATCAGATTGAGAATCTCCTCCCTACCCTAACAACCCTCTGACAGGATACAAAATCAATGGCCATCGCAAGATCTTAAGCTTTTAACACACTCAATGAGATCATACGCCATTCATCAATTCACTGACAGGATCAGGGCCCACTAACACATCTAGAAACCTAGTCCCACTGACAAAAAGCCACTGTGCAAATACATGGATGAATCAAATAGCACCGACTCTGCATACATGTCAATGGACCCACCTGCAGGCTTGAGGAGAATCAATGGCTGTCGCTATATCGCTCCATTAAAGGTTGAGCATGTTTCATTAATGGTATAATGATAGCCACAAGATTAAATTAGACTTTAAACCACCTGAATGCCAAGAAGACCGGTCCCACTAATAGGATTCCACCTCATACCATGTGGACCAATAAAAAACCTCCAAATTAGAAAATCTAGCAAGTGGACCCGCATGAGAAAAAGGCTATGTCATACAAAGAATCCATGGCCGTCTCAAGATCTTATGCATCTGACACATCACTTGAGAAGATACACTCATCGTTAGATGGAGATGGTGTCAGAGCTAGGCCCAGGGAAAATAAAGGCTTCCGAAACATATGAAAATATTAAAGCATGACTTAGGGAAAATATTTTGGCAGGGAACTATAGGAAAATATTAAAGGCCACCGGGGTAAGGACTTAGGAAAAATTTAAATGGGGCCAACCAAAAATATAAAGCACATTCGAAATAGGACCCTTAAGAGACCCACAAAAAGTAACATCAAAATAGAATAAGGCCAAGGTTTAGACAAAGGGTTTTTGTATGCAACGACTATATTTTCAAAAATTTGAACTAGGGCTAAACGCAGAGACCTAAAAATAACTATAGAGACTAGGGAAAAAGGGCTAGAGCCATGAAAATTTTTCATGGTGCGAACACACTTTATCTATATTGCTATAGCAATCTTTCTGTCTTTTACTTGTATCTTCATTCCTTCTTGCATTGTTTCTAGTATTAGGGTTCGGATGATAAGTTCCATTGTTCATTCTACAAAACCTTGTCGTATGTCCAATCCTATTGCATATCTAACAAAAAATTCTATTGCTCCCATATCTTTGTCCTTGTTGATTAATTTATGACCTACAATTTGTAGCAATGTGTCCAACTTTGTTGCATCTATAACACACCACTTCATTTCTTCTGTTCATGTCTTTAGTAGGTCTCTTATCTGCATTGTTAGTATTCCTAAACATTCTATTACCATAATTATTCTCAGTAACTTTAGGTGATGAAGGGTGCTCCCCTTAATACCACAAACACATAACAGAAACAGAGAAACAACAACAATATGCAAGAACAGAAAATTGGCTTCTTATTATCTCCACAAATGTGGAATTACAAACTTTCAAAATTACAATATGCAAAGCCACATGGGCATTCCCTTACAATATTCTGTAGGACAAAGCCTCGAATTATTACCCAGATCTACTACCCAGAACTATTCTGAACTGCCTAAGACAATAATACAACCTTCCTTATATAGGCAATTTCCACCACCCGAGAAGGTTCCAAAAATTTAGCCCTAAGGGCCGACCAAACTTAGAATTATTTTATTTTTCAATTTACTACATCAAAGTCAGCTCAAAATAACTTTTGAAACTCGAACAGAAATTTTGAAGGAAAATTATTTTTTCGCCATTTCAGGTGACCTGACTTCCGGAGACCATAAGTCATCACCAGTTGACCCGATTGACTATTATAACCCCATTTCAGAAATGCCACGAAGCGCTCTATAGGCTTGACCCACACAAGGGCCCGTCACCCAAATTTTTGACCTCATCCGGGGCCTCTAAAGCCTTCAAAACTGAGTTCGAAGTTTCTGTACCCTGCTGCCAATACCAAAAATCTTCAATATCTTCAAAACTACACCTGATCTAGCCATGAAACTTTACTGGCAGACTTATATGACCAAAATGAACCTCCAAGAAAGAAATCAGATCATTCTGAGCACATACGAAAATTACCAAAAAATAGTAACTTTCCATAAATAGCAGCTCTGCACAAAATAGCCCTTATTGAATATAAAAATAGAATTTTTTTTTTTTTGGGTGATGCAAGATTGCTCTTACACCCAGGATGCTCTTGCATCATTAGGTCTTCTACATTCAATAGCTCTATGTCCAAAGCCATGACAATTATAACAATAACCATTTAGAGGTTTAAACTATTTACCTGTGCAATCTCTTTTCATATGACCAATAGCATTACAAGCAAAACATCTACCTTTGAATTCTCTTTGCATACCTTTGGGTGATTCCTCTTGCTTTGGTGATTCTTCTTCTTTAGGTGCATCTTCATATTTTTTGATCTCATCAAGCTTCTTCCCATCTATGCTTTCAGATGTCTTCAGATCTGGTTTCTTGATTTCATCATTTGTTCTGAATATATTAAATCCAAGTCTAGTCTTATCATAGGATGGTTTCCCAAAAGAAACTTGTTCATCGATCTTCTCACTATTTGAATGTAGCCTTTCAAGTTTTTGTTTGGATTGAGTTAGTTCACCTTTCACAATCTTATTGTACTTCTCAAGTTTTATATACTGTACATTTACTTTCTCAAATTTGGATGTCACTTTTTCAAGTTTAGATTTCAGTTCTTCATTTTCAATCTTTAGACTTTCATTCTCAGATTTCAGATTTACTTCATTTTTTCTATTTCCATCTTTCAAACTAAGCTTCAAATTCACTATCTTGAATTCATGCTTAAGGATATCATTTTCTTTTTCCAAGTTGTTATCACAATCTTCAATAAGAATTTCAGATTCCTTTTTAGATCTCAGATCTTCTAACTTATTTTTCAATTTCTCAATAAGGTTCTTTGCATCATCATATTTCCTCTTCAGAGTGTTCCTTTCATCAGTAAGCATATCAATCTTCTCAAGAGCTTCATCAAGATTCTTCTGTAGTTGATCCATATCCATAGAGATCTTACTCAAGCTGCTAGGCTTTCCTTGAATGATTCTTCTCCGAGTAACTATGCTCTAATAGCAATTGTTAGAAATAGGGAATACTGAGAGGGGGGGTGAATTGGTATTCTACAAACTTTATCTTTTTCCCAATTATGGGTATAACAAATTATCTTTATACGTGCATAACATAAGAAACTAAACAATATGCATAAAAATAAAGAACTCATAACACATGATATGTTCTCGAGGAAACCTTGGCCAAGGGAAAACCCTGGTGGGGATGGTACCCACAAAGATCCACTAATCAAAAGTATCCTATTAAGGATGTTGACCCTGTTAGGAGTCTATTACATATGTATAGTGTATCAGTCCTAGTTAAGGGACTATAGGCCTTGTTAGAAGCGTCAACCCTGTTAGGAGTTGTAGATACAAAAATCTGATTACAAGATGAGCCCACTGCCCAAATAAGTAATATATAATGTAGATCAAGGTACATAACCTTATTTGTCTTGTATCAATAATCATTTTCTACTCTTATCTTTGCATCATCACTATTACATTCACTTTACAATTACATTCATTACATCACTTCTTCATCGCTACTTTTCTTTACAATTACAATTACATATATACAAGTTATTAAGGCTAATAAATTTACATGGTCAGATTTCATATATCTTTATCTAAGGTTTAACATCTAGGATTTCATCCCTTTATATTGTTAAGTCATTATTTTGATAAACAAAATAATCCCTTAACTCTTTACCAATTTTGCCTTCATATTCTATCCTGTCAGCTTCACACTGTCTTCGGTAAAACTATCATAACTAACTCCATACATGTCATACTGAATTGCACTCTAAGATGGGTCATTAGTAGCCATCGTAGAATCTATGTTCAAGTGTGCAAGCACTGAACTTTCTCTAGTCAATGTCACAAACCAAAACTATATCCTGGTACACTATGAAAACACTATCTCACACTTAGAGAAATTTGCTTTACGATCTGCCATACTTGCTCTCTGACCTATGTTCTCTTAATGTGGATCATATGTTGCCATAATGACAACATCTATGTACTCACTTCAGCCAAATTTCCAATAGAGATAGAGATTTCTAGAGAAGATAGTTGAAAAATACAAGGATACTATTTGTTTCATGGTTGAGACTGACACAACATGCATGGAGGTTTTTGAACCAAGGACAAAGTGGATTCATCCACTTGGATATGAGGTTGAGGAACCAATCTTAGAAGCTTATGCTCAAGTTCTATTTTCAGCACCTAAGGACCCCAATGAACCTAGATGGGGAACTTATGAAGAGAAAACAATAGAAGTAGATGCTATATTGAACAATGCAGCAACAAAAAGAAAAATTGCCAACGTTACTTCAGAGATATTGATAATCCATGGTGTATCACAAGAAGACTTAGACAAAGAAAGGGAAGAGAAGATTTCTTTGGAATTAGAGAGTGCAGTAGCAGAAAAGACAAAATCTTAGGATCCAAAGTTGAAGAAGGTAAAAATTGAGGAATCTGATGTTCAGAAGGGTAAAATTGATGTTACTCCTTTTGCGCCCAAGGAAAGAATTGACCTTACTACTCCTCCTGAGTATAAGGAAATGCCTAAGAGGAAGAAAGGGATTATCACTAGCCATCCATCCTCATGAATAACAAGAAATAAGAAGAACACTCAAGTACCCCCAGAAGTAAGCTTCAAACCTAGTCTCAGTGTGTTAAGTACAAGAATTGTTGATGAAGGTAGAATTGATCAAGTAGGAAAGTTCTATGAGAAATATAGTGAGATTGACAAATCAGAGATACATGGAATGATTCTCAAACACATGTTTAAGTTTAAGAAGATAGTCCTAGAACTAAAGACTACAATTCTTGATAATGTATGGAACATCTTGGAGTTCCTAAAAAGAAAATCCATTGAAGAAGATCTGAGAATAAGAGAAAATATCTTAGATGAGAGTTTTCCAGTATGTTCTCTAGAGGAGAAATCTATGTTACTAGATCTAGTAAAACCACATCGTCAAGGATCCTGCACATAATGGATAAGAACTATGAATTGGTTGAAAAGGAAATAGAGAAATCCTTTAAGAAGGTCTTCATGAATAGGAACATGTATCCAACTACTACAAACATAGCTCAAGTACCCAAAAAGGATGAAAAATATTTAGAAACCATAAATGTTCCATCTACAAGTCCACAATATTCAGTGCATGTAGTTGATGCATCCACAGAGCCAGATAAGTCTACACCCATGTTAGAGACATTCAAGGATGACTCAATTTTTATTGATAATGTAAAAGTCACTACGGCGGCCACAAACATGGATTTGGACAAGTTTGAAGAAGCATTTTTAAGAAAACAAGAGGTTGAAACTCTTTTTAGTAACACTCCTCCCAATCAACAGGAAGAAGTATTGATTGAGGATATAAAAGATGAAAAAGAAGAAAAGAAAGAAGAAGAAAAAGAAAAGGAAGTAGAAAAAAAAAAAAAAGGAAAGAAAGAGGTAAAAGAAAGTGAGAAAATAGATGAGCCATTAGTGGAAATGATTATCAAGGTAAAACAAGAAGTAATGGATAGTACACCTGTCACTCCACTACCACTAGCAACATTGTTGTCAAGTTTGACACCTACCACAACTAGTTTGGATTCTTGGGGAGAAGAAGACCTGATCAAGGTTAGTGTCTTAGCAAATGGAGAAAGACAAAGAGAAATAGATAATGACAAACCCACTATTTGTTGAATCAGTCAACATATTGAATAGTCTATTGCCTTCAAACAAGAAAGTGTCTAAGGTACATTCAGTTGATGATGTTAGAAACATCCTCACAGTCTTCAAAACAAATTTTTCTACCTTGGAAGAGTCAGCATCTCAAGTTGCAAAAGAAAAGTATCAGAAGAAGAGACTGAGTGAACTGGTCAGCAACTTTGAACTTGACCTAAGTTCTCTAAAATTTGGTCATGCATCTTTGAAGGAGTTTGCAGAAAATGGAAGGAAGATCATTGCAGATTGTATGGATAAGGACAAGTTAACTAATGACCACTTTAAGAAGATAAAAGAGGTAGAAGCTATGATAGAGAAAGTAAAGAAATCAATGAAAGACCCATCCATTGATATAAATATATGCAATAATGTATATCAAGGACAAATTGACAAGATTGAGAAGGTAGAAAAAGAGATGTCAAATATAAGGGCTAGGCAAACTCAGCTTAGAAATGCTCTTGCACCCTCACTAGATATACTTAATCAGAATATCAAGGAGATCAATGCCACCATGGTGACATATGATCAAGGTCCTAGCATAGACTTGGAGAAGATGGAGAAGCTACAGTATGCTCTATGCACCCATCTCCAGATTGTTAATTCATTGATCACATTTTGGAAGAAAGAGATCCAAAACTTACATATAGCATATCTGGATATTCTCTCACTATAAGTATTTGTAGATATAGTTTTGAAGCCCCTTTGTCATTAATGTCAAAGGGGAAGTATGTATAGAATATGGAGTTATAGATATATAAAGAAGAGGTATAGTAAAGAATATAAGGAGATATAAGATTATAAGGGAGATATAAGATAGAATATAACAAAAGTTTTCTATATAAGAGATCAGTTAGTAACTGTGCCATATTCCTTTGTTTCCATCAATGAAAAAGGGGGAGATTGTTGGAAATTTGACTACACTAGTGTTTATGACTAAATATAGTGTTGTCATTATGGAAAAAAAGTCATATAGTGTTTTGGAGTCAGTGCACTTGATGAGAAGATAAGAAATTGGCTGTGTTGAAGATAGGAAAGTGTACAGAGTACCTAAAGATCAGAGCATCGGCGCATGTGCATACAAAAAAATTATAGTATGCACCCTATAAGTTAAGCTGGTAACATCATATTCATGCCAAGTCTAAGAGCACATGATCAGAAGGTTCAATATGAGGAAGATATAGAGAGTTAAAGTTGCACAAACAATGAATGACAAAGAAGAACAATGCAAGCAGCCAACTGTTGGCATTTTAATTTGCGGTTACATTATTATGTTGTAAAGGCTATGTGCCTATTGTAATTAGGTTTCTGACATGTAATTATGTTTTTTTGTAAACACACTTGAGCCAATTCAATTGAAAGCATTGTATGTAATTGGTTAAAGGGCCGACCTAGTTATTTGTTTTGTATGTGCATATAAATATGAGATACACCCATTGTACTTGGTAGGAGAGTTGTTATAGAGTTGAGATAAGTAGACAAGAAGTATGCAAAGAGTTGATAAGATTTATTAGAGATTTTTAAGAGGTCAAAGCATCAGTGCATCAAAGGAATTGATCAAATAAGAAGTGTCACAGTGATAGTTCATCCAACAAATATAGTGTGTATCTGAGATCAGAAGGTTGTAGCCTTCACCACTTGAGTAGTGAGCTCTAGGATAGTGAGTCCACACCCCTCACAAGGTTTATTGTAAAAGAATCCTAACAGGTTCCAACCCTTGACAAGGTCTACTATACTAAACATATTGTAAAGAAACTCCTAATAGGGTTAAGGATCTTCTAACAAGGATCATAAAACACTAGTACAAAATATTAGTGGGTGTCAATTCCCATCGCAGTTTTTACCTATTTGGGTTTCCCCATAACCATCTTGGTGTTATGTGTTGATTTCATATTTCAAGTTTATGTGGATTTTCATTTTAGTATTTAAGTATTCAAGTTCAGTTTAATATTAAGTAAAAAGACAAATTACAGTGAACACTAATTCACCCCCCCTCTCAGTGTTCCCATTCCTAACAAATATGACATTCAAAGTGATTTTAAAGCCCTTCTATCCATTCTATGACAACCATTGGTTCCATTTTTCCACTAAAGAGTGGCACACCTTCTAATGTTTTACCACTCATTTCCCTCAAGGCTTTAAAAAATGGTTCTTCTCAAAGCACAGGATTTGGTTCTGGCACTAGATCTTCCTCTACCACTGATTTACCCTTCTCTTCACTTTCTCTCATCAACTCACTCACTGCAGCTAATTGGAGTTGCACTTCTTCCAATTTGGTTTCCATCTCTGCCAATTGTTCCTTGAGTAGTCTATTATCCTCTCTCTATATCTCAAAATCATTTTCCAACTCAACATTGGTCACCATCTTGCTTGAATCTACTGATTCTAGTGAATAGATCATTCAAACTTCACAAGCCTAATCTTGAGGCTCTCATACCAATCTGATAATAGTCTTAGGATATTCAACTAGGAGTCTATCTGACTCACTTTCTAGGTCTCTTCAATAGACCTTATTAGGGATTCTCCAACCCTAATTCCCAAGGGAAATTCACCTAGAATACTACCCTTCCAACCAAGGCTTTCCCTATCAATAATTGTGTCAATGTTCACTGAAAGTTACGTAGGAATTTATAGCTACCTATGCCAAATTTATCACCATGAATTTCAGGGTTGAACTTCACTATTCTCTAGTCAAATAATGACTATCTAGATATTCTATAACCTCCATTCAATCTCCTTCCCACCAGGTTCTTACAAACTAGGAATTAGACCCGATTTTCCTTATAGCCCTGTCCAAGTACAAATTGGAGTTTCTTTCAAATTTTGGCTTAAAGACTCCCAATACTAATCATGGATTCTAACACCCTTTTTGGTTTTACAAATGATTCTCTAGGTTAGGGTTCTCCACTCTTTCCATATAGTACCTTTCTTCACTTAGGAATGTTGTCCTTAAAAATAGGCCTAAAGGGTTACAGTCTTGGCTTTGCCATCATAGACCGATAAGATCATGTCTTGGGGTTCCACCATTGCTTGGAGACTTGAGTATTCATTAATTAAACATGCTCCAACTCTTGGATTATAGTAACCAATCCAACCCTACAATATACACACTCTGATCCTCTATTTCCCTAGTCGGGCTATTGCCAAGCTCGCATGGGGCAAGAGCTCATAATTCTATCCTTGCACTTCTACAAACAAGCCAAATGGAAAACTTATGTACATGGACCCCTCTTGCATTCCAACTAGGCACATTTTTTTTCTATGGTCTTAGGAAGCTCTGTTAGAATAACTAAGAGTGGGGTGAATCAGTTATCCATAGTCCCAAATACAAAATGTAAAACTTCTAAACAAATTTAGCTTAATCTACAGCTCAATAAATAATAACACTAAATTGTCTATGCATTTTACCGATTAATAGTTAATTGTTCATAGTGATTACTAACCAAACTAGATATGCAATATGTAAAGTATGATAATCACCACAATAAACACATAACACGAGATGTAACGTGGAAACCTTGCAAAGGGAAAAACCACCTGGGATTGTTAATCCAAAATATTTTCACTATTTTGAAGTGAGCTCGATGAGGAGCCAACCCTGTTAAAGGTTACAAAACACACTGTAAGGTGTGATCTTGTTAGAGGATTTAACACTAACCATTATCATCTAGCCAACATTCACTATGGGGTTGATAGGATAACAAATGTACAATCTATGAATGACATTACAAGACTTTCAAGTCTATTCAGTTAAGAGATTTATCTGATTACAATGGTTAAAATGTAATAGAAGGTGATCTAAATACAATACAACTTGATTTGAAGATGTTCAGATCTATTCTTAAGATCATAAAATCCTCTGATCAATATTTCTATTAAATTCATCAACATTCAGTAGCTTACTATCCCTCGGTAAATATTCTCTGACGCTTGGTTAACTCTATAGTTTGGTTCTCCTTTAGCCAGTATGATTAGGCATGCATGAAGCTTGTTCAGACGATATCTCTATAGTTATCTTCCTCTAGCATATGTTTCATTGTGAAACCCCAGTCTCTTAAATAGACAAGAAAACCATTTTCTTTTCATCCATCAGATTTTTTCACTTAATCACCTTCATTGATTTTGCTTCTTAAACCTTGCTCGGTAGATGTGTTTCAATTCCATCCTTTAGATCTTCCATGAATTTTTGAATCTGTTGACCTTATAATAGACTTTATCTTTTCACTCTGATTACGAGGTACTTTCCAGCTCATGATCAATTTTGTTGGCTAAACTAATCATTTAGCTCTTTCGTCCATACTCGGTTAACAGAGAGATGCATTGGTGAATACAAGCTTGGTTTATACTGTGCTCAGGATACACTGCACTGCTTCGTGTATATTGGAATGCTTCATTAACCGACCACAGTGGTTTGTAACATTTTGTTTCTATCTCTATAAAAAATTAATGTAACATAATCAAGTCAACCATATGAAGTCATATACTCATCAATAAGTTACGAAGAGTATTCCTTATCCTCATTTGTCATATCCATCTTTCTCAATGTAGATATCTCAGTTCTTCATCTTTATCTTCTCTTCTATAAATGTGTTAGATATTTGTAACTACCATGATAAGTAATGTCAAAACTAGTTGACATCAATGACAACATAAAACTAATTCAATTATCTTACATAACACTTTAGTGCTCGGTGATCTCTAATCACTTGTAGTTCTTCAATCATGTTCTCAATCAGTTGTAGTTCATCAATCTCTCCCTTTGGCATTGATGGCAACCCAAGCAATATGAAGTATACCATACACATACCAAACATGTATTCTACAAATCTGTAAAAAAATACTATAGCTGGGTATAAGCTCTCCCTAGCTTAATATTTTTAATCACTACATTACATAACAACATTGCAAGTGCAGACTATCTTCTGCAGATATGATCTTTGCAACTCTTAGATTTCTTCTTCTATTCTTAGAAACTGATCTTCAACACTCTTCCTAACTTGCTCAGATTGTCTCTCCCTTAGATAGATGTTCGAGTATTCTCCTTGGTTATCATATTTTTTATCTCTCCCTTTGACAACAATGCCAAAGAAACACATAAAAATACAGCTCTGTAGTAGCCATGTAACTCTCTGTTGTCCGGTTCATTTACTGTATCTCGGTATACTGATTATGCCACTGATTTCTCAAATCTTTCACAACCTTAGACAAAATCAAAAGTGTGAACTATGTTGCATCAACATGAATGATCTTATGATAAGATTAGGCTGATGCAACCTCCAAATCACATTAGTGACCAATAGATAGGGGATGGACCCCAAGTCTAGTCCTCAAGTATTCAAATGTATCTTTTGGTAGAGGCTTGGTAAATATGTCTGCAAGTTGCTCTTTAGATGTAATAAATTCTAGCTTCACTTGCTTCTCCTATGCTTTTTCTCTTAACTAGTGATACTTGATAGATATGTGCTTTATTTTTGAATTCATCACTGGATTCTTTGAAATGTTTATAGCACTAGTGTTATCACAATATATAATCACTGGCTTAATGATTACCTCATTCATTCCTTCCAACACTTGCTTAATATATGCAACATTTGAATAGTTTGTAGCAGTAGCAACATGCTCTACTTCAACTGTAGACTGGGAAATACAAGACTACTTCTTACTTGTCTAGGTAACAAGTCATTCATTGAAGAAAAATGCTCCTCTGATTGTGCTTTCTCTGTCATCCACATTTCCAGTCCAACTAGCGTCAGTGTATACTCTTAGTTCAAATTTTCCATACTTAGGATACCATAATCCATAGTCCTCTATTTTCTTCATGTATCTTAAGATTCTCTTTGTAGCAACCATGTGTGACTCCCTAGGATTTGCAAAAAATCTTGCAACAATCCCCACATGTGCAATATCTGGTCTACTATGCACTACATACATTAATTTACCAATCATAGATCGGTATACTGTCTAGTTCACCTTTGTAGTTTCATCATCTTTAGTCAGTTTGTAGCCTATGATCATTGGTGTTCCAACTGGTTTAGCATCTTCCATGCCAAATATTCTCAGTACTTCTTTGATATACTTTGATTGTGTGATGAATATGTTAATCTCTATTAAGCATTTAAGGTTGTCATTAGTATCAAAGGATATTAAATAGGTCATTCGGTCACTTATATTGAGTTGGTCAGTAACTAGAAGCAAGACAAAGCAGTCAGTAAAGCCTTTACACTAAGCATCAAACAGTTTACCGAGCACCAGTGACACCGACACCAATGGACAGTAAACATCGAGCATTATAGTATACACCGAGCAGTTTATATAGTGTTTACCGATGATCATAGAAAATGGCATAGTAATCTAAAATAGCACATTCTTCTATACAAATAGTTACAATAGATCATAAAATGGTTTACCAAGATCGAGGAGCATTTATTGTAAAGGATACTCATTAAATGTAATGTTTATCTTATTGTAATAGTTGATCTAGGTTAATTTTGCACCGTAGATCTTAGGGTTATGATTATTTTTGTAACCTAATTATTGCTAAAGTGGCAAAAATAGAACACTATATATTTTGTATGTTCGCATCATTTTATAAGGGTTAGTGAACTGATATATATAATCACGGAGCACTTGAAGCCATTGCCTAACTTCAAGTCAATCGGTTTACAGAGCTGAATAGAGTATAGAGGATATCAGATTGAGCAGAATTAGAAAAGGCTACTGAGCAGAACATAGCAGAGATTCATCATAGTCAAGGTGATATTTTAATGAGCACTTATTGATCTATTTCAGACAATTGAGTTGTCAACTAGCAGATAATTGCCTATTACTTTCTGACAATTGTAATAGAGTTTTTTGATAAAATCTCTTAATAGAGTAGACTTAACAGTCTTATGTAAATCTCTTAACTGAGTACACACTTCATTAGTGTTGTCAAAATCCTATAACTAGGTAGATCTAGCTGATCTAATATGTTACTCCTAACAGGGTAAGATCAACAGAAGTGATCAAAACTTGTAGCCTTAATAGGAAAACCTTTTCTATCTACAGTAGTGAAGAATTTGTGGGTGTCATCCCCACTATAGTTTTTACCTTCTTACAAGGGTTTCTGTGTTACCAAAATACTTGTGTTATGTGATTGTCATATTGATTTCATGTTTTTTACTTTCTCAAGTTAACTAGATGATTGGTTTATGCTATTAGATTCAAGTTATTTTTATTGGTTATCATAGTACACAGTTATAGATCTAAAAGATTTTACAAGTAAAATTTTCAAGGCACCGATTCACCCCTCCCCTCTCAGTACCTATCTCTCCTAATTCCAAAAATTGGTATCAGAGCTCAATTCTCTTATTGAATAGTCTAACCACTGAAGGGTAAAGATCTAAGTCATGGAGAGATACAAACTTGACAAGACTATTGAGAATTAGAAGATACAAATATAGATGTTTGTGGAACAATATAAACAAGCCAAGGAAGAATTGAAGAAATTATTGGTTGAAAGAAAGAACCTTGCAATTCTACAGAATGAAATTGGTTATCATGAAGAGCCTATTGATGAAATATTTGATCATATTAGATCAAGCTCTGGAAGCATCTCTGATGGATCTGAAAGCATAATCTCTGACTTGTCTAAAAAGAATCAGCATCTATCTAAGCAAGTGAAAGCACTTCAAATTGGTCATGAATCTCAGATGGTGAGAATGGTGGAAATCATAAACAGTGCTAGACAAGCTGAATAAGATCAGAATCTGGCTATTGAAGACTAAAGACTAAACAACTCCAAGCAAAAGAAAGTGAAATACAGAGACTCACTGATCGTCACTTCCAAGTATCAAATCGGATGATGATAGTTAATCAAGAAATGAATCGAGTAAATGGAGAATTATCAAGAAGACTTGAAGATGTTGCAATACTCAGAGAAGAAAATTAAAAATTGAGTAATGAAATAAAGATACAAAAGCAACATAATGAAATGATGAAGATAGCTGAGGATAGTTCTAAAAAGATTGATGATTTCTTGACTAATCAGAGAAGATTCGGAAGCAGAGCCGATATAGGCTGTAATACCCCAAAAATGGGCTATAAGTTCATTAATCTCCTATATCAATAATTCGAATGAAATCATCATCAAAGTCCTAACCTAAGGCACATCTGCACATCATCGAATCATAATTGATTATCTTAAATTCTGCATCGGGGAATATTCCTAATTATCTTAATTATCTTTAATTTAATGATTATTTGGCGATAAATCACATTTATCGTAAGTTTGATTAATTGAATATTTTTATATTTAATTAATTAGATTTAATATCTTGCCACTTAATTATGTAATTAAATTTAATTCTATCTATTATTAATTGTATTATTTAATTTTGACAATAAATCTAATATCTTATGAATAATTGATTAAATTCTTATTTAATTAATTAAAGCAAGTTGTCATTATTTAATAATATAGTTTTTAATAAAAGTTTGATAAAATAGTTAATTAACCCATAAATAAATTATTTTATTTTAAAAACTCAGTTAAGTTGAGCATAAATCACTTTATTTATTAATTAATTCATAAATAAAACATGCACAATCATAAAACCAGACAACTATCAATTATCAATTAAAGCTAAACTCTATTTTGAGTTAAAACTTAGCTTTTGCATGTTTTTGTGAATTAAATTATCTTTATTATCAGATAACTCAAAAATCAAGCTAAGTTAATCTGAGTGATTTATGGCTTTCTTCCATGCACCTCCAAAGCCCTGAATTTCTATAAAAACAAGGCTTAGCTCTTCATAATTCATCTCTCAAATCCACAAATTTGCATTCTCACGCTGTTGAATTGGAGTCTGAAGAATCATCTTTGCGAATCCAAGCTATTGTGAGATCTTTCTAGTTTTGAGCATTGCATATCATTTAGCTTATATTCATATCATTGTTAGATCAATTTCCATATTAGCATAGATTCATATCATTATTTTTCATTATTATTGCATAGAAAATAAAAAATATATAAATTAATTGCATTCATTCCATATCCATCTTTTGCATTCAAATCCTTCATTTAGGTGTCGTCTAGGTCACTAATCTCGATAGAAATTTGAGAACATCAATCTCGCACCTATTAGAAGGTAGTAAATCACTTGGTTAGAGTATATTTTAATTTTGCACAATTTTGATTATAGCTAACCTCTAATGTTTTACTGAAGTGTTGTGTCTACAGATTAGGTACAATTTTCACACACACATTTCTAGCGCCCACCGTGGGGCCCTAAAATGGGTTTCCAATTCAATTCTATCAATTTCTATCTTTTTCTCCTCCGTTTCTGTGCAAAAATATGATTTTTATTTTTTGTCCGTACAATCTTCGTACGAGTTTCTGACAAAAGTCGTATGATTTTGAACCCACTTTCATATGACAGTTGACTGAGTGTTGCTTCATTAGGCACCCATTGTCGTTTGGAGGCTAGATCATCGTTTCATCAGACACCCAGTGTCGTACGACTTTCTGGACTGTCGTCTGGTAATAGACCCAGTGTCGTACGAGTTTTGGCATCAGGTTTCAACTGTCGTCTGGTAACAGACCCACTGTCATATGAGTTTCGGTACCAGATTTCAATTGTCATTTCATTTTTGCAAACAGTTTGTTAGATTTGATTTTTAGATTTTGACTGACAACTAACCCTAACAATTGAAATTTACTATTTTTGATTGATTTCTACTAGTTTTGATTAGAAAAAGTGTAAGAATTGCTCAAAATTAGGTAAACATCTACTAAGCACGTTGTGAGGATCTCAGGTATTCCACTTGTGCTGATAATATTTTGATTTGGGGCTTAAAATAAATCTCTTCTGTGTCTAGCTTGGGTGATTCTTTTCATACTTTTGTTTTACACACTTGCATAATTGATACTAGGTTGTGACCCCTTAAGGATTCATTAAGTAGTCTCAGATACTTGTGATTGATCTTGATTGCTATCTTGGGTTATTAGACTCGCTAATCTGTTGGGCCCTCATTCCACCCCATGGTTGCAATCTCAACACCATAAAGGGGAGAGGTCAACAGGATAGAAGTGTTAAGTGTTCCACTTGGCAACCCTTTTGTGCTTTTAGGAACTCACTTTTTTTCTAAGTTGGGGACTCATTTTCAGCTTGTGTGAGGTGTTAAGTGTTCCACCTTGTGGACTCATCTCATATTTTCTTTACGCGTTAAGTGTTCCTCTTTGTGCTTTTTGGATACTTTTGGTAGATTTGCTTTTGGAAACATACATCTGTGCTCACATAGTAATTAGGCCCTATGAACACTATTCATGATTCTTGAGAGATTGGATTCCCAGTGAAATCCTTCTTGATGATAGAATCCTTGTAGGTAGGGAGGATACTTAGTGCATTTCACATTCAACTTGGATAGTGCATCTTCTCTTATTGATCGATACATTCTCTCCCAGGAGAGGTTGATAGATCACATGGGGTAGACATCACGAGCTTTCGTGAATCAAAATTGGTTAGTGCGTCTTCCCTTATTGATTGATACATTCTCTCTCTAGAGGGGTTGATATCATAGACCTTGGTGAGACAAACTTTGTCTTAGCGTGTCAGATTAATTTGTTTGCTTTGTTTGGGTTAAAAGTGAAAAGGTGTCAAAAACCTTGGATCTGGAGCTAAGTCCCCTTGTGGTATACTACTGTGAGTCACCTTTAGAGAGGGTTAACCATAGCGGACAATCCCTTCACAGGGAAAATTGCATTGACGGAACCTCAAGTGGTAATAGCCATTTTCGCCGTGGTAGTTGTAATAGCCCAAAAATGGGCTATAAGTTCATTAATCTCTTACATCTTCAATTCGAATGAAATCGATATCAAAGTCCTAATCTAAGGCACATCTAAACATCATCGAATCATAATTGATTATCTTAAATTCTACATCGGAGAATATTCTTAGTAATATTCCTATTCATCATAATTATCTTTAATTTTATAATTATTGGGCAATAAATCACATTTATCCTAAAGTTTGATTAATTGAATATTTTTATATTTAATTAATTAGATTTAATATTTGCCACTTAATTGTGTAATTAAATTTAATTCTATCTATTATTAATTGTATTATTTAATTTTGACAATAAATCTAATATCATACGAATAATTGATTAAATTCTTATTTAGTTAATTAAAACAAGTTGTCATTATTAAATAATATAGTTTTTAATAAAAGTTTGATTAAATAATCGATTAACCCATAAATCAATTATTTTATTTTTAAAAGCAGTTAAGTTGGAAATAAATCACTTTATTATTAAATTAATTCATAAATAAAACATGCACAATCATAAAAGTAAACAACTATCAATTATCAATTAAAGTTAAACTCTATTTTGAGTTAAAACTTAGCTTTTGCATATTTTTGTGAGTTAATTATCTTTTATTTAAAAATAACTCAAAAATCAACCTGAGTTATTTGAGTGATTTATGGCTTTTTCTCATGCACCTCCAAAGCCCTGGATTTCTATAAAAACAAGGCTTTAGCTCTTCATAATTCATCTCATAATTTTGCAAGCTTACTTTGCCAAAGCCATCTACGAATTACACAACTATTTTGAAGAATTGGAATTTGGAGAATCAAAACTTATTGCGAATCAAGGCTATTGTGAGATCAATTTGTTTTTTTTTTACATTCATTTAGATTCTCTTTCATATCATTGTTAGATCATTTTAGCATATCAATTTCCATATTAGCATAAATTCATATCATTTTTTATCATTCTTATTGCATAGAAAATTTAAAAATATAGATTAATTGCATTCAATTCACATCTAGATCAATTGCATTCAAATCCTTCATTTAGGTGTCGTCTAGGTCACTGATCTCGATAACAATCTGAAAACATTAATCTTGCACCTACTAGAAGGCAGTAAATCGCTTGGTTAAATTAGATTTTAATTTTGCACGATTTTGATTTTTGCTAACCTCTAATATTTTACTGAAGTGTTGTGTTTACAGATCATGTACAATTTTCACACACACATTTCTAGCACCCACCGTGGGGCAACCCACCTTTGCATGTTGGTTTTGATTTTTTTTGGGAGCTAACACCCCAAAGTTTCAAAGATTTAATTTTATCTCCCAAATGGCAAGAAGTTTTGGTTTGAAATATTTTTTCCAAGTTGGTGACATATCAGGGAAGCTACAGTAAAATATTAATAATTTTATGAGATGTTTTGAATTTTTAATAATTTTTTCTTTAAATTCTAGAAAAAATTAATATCTAACGCAAATCAGCATATTTTTAAAAAAAATTTATATTTTCAGAATGCTCTTTAAATTCTATAGGGGGTCCATTCTTTGTGTTTTAAATTTGGACATGATATAATAGCTCAAATAGTTAATTTACAAAAACTAGTCTATTTTGATAAAATAGGTCTCTAGGGCACAAATGAAGAGATTTTTCTAAAATTTTTACATTTTTGGAAAATTCTTTATTTTTTAGCAAGGGTCTCTATTTTTAATTTCTACTTTTGTGGCCAAAATCATAAAAAATAAATTAGATCTTGTTGACTAGGTCAAATGCAGCAAAAAAAAAAAAGTTTTGTGATGGGTATGCACTTATTATTTTTAGATAGTTCAATGAATGATATGAGTTGTCATTTGGGTTAATTTTTGGTTATTATTGCTGATAATAATTGATTTTTAGAGCTAACCCTATGGTTTTCATAAGTTGAATATATTTTACATATCTTGTTTGCTTGATGGAGAGTTCGTCACTTGCTTGCATGAAAAAGCTCAACAAAAATTGCTAAAAATCAGGTAAAATCTACTAAGCGCATTGTAAGGATCCCAGGTATTCTCCTTCATCTAATGACATTTTGATTTGACACTTAAAATAAATCTCTCGTGTGTCTAGCTTGGGTGATTCTTTTCATGCTTTTGTTTTACACACTTGCATAATTGATACTAGGTTGTGACCCCTTAAGGATTCATTAAGTAGTCTTAGATACTTGTGATTGATCTTGATTGCTATCTTGGGTTATTGGACTCACTAATCTACCGGCCCCTCATTTCCACCCCGTGGTTGCAATCTCAGCACCATAAAGGGGAGGGGTCAACAGGACACAAGCATTAAGTGTTCCACTTGGCAACCCTTTTGTGCTTTTAGGAACTCACTTGTTTTCTAAGTTGGGGACTCATTTTCAACTTGTGTGAGGTGTTAAGTGTTCCACCTTGTGGACTCATCTCATATTCTCTTTAAGCGTTAAGTGTTCCTCTTTCTGCTTTTTGGGTACTTTTGGTAGATTTGCTTTCAGAAATATATCTGTGCTCACATAGTAATTAGGCCCTATGAACACTATTCATGATTCTTGAGAGATTGGATTCCTAGAGAAATCTTTCTTGATGACAGAATCCTTGTAGGTAGGGAGGATACTTAGTGCATTTCACATTCAACTTGGTTAGTGTGTCTTCTCTTATTGATCGATACATTCTCTTCCAGGAGAGGTTGATAGATCACGTGGGGTTGACATCACGAGCTTTGGTGAATCAAAATTGGCTAGTGCACCTTCTCTTATTGATTGATACATTCTCTCCCTGGAGAGGTTGATAGATCATGTGGAGTTGGCATCATAGACCTTGGTGAAGCAAAACTTTGTCTTAGCGTGTCGGATTAATCTGCTTGCTTTGTTTGGGTTAAAAGTGAAAAGGTGTCAAAAACCTTGGATCTGGAGCCAAGTCCCCTTATGGTATACTATTGCGAGTCATCTTTAAAGAGGGTTAACTGTAGTGGACAATCCCTTCATAGGGAAAATTGCATTAACGGAACCTCCAGCGGTCATAGCCATTTTCACCGTGGTAGTGACAATCGCTATATAAATGTCCTTGTGGAAGAAATCTCCATGGGTATAGTTCATTGTTGGGTTGTCAGATCTCCCTAGCAGCTCCTGAAGATTAAGTTCTCAGACTATGTCAAAACTCTGGTGCACGGCGATTGGAGTTCACCCCTTTAGATCATAAAAGTTGTATAGTCAAACCATTACTAAAAACCCTAGCGAGGCCAAATTTTCATTTTATAGGGTATATGTGCATTATTGCAAAACATTTTTGGAACATACACAATGAATAAGTCACTTGATTGTTCATGCACAAGGTTTCTTTTGCCCTTGTTCATTGTTTTCAAACATGCTTGAAATCACTTGCTTGTTGTTTTGCGTGCTTGTTTATCTATCTGGTTATTGAAAACGGACAAATCTGTTACAATCTTCAAATCTAGACATTGAAATTTGCAAACAATTCAAATCTGAAAACTCAAAATTTGCAAAATCTGAAGTCAAATTCTTTTCTGGAGTCAAAAGTCATCTCAGGAGGTCAGAAATTCATACGAGTTTCCATCAAGTGTTGTTTCATTGCAACCCATCTGTCATATGATAGCAAACCCAGTGTCGTATGAGTTTTCATGCCAGCAAATCTTCAAAGTCAAAATCTTGCAACTGTCATATGATATTGTCAACTATCATTTCATTGCTACCCAACTATCGTATGATTGAGTATCCAGTGTCGTACGAGTTTTCATGCCAGCATATTTCAAGAAATCAAATCCTACTTACAACTATCATGTGAGATTTTCAACTGTCATTTCATTGCATATCCACTATCGTACGAGCTTTGCAATTGTCATACGAGTTGTGCAACTGTTGTTTCATAGCCTACCCACTATCGTATGAGTTTTTTAGAGTGTCGTTTGGGAAATTTTTTAAAGTTGTTAGAAAATTGTCAGGATTGCCAGATATTTAGCTCTTTCAGCCTAGTTTTAGAATCTGTCGAATGGATCATTCTGTCAGGAATAGAGCAGTAGCTATTAAGAGTCCAATCATTTTCTTAAAGTGGCCTTTTGAATCTGATTCAGCCTTCTATTTAATCAATTTGAGTCTTTATCATCTTGTGTCAAAACCTTGTCATAACTATCAATTTTCAATCAATCAATCATCAAAATGACTAAGTGTTGTGATATCTTATCTGCTATCTTTTGGGAACCTACCCATACATCCAAGGCATAGTATCCTTCATCCACATCTAATCAAATCTTCAAATCAATCAAACCTTGACAAGGTTGCATCATCTGATCATCTTGATTCAATTCATTCTTCAGTTATCTGAATCTTATTCTTTTGTTTCACTCAAAGTTGATGGTGGAGACTAGAGCTTCCTCTCACAAGAAATCTATTACCACTATCCAAAATCAAACTTTTGAGCAACTCATCAATTTTGGTCTTTACCAGGATGATGGTCTTGGAAACTATCGATTGAAATTTGGTTACGTACCCCCTCCATCGACTCATGGAGGTACTCAACATACCCCTCATCAATCTAATCCAAGGAGTCCACAAACTCCTACCATGTCTCAAGTAGGGACAAATTTTGGCTCTCAAAGAGCTCAATCTCAACATGGTGCAGATCAGGAACCCACACCTGAAGAAATTGCTCACTACCAAAATGATGATGAATTTAACAAGATAATGAGACATTTCTTGAAAGAAAATAGAGAAGCATACTTTTTACAACTAGCTCATCAAGGAGCTAAACTTCCTCCCAACTTTAATGTTGAAGACATCATTACACATGAGGAAGAGAATCCACTCACATCTATGATGAAACAAATGCATGCTATACAAGTTGAACTTAACAATCTCAAGAAAGAGAAGGAACCCAAAGAGTTCTCCATGGAGGCTCTATGTCCTTTTCCATTTAACAAAGACTTGTACATGCTGCCATTTCCAAAAAGAGTGGAGATGCCGAAGTATGATAAGTATGATGGACACTCTGATTCCCAAGATCATGTCAGAGAGTTCTGTACACAATCCATGGAATTCATGCATGAACCGACCTATCTGATGCATCTTTTTCCTAGATCTCTAGGCGAAGCATCCATTCAGTGGTTTTCAAGATTGCCTCCTACAATCAAAATGTTTGAGGAATTGATTAAATTGTTTTATCAACAATATTCCTACAATATTCAGCATTCGATCACCATGATTGATATTTGTAATCTCAAGCAATATCCAAGAGAATCATTCCTAACTTTCCTCAAGAGGTGGCGAAAGAAGTTCTCTCTATATGCTAGACTAATTCCCGAAATGGAGAAACTTGAAATCTTTATCAATAACCTTGTTCTAGAGCTCAATTATCCTCTACAAATGCAAGATCATACATCTTTTGACAAGATGGTGGATAATGCTATCAAAATTGAAAAAGTGCTTGTAAAAAAAGGGGAAATCACACTCCAAAAAGATAAGTATGAATCTAGATCTAGTTCCAAAGACAAGAACAAAAATTGGAACAAGAACAAAGGCATCATCATAGATGGCATTGTAGACATTGTCCATGCCCCATCAAAGGCACCAACTTACAATCTCACTCTTGGCACTCAAGCCATTAAAGCTTCCGAGAAAAAGTCTTCTCAACCATCTCAAAAGAAGCTGGAATTCAAAAAATGGGATAAACATCAAAAATTTACTCCTCTATGAGAGTCTTTAGAATCGGCTATGAAAACTCTACTAGCTGATAACATCATCTCTTTACACCAATCCAACCAAATGCTCAGGACCCCAAACTGATATGGTGGAAGGATAATGAATTCTGTGATTTCCATCGGAGTAAAGGTCACAAAACTAGTAGTTGCTACCACTTGAAGCATACCATTCAAGATCTGATCGATAGTGGAGACATCACAATTGACAATCCCACGAGCAATAATGATCATACAGCATTCACAGAACCATTTCCGAAACATGGTCAAAAGGTTTCAACTTCTCAGCCTAATATGGGGGCAGAAGTCAACTATGCCTACCCTGGAAATAACACTATCATCAATATGGTTGAACCATGTCTCTCTAAAAGTTGCAATGTCATCACAATCATATGAAGAGATAGAGATCATTCCTCAGCTAACACAATTACTTGATCACAAGCTCAAATGCATCTGAAAGGACAAATCCTGGATTCATCAAATGTCCCTAAAGTGCCCTTCAATCTTTCATCTACTTCTAAACAAAAGGCTACTTCCAAATCTTCCAATCCAAAGGATACAAGGCCTATGTCTTATAGCATTGTTCAACAACTCTAGCACACTAATGCAAAAATCTCCATGTTTGAGTTTCTTCGAATATCTCCAGCTCATAGAGCCATTCTCGATAAAGCTTTGCTCGATTCCAATGTTCCTGATGACCTTGATTTAGATAGGTTCCAGACTATGGTTGGACATCTTACATCTCCGCAATATATCTCCTTTTCAGAGGAAGATGACAACTCCTTGAGTCACCCACATAATCAGCCTTTGCATATAGAAGTCTTGATCCAGAACCGTAGAGTCAAACGTGTGTTGATTGATGGGGGGGCTAGCCTAAACATTTGTTCTTACAACTTGATCACACAATTGGGATTTTCAGAATTGACTATTGATCCTAGAAAGAAAATAACTATCAAGGCCTATGATGAACAAGAAAGATCTTCTAAAGGCACCATTATCTTACCTATCAAAGTGGGTCCAGTTATCAAAGATACCATCTATCAAGTGCTTGATCTACCTTTGGCCTACAACGTCCTTCTAGGGAGACTGTGGATACATCAAATGCAAGCCATTCCTTCTACATACCATCAATGTTTGAAGTTTCCTTATGAAGGAGTTGAGGTTACTATCCCAGCAGATCTAAATACAACTTGCAACACCTTGAAGGAAAGTGCAGATAAGCTTGTACCTAATAACAAAGAATCTCCCATAGAGCCAACTAAAGAAGCATCCACATCTAAAATGGAAGATCTTGCCAAAGAGGTTAATATCAAATAAAATAGTATGGGAGAATACACTATCGAGTGAGTCTTATCTTTGACATCTCTCCCTATCTTGCCTAAGTCTTATGGGAAATCTTTGAAACAATCCAAACCCAAACCTCAGGAACCTCTTGAGACATATAAAAGGAATTTTGTAGTAGAACAAGTATCCAAGAAATAATTTGAAGAGGATGAAGCTGTGCTATCATGGCTATACAAAGATGAACCTGAATCTCAAGTTGTTCAAACTAGTAACTCTGTAGTACCCAAACTCCCTTCCAAGTCATATGGTCCAGGAGGTAAATTAATAGCTAAGATGGGATACTCAGGTCAAGGACCTCTAGGAATCAAAGGAAAAGGTCTTGAGGCACCTCTCCCACATAATGGTAGAGAAAATAAAAATAAAATTGGCTTAGGATTTAAGAAGAAACCCTACCACCTCAAAGGTAATTGCTCGCATGTCATAGAGTAGATCGCACTAGGGGAACCTCTTCTTAAGAAAGAAGAAACAAAACCATCAGATAGTGATTCAGATAGTTCAGAACTCATCCCCTATGAAAAATTGCCTAAAGAGATCAAAGACCTTCTTGATGATAAAGATGATCCTATCAAAAGAATTAATGTAGTAGAAACACAAGAACCTACTATCAATTAGGAGATAGTTGCAACACAAGAACCAGCTAATCTCAAAAAAAATCAAGAAGAGGGAAGTGGTAGTGATTCTGAGATAGATTCTCATGAGTATGAATTCAAATCAAAATCTGAGGGTAACCCTTCTTGGGGTATTCACCCTAACTTTACTCATGTTCTAAGATTTCTTAGAGATCCTGAATCAGAAGTTGAATCAAATGACTATGAATGGGGAGCCATTCTAGAACTAGATGAGCTTATCATAGAGAAACATGTTGATGTTATTCACCAATATGCACCTCAAACCAATGTAAGTCTAGAGTGAAATGATGAACCTATCGAGTCTGATCCACATATGGCTGAATTGGACTCCCATGATGACATTGAGCCTATTCATGAATTGAATGTCTTAAGTTGTAGTATCACCTTTGAACTCGAGCATCAGGTTAGGACCAATGATGACAGATCAATATCCACAAACACCATATCCTAAGCCTTTCCCACTTTGACTATCCAACACCCTGATCTTATCGACCAAACTACCACAAACCAAAACCATGGTATTTATACCTTCCCGAATGACTATGCCCTTGCCTACTACCTCAATGTAGTTGAGCCTATGAGTACTTCCATCAGTGAACTAGGTGTCAACATGACCGAGTCAGACATCAAATATCTTAGTCAGAAAAACAAGAGTAAAAAGAAAAAGAAAAAGAGTTCTGAGGGTGAAAATCACTTTGTGGCAGTCTCAGAACTGACAAAAGTAAAAATAAAAGATGTATCCAAAGGTGAAAACCTCTCTGAGGCACCTAAGGATGAGATATTTGATGTCCTTCTGAGTCATTTATAGGATAGATCTCCAGTTCTAATTGAGCCCACCCAATCCATCAATTTGGGTACAACAGAGGAACCACAATTGGTACATGTAGCACAATCCTTATCAGAAGAAGAGAAATAGAAATTTACTACATTCTTGACAGAAAAAAAGATCAACTTTGCATGGAAGCATTCAGATATGCCTGGATTGGATCCAAATCTTATCATGCACCATCTATCCATTGCTCCTAGAGTAAAACGGGTCAAGCAAAAATTGAGAAAGATGCATCCTCATGTTGCACTTTTAGTCAAAGCTGAATTAGAGAAACTCCTAAAAGCTAGATTCATCTGTGTCATAGACTATGCTGAGTGTATCTCCAACATTGTACCTATTTCTAAACTAGATGGCTCAATTAGAGTATGCACAAACTTTAGAGATGTGAATAGAGCATGCCCTAAGGATGATTTTCCACTACCTAACATTGATATAATAGTGGACATGACTGCGGGTTTTGAGATGTATTCCTTAATGGATGGTTTCCCTAGATATAACCAAATAAAAATTGCTCCAGAGGACCAAGACAAAACTACTTTCACATGCGCATGGGGAACCTTCTGTTGGAATGTTATGCCATTTGGACTAAAAAATGCTAGAGCTACATATCAAAGAGCAATAACATATATTTTTCATGATATGATGCATCAAACCATGAAAGATTATGTTGATGACACATTAGCAAAATCTATGATCAGAACTGAACATCTAAAGGACTTGAGCATGATCTTAGATAGAATGGAACAGTTTAGTCTCTGACTAAATCCTAAGAAGTGTGCTTTTGGTGTCACTTCTGGAAAGCTCTTAGGATACATAGTTTCAAAGAAAGGCATTGAAGTTGATCCGGCTAAAGTCAAGGCTATAATAGAGATGCAACCTCCCACAAATATCAGTCAAATGAGGACATTGCAAGGTAGAGTTCAATCTATCAGAAGATTCATATCATAGCTCGCGGACATATCACAACCTTTTAGAAAAACATTACATAAAGGTGTGACCTTTGCATGGAATAAAGAATGCGAGAACAACTTTAACCATATCAAGAAGTATCTATCAAATTTTCCTATCTTGATGCCTCCTATTCATGGGAAGCCATTGATCTTGTATGTCTCCACAACAACCACATCACTAGGGGCATTGCTAGCACAACATGACAAAGACAAAAAGGAAAGAGCCATTTATTATATAAGTAGAACATTGGTGGCATATGAAAAGAACTATTCTATGATTGAGAAAGCTTGTCTTGCTATGATCTTTGCATCACAGAAACTGAGACACTCTATGTTAGCTCATACCATGCATCTAGTAGAAAAAATTGATCCACTAAAATACTTACTAAGCAAGGCTGCCCTCACAGGTAGACTGGCTAAATGGGTCATGCTTCTAAGAGAATTTGACATTGAATATGTTGAAACAAAAGCTATAAAAGGTCAATTTATTTCTGATCAACTAGTAGATGCACCCATGTTTGATGACACACCAATGCAAATGAATTTCCAGACTCATCTATTATGCACCTATCTTCTAGAGAATGGCAATTGTTCTTTGATGGCTCCTATACACATAATGGATCTGGAGTAGGCATATTGTTCCTATCTCCCCAAGGATACTCAATCCCCAAAGCATTCCGATTAAAGTTTCCTTGCATGAACAATATTGCATAATTTGAAGCCCTTTTGAATGGTATGAAAATAGCAATTGAATGGAGAGTAACAAAGCTACACATTCATGGAGACTCTCAACTTGTTATTCATGGAGAACAAGGCTGCTGATGCAATGGCAACACTATCTACTTTATTACAGTAGCTTGAACATGAGCTATGCTACGAGTTCCTGATGGAAGCACTCTCTTATCCTGCATATGACTTCCCCAAAACCTACATGATCTGCACTATTGTAGGTCATGATTCATTCTGATATAAAAACCTTTTTTCCTATCTCCAAGACCAAATCATTCCCAATACCTTCAACCATCACGAAAAGAGATACCTTATCCATAATGCCTCCCGATATGTCATCATTGGTAATGATCTATACAAACAAGGTCTAGATGGTATGCTACTTAGATGTTTAGAATAGGAAGAGTCTCAACGTGCATTAGAGGAAGTCCATGATGGTATTTGTGGGTCACACTCAAATGGTTTAATACTAGCTCGAAAACTTATTAGGGCTGGGTACTATTGGCCTAAAATGGAGAAAGAGGCTATCAAATTTGCTAAGAATTGTCAGAAGTGCCAAGTGCATGGCAACTTAATTCATGCTCCAGGGAGGGATCTAATCCCCTTTACAACACAATGGCCTTTCCATCAATGGGCATTCGATCTTATCGAGATGATTCATCCTCACTCTTCTAATGGACATACCCATATAATCACTGCTACAGATTATTTTACAAAATGGATAGAAGCAGTCCCTCTGACACAAGCAATGGGGAAATAGATATCTATGTTCATATTGAACTATATCATATGCATATATGGGATCCCTCATTCCATAATCATAGATAATGGTGGGAAATTCAGGAATAAAGACCTCGATGATCTATGTGCCAAATTCAAGATCACCTAACATTGGTCTTCTATCTACTATCCACAAGGGAATGGCCAAGCAGAGGCTTCTAACAAAAATCTATTGAAGATCTTGCACAGAACAGTAAACAAAACTGACAGAGACTGGCATCTCATGATTAATCTAGCTCTATGGGCCTACAAAACGAGTATCAGAACACCTACTGGGGCTACACCTTTCACTTTAGTTTATGGGTCTGAAGTGGTACTGCCTATTGAGGTTGAAATCCCATCACTCAGAATTAGAATGCATGGTCTAGTAACTGATGATGACTACAAAGTGTCTAGGTTGCAAGAACTTGAACTACTAGATGAGAGCAGACAAGTAGCATATGATCATCTCAGAGTATATCAGAAGAGAATGTCTAGAGACTACAACAAGAAAGTCAGACACAGAGAATTTCAGGTTGGCGATCTAGTCTTGAGAGAAAATCCAAAAAATCAATCCCATCGAGAACACAAGGGGAAGTTCAAACCCAACTGGCTAGGTCCCTTTGTCATCACTGCTACTTTTGGCTCCGGTGCCTATAAACTCTCAATGACTGAAGGAGAATAGCTCCAAGAACCAATCAACATTCTCCATCTAAAGAAATTCTACGCCTAAGGCATTCAGTCTATGGTTAAATATCCTGAAAAAATCTTTAAAATTGGAAAATGTCCTGAAAAAATGAACATCTTGGTAAAAACCTAGCAATAGGCACCTTGATGATTCACAAAAAAAATAAAAAAATATCAAAAATTTAAAAAAAATGAAAAAAAATTAAAACAAAAAAATTAAAATTTTTTTTTAAAAAAAAATGAGAAAAGAAAAAGTGCCTTGGTGAAAACCTGGAAACAGGCACCTTGGTAGAAAAAATAGAATCTCTACCAAGATGGTGAAAACCCAGCAAATGGGTGCCACTTGTTTCAAAATGCTTCATCTATCAGCGCAATCTTGGTCTTTCCCAGCTTTCAGTTTTGCTTTAGTTTGTCCATATCTCCCGATTTGTTTTGCATTTCCAGTTTCCAATAAGTCGGTCTGTATACTAATCAGCTCCAGCGTCTGTATCCTATCAATGTTCAAACTTGGGGGCAATCAATGTCATATCCTATGGTCTCCCATGTATTTGACACGTATCATATCCAGTCAGAGTCCTTTGAAGCTATATCTGATTTAGTCAGTCAGTCTCCTCTCCAGAAAGGATTTTGCATCTACAACACCAACATCAAACATCAAACTAAAAATGATCTGTGCTTCATGCTTTTATCTCCTTGTATGCTTACTAATTCACATTGAGATTTTTGCATATTGTGTCCCTTTGAGCTCTTCGATGATGTCCTTTATAGGATTTAGAGAGTGATGACTGGGGGCATAATCTTTTCTTTATCTTCTACTTGTATGTGAAAATTTAAACAACTTTGGAAATTCTAGATTGAAATGGTGTCCAACTGTAAGAGCCTCTATCTTGAATTGGATGGCCATGCATATCTCGACCATTGATACCCAGAAAATTCAAAGAAGTTTGATCTAACTATTGTCTTTTTGAGTGAGTTCTTTCTCCTACTATGAAACACAATCTTACCTAAGGATGTGAACGATAAAGGGTCACTATGGGTAATTCACATCGGATTTAGAATAATCTCTTAGCTGTTTGATGTGTTTGTAATTCAAGGCGTATTCAGGTCATCATGACATTCATGTTTTGATGCTTATACAAATTGCTATATCAAAATGGACAAGATATTTAGGTCATCCTAGCATTTGTGCCTTGGTGCTTATATCTAATCCGACATTCCGAAAACAAAATCAATATTCATATATCCATGGTTGTTGACCAGTGGGTGTTGTATTGATTCTTGTGCATACAAATCGATATTCATATGTCTATGGTTTCATAGCTAGTGGGCATTGTATTGATTTATCCAGTTACCTAAAAGTTCAATGATGATAACAAATCGACACATGATCAGTGACTAGGTCCTAGGTCTTAGGTTGCATTTCATTTTGCATGTCTCATTGCATTTTGCATGTTGCATGATCTCACAATGACTAAACGAACTTCAATGCTTAAAAAATTATTCAATCACCTCTTCCAATCTAACAAGAGCTGAATCCCACACGAAGGTTCCTCCAATGAAATAGCAAGTAGAATCCTTTTTTGGGATCAAAATTCAAATCCGAGATCATTCATATTATTAACTGCTTGCATATTCGACCTTCTATCATCACAAAAATCTAGAATTCAACTTGACTAATTATCTTACATCAAACTATCAAAATTTCAACTTGGTCAACCATGGTCAACTCATGGTCAAACCTAGTCAAACTTGGTCGTCTGGACCTCTAAACGATGCACAATGCATTCCCGGACGTGTTTAACCACTTCTCAAATCAATTAACATGCTTCTAAACTCTCAACACTGACTTTTCTTGTCAGATTTCAATTTTAATCCCGAAGGGGGCATGGTATTGCATATCATTCAAAGTCTGTAATCAAATTTGAAATCATATCTTTATGGAAATCATATCTTTCCTCAGTGATCAAGACAACAACCATGTCTAGTTGTTGATTCATCAAAAGTCCTCATCGCTCGGGGCAAATCTATCATCACTTGGGGCATATCAGATTCATCAAGATCCATATCAATCTAGTATTCTCCTAATCTTGTAAACTGTATCAGTTTTTGCAACCATCGGATCATAGTGTTCTTTCCTTGGTTCTTCGGCAACTGAAGGATTCAGATGTGATACCTGCTAGTTCTGCTAAGACAATTGAGTCTAGAACTGGTCACTCACTTCTTAGCAATCCTAAGGTTTGGAATCAGGCGTTTTGACACTTTTTCCCAATCATAGGTTCATTTGCTACTACAGTGAACATTATCTTTGGTCATTTAGGACCTATTATCTCCATATCAATTCAATATCAATCAGCTTCTGTCTCATATCAATTATCAATTTCAAACATCAGTTTCATATCTCTATCAAACACAAACTTTCTTTGAACCACTGCGCTTCACATAGTAATTCAAAGAGGGGCAAAATGTAATACCCAAAAAATGGGCTATAAGTTCATTAATCTCTTACATCTTCAATTCAAACGAAATCAACATCAAAGTCCTAATCTAAGGCACATCTAAACATCATCGAATCATAATTGATTATCTTAAATTCTGCATTGGGGAATATTCCTAGTAATATTCCTAATCATCATAATTATCTTTAATTTTATAATTATTGGACAATAAATCACATTTATCCTAAAGTTTGATTAATTGAATATTTTCATATTTAATTAATTAGATTTAATATTTGCCACTTAATTGTGTAATTAAATTTAATTCTATCTATTATTAATTGTATTATTTAATTTTAAAAATAAATCTAATATCATATGAATAATTGATTAAATTCTTATTTAATTAATTAAAGCAAGTTGTCATTATTTAATAATATAGTTTTTAATAAAATTTTGATTAAATAATTGATTAACCCATAAATCAATTGTTTTATTTTTAAAAGCAGTTAAGTTGGAAATAAATCACTTTATTATTAAATTAATTCATAAATACAACATGCACAATCACAAAAGCAAACAACTATCAATTATCAATTAAAGCTAAACTCTATTTTGAGTTAAAAATTAGCTTTTGCATATTTTTGTGAGTTAATTATCCTTTATTTAAAAATAACTCAAAAATCAACCTGAGTTATTTGAGTGATTTATGGCTTTTTCTCATGCACCTCCAAAGCCCTGGATTTCTATAAAAACAAGGCTTTAGCTCTTCATAATTCATCTCATAATTTTGCAAGCTTACTTTGCCAAAGTCATCTACGAATTGCACAACTATTTTGAAGAATTGGAATTTGGAGAATCAAAGCTTATTGCGAATCAAGGCTATTGTGAGATCAATTTGTTTTTTTTTTACATTCATTTAGATTCTTTTTCATATCATTGTTAGATCATTTTAGCATATCAATTTTTATATTAGCATAAATTCATATCAGTTTTTATCATTCTTATTGCATAGAAAATTCAAAAATATAGATTAATTGCATTCAATTCACATCTAGATCAATTGCATTCAAATCCTTCATTTAGGTGTCGTCTAGGTCACTGATCTCGATAACAATCTGAGAACATTAATCTCGCACCTACTAAAAGGTAGTAAATCGCTTGGTTAAATTAGATTTCAATTTTGCACGATTTTGATTTTTGCTAACCTCTAATGTTTTACTGAAGTGTTGTGTTTACAGGTCAGGTATAGTTTTCACACACAGTAGTGACAGCCACTATATAAATGTCCTTGTGGAAGAAATATCCACAAGTATGGTTCATTGTTGGGTTGTCAGATCTCCCTAGCAGCTCCTAAAGATTAAGTTCTTGGACTATGTCAAAACCCTGGTGCGCTAGGATTGGAGTTCACCCCTTTGGATCATAAAAGTTGCAGAGTCAAACCATTACTAAAAACCCTAGTGAGGCCAAAGTTTCATTTTCTAGGGTATATGTGCGTCATTGCAAAACATTTTGGAACGTACACAATTAACACTTCTAAGGATTAGAACGAATAAGTCACTTGATTTTTCATGCGCAAGGTTGCTTTTACCCTTGTTCATTGTTTTTAGACATGCTTGAAATCAATTGCTTGCTATTTTGCATGCTTGTTTATCTATTTGGTTACTGAAAATGAACAAATCTGTTACAATCCTCAAATTTGAATATTGAAATTTGCAAACAATCCAAATCTGCAAACTCAAAATTTTGCAAAAATTGACGTAAAATCCTTTCTAGAGTCAAAAATCATTTCAAGAAGTCAAAAGTCATACGAGTTTTTTTCAAGTGTTGTTTCATTACAACCCATCTATCATATGATTGAGTACCCAGTGTCAACAAGTTTCCATGCCAGCAAATTCTCAAAATCAAAATCTTGCAACTGTCATATGAGATTTTCAACTGTCATTTCATAGCATACCCACTGTTGTACGAGTCTGCAGAGTGTCATTTGGGAAATTTTTGAAATTTTTCAAAAAATTGTCAGAATTGCTAGATATTTAGCTTTTTCAACCTATTTCCAAAATCTGTCAAATGAATCACTATGTCAAGAACAGAGCAGTAGCTATTGAGAATCAGTACACATGTCTCAAAGAATCAGTACACAAGAGGAAGAAGCTCTAATCACCACTATGATGAAGCAGCTGCAAGCTATGCAACTTGAACTTAACAATCTTAAGAAAGAAAAGGAACCCAAAGAGTTCTCCATGGAATCTCTATACTCTTTTCCATTTGATAAAGACTTGTACATGTCACCATGCCCCCAGATAGAATTTGAGCAATGTGATAACCCTTATGATACCTCTTCCATGTAGAGTGACACATCCAGCTTTGGAGACTATGATGACTATGACGACAGACAATATAATGATACCGATGACACCTCTGTTCATAAGAGTCCTCCTCATCGTGTGTTCCTTCTTACTGGAAATGGGATGTCACATTGGATAGATCGTGATGGTGATCCATATGATTCTTATTTTGAAAGAGATTTTGATGGCTTTTGTGGACAATACCTTGATTATGATCCATCTACTACTGTTGAGGACTATAAAATGCATCGTGCTAGCTTGAAGCATCAATATTATAAGAATCCTTCTCCTAAGGACTCTCCTGCTGAAAATAAAGATTATCTTCTCAAGAAAGATCATGTTAATGTTGGACCTTTGTCTTGTGATGGTTCCCTTCCATCCCCTACTTCCTCCAATACCCATACATTTTCTAAAGCTTCCAAGTCTTTCAAATCTTTCACAGAACCTTCATCTGACACAAGCCCTGATACTTTTCATGTGGTTCCCTATAGTTATCCTCTAGGGCTACCTCTTAAAGAAACTCAAGCTAACCTTCACTTGGCTACAAATACTTTCAATAATGATAAAACCAAAGAGCCTAAGCCTTCATATGCTATAATCCCTACTTCAGCTAGTCCTCCACCATCTCTCCCAAAGTCATCCATACAATCCCAACATGCTTTATTGTCCTTAGAAGTGGCTCCGTGTCAAGAGGACTCTAAAAATGATGAAGAAAAGAACATAAAGAAATATCAAGATCAAGAACCCTCCGTGTCATCCACTCCTTTTCACGATGTCTCTTATCCACCTCAGGGTTCTTTTGATCCTACAACCTCTTTTTCATGCATTCAACCATGTCTTAAGTCTTCTCCTAAGCAAGATCAAGCTACTACTTAACCCGTTGAGCTTATTGACAATCAAAATAACCTTACTACACTTGCGCTTTCCAAAGATGATACTTCCATTAAGGTTGGTAAAAATGGTGTTGTTACTTCCAATGTTAAGCCTATTGAAAATCAAAAGAAAAATTATGTGCTTGTGCTATCCAAAGATCCTTGTCAAGATCAAAGTCTTCCATCTTCTTGTTCTACCACTCCATGTTCATTTCCACTTTCTACTCTTCCTAAGTCTTTGCAAGCTTTGAACAATCCTATCAAAGAAGGTGCTCATATTCAATATGTCCATGATTCCATTGAAAATTTTAATGCTCACTCTAAAGATGCTGATATCCTTGGTTGTCATATAGATGCTGATGAACTTATTGATTATCTTTTTCTGTCTTCCACTTCCATCCTTGGACCTCTTCCACCACTACTAAGGGCTTCACGCCTTCCTTCCATCTTGGTTCCTTATGTCCCTTCACTTTCCCCTCCTAAATCTCTTAATTTTCCATCCATCTTGGGTCCTTACATCCCTCCATCTCCCATCTTTCCTCAAGATCAACATAGATGCATACCCTTGAATCCTTTTCATCCACCCACCCATCTAAACCAATCATATCCTCCTTCTTCTTCCACAAGTCCCAAGTCTTTTGGAAGTAACTTGAATGTTCAATGCAAGAAAAAGAAGCAATACAAGAATCTATCAAAAAAAGAAGATCACCATGTCTCCTCTAATAGACATGGAAACATAAAGTCAAAAGAGATATCTAAGAAAAAAACTACAAGACAAGTATGGGTTCCAAAATCCATCATTGAAGATATTCTCTCTAGATATTCAAAAGGAAATAAAAAGCCTACGGCTATATGGATTCCAAAGTCTCTCTTGAAAGAGTCTGGTGTTGAACAAAAAGTGAAATTGACATTCAAGCTTCCAAAGGCTTCCACTTCATCTTCTTCCAAAAATATTCTTCCATTCCATGTGCCTAAACCACAACCTCTGCTATCCATTCACCATATTCCTTCACGTATTCCTTCATTCAAATTTCCTCCATCCTCTCACCACCCTTCAAGGTGTGTGTTGATGTTGATCTTTCCTTCCTTTCCATCTACCCTTTCACAGTCCTTCCATTCATTATCCTTCTACCTCCTATCCTTTTTCCTCACTTGCCTATTCCTCATATCTTCCAACCTCACTCACTTTATATAAAACCTTATCCTCCATTTTTCTCTTCCATCTCCCTTTCCCTATCAACATCTTTGAGCGTATCATTTTGAATCCTTGGCATATCATGGTTTATCCTTTCAAGGAGCATTATCTAAAAAGCTTTCCTTCTTCCAAAAAGAGAAAAAAAAAAGAAAGAAAAATATAAAAATTGAAAATGTGCCTTGGTGAAAACTTGGAAACAGGCACCTTGGTAGCAAAAGTAAAGAGAAAGAAATTGAATTCTATGGTGAAAACCACTCCCTTGTGGCACCTTGGATAAGTACCATGATGAAAACCTAGCAATCAGGCATCATGCATAGTTCTTCTACATATTTCATCCATTCCATCTTCTCTCTTTGATCTTGAAAATGTTGATCTATACACAAACATTTGGCTATTTTATGAGTTGTCTTATGATGATCTTGTTTTCATTCCTTCCATGTTTAGCCTTCATATCCATCTTCCTCTATTCATTTTCTCCTATCATTATCCATTTCCCCTTTGGTCTTGATCTAATAAAAAAAAGAAAAAGAAAGAGTGAAACACAATGCTATGAAACCTCTTGACATGTCAACTCCTTTGGACTACATCCTGTCCTTCTTTGACATTACGCTTTTGTGACTTATCCTATGCGGACCTTTCATTGCTTGTCCAAATGTGCTTTACATGACAATTTTTCCCTAGCTTGAGTATTCTTGAGGATTTTTCCCTTGAGGATTTCTTCCCTTCATTCTCCTTCATTCTCTTGTCTTCCATCTCATCCACCAACTTGCTAATCCCTCTTGTTCTCCACCTTACTAGACATTGGGACTGCATGATATGATCTTGCTTGGGAGTTTGTAATGGAAAAATATGCTATCAAGTATACCAAGTATCAAAACTAGTATCAGAACCAGTATCAGAACAAGTATTAGATCAAGCATCAGAACTCCCACTGGGGCTACACCTTTTTCTTTAGTTTATGGGTCTGAAGTGGTACTACCTATTGAGGTTGAAATCTCATCACTAAGAATCAAAATGCATGGTCTACTAACTGATGATGACTACAGAGTGTCTAGGTTGCAAGAACTTGAACTACTAGATGAGCGCAGACAAGTAGCGTATGATCATCTTAGAGTATATCAGAAGAGAATGTCTAGAGGCTACAACAAGAAAGCTAGACACAGAGAATTTTAGGTTGGCGATCTAGTTTTGAGAGAGAATCCTAAAAATCAATCACATCAAGAATGCAAGGGGAAGTTTGAACCCAATTGGCTGGGTCCCATTGTAATCACTACTACTTTTGGCTCTGGTGCCTATCAACTCTCAACGACTGAAGGAGAACAACTCTGAGAACCAATCAACATTCTCCATCTGAAGAAATTCTATTCCTAAGGCATTCAATCTATGGTAAAATGTCCTGAAAAAAATCTTTAAAAATTGAAAAATATCAAAAATTTGAAAAAATTTGAAAAATGAAAAAAAAAAAAAGTGCCTTGGTGAAAACCTGGAAACAGGCGCCTTGGTAGCAAAAATAGAATCTCTACAAAGATGGTGAAAACCCAGCAAATGGGCACCACTTGTTTCAAAATGCTCCATCTATCAGTGCAATCTTGGTCTTTCCTAGCTTTCAGTCTTGCTTTAGTTTGTACATATCTCCTGGTTTGTTTTTGCATTCTTGTTCTCAATAAGTTAGTTTGTACACCAATCAGCTCCAGTGTCTGTATCCTATCAATGCTTAACACTTGGGGGTAATCAATGTCATATCCTATGGTCTCTAGTATATCTTAGATGTATCATATCCAGTCAGAGTCCTTTGAAGCTTCATGTGAGTCAGTCAGTCAGTCTTGTCTCCAGAAAGGATTTTGTATCTACAACAACACAATCAAACACAAACTGAAAACAATTTGTGCTTTTCATGCTTTTATCTCCTTGTATGCTTACTAATTCGCATTGAGATTTTTGCATATTGTGTCCCTTTGAGCCCTTTGATGATGTCCTTTATAGGATTTAGAGATTGATGACTGGGGGCATAATCTTTTCTTTGTCTTCTGCTTGTATGTGAAAATCTAACAACTTTGGAAATTCTAGATTGAAATGGTGTCCAACTGTAAGAGCCTCTATCTCAAATTGGATGGCCATGCGTACCTCAACCATTGATACCCAGATGATTCAAAGAAGTATTGATCTAACTATTGTCTTTTTGAGTGAGTTCTTTCTCTTACTGTGAAACATGATCTTACCTAAGGATGTGAATGATAAAGAGTCACTATGGGTAATTCACATTGGATTTAGAATGATCTCTTGGCTGTTTGATGTGTTTGTCACACAAGGCATATTCAAGTCATCACGACGTTCATGTTTTGATGCTTATACAAATTGCTATATCAAAATGGACAAGATATTTAGGTCATCTTAGTATTTTTGCCTTGGTGCTTATATCTAATCTGACATTCCAAAAACAAATCAATATTCATATATCCATGGATGTTGACCAGTGGGTGTTGTATTGATTCTTGCACATACAAATCAATATTCATATGTCTATGGTTTTTATTTTAGCTAGTGGGCATTGTATTGATTTATCCGGTTACCTAAAAGTTCAATGATGATAACAAATCGACACATGATCAGTGACTAGGTCCTAGGTCTTAGGTTGCATTTCATTTTGTATGTATCTTTGCATTTTGCATGTTGCATGATCTCATAATGGCTAAATGAACTTCAATGCTTAAACAATTCTCCACTCGCATCTTCAAATCTAACAAGAGCTGAATCTCACATGAAGGTTCCTCCAATGAAACAGCAAGTAGAATCCTTTTTTGGGATCAAAATTGAAATCTGAGATTGTTTATTATGTCAAAATCATGATTTAAAATTTTGGGCCCGGGATGGTCTACTGCTTGCATATTCAACCTTCAATCATCACAGAAATCCATAATTCAACTTAATTGATTATCTTACATCAAACTATCCAAATTTCAACTTGGTCAAACCTAGTCAAACTTGGTCGTCTGGACCTCCAAACGATGCAGAATGGATTCTTGAATGTGTTTAACCACTTTTCAAATCAATTAACATGCTTCTAAACCATCAACGCTAACTTTTCTTGTCAGATTTCAATTTTAATCCCGAAGGGGGCATGGTATTGCACATCATTCAAGTTTGTAATCAAATTTGAAATCATATCTTTATGGAAATCATATCTTCCTCAATAATCAAGACAACAACCACGTCTAGTTACTAATTCATCATCAAAAGTCCTCATCGCTTGGGGCAAATCTATCATCACTTGGGGCATATCAGATTCATCAAGATCCATATCAATCTGGTAGCCTCCTAATGTTGTAATCTATATCGGCTTTTTGCAACCATCAGATCATAGTGTTCTTTCCTTGGTTCTTTGGCAACTGAAGGGTTCAAATGTGATACCTGCTAGTTCTGCTAAGACAATCAAGTCTAGAACCAGTCACTCACTTCTTCGCAATCATAAAGTTTAGAATCATGCATTTTGACACTTTTTTTTCACAATCATAGGTTCATTTACTGCTACAGTGAACATTATATTTAGTCATTTAGGACCTATTATCTTCATATCAAATCAATATCAATCAGCTTTTGTCTCATATCAATTATCAATTTTGAATCAGTTTCATATCTCTATCAAACACAGACTGTCTTTGAACCATTGCGCTTCGTACAACAATTCAAAGAGGGGCAAAATGTAATACCCCAAAAATGGGCTATAAGTTCATTAATCTCTTATATCAACAATTCAAATGAAATCGCCATCAAAGTCCTAACCTAAGGCACATCTGCACATCATCGAATCATAATTGATTATCTTAAATTCTGCATCGGGGAATATTCCTAATGATCTTAATTATCTTTAATTTAATGATTATTTGGCGATAAATCACATTTATCCTAAGTTTGATTAATTGAATATTTTCATATTTAATTAATTAGATTTAATATCTTGCCACTTAATTATGTAATTAAATTTAATTCTATCTATTATTAATTATATTATTTAATTTTGACAATAAATCTAATATCTTATGAATAATTGATTAAATTCTTATTTAATTAATTAAAGCAAGTTGTCATTATTTAATAATATAATTTTTAATAAAAGTTTGATAAAATAGTTAATTAACCCATAAATTAATTATTTTATTTTAAAAAATCAGTTAAGTTGAGCATAAATCACTTTATTTATTAATTAATTCATAAATAAAACATGCACAATCATAAAAGCAGACAACTATCAATTATCAATTAAAGCTAAACTCTATTTTGAGTTAAAACTTAGCTTTTGCATGTTTTTGTGAATTAAATTATCTTTATTATCAGATAACTCAAAAATCAAGCTGAGTTAATCTGAGTGATTTATGGCTTTCTTCCATGCACCTCCAAAGCCCTGGATTTCTATAAAAACAAAGCTCAGCTCTTCATAATTCATCTCCCAAATCCATGAATTTGCATTCTCATGCTGTCGAATTGGAGTCTGAAGAATCATCTTTGCGAATCCAAGCTATTGTGAGATTTTTCTAGTTTTGAGCATTGCATATCATTTAGCTTATATTCATATCATTGTTAGATCAATTTCCATATTAGCATAGATTCATATCATTGTTTTTCATTATTATTGCATAGAAAATAAAAAAAAATATAGATTAATTACATTCATTCCATATCCATCTTTTGCATTCAAATCCTTCATTTAGGTGTCGTCTAGGTCACTGATCTCGATAGCAATCTGAGAACATCAATCTCGCACCTATTAGAAGGCAGTAAATCACTTGGTTAGAGTATATTTCAATTTTTTATGATTTTGATTATAACTAACCTCTAATGTTTTACTGAAGTGTTGTGTCTACAGATCAGGTACAATTTTCACACACACATAGGCTACATTGGTGAAGGAGAATCATCACAACAAGCTAAAAAAGTCAACAACAATCAAACTCAGAAACCTAAAGTGTTGACATGTTATCACTATGGAAAACCAGGACATACATCTAATGTGTGCAGAAGCAAAGCACAAGGTAAACCTCCTGTCATTCCTAAATTCAATGGATATTGTTATTACTATGGTAAGTTTGGACATCCAGCTTATGAATGCAGAGCTAAGCAGAATGACATTGCTAATAATACTATTGAGGAGAAAATATGCTATACTTGTAATAATCATGGACACACTACAAGGGACTGCAAGGCAAAAATGAAACAAGTCTGGACACCTAAAGAGAAACTACAATGAAAGCCATATCAACCGAAGAGACAATGTAACTCATATGTTTAGGATTATAATACATGGACTAATTATGTTGTATGTGGTCAGTATGGATATATTGTAGCAAACTATTACAGAAAAAGTCAGATTGGACAATCAAGAAACTGGACAAATGTAGGAATGACATTTATGCACTTTCACAAGGTTAGTCATTTAAGCAAGAACTGCAGAGACTAAGCACTAGATGAAAACCATATATTTGAGAGTGGATATAACATTGCAGAAATTACAAAGTTAAGGAACATAATGTGGAAGAAGGCATGTAATGAGAATGATGAGTCAAGTAACACTGTCAGTGAAACCTCATCCATTGGATTGGGTGACATCGATACCTCCACTTAAGATGACAAAGGTATGTATGGAATTGACATTTTCAAATGATCACATTTTACATATAGTTCCTTATATATGATATACAAATACCAAATCTACATGAATAAAGATGCACTATGGTTTATGTTTTTTGAGTTTTCAAATGTCACATAGTCGGTAAAAGAAGAAACAAGAGTTGATTACCCATCGGTAATCACTATACAAGGTTAACCGACAACAGTGCAAACTGATGAAGAAATTCTATGTTAACCAAGAAAAGGAAATTGTAGACATTACTAATCTGATAGCTATTTTGTATCAAAGTTAGGTCACGCATTTAATGCACCAAAGTTTGAGTGGGAATATCAAAAAGTCTATAAATATGCATGAAACAGAGTTCATTGTTACATTGTGATTTCAAAGAATAAAGATTTTACAAAGAAGAGTTTGAGCTAAAGATTTTCCAAAAAAGATTCAAAGCTACTGTAGATCAAACTGACAACAATTCTTGGATGATATTGAGTAAGTTCATTTGCCTATCGAACGCTGGTTATCTATTGCTTGCTGAAATCCTAGAAACAATTTATGGCATCAACATCGACTGCAAGCAAATCAAAAAACATTGAGGAGGAAGTAGAATTAATTATTAGGGCTAATTTTGTCGAGGCCAAATTCAAACCACATTCCAAGGTTACCACACAAACGGATGATATGGACACATTTTCGAGTATTCCAGATAGGGTTTTGTTAATAGAAGATGTTAGGGCCTATATGTTAGAAAGTAAAGATCCCCAAGATAACTGAGAGGGGGGGGGTGAATCAGTTATCAGATAATTTATCCATTCAATAGCTTTAAACAATATAATCAATGTACTGATCAACCATAGAAAGATAATCATACACAATTGCTCAATAACACAAGATATGTTAACTAGGGAACCTCTTGAAAAGAGTAAACCTCAGTGGGAATGATGCCCACAAAATGATGTACTAATATGAAAGTTCCTTGTTAGAGGATGGACCCTGTTAGGAGTCTTATGAAATACATTCAGTACATATGAATCCCTGTTAGGAGATTTTGAATCCCTGTTAAAAGATTCTAACCCAGTTAAGAGTTTATGGAAGATAGAAGGACCCACTGCCCAAACAGCTTCAAGGCAAGATCTCTGAACCCACTGTCCAAAAGATCTTAGAATTATTCAATAGAATAATATGAAATATATTACCTCCTTCACACTGTGCCAAAACTACACTCTTTGCTACACAAGATCACAATTCCAGATCTTTGTACTCACAAGTCTTCCTTCATCACTGAATTAGCTCTTTTCTTCACTTCATGCATATATTTGCATCACAATCTTCATAGTACGCATTACAATAAGGAAAAAATTCCTTCTTATATACCAAACTCAAATAATTACAAATGATTCGGTCCGTAATTACAAAATAATAAATTCTACACGCTACACACAAAATTCACATAAAACTATCGACTTCCAGTTACTGTAACTTTCTCCAAACATATCCTCAAAGTTTGTGTTGTGAACCACATCATCATTAATGAGTCTCCAACATCCCTTTAATTGTGCAAAATCAGATTCCATCCCAGCTAAGAGATATCCTCTGATTTCTGAACATCACTACACAGAAACACTGTCTAAACACTGCTTTCACTGAAATGCTCATAACTCTTACAAATGAATGAATTTATTTTTTCACTGTTAACCATAGGTTAATAACACACCAAAGAAAATAACATCAACTCCATAAAATCCAATCTAAAATATAACATGTGCGCAAAACAAAACTGTACCTACTTTCCTGCTAATATCTAGAATATCACTATGTTAACATCAATGACAATCCAAGTCATGAATGCAACAACAACTGCTACAGAATGACTGCCAAAACACTTTGCATTCATTCCTAACAATCTCCCCCATTGGCATTGATGGCAACATAGATGAAAAACATCCAATGTTCCAAAAATCCAATACTACAACATCACTGCAAAATATCAAATCAAATCTTGCTTCATTTTCCTATTCAGCTCTATCATACAATCTACAATATTTTTCATGTATATCTCTCCCCCATTGACATCAATGATAGAAATTCTATCACTAATTCAACAACAACTTAATGTCAAAAGACACTTTTCAGAAAAATACAATAACAAGAGTCCTCATGACTCAGCTCATAAACTCCCCCATAGAGGAAGTTCCAACATCCAATCCAGAAGAAAAATAAGGCTCATATACCACTGGATGAATGCAACCATCTGCATCAATTCTCAAAAAGAGGTTGGGGCATAACCTCAAGCATACCTCTCAGATACACAAATGTATCCTTAGGTAAAGGCTTTGTAAATATATCTGCTATCTGCTCCTTTGTACTAATGTACTCCAATCTTACTTCTTTTTCTGCAACTTTCTCTCTTACAACATGATACTTGATCTCAATATGTTTAGTCTTAGAATGTAAAATAGGATTTTTTGACATACTCACTATACTGGTGTTATCACAATGTATAATAATAGGCTCATCAAATTTTATTCCAATATCTCTCAACATCTACTACATCCAAATAATCTGATTACAATTATTTGCTGCTGCAACATATTCTACTTCTGCTATGCTTTGTGAAGTACAATTGTGCTTCTTACTTAGCCAAGAGACCAATTTACCTCCAAGAAAAAAAGGTTCCACCACTGGTGCTTTTCTTGTCATCAACGTTGCCTCCCCAATCTGCATTAGTATAGGCACATAAGGTAAAATCATCAAAATTTTCATACCATAATTCATAATCCATTGTTCCTTTCAGATATCTCAGTATCCTCTTTACTGCTGCATAATGTGATTCTTTAGGTTCTACTTGAAATCTAGCTACAATCCCCACTGAATGTGCTATATCAAGTCTTGTATGTGTCAAGTACTGCAATCCTCCAATCATAGATCTGTACTTTTTCTGCTCAACTGCTGGTGTCTCATCTTTGCTAGATAACTTATGTCCAGTTACCATAGGTGTTCCAATAGGTTTAGAATCTTCCATTCCAAATCTTTTCAATAATTCATTTAAATACTTAGTCAAACTTATAAATATACCTTCCTTGCTTTGTGTTATCTGTAATCCCAAAAAATATTTCATTTCTCCAATCATGCTCATCTCAAATTCAGTCTTCATTTCATCTGCAAATTTGTCACTAGCTTCATCTTCTCCTCCAAAGATAATATCATCAAAAAATATAACTATAACCAAAAAACCATTCTCAATTTCTTTTGTGTATAAGTTACTATCTACTATTCCTTTTATAAATCCTAATTTCAATAAATACTTATCCAATCTTGCATACCAGGTTCTAGGTGCTTGTTTTAATCCATATAAAGCTTTCTTTAACTTACATACCATATCTCCTTCTTGTGTCAAAGGAAAACCTTTAGGCTGCTCAATGTAGACTTCTTCTTCCAATTCACCATTCAAAAATGCTAACTTCACATCCATCTAATACACTCTGAATTTATTGTAAGTTGCATATGCTAGAAACATTCTCAATGCTTCAAGTCTAGCCACAGGTGCAAAAGTTTTTTCATAGTCAATTCCTTCTTGTTGTGAATATCCTTTACATACCAATCTTGCTTTGTTTCTTATCACTTCTCCTTGTTCATTCATCTTGTTTCTGAATACCCTCTTTGTTCCAATCACATTCTTGTCTTCAGGTCTAGGGACTAATTCCCATGTCTTATTTTTTTCAATCTGCTCTAGTTCTTCTTTCATAGCATTGATCCAAAGTTCATCTTCACAAGCTTCATTAGTAGTCTTAGGTTCAATTTGAGAAATCAAACATAAATGTACCTTATTCCAAGTCAAAACTCCTCTATCTAAACTTCCAATGACTTGCTCAACAGGGTGATGTCTTGAAGTATACCTGTTAGGTGTCATAGTTACTGATCTTGTTTTGATTGTAGATTCTTCTTTGTTTTCTTCTCCATCTTCATCAGCATGACTTTCATTCAGCAAATCACTGTTAGTTTCAAAAAATAATTCTGCATTTTCATTGTTAGGCTGAGGTTGTGCTTCTCCATCAGATTCATAATCAAGTATTCTTTCCTGAATTTTAAACTTCTCATCAACTTTTACATTTTCACTTTCAACAATAGTCTTAGTTCTTTTGTTATAACATCTATATGCTTTTCTTTTTAAAGAATATCCAAGAAATATTCCTTCATCACTTCTAGGATCAAACTTTCCTATATCATCATCTCTCTTTATATAACATTTACTTCCAAAAATTCTAAAATACTTAACTGAGGGTGTATGTCCAAACCATAATTCATAAGGTGTCTTGTTTGTATCTGCTCTGATTTGTACTCTATTCATAGTGTATACTACTGTGTTCACTGCTTCTCTCCAAAAAGTTTTAGCCAAATCATTTTCAAACAACATAGCTCTTGCTGCTTCAGTTATTGATCTATTCCTTCTTTCTACAATACCATTTTGTTCTGTTGTTCTAGGGGTTGAAAGTTGTCTCTTAATGCCATTCATTTCAAAAAAAGTGTTAAACTCTCTAGATGTAAATTCACCACCTCTATCAGATCTTAGACACTTAATCTTCATTTCAGATTCATTCTCAATTTTGCTTTTCATGATCTTAAATTTATCAAATGCTTCAGATTTTTCTTTCAAAAATGCAATCCACATCGTTCTTGTAAAATCATCAACAAGAATCATAAAATACCTTTCACCATAGAATCCTCTAGTCCTAGTAGGACCACTCAAGTCTATATGAACAATCTCCAACTTCTCTGCCGATGTGAACTTCTTATTGGGAAATGAACTCCTTTTCTGCTTTGCCATCATACATTCTTTGCAAATCATGTTATTAGGTTTCATAATTCTAGGTAAATCTCTTACCGCAAGTGTAGTGCTCACCTTGACAATATTATCAAAGTTTATATGACAAAACCTTTTATGCCATAACCAACTATCATCAATCCTAGTTATCAAACATGTCATCTCAGTAGGATTTAACTGAAATACATTACCTCTGATTCTGGATCCTTTTCCAATTAGATTTCCATCTTTATCTTTAATCACACAAGTTTTCTCATAAAACCAAACTTGATAACCCTTATTAGCCAATTGTCCAATGCTTAGTAGATTATGTCTTACTCCATCAACAAAGTAAACATCATCAGTGTTAGTCTTTCCATCAAGAGTAATAGATCCTATACCCTTAATCAAACAAGGTGCATTGTTACCAACTCTAACAATTCCTCCATCATAATTATCTAACTTAACAAACTTTCTTTTATCTCGAGTCATATGATGTGAACAACCACTGTCTATAATCCAATCAGATTTCTTTTCAACTTGTGAAACTAATGCTTTTTCTTCCCTTTTAACAGATTTAGAAATTTCTTCCTTAATTGCTACAAATCCTATTTCCTAAAAGTTATCATTATCACTGTCACTTAAATGTTTTTCAATTCCTACTTGAAAATCTTCATCATTTTCATAATAACATTCTTTAGATCTCCTAGGTTTAAAGTTGCTTCTATATTTCTTAACTCTTTTAGGACATTTAGATGCAAAATGACCATATTCTTGACAAGTCCAACATTTAAAGATTTTCTTACCATCTGGTTCTCTTTTTACAAGTAATGCAATACCTTCTTCAATCTTCTTATCTTCCTCAGATCTACTACTGTTGGCATAATCTCCATTCACACTAGTACTTCTTGTAGGTCTGATGCTAAGAGCACTGAATGCTATTTCCATTCTAGGTAGCTCTCCTGATAATATCAAGTTCATCTCTGCTATTTCTAATCTTCCAAGAAGAGTCTCTCTTGAAAAGTTTGATGTACAAGGTATTACTTGTTCAATCATCTGCATTGTCTGCTTGAATACTGGTGTCAAAGTTCTCAGAATTTTCCATATCACTTCATTCTTTGTCTTATCACCTCCACAAGACTTTATTCCTATCAGTTATCAGATAATTTATCCATTCAATAGCTTTAAACAATATAATCAATGTACTGATCAACCATAGAAAGATAATCATACACAATTGCACAATAACACAAGATATGTTAACTAGGGAACCTCTTGAAAAGAGTAAAACTCAGTGGGAATGATGCCCACAAAATGATGTACTAATATGAGATCCCTATTAGGAGATTTTGAATCCCTGTTAAAAGATTCTAACCCGGTTAAGAGTTTATGGAAGACAGAAGGACCCACTGCCCAAACAGCTTCAAGGCAAGATCTCTGAACCCACTGTCTAAAAGATCTTAGAATTATTCAATAGAATAATATGAAATATATTACCTCCTTCACACTATGCCAAAAATGCACTCTTTGCTACACAAGATCACAATTCTAGATCTCTGTACTCACAAGTCTTCCTTCATCACTGAATTATCTCTTTTCTTCACTTCATGCATATATTTGCATCACAATCTTCATAGTATGCATTAAAATAAGGAAAAAATTCCTTCTTACATACCAAACTCAAATAATTACAAATGATTCGGTCCTCAATTACAAAATAATAAATTCTACACGCTACACACAAAATTCACATTAAATTATCGACTTCCAGTTACTGTAACTTTCTCCAAACATATCCTCAAAGTTTGTGTTGTGAACCACATCATCATTAATGAGTCTCCAACATCCCTTTAACTACACAAAATCAGATTCCATCCCAGCTAAGAGATATCCTCTGATTTCCGAACATCGCTACACAAAAACACTGTCTAAACACTGCTTTCACCAAAATGCTCATAACTCTTACAAATGAATGAATTTCTTTGTGCACTATTAACCATAGGTTAATAACACACCAAAAAACATACCATAAACTACACAAAATCCAATCTACAATACAACATGTGCGCAAAACAAAACTATACCTGCTTTCCTGCTAATATCCAGAATATCACTGTGTTGACATCAATGACAATCCAAGTCATGAATGCAACAACAACTGCTACAGAATGACTGCCAAAACACTTTGCATTCATTCCTAACACTATATTCACTGCAAAATTGGAGAATTAGGTGATTTTGAGACCATTTTTTCTTATCAACAAGTTTGTGGACCGGATGGAAAGTTAAAATCCGAATATGAGAAGATTGAGAACTCATGATTATCATGCGTCACGCACTACCCGCAATATTTGAAAACTGACTGGATAAGAATTGTATTGAGTAGATTTCATGATGGGAAATTTTGGATAGACAAACCTATTGAGGTCACAAAGAAGATTATTAGTAGGGTTACTAGGTACCCTACAACCAATAAAGAAAAAGCCTTTCGAAGTTTGTCTCGTCCCAATGTTGAAAAGAACACTGGAGCTCAATGGGATAGTAGGGCACTAAAAATATCAACCATCAAAGACCCAGTGGTAAAATTTTTAGCACATGTCATTGGGTACAAGATATTTCAATCTAGCAGACTAAATAGTGTACCCTGAAGCGTCGTGGACATGCATATAAAATTGTGAAGAAAGACCACTAGGTAGATCTTGCCGAACTACTAGTACACCAACTGCAAGAGAATATGAAGACAATAAGATCAAAGAAGTCCAACACATGTAAGTATGGATCACTGCTTGTTTGTACATTTTTCTATCTGCAAAAATATGTACCTGGTATCGGTAAAGTAAATTGGCAATCTGATAAACTGATAACTACACAAATTGGTGAAATGATGAAAAGTCTAGGAGACAATTTGAATAAGGAATTTGATGCATATTTCAAAGAATTTCAGACAAAAATGCATCAAAGGAGTAGAATTCCAAGGGAATTAGTGAGTAAATTTGAAGATGACATATGTTTTGTAGTCAGCACAAACCACTCTATGATAAAGGTAGTAGAACCAAGAACAAAATGGCTGGCACCAATGGGATATGAAATGAACTATGATTTCACTTTGAAATCTATTAATGCATTGCTGGCATTATCGATATATATCACTACCACTAGGTTTGACACATGTGAGGAAGCTAAGTCACAAATCACTACAGACATAAGGATCAGAAAAATGTCTAGAAGGGCAAAGAAAATGAGCAAAGATCTCACGACAAGATATGGAAATGCATCTACCTCATTTGTGGAGTCACCAGTTAAAGAAACAACTAAAGGTTAGTTACAGTTGGCTGACAAGCCCTATGATAGCGAGAAGACTGAGTCAGACAAAGAAAAGGATCCCACACTAATTCCTCCCACCAATGTTGAATAGGAAATGCAGTTACCAGAACTTGAAGGAATGAAGACACGTTTGTCAACTATAGCACAACCTACTAAGAAAGAAGAAGCAGTAAAAGTAGCAAAAAGAAGAGTAGCTACACCAATGAAGAAATACATAAAGAGAAAGAATGAGAAAGTAGCTGAGACACCAAAGAAAAAGAGGAAATACATAAGAAGTAAAGAAGATATAGAGGAGAGTGACACTGAAAATGATCCTAATCAATTCAAGATAGTTTGTAATAGGGAAAGTACAATACAAGAAATAATTGAAGATATAATTGAAAATGGAAATCTTGCAGATCTAGGCATAGGCAAATTTAACAAAATGTCAATTAAGGACAAGACAAAGCTAGAACATGCTATCATCCAGATGATGATTAAATTCAAGAGAGTACCAATGGAATTCACATGTTAATTACTAAAGGAACTAGATGACAAAATAAATGAGAAATGGGCTATTGCACTAGATACAGAGAAAAGGAACAAAGAACAATCATTAGTTCATGTAGCCTCACACTTTAGCTATGATGTTGTAAGTGAATACTTGAAAAAGTACCAAGAAAGATTTCTATTCAAGAATAGAGCTATGTAGATAATGGATGAGAATGTGACTGATATGGATGTCACATGTGATTCTCTATGGACATCAATATTGAAAGCAGAAGAGAAAGCTGAATAGGAAGCATACTTGAAACTATCTAAGAAGAGACATAGTTCAAAAGGTAAAGGTATTTACATTGATGATGACAAGGGAAAGAAGCTAAAGGACACCAGTATATCAGTTACTAAGGTAATTGATATCACCGAACAAAAGGAAGAAATAAGAATTTCACAGGATGCATCAGATCAAGTAAAGATCCACTTGTAGAAGAAAAATGATGACGATGTGCTCATTGAGGACATCACTAATGGTGATCTTGATGATAAGGATGATGAAGATGTGACTATTGCACCAAACAAAGATGAAGCACTAGACACTGATAGTGTGTTCACATCTCTACTAGGTGAACTTCTTGTACTTGTAGAGGTAGTTGAAATACTTTCACAAGTACAACTTGATGCTTCTCATCCTGAGAAAAATAAAGATACAATTGGGATACAAGCACTTGAGCAACCTACAGATAAAAATGATCCTACCAAAATAGAGGCACGGTCTACAGAAACAAAGGAACCAGAAGAAACAAAGTCAACTAAGGTGAACCCACCTGACACTACAACTGAAACTCCCACACCATCTACTGAGGAGTAGAAGAAGGAAGATATGGTGTCAATTGGGAAGGATACTCTGAAAAGTGGAGAAAAATCTATTGTTATTAGTGAGAAGAAGTCACCTCTTGCACAAAAGAAGAAGAAAGAAAAAGGGTCGGTCACCATTGATGAAGTCATAATTATACTAGAATGTGACCTGACAACCCTAAGCCCTGAGGAACTAAGTAGATATGGGGAGCTATGTTCAAGGAAAGCGACAAAAGAAAAGTTAAGGCAAGAACACAAATGCAAAGAAGTGTTACATGATGTGACAGATTTTCTGCAACAGATAGTACTAGAGATAAATATTGATGAGAATACTCCCATCATAGATCAAATTTCTACACTCATCGACAAAATCAATACCCTTGACACAGATGCAGACAAAAGAATAGAAGAAAGGGAAAAATCAAAGATTCAGGACAAATTGGCAGAAAGGATTAGCACAGAATTGGCACTGAAAAAGGTAAACTTATCTGAGGTCATTACTGAGGTAAAATCTATCACCTAGATAATCTGTCAATTTTTTATTAAGCTTTGTACTTCAGACACCTTCACTATAGAAGTCAATGAAAAGATAAAAGGTTTAGAAGTAGAAATAAAGTTGAGTACACAAGCAGCTATAACCAAGCCAAATGCTTTCTTAAAGTATATTCACCGAGTTCAGGAACTCTGGCAGTTGATAGCAGATCTAAGAAAACAAGAAGAGAAAATCATTGATCAGGTCACAGAGTTACAAATAGAACTCACTCCTTACCTAAATTTTTTTGAAACTCATATTGTCAAAGTTGAACAACTTGTAGCAACACCAAAGATTTCGATGTTAGATAATATCTTTGACATGCATGCACAAGTCAGTCTTGAGCATATTACTCTTACCAACTTGAAAGATGAGTGGGACAACCTCTTGGAGTCTATAAAGAAAACCCATCCAAACATTTTTGATAAGATGTAAGTATACATTCTTTTTTTTGTATTTGGCATTATTATCAAAAAGGGGGAAAACATGTATATGCCAAATAAGTATACTTTGATATGTACATATTACTAGGAGCATGCACTAAGGGGGAGTACTTTGTAGTTAGAAAGTGTTTTGTTGTGGATATGTATATGGAGGAGACATAAGGAATATATAGAAACATTTTTTCTATATACATTTGAAGTTTTGATACTAATGCCAAAGGGGGAGATTGTTAATCTCTATTGAGCATTTAAGGTTGTCATTAGTATTAAAGGATATTAGACAGGTCGATCGGTCACTTATATTGAGTTGGTCGGTAACCAAAAGTAAGATAGAGCAGTCGGTAAAGCCTTTAAACCAAGCATCACATAGTTTACCAAGCACCAGTGACAGCGACACCAATAGACAATAAACACCGAGCATCGCAGTATACACCGAGCAGTTTATATAGTGTTTACTGATGATCACAAAAAATGGCATAGTAATCTAAAATGGCACATTCTTCTATGCAAATGGTTACAACAGATCGTAAAATAGTTTACCAAGATTGAGGAGCATTTATTGTAAAAGATACTCATTAAATGTAATCTTTATCTTATTGTAATAGTTGATCTAGGTTAATTTTGCACCGTAGATCTTAGGGTTATGATTATTTTTGTAACCTAATTTTTTCTAAAGTGGCAAAAATAGAACACTATATATTTTTTATGTTCGCATCATTTTATAAGGGTTAGTGAACCGATATATATGAATCATGAAGCACTTGAAGCCATTGCCTAACTTCAAGTCAATCGATTTATAGAGCTGAACAAAGTACAGAGGATATCAGATTCAGTAAAATCATAAAAGGCTACTGAGCATAATAGAGAAGAGATTCATCATAGTCAAGGTGATATTTTAATGAGCAATTATTGATCTGTTTCAGACAATTGAGCTGTCAACTAGAAGATAATTGCCTATTACTTTCTAAAAATTGTAATAGAGTTTTTTGATAAAATCTCTTAACAGAGTAGACTTAACAGTCTTATGTAAATCTCTTAACTGAGTACACACTTCATTAGTGTTGTAAAAATCCTATAACTAGGTAGATCTAGCTGATCTAATATGTTACTCCTAATAGGGTAAGATCACCAGAAGTGATCAAAACTTGTAGCCTTAACAGATAAACCTTTTATATCTGTAGTAGTGAAGAATTTTTGGGTGTCACCCCCACCATAGTTTTTACCTTCTTACAAGGGTTTTTGTGTTACCAAAATACTTGTGTTATGTGATTGTCATATTGATTTCATGTTGTTTACTTTCTCAAGTTAACTAGATGATTGATTTATGCAATTAGATTCAAGTTATTTTGATCGGTTATCATAGTACACAGTTATAGATCTGAAAGGTTTTACAAGTAAAATTTTGAAGGCATTGATTCACCCCTCCCCTCTCATTACCTATCTCTCCTAATTCTAATAGAATATCCCATCATTCTACTGAATAACCTATAGTCCTAGAAAGAACTTAATCTCTCCAAACATAGACATTTTGAATTCTTTTCTCATCTCATCAAAAAATGATTTACACATGTGATCTTTTCCTCCAAAGATAATATCATCCACAAATATTTTAGCAATTAGAATAGTATCATTTGATTCTCCTTTCATATATAGATTGTTGTTCTCACTAGTTCTAACAAATCCAATACTTAACAAATAAGTATGCATCCTTTCAGACCAAGCTCTTGGTGCTTTCTTTAAACCATATAAAGCTTTATGTAATCTACATACCATGTCTTTCTTTCCTGGATCTACAAACCCTTCTGGTTGTTCTATGTAGACTTCTTCTTCAAGTATCCCATTCAAAAATGCAGACTTAACATCCATTTGATAAAATTTAAATTTCTTATGTGCTGCATAGGCCAGTAACATTCAAACTCCTTCTATAATAGCAATAGGTGAAAAGGTCTCACCATAATCAATTCCTTCCTCCTGTGCATATCCCTTGCAAACTACTCTGGCTTTATTCCTTGCAACCTCTCCATTTTCATTCAGCTTGTTTCTGAAGATCCACTTAGTACTGATAACATTCTTATCCTTGGGTCTAGGTACTAAGGTCCATGTCTTATTTTTCTCTATCTATTCAATCTCCTCAGTCATTGCATTTATCCATTCATCATTCTCCAATGCAACCTTAACATTTTTTGGTTCAAACTCACAAACTAAGCATGTACCTTGTCTTGACTTACTTCTCATTTACATGCCAGTTTGCTTGTTGCCAATGATTTGGTTCTCAAGATGATGTCTCCTAACAAATCTTGCTAGTACCCGATATCTTCTTTGCTATTCATCTTGTTCAGGTTCAATTTCTTGCTCGGTAGCCTCTTCCTGCTCATCAGTGTTCCTTTCCTATTCCTTGGTGTTATTTTCCTGATGCCCGGTTGACACAGTCTATGGCTTCAGTTGGTACTTTGAATGTTCAATGTAAGTGAATCTATTGTAATCTTTTGGTTCCCTGATGCTCTCTTCACCATTCTTATCATCAAACTCATCAACCTTGACATTAGTACTTTCAATCATTTTATTAAAAACTCTGTTTAGACACTTATATGCTTTGATTTTAGTGGAATATCCAAGAAATATTTCATCATCACCTTTTGAGTCAAACTTTCCATTTCTTTCATCTTTCATAATAAAGCATTTATTTCCAAAAATTTTGAAATAACTTACAATGGGTTTGTGACCAAACCATAACTCATAGGGTGTTTTGTTAGTGTCCTTCTTTAGTTGTATTCAGTTCATAACATAAATAGTTTTGCTAACTACGTCTCTCTAGTATATCTAAGATACATTCTTCTCTATCATGAGTGTCCTTACACAGTCAACAATTAATCGATTCCTCCTTTCAGCAATGCCATTCTGCTGAGGTGCTCTCGGTGCAGAAACCTATCTTTTAATACCATGCTTATTACAATACCTAGTAAATTCATCAAAAATAAATTCACCACCTATTGGAATTAGGAGAGATAGGTACTAAGAGGAGAGGGGTGAAGCAGTGCCTTCAAAAAATTCACTTGTAAACCTTTCAGATCTATAACTGTAAACAGTGATAACCGACCAAAAACAACTTGAATCTAATTGCATGAATCAATCATCCATTTTAATTAAGTAAACAACATGAAATCAATATCACAATCACATGACACAAGTATTTTGGTAACACAAAAACCCTTGTTAGAAGGTAAAAACTATGGTGCGGATGACACCCACAAATTCTTCACTACTGTAGATAGAAAAGGTTTGCCTATTAGGGCTACAAGTTTTGATCACTTTTGGTGATCTCACCCTATTAGGAGTGACATGTTAGATCAACTAGATCTACCTAGTTATAGGATTTTAACAACACTAATGAAATGTGCACTCGGTTAAGAGATTTACATAAGACTGTTAAGTCTACTTTGTTAAGAGATTTTATCCAAAAACTCTATTACAATTGTAAAAAAGCAATAGGTAATTATCTGCTATTTGACAACTCAATTGTCTAATACAGATCTATAAGCTCTGATAAAATATCACCTTACTTGTGATGAATCTCTACTCTGAACTGCTCGGTAGCCTCTGCTAATTCTGCTCAATCTGAATTCCTCTGTACTCGGTTCTGCTCTATTAACTGATAGACTTGAAGATAGGAAATTGCTTCAAGTGCTCCATGATTCATATATCAACTCACACCAAAAATGATGTGAACACACAAATATATAGTGTTCTATTTTTTCCACTTCAACAAAATTAGCTTACACAATAGTCATAACCCTAAGATCTACGGTGTACAATAATAACCTATATCATCTATTAAAAAAGATATACATTGTATTTAATGAATATCATTACATTAAATGTTCCTCGATCTTGGTAAAATATTTTACAAACTATTGTAACCATTTGTTTAGAGGAATGTTCCATTCCTGATTACTATGCCATTTCTTGTGATCCTCGGTAAATACTATGTAAACTGATTGGTGTATACTACAATGCTTGGTGTTTACTATTTTTCAATGTCGGTGTCTGCTGGTGTTTAGTAAACTATCTTCTGCTCAGTATATAGGCTTTACTGACTAGTCTATTCTGCTTTATGTTACCAATTAGCTCAATGTAAGTGACTGACCGATATCTTTACACACCTTGGGGTACTAATGAAAACCTTAAAAGCTCAATAGAGATAACGATCTCCCCCTTTGGCATTAGTATCAAAACTTTGAATGTATTTAGACAAAATTTTCTATATAAATTATATCTCCGCCATATACATATACACATCAAAAAAATATTTCTAAGTATTAAGTACTCCCCCTTGGTCCATGCTCCTGGTAATATATGGTATACATAGCATCCATGTACATATTTGGCATAATAGCCAATACATTATTTTCCCCCTTTTTGATAGTAATGCCAAATACAAAATTTAAGTAGTATACTCACAGCTTGTAAAAAATTGGATGATGGGTTTTCTTCACTGACTCCAAGAGGTTTTTCCATTCCTCTTTCAAGTTGGTGAGAGCGATGTGCTCATGATGGACTTGTGCATGCATGTCAAAGATGTTATCTAACACCAAAATTTATGGTGTTGCAACTAATAGCTCAGCTTTGACAATATGTGCTTCAAAATTTTTTAGGTACGGAATGAGTTCGGTTTGCAACTCAGTAACCTAATCTGTTAGGTGTGCTTCTTGTTTCTTCAAATCTACTATCAACTGTCAGAGTTCTTGAACTCGGTGAATGTGCTTTAAGAAAGCATGTGGCTCAGTGATAGCTACATTTGTACTCAGCTGTATTTTTGCTTCCAATCCTTTGATCTTTTCACTGACTTCAAAAGTGAAGGTTTCTGTAGTATAAAGCTTCAATAAATATTGACAAATTGTTTGGGTGATGGATTTTATTTTAGGAATTACCTCAGATAATTTGGCCTTCTGTAATGCCACTTCTAGGCTGATTTTCTCTACTAATTTGTGTTGTATTATAGATTCTGCCCTTTCTTCAATTCATTTATCTATATCAGTGTCTAGAGCATTGATCTTCTCGGCAAGTGTAGCAAGTTGATCTATGATAGGTGTATCCTCATCAATATTCATCTCAGGTACTACCCATTGGAGGATATCTCACATATCGATTAACACTTATTTTCATTTGTCTTCTTGCTTCAACTTCTCTTGCATTGCCTTCCTTGTACATAATTCCCCATATTTACTCAAGTCTTCAGGGATTAGGATCCTCAGGTCACAATTAGGGATAACGATCACTTCATCTAGGGTCACCAGCCCCTTTTCCTTTCTTCTTCTTCTTCTTCTTCTTCTGTGCTAGAGGTGATTTCTTCTCAATAATAGAAATGGATTTATCTCTAGTCTTTAGAGTATCCTTCCCAGTTAACACTTTTTCTTCCTTCTTCTGCTCCTCGATAGTTGTAGTCTTGGTTGATATAGTAGGAGTCTTGGTTATGGTATCAAGTAGGATCACCTCTGTTGCCTTTGGTTCTTTTGTTTCCTTTTCTTCTTCTATTTCCTTTGCTTCGGTGGAAGGTGCCTTTGTATGTGTAGGCTCATCTATTTCTATAGGTTTCTCTATTTTTTGATCCCCTATGGTGTCTTTGTTTTTCTTGGGATCTGAGCCATTGGGTTGTACTTGGGAAAGAATTTCAGCTACTTTGACAAGTACATGAAGTTCACCTAGAAGTGATGTAAATAGACATTCAATGTCTAGTGCTTCATCTTTATTTGGTGTAATATTTACATCTTCATCATCTTGGTCATTAGGATCACCATTTGTGATGTCTTCAATGAGTACATCATCATCAGTTTTCTTCTCCAGTTGAATTTCAACTTTATCCAGTGCATCCTATGAAATACTTATTTCTCCCTTATCCTCGGTGATATCAATGGCCTTAGTAACTGATATACCGGTATTCTTCAATTTCTTTGTAGTTCCATCATCAATGCAAATACCCTTATCTTTGGAATTGTGTCTCTTCTTAGACAAGTTCAAGAATGCTTCTTGCTCAGCTTTTTCTTCAACCTTCAAAATTGATGTCCATATAAAATCTATTGTGATATCCATATCTACTACATTGTCATCCATGATCATCAAGGCTCTATTCTTGATCATAAAGTTTGCTTGGTATTTGGTCAAGTATTCACTAACTTCTCCAAAGCTTAAATGTGTAGCTACCCGAACTAGAGAGTGTTCTCTCTTTCTCTTTTCGGTGTCTAGTGCAATAGCCCATTTTTTAGCAATTGTATCATCCAATTTCTTCTGTAATGCACAGGAAAATTCCATTGGAACTTTCTTGAATTTTATCATCATTTGGATGACAGCCTCTTCAATTTTGGTTTGATCTTCTTTTGACATTTTGTCAAATCTTTCTAGTGAGGGATCAGTGAGATCTCCATGTTCAATTATGTCTTCAATGATTTCATCTATTATTTTGACCTTGTTACTTACTAGTTTGAATTGATTGAAATCATCTTTTGTCTCTGTATCCTCTAGATCTTCCTCATTTCTTATGAATTTTCTCCTTTTATTTGATTCCTCAGCTACAACCTTCTTCTTTCTCTTAATGTATTTCTTTGTTGGTGTAGCTTCTCTCTTCTTTGTTACTTTCTCTACTTCTTCCTTATCAATAAGTGGTGTTGTAGTTGATGATCATGTCTTCATACCTTCATTTATAGGTGACTACTTCTTTGTAGGAATTTTAGGTGGAGGAACCGGTGTAGGATCTTCTTCTCTGTCAGACTTGGTCTCCTCACTATCATATGGTTTGTCAACTAACTATAATTGACCTTCAATTTCCTATTCAACCGATGTCCCTTCAGATGTGTCAGACCCATCTCCATATTTAGCAGTGAGATTTTTCTTCATTTTCTTTACCTTTCTAGAAATTTTACTAATCTCAATATTTGTTGAAATTCTAGATTTTGCCTCTTCATATAATCTGAACCTAGTGGCAATGGGATCTTTGGGTAATGCAAGCAGTGCATTAATAGATTGCAGTGTGAAATCATGGTTTATTTCATATCCCATCAGTGCCAACCATTTTATCCTAGGTTCAACTACTTTTATCAAGGTATAATCACTGTTGACTACAAAACTGTAGACACCGAAAAATCCTTTAGAAAATAAATTATTTTTGTTTTCTGAAAATCTTTGATGACATCATCATTTATTAATTAATTATTTATTTAATTAATTTATTTATTTTATGGCATTAAATCCCTCTCTCTTAATTAAAAATCTTTAATTAAGGAATCTAGCCTAAAAATGTCATTTGGACATTATCCTTAATTTATTAATTATTTAATTAATAAATTGACCAAAAAACTTCAAAAATAAATTAATTTATTTTTTATCCCAAAGTTGGCCAAAATTCTAAAGAGCACTAAACTCTTCTAGAAAGTCCTAAACCTTCCTCTAAATGGGTCAAATCCCTAATCTAGTCCCTTCAAACCCTAAGCTTAGATATTTAATATTTATTAAATTTACCTTTAATAAATATCTAAATCTCACCAAAAGCCACTTGCCCATCCCTTTCTCCTAATCCCTTTTCTAATCTTGTCACATTCCATTAGCAAAAGGTTTACCAAAACTTATGCTAACCTCCTCTTAGTCATCCTTTTTGGTCAACAAAGAGGGACACCTCTTTGGCCACCTCTTCAAATGCATTTAAGAGTTTCTTAAGCCTTCTTGGCCACCTCTTCAAATGCATTTAAGACCTTCTTATCCCTTCCTTGCCACCTCTTGGCCTTGGGCACATTTACCAAATTGTGCACATGCCCTCAAACTTTCAACTCAATCCTCCCTTGACACTTGTCAGGACACTTGTCCTTGACTCAACCCTAACCTTAGCCCTAACTCTGACTCATCCTTTTAAACCAAGCCCTTCCCTTTTCCTATAAATACCCTCACTTCCTAAGGAAAATCATCTTTCAACTTTCAAACTCAATAGCAAAGTTATAATGCCATTTTCATTCTAGCATAAGCATAAACTCATCATTTTAGATCATTTCCAAGCTTAAATCACATCTAAATTAGCTTAATTGGATTAACTTAGATTCATTTCTTGTTTCAATCTTAGTTCATCTTTAAGCTTTGCACATTTGTGTGATCTTGAGGACTTTGAGGCAAAATAGGTTCCTCATACCTATTTTGTGTCATTTTGGGTCTTCTTGATCCTCAAATCATCCTAATTTGCATGCTCCAAGTGCTTGAGTTTGCACACCCACATCCATCTATATCCAAGCATATCAAACGGTGCATGGGCGCATCCGTTTTAGGCTTAAACTGAGGTGGCTTTGATTTTAGTTTGTTTACCATTAAATTTGATTTGATTATATGCTATGACATTTGTTTGTCTTTGGCCTTCAAAATAGGTTTAGGTGCACACTCAAATCCTAGTCTACATTCTGGCACGCCCGGTGGGACCCAAACCATAATCAACTTGATCAAAACACACTTTTCATTCTTGTTGTTGTAGGAATTAAAAGAAATCACGCCGTCAAGCAAAGAAATCTCACCTACAGCAATTAAATGTTGCCTTCAAGCAAAGAAATGTCACCTTCATGAAAAGAAATGTCGCCTACATACAATCCAGTCACGCCTTCTTGCAATGAAATCACGCCTTTGAGGAAAGAAATGATGCCTATGAGCTCTGTTTTCACGCCTGCATAACTGAGATTTTCCCACGATCGATAACTTCTGTTCCATCCCAGAATTCTTTTCGATCGCCTGGAATAAAAGAAATCACGCCTCTGATGAAAGAAATCATGCCTCTGCATATTTATCTGTCGCCTATAAAGGTACAGAATGTCACCTATAAAAATGAAATATCACCTCTGCACTTTCCAGCGTCGCCTATAAGCTGGACAGTGTCGCTTTTTGGTTTTTTGTCTTGAGTTGCTTGGGACTATTTTTTTCATTTCTTTTATTACAGCAAAGGTCAAAACAAAATATTGAATGAAACTAAAGGAAAGAACTTAGGTCCTAAGTGTCATTGTTAATTTGAAAATCAAACCAAATCTCGAATGCACTAAAAGAACGAACAACTCTATTCCCTCTCTTGTTTCAGATTTCAAAGCAAGCAAACAAATTCAATCTTGAGTGATCTAAGGGATAAAATAAATCTTTTTCAAAGTTCCTAAATCAACTCGCTAATCAAATCTTGAATGCACAAAAGGAAAGAACTTGCAACCGTTCAAATCATTTACATTTTGGAGAAAGGAACAAATCAAAATCTAATCACGAGTGTCTTCATTTCAAAGTTCAAACATCACTTAATCAAATTTGGGAAAATGAACAAAATCTGCTTGATGTGCATGTAGGAGTTTTTCAATTCTTGCATAATCCTTGTTAGAGTAAGCAACCTGGAACATCTGAACTTGGACAAGTTCACCTGTTCTGCTTTTAGCGAGGCTTGTCCAAGGAGAAGCGCTTCCTCCTCAGAGAATGACCTCAAACCGGTATCCCCCCCGGTCGGTATACAAATAAGTGAAGACCAAAAGAATCACTTATATCTCCTAATCACCAGGCGTTCGTGCCAAACACGTGTCTGGGGATGGTAAACATTCCTCTCCCCCAGCATTATTGGCAAGGCTCTTAAGTGAGTCACGGATGATCAGCAAAATCGGGTATGGAGACACCACGGAATTATTAGCAAACTGATAAAATAGAGGCTACCCTATCTACATCCGAAAGTATCAAAATCCTTGTGCAAGGACCGATTCCAAGGGGTTTACCGGGTCGCCTCAAGATTACTCACCATTTGTATTCCCTTCTGGGGGATACCAAGCTATGGGCAAGTGATTTTGATACTCACCTTCCTTAGGTAGATCTGTTTGAAGTGCTTGACAGTCAAAGACTCCGTGAAAACACTTGTTGAAACATACACTTTCAAAGCTTTGTCAGAGTCAGTTGTCTTTGTTTGTATCCTGCAGGGTTGCTTTGTCCCTTGCGGAGATTGCTTTGACTTTAACTTTTGCCATTGGAAACCTTTGTCTCAAAATCAGAAGCCTCTTTTCCAAGTGATGCCCAGCAAGAACAAACATCCTAAAGTGAAGTTGCCCAAATCCCAAGCCTATCAAGAGCGAAAAGTTACCAAGAAGAACACCAAGACCTATCAATCCACTATCCAAGCAACCAAAGCCGAAGACAAAACCCAAGCCAAACTTGAGAACATTGCCCATAACGCTCGCATCAAACAGTTCGCCTTCCATTTCTGAGTTAACCATCACTTTGTCAACCTTGAGCTAGAAGATTAGCCAATTCCTTGTTCATGTCTTGTTCCATCTTCGGATCTTGAAACCTTGTCTCAACAGTCCTTCATCCTAGTTTCATTTTAGCTTTCATCTTTGCATCATTAATCAAAACTCTAGTTGCATCTCAAGAACATCATAAAGTGCATTCATCTTCCAGCATTCTAGAATCAATCCTTGTCATTTGCATTATCCCTTTACATAGAGCATTGTCCCTTCACCCTTCAATACCTTTTCCACCAGCATCCCCCCATCAGCTTTCCATATCTTTCCGGTAGATCCATCATCCTTTGTTCCAAATCTAGAGATCCACCAACACTTAGTGTTTACCCTTTTGAGTTGTTTTTCATCCCCTATCCAAGATCAGAGACCATCATCCTTTTTTTGACACAACGTGTTGTCATAAAGAAATCAAACCTTGTCCTTGCATAGCCATCATCTCGAGCAAGAGATTGGAGTGTATTGATAAGAAACTTGTTGACCGAAGATCATCAGTCTATCTTAGGTTGACCCCATCATATCTCTGATCCTCCATTTGGGAAAAATAGCAGCTCATTTGTTGACCACTCAGTAATCTTTCACCAGCTTTCCACCAGCAACCTATCTTTCCTCCACTGTCTTGATCCATATCCGTTCCATCCAGCTTCCATCATCACCATCTTGATCCCTGTCTTTGCATTTGCATCTTAGAAGTCATCATCTTTAGAAGTTCATCAACTTTGCATCCATCAACATCTTTTAGCCAAACATCTTGCATCCATTTAGCACTTGCATCTCCATGCCTGTTGAGACCAGATCTTAGAAAAGAAGAAGCATGAATCCTTATCCACCAACAACCTCATCCGATCCCAACCTTTTCACCAACACCATGATGACCTACGATCTCCAGATCCAAGCCAGTAACCCATGTGAAGATCCAAACATCCCTTCATCCCCGTTGGCAATCCAAGCATTTACAAATCCTCTAGAAAGCCCACTAGCGACCAATGCCCTTGTACCACAACATCAGCAAAGCACGTTTTCCCACTATCTACCAGAAAGTACCTCCATCCCACCATCTCTCTATCCACGCATCCCCATCAAAACTATCCAAGTTCCAGCATAAGCATATTCTCCATTTGTCCAATCATTCCCCGATCCTATCATGCAAACACCCCAAGAGCTTGCCACCATTCCCTTTTTCTTGCAAGGAAGCCTCACCAGTCCCGCAACACAAGCTATAGCACCATCCGCTCCATCTCCTACCCCTTTTGCTTCATCATCTGCTATGGCTACCCAAGCCCAAATCCAACGCTTAACCCAAAGTCAGCTTCCACCTCTCACGCAAGTTTTTACACCAAAAGCTTCACCACCATCCGCAAGTCAAGCAATGCCTTTCACCATCAAAGGAGCACCATCACCCTTCACCCCCCAAGCACCCGTACTTTCTTCTTTGGGGTTAGCACAATCACTTCCCATTCCAACCTCATCTTTCTCTTGGGTGTTTCCTTCATTTTCCTCCTCACAAGCATCCGCTCAACCACAACCTCAACAAGCTCCTTTCTCTCAACCATCATTCGTGTCCCAAGCTCCCGTTGCTCCTACCATTCCATCATCTGCTACAGTGCACCCTAACACAAGCTCTCAGTGGGGCCTTACACAAGAAGAAATGAAGGCATGGGGGATCCCATCTCAATCCCCTACATCTATGGTTGCAAGTCAACAAACCGCCTTCGCCCAAGCAGCACAGCAGCAACTACCCCAACCACCACTGGCTTCAAGCTATTCGTCCCAAATCTCAAATACCTTCCAGCAAGTTCCACCACCTCAACAGCCAACTTTCCATAGCTATCTTACCCCATCACCCTTTGCTTCTAGCTTCCCCATATTTGTTCCACCTCTAAGTAACACAGGCATGCACCCAGCTTATATCAGCCAAACCCAAAGCCAACCTCAGCAACTACCACCATCATACCTGAAAGAAGCATCGTTCCAACAGCCTCCCCCATAGCAACCACATGTCCCTTTTCAGAAAACACCCATCATTCCTCAACAATAGCAAGTCCCTTGCTATCAGCCCCAGCAACAAATCCCTATCATCCCCCAGCAACAACAAGTTCCAAATGTCCAATATCAGCAAGTAGTCCTACAACAACTGCCAGTTCAACAACAGCAAGCGGCCCAACAATATCAAGTGGTTCCATATCATTTACCACAATATCCTCCTATGCCACACCAGCAATATCCCCAGCAACCATTGCCCCAAAATCAGTTCCAACCCATTTATCCACAGCAAGCGCCATATCTAGTTCCACAGCTTCCATCACAAGCAGAAGTCCCAGTTCCCTCACCACTCAATGCTGAGTGGGAAGCAATGAAAAATGCTCTAAAGGAGCTACAAAGTGGAACAGAGAATAAAACATACAAGTTCGAAGAGGTGTGCTCATATCCCTTCGATCGGTCCATAGTAACTATCCCTTTCCCCAAGCATTTTGAGATGCTCAAGTTTGACAAGTATCAAGGGAAAGGAGATCTAGTAAACCATATCAAAGAGTTCTACATAGCATACCAAGAAGTGGCTTACAGTGATAACTATCTCCTGCGCCTGTTTCCCAAAAGCTTGGGAGGAACTGCTGTTGAGTGGTTTTACAAAATACCACATGGGACAATAAAAACTTTTGCTGAACTCTCTGAGAAGTTCATCACACACTATGCCCATAATATGGAGAATGAGTTGTCCTTGCTAGACCTATGCAACTCAAAGTAGAAAGACAGAGAAAGCCTTACAGAATACTTGCAAAGATGGCAGAATCTTACAACCAGGTTATCATATCAGCAGCCAGAGAAGCATCTAACAAAGATCTTCATTGATAACCTGCATCTAAAGCTATCCCATCACATGCGAATGAACTGTCTCCAGACATACCAAGACATCAAGAGCAAGGGCATAGGCATCGAGAAAGCTCTCCTAGATGAAGGCACTATTCATCATTTCAAGGATGATTCCAAGAACAAACCCAACAATGATAAATCCCGTTACTGGAATCGTAACAAGAATGTTGTTACAGATAGAGCCACTGACACTAAGAATATACAATTCATTGTGGCTAGTCCTACACCAGCTCAAACATACCAACCGCCACAAGCGCCTATCTATCAGCAACCACCAGCTCCCGCATATCAAGCACCTATTTATCAGCAGCCTCCTCAAGCTCATCAACCACCTGTGCAATAGTATCAGCAGCAATACCAACAGCAATAGCCAGCACGTCAGGGAAATCTTGTTAACGCAGTTAACGTTGCCCCAAGGTAGAACAAACCCAACAATCAGAACAATCCAAAGAGGACTTTCACACCTTTGGGTGATCCTCTGGATCAGATCTTTTATCGGCTAGCCAAGGCAAATATGATCACATATCCACCCATCCCACAGAAGGATGACAACGCACCAAAGTCTGATTGGTATAAAGAACATGAATACTGTGATTACCATCGTGTGAAGGGGCACACAACATTGAAGTGCATGCGGCTTAAGAACTACATCCAGGATCTCATTGATCGCAAGGAGATCTAGGTCGATGCACCAGCACAAGCTTCACCCAACGTTGATTTGCAAATATATCAAAATGTGTTCCCTCAACATAATACCGGGAAGAATCAAGCCAACGCCAATCAGCCCCAAAATCATGGTAAAGGCAAGCAAGAAGATCACACAGCGGCCTACATCAACTATGACAAGTATGTCAGATGCATAACTCAAGTTGAGCCCATCCAAGATGAGCCCACCATCAATACCATCCACATCAGAGGGCCGGATCGACAATGTGCTGCAACTACCTGCAGTGGTAGGATAACTATTATCGGTGCTCCTCTGAGGTCAGCTGTTCCTCCAAGGCCAACATCTACTGCATCCACAGCACAGTCCAACACCAGGCTAGCATCAAATGCATGCACAACATAGCATAATGCACCAAGTGCACAATACAATATCATAGAGCATCTTGGGAACATGCCAGCCCAAATATCTATCTTGGATTTGCTCCGCACATCACCCATCCATCAGGAGATCCTAGACAAAGCTCTAAAAGAAGGCCATGTCCCCACGGACATTAACACAACTTAGTTTAAAACTCTTGTGGGACACTTATCAGTAGCATGTGCCTTATCCTTCAAAGAATCTGATATACTAGATGTCACTCCTGACCATACTCTCCCTCTCTGCATTGCTGTCATGGTCAGAGACTTTGCTATCAAACGGGTCCTAGTGGATAATGGCTCAGCCCTCAACTTGTGCACATTAAAATTCATCAAGAAGATCGGGTTCATGGAGGCCGACATACAACATGAGATGATCACTATCAAAGCATATGACAACTTGGAGCATACCTCCGAAGGTACTATCACCTTGCCTATCCAGCTAGGCCCAGCAACGCAAGATACTATCTGCCACATTGTTGATCTTGACCTACCATTTAATATTCTTCTCGGCCGCCCATGGATCCATTCCATTAAGGCTGTACCATCTACTTACCATTAGTGCATCAAGTTTCCACATCAATGCACTGAGGGTTACCATCCACGCTGATCCTAACCCCTTCGCATACTGCCATGCGATGGAAGCATCTTTCTCTCATTCTACTCATTGTCCTGGAACTGATATTGGTACTTCTATTGCTAGCTCATCCCGATCCCATCGCGATCCAGAGACCATCCTCTCTTCCACCTTATCATCTATCAAGATAAACAACCGGGGTTGTGGCAAATCGGAAACATGACTTTTGAGTCTCATGGTACCATCAATAGCAAAGAAATGGATCCAGATATTAACAAATGGTTATACAAAGATCCCCCATCATGTGACACACAACTTCTTGAGTACTTCAAAGAGAAATACCCAATCCCCTACAAAAATGTCACAGAACACTATAACTATCAAGGTGGTGGTCTAGGACCACAAGAGGATAGAAATTTGTTTCCTATCATACCATCCCAGAATCCAGAACAGCAAGGACTTGGCTTTAATACCTCTCGCCTGCTTGAACAAGAGCCCAATACCACAACTGCGGGCACTAACATGACCAACGTGAACTTTTCAAATAGCCAGGATGACCTTGTGGAAATTGAAGACATCCCCGAAGAGAAAGACATCCGATCCTACGATGATATCTTTGCCGACGACACCCTCCTGGGGACTTCTGTTCTCCAACAACTCTCCATTAACCTTATAGATCTTCCCCTCACAAACCCTGACCTCATAGATTGGGACCAACCATGCATTGCACACATCGATGAGTTCCAAAATGCACAAGCACTCCTAGAATTCATGGGGGCATCAGGTCTAGCAAGCAATCAGGATCCAACATCAACCTCTGTTTATCAGCTTCACCCAAAAGGATATTTTGGGGAAGAGGCAAGCTTTAGTCACAAAAATGAAATAGCAAAAGAACATCATGAGTCTTTATGTGAAAACCCCCTTGGGGCACATTCTGATTCCAAAATAGTAAAAATAAAGGGCGTATCTTCTAGTGAAAACTTGGCAATACAAGCGCTAGAAGATGAAGGCTTGCCTCTTCCCCCAATCCAAGATTATAGACCAGAGCAATCTCCAATCATCATAGAAGAGACCAAGCCTATCAACTTAGGAATAGAAGAATGTCCAAGGATCACCTACATTGCAGTCAACCTAACAGAAGGAGAAGAAATGGCTCTCAGCGCCTTGCTCAAGGAATCAGTCATCAACTTTGCATGGTCATACGCCCACATGCCTGGGCTTGATCCAAACCTTGTTGTTCATCATCTATCAGTAAATCCAAACGTCAAGCCAGTGAAGCAGAAGCTAAGGAAAATGCATCCAAAGGTAGCATTGCTTGTCAAAGCAGAGCTTGAGAAGCTCCTCCAAGCTAAGATCATCAGAACAATTGACTATTCAGAGTGGATCTCTAACATGGTGCTAGTCACAAAGCCTTCTGGCAACATCAAAATCTGTACTGATTTTAGGGACTTGAACAAGGCATGCCCTAAGGATGACTTCCCATTGCCAAACATAGACATGCTTGTAGACCTCACAGCGGGTCATGAGATGCTATCACTCATGGATGGCTTTTCCGGCTACAACCAAATTCATATAGCGGAAGTAGATCAACATAAAATAGCATTCACAACCCCATGGGGTACCTTTTGCTACAACATGATGCCATTTGGGCTAAAGAATGTAGGAGCAACATATCAGCAAGCAATGATAGCCATTTTTCATGACATGATCCACAAGATCCTTGAAGACTATGTGGATGATATCCTTGCAAAATCCAAAACAAGAGATGAGCACCTCAACATCCTAGAGCGTGTATTTGATCATCTGCAACATTATGGCTTAAAGTTAAATCCTAAGAAATGTGTCTTTGGCGTAACATCTGGCAAGCTTCTAGGCTTCATCGTCTCTCAACGAGGCTTAGAGATCGATCCTAAAAAGGTAAAAGCAATAACGGAGATGCCTCCACCAAGAAATCTCAAACAGCTCAGAAGCCTACAGGGAAAGCTTCAATCAATTCAGTGATTCATCTCTCAGCTAGTAGATAAGTGTCAACCCTTCTCACATCTCTTATGCAAAGACACTAGCTTTAAATGGGATCCCATATGTCAAAGAAGCTTTGATAAGCTCAAGGATTATCTAGCTAATGCTCCGATCCTTGTACCACCAGTTCCAGGATGCCCACTCATCCTTTACATCTCAACAACAACTACAACACTAGGGGCACTCCTAGCACAGCATGATGATGAAAATAGAGAACGAGCTATCTACTACATCAGTCGCACTCTTGTGGGCTATGAGCTTAACTATTCACCCATGGAGAAAGCATGCCTAGCAGTGGTCTTCGCCACTCAAAAACTTAGACATTACATGCTTAGCCACACAATCAAGCTCATATCAAAGGTGGACCCTCTTAAGTATCTGTTATCAAGGACAACCCTCATAGGCTGTATGGCAAAATGGGTCATGTTACTCAGCGAATTTGACATTCAGTATGTAGATCGCAAAGCAATCAAAGGGAAAGTCATTGCCGATCAACTAGCAGAAGTACCACTGGTGGATGCCTATCCACTAATCATGGAATTCCCCGATGAACATCTATGTATGATCAAAGAATAATCCATGTGGCACCTATACTTTGATGGTTCCAACACATCCCATAGCTCTGGGGCAGGAATCCTATTCGTCACACCTCAAGGTGACTATATTCCAAAATCATTCAAGTTGGGATTCCCCTGTACCAAAAACATTGCAGAATATGAGGCACTCATCTTAGGTCTCAAAACATCTATCCAATGGAACATCACAGAACTACAAGTCTTTGGAGATTCACAGCTCATTATCAAGCAAGTCCTTGATGAGTATCAGACAAAGGATGACAAATTGCTACCCTACAAGCAACTGGTGGATAAACTGAAAGAGCATTTCCTACATCTACAATTCAATCAGATCCCAAGGCTTCAAAACAAAGTAGCAGATGCAATGGCAACCATCGGATCCTTATTGGAAATCCCACGTGATGCAACACAATATGAATTTCTAGTCGAGCAGCTACACTTGCCAGCTTATGAGAACACCGATGCAAACATGGTGTGTGTCTTGGTTGGTCCCCAATCCCCATGGTACCATGACATCCATGCATATCTAAAAAATGGTATCATATCTCCCCATCTCACCAATAACCAACGCCAAAACCTTATTCGTAGAGCTTCCCGCTACACTCTTGTAGCCAACACCCTATATCATCGCGGGTATCACAATGTCCTATCTAGATGTTTAGATTCAAACGAGGCCGTCCTGGCCTTACAAGAAGTTCACGCTGGAATTTGTGGTGCCCACACGAGTGGCATGGTTCTAGCAAAGTAGCTGCTTAGAGTTGGATATTATTGGCCAACAATGGAGCATGATGCGTGTGAATTTGTCAAGAAATGTCTCCCATGTCAACAGCATGCCAATTTGATACATGCACCAGCACAGGATCTACAGCCTATTGCACCACCGTGGCCTTTTTCATGTTGGGGCCTCGACCTCGTTGGCTTGATCACCCCCCTCTCTTCGGATGGACACAAGTATATCATAACAACCACAGAGTACTTTACCAAATGGGTTGAAGCGATTCCGCTCACCCTTACTACTGGCATCCAAATATCCAAGTTCATCCTCTATCATATCATTTGTCGCTTCGGCATACCATCTACCATCTTCACAGACCATGGCACACCTTTTGAAAACCAGCATGTGGATGATCTATGTGCCAGACTCCACATCCATCACCATTTCTCCAGTCCATATTTCCCTCAAGGAAATGGCCAAGATGAAGCAACTAACAAAACTCTTTTGAAACTTCTCAAAAAGGTTGTCAATGATTCTGGTCGTGACTGGCACCTCCAAATTAATCCTGCCCTCTAGGCCTATCGTACTTCTTATCGCACTCCCACAGGCACCACCCCATACTTCCTTGTATATGGTGCTGAAGTTGTTCTACCGATCGAGGTTGAGCTCCCATCCTTGCACATCTCCATGAAGAACTATACAACTGATGAAGACTATCATGTGGCCCGGCTCACACAGCTAGATCTGCTAGATGAAAAGAGACAGCAAGCCTACGATCACCTGGTTGCATACCAGAATCGACTCAAAAGGAGTTATAACAAAAAGGTCCATCCTAGACAATTCCAGGTCAGTGACATGGTCCTTAAAGAAAATCATAAGGTCCTAGCAAATAGAGAAAAGAAAGGCAAGTTTGAGCCTACTTGGTTGGGCCCCTATGTTGTCACCGCATCCTTTGGCTTGGGAGCCTATCAGCTATCAACACCAGAAGGTGAGCCCTTGAATGATCCTATCAACATCATCCATCTAAAGAGGTTCTATGCCTGAACCTGATCCTGCACATATTTGAAAATCCAAAAACATTCAAAAAAGCAAAAAAGCAAAAAAGCAAAAAAGTTAAAAAAAAAAGAGAGAGAAAAGAGAAAGAGAAAATAAATCATCCAACGGTGAAAACTTGGCAATTCAAGCACCTTGGACAAGTATGTTGGTGAAAACCTGGCAAATAGGCACCAACATAATAAACTGAGCTATTTCTCTATTCAGTTGTCCTTTCAGCTACCGTCCTCTTCCTCCATCCATAATCTCTTAATAGATCTCCCAACAGTTCCATCTCCCCTATTCTCCAAGCATTCAGCATCCATCTTCCTCCAACTCATCTGTAATCCATATCCTATTCCAAAGCTTTGTACCATATTTTGTACCATATCCTTATCCCTTTCCTGTACAGTGCAATCCTCCCTGTATTTATCCTTCTTGTCTCTGTCCTAGTGAGAGTCCCGCCGAGTGTGATCTTCCTATCCCCAATCCTGAGCTTCTGTACATATCCCTTGTGCATATCATTCCTCCTTGTTGTACATAACCTTTGTCCATCCTGCAGCAGCATTTGATCAAATATCTTGTCCCATCCCCAGCCTCAGAAAACTTTTAGTCCCACTCGGGCCTTGTGCTTCAGCAACATCAATTGTCGACTTATCCTTGCTCATCCTGATTATTCCTTGAACTTCAGCTTTTGCCAGCGAACAACTACACTTATTCTCTCACCAACCCATGGGTCCTTGAGGATATATCATTCCTCCTGTCTGACCTAATCTTCCATCCTAGTCCTTGAGGATATATCGTTCCTCCTGTCCGACCAATCTTCCCACCATCAATCAAACCTAATCTCTCTCCTTGGCAAAGGATGTCTTTTTGGAGTTATCATTTTGATCTTGGGTTTTGTCCTTTTGATCTTGTTAATCTTTTTTGGCTTCTCATTATCCCACCAGGGTCACCACGATTCATTATATCATGGTGTGCTATGTGTGCGGATAATCTGGGGCAAGGTCTTTTGATCTTTCACTTCTGCCTGTGAGTCAGTTGTGTGTTTGTGGTTCCTTCAGCATCAGTTTCACCATGTCGCCTCTGTGCTTCATGTGTGATGTTGGGGCAACCCTGTGTGTTTATTTAGCATCAGTCCTCATTAGTCCTCTGCGATGTTGTTGACAGGCCTCGTGATCCTAGTATCCTTGGCAGGTCTCTAACATAGCTATATTAAATCTAGGTTGTGCACTCCCGTTTGCACTTGGAGCTATCTGGTCCCTTGCATTTATCATATAGATTAATCTTGCATCTTTGCATATAGCTGCATCTTGCATCTTGCATTTATCATCTCACTCTGCGTTCATCCACCTTTTGCTTATAGAAGTGAGGTTATTTATCTCCCCTTTTTTCCTAGGCCCTTCCTTCCTCATCCCAATAGGGCACTCTTTGTCTTCTTGCTGTCCCAGGGCATAATCTCTCTTCCTTCCTCATCCCGCTAGGCACACTCTGTCCCAAGGCATAACCCCTCTTTCTCCTTGTCCCACCAGGGCATGTATCCTCTTTCTTCCAATCCTCCCGCGTGTCATACCCTCTTCTTCTGATTCTAGCCTTGGCATCTTGTTTTCTTGTCTTTGACGCCATGCCACTTTCGGCATCGCATCAAAGAGGGGCAAAATGTAGACACCAAAAAATCCTTCAGAAAATAAATTATTTTTGTTTTCTGAAAATCCTTGATGACATCATCATTTATTAATTAATTATTTATTTAATTAATTTATTTATTTTATGGCATTAAATCCCTCTCTCTTAATTAAAAATCTTTAATTAAGGAATCTAGCCTAAAAATGTCATTTGGACATTATCCCTAATTTATTAATTATTTAATTAATAAATTGACCAAAAAACTTCAAAAATAAATTAATTTATTTTTTATCCCAAAGTTGGCCAAAATTCTAAAGAGCACTAAACTCTTCTAGAAAGTCCTAAACCTTCCTCTAAATGGGTCAAATCCCTAATCTAGTCCCTTCAAACCCTAAGCTTAGATATTTAATATTTATTAAATTTACCTTTAATAAATATCTAAATCTCACCAAAAGCCACTTGCCCATCCCTTTCTCCTAATCCCTTTTCTAATCTTGTCACATTCCATTAGCAAAAGGTTTACCAAAACTTATGCTAACCTCCTCTTAGTCATCCTTTTTGGTCAACAAAGAGGGACACCTCTTTGGCCACCTCTTCAAATGCATTTAAGACCTTCTTATCCCTTCCTTGCCACCTCTTGGCCTTGGGCACATTTACCAAATTGTGCACATGCCCTCAAACTTTCAACTCAATCCTCCCTTGACACTTGTCAGGACACTTGTCCTTGACTCAACCCTAACCTTAGCCCTAACTCTGACTCATCCTTTTAAACCAAGCCCTTCTCTTTTCCTATAAATACCCTCACTTCCTAAGGAAAATCATCTTTCAACTTTCAAACTCAATAGCAAAGTTATAATGTCATTTTCATTCTAGCATAAGCATAAACTCATCATTTTAGATCATTTCCAAGCTTAAATCACATCTAAATTAGCTTAATTGGATTAACATAGATTCATTTCTTGTTTCAATCTTAGTTCATCTTTAAGCTTTGCACATTTGTGTGATCTTGAGGCCTTTGAGGCAAAATAGGTTCCTCATACCTATTTTGTGTCATTTTGGGTCTTCTTGATCCTCAAATCATCCTAATTTGCATGCTCCAAGTGCTTGAGTTTGCACACCCACATCCATCTATATCCAAGCATATCAAATGGTGCATGGGCGCATCTGTTTTAGGCTTAAACTGAGGTGGCTTTGATTTTAGTTTGTTTACCATTAAATTTGATTTGATTATATGCTATGACGTTTGTTTGTCTTTGGCCTTCAAAACAGGTTTAGGTGCACACTCAAATCCTAGTCTACATACAAAACATATGTCATTCTCAAATTTCTGAACTAATTCCCTCAGAATTTTGCTTCTCTTATGCATTTTAGACTGAAACTCTTTGAAGTATGCATTAAACTCTACATTCAATGTATCTCCTAAATTATTCATCATTTCACTAATTTGTTTTGTTATCAGTACATCTGGTATCCAATTTACTTTACCGATGCTGGGTACATACTTTTGTAGATAGAAAAATATGCATGCAAGTAGAGATCTAAACTTACATGTGTTAGATTTCTTTTTCCTTATGGTCTTCATATTCTCCTAAAGTTGATGAAATAGTACCTCAGCAAGATCAACCTAGTGACCTTTTACTACAATTTTGTGTGCCATGTCTACTATGTTGTAGGGTACGTTGTTGAGTCTGCTCGATTGAAATAACTTGTACTTGATCACATGTGCTACAAATTTGACTACTAGGTCCTTGATTGTCAAAATCTTCAATGCCTAATCATCCCATTGTTCTCCAATAAATTTCTCAACATCCAATCATGATGAACTATGGAAAGCCTTAGCTTTTCTGGTTGTAGGGAGCCTAGTAACCCTACTTATCATTTTCTTGTTGACCTCAATCGGTTTATCCAGCTAGAATTTGTCATCGTGATACCTCCTCAAAATGATTTTAATCCAATCCAATTTAAATGATTGCGGAATGTGTATAAAACATGATAACCCTGATTCCTCAATCTTGTAATCTGATTTCATCTTTCCATCAGGGCCACAGAGTTGTTGATATGATGCAACAGTTTCAAAATCTCCAACTTCTCTGATTTTGCAGTGAATATAAGACCTTATGTCTTCTGTCAGTAAAACCCTTTCTGGTATGCTCAAAAAAGTCCCCATTGTATCTATTTGTGCTATGACCTTGGGATGTGGCTTAAACTTTGGTTCATCAAAATTTTCCCTAACAAATAGATTAACTTCCTCCTCAACACTTTGAGTTTTTCTTGCAGACAAGATAGATGCCATAAATTGATTCTAGGGTTTTGGCAAGTAGTAGGATAAGAAGTGTTTGATCATAGATGAACTTACTTGGTATTGTGAAGAGTGATGTCGGTTTGATCTAACATAGCCTTGAATCCTTCTGAAAATCTTTTAGCTCAAACTCTACTCTTTGAATTCTTTGCTCTTCAAAATCACATTGTAAAAATGAACTCTATTTTCATGTATTTATAGACTTTTCGATGTTCCCGCTCAAACTTTTATGCAATAAATGCTTGATCTAACTTTCAGTACAAAACAACTATCAACTTGGTGACAACTAAAATTTTCATCCGCTCGATTAACATAGAATTTCTTCATCGATTGATACATGTGCTCTGTTAATCTTAGATAGTGATTACCGACAGGTAACCAACTCTCAGTCTCTCTTTTATCGACTGTATAACATTGTTAACTCATGAAAACTAAACCAAAGTGCATCTTTATTCATGTTGATTTGGTATAAGAACATTATGCATAAGGAACTATATGTAAAATGTGATCTTTTGAAATTTCAGTCCCATACATACCTATTTCACTTTAAGTGGAGGTACCGATGTCACCCAATCTAGTGGACAAGGTTTCACCGACAACAATACTTGACTCAGCATTCTCATTAGATGCCTTCTTTCACATAGTGTTCCTTAACTTCATGATATTTTTAATAGTATATCAACTTTCAAATATATGGTTTTCATCTGGTGCTTGGTCTTTGCAATTCTTGCTTAAATGACCAATCTTATGGCAGTGCATACAAGCCATCCTAGTGTTTGTCCAGTTTATTGATTGTCCAATCTGATTCTTTCTATAATAGTTTGCTGCAATGTGTCCATATCTACCACATACAACATAGTTAGTCCATGTATTATAATCCCAAACATAAGAGTTACCTTGTCTCTTTAGTTGATATGGCATGTGTTGTGGTTTCTCCTTAGGTGTCTAGAATTGCTTCATTTTTGCCTTATAGTCTCATGCAGTGTGTCCATGCTTGTTACAAGTATAGAATATTTTATCCATAGTGGTATTGTTAGAAAGATCATTTTGCTTAGCTCTACACTCATATGCAGGATTACCAAACTTACCATAGTAATAACAATATCCATTAAACTTAGGAGTGACAGGAGGTTTACCTTGTGCTTTGCTTCTACACACATTAGATGTATGTCCCGATTTTCCACAATGATAAAATGCCAACACTTTAAGTTTTTGATTTTGACTGATGTTGATTTGTTCATCTTGTTGTGATGAGTCTCCTTCACTAGTGTAGCCTATACCAGCTTTACTTCCAAATCTTCTCTGATTAGTTAAAAAGTCATCAATCTTCTTGGAGCTGTCCTTAACAAGTTTCTTCATTTCATTTTGCTGCTATTGATTTTTCACTTCATTTCTCAGTTTCTCATTCTCTTCTCTGAGTCTTGCAACATCTTCTAGTTTTCTTGATAATTTTGCATTCACTTGATTTACCTCTTGATTCACAGTCATCACTTGATTAGTTACATGGAAATGTCAGTCAGTGAGTCTTTGTATCTCACTCTCTTTAGTTTGAAGTTGTTCACTCATCTATCTTCGGTCATCGATTGCAAGGTTTCTTTCTTGCTCAACTTGTTTTTCTTTGTTCATTGTCTCTACCATTCTCACCATCTAAGATTCTTGACCGATTTGTAGTGCTTTCGCTTGATCAGTTAAATATTGATTCTTTTCAAATAGAATAGTGATTATGCTTTCAGATCCATCAGAGATGCTTCCATAACTAGATCCAATATGATCGAATATGTCATGAATAGGTTCTTCATGGTAACTAATCTCATTCTATAGTATAGCTAGGTTCTTCCTTTCATCCATTAATTTCTTCAGTCCTTCCTTAGCGTGCTTATACTATTCCACAAACATTTGCATTTGTATCTTTTGATTCTCAATAGTCTTGTCAAGCTTGTATCTCTCCATGACTTAGATCTTTACCCTTTAGTGGTTAAACTATTCAATAAGAGAACTGCGTCCTGATACCAATTGTTGGAATTAGGAGAGATAGGTACTAAAAGGGGAGGGGTGAATCAGTGCCTTCAAAAACTTCACTTGTAAACCTTTCAGATCTATAATAGTAAACAGTGATAACTGACCCAAAACAACTTGAATCTAATTGCATGAATCAATCATCCATTTAACTTAAGTAAGTAAACAACATGAAATCAATATCACAATCACATGACACAAGTATTTTGGTAATGCAAAAACCCTCGTTAGAAGGTAAAAACTATGGTGGGGATGACACCCACAAATTCTTCACTACTGTAGATAGAAAAGGTTTGCCTGTTAGGGCTACAAGTTTTTATCACTTCTAGTGATCTCACCCTGTTAGGAGTGACATGTTAGATCGGCTAGATCTACCTAGTTATAGGATTTTAAAAAAACTAATGAAGTGTGTACTTAGTGAAGAGATTTACATAAGACTGTTAAGTTTACTCTGTTAAGAGATTTTATCCAAAAACTCTATTACAATTGTTAGAAAGCAATAGGTAGTTATCTGCTATTTGACAACTCAATTGTCTGATATAGATCTATAAGCTCTGATAAAATATCACCTTACTTGTGATGAATCTCTGCTCTGAACTACTCGGTAGCCTCTGTTGATTCTTCTCAATTTGAATTCCTCTGTACTCAGTTCTGCTCTATTAATTGATAGACTTGAAGATAGGCAATTTCTTCAGGTGCTCCGTGATTCATATATCAGCTCACACCAAAAATGATGTGAACACACAAATATATAGTGTTCTTTTTTTTCTACTTCAACAAAATTAGGTTACACAATAGTCATAACCCTAAGATCTATGGTGTACAATAATAACCTAGATCATCTATTACAAAAGATATACATTGTATTTAATGAATATCATTACATTAAATGTTCCTCGATCTTGGTAAAACATTTTACAAACTATTATAGCCATTTGCATAGAGGAATGTTCCATTCTTGATTACTATGTTGTTTCCTATGATCCTTGATAAACACTATTTAAACTGATCAGTGTATAGTGCAATGCTTGGTGTTTACTGTCTATCAGTGTTGGTGTCTACTGGTGTTCAGTAAACTATCTGTTGCTTGGCATATAGGCTTTACCCACTAGTCTATTCTGCTTTATGTTATCGATTAGCTCAATGTAAGTGACCGACCAATATCTTTACACACCTTAGGTACTAATGACAACCTTAAAATCTCAATAGAGATAACACCACCTCTGTCAGATCTTAAGCATTTCAGTTCCTTACCAGTTTCTTTCTCTACTTTTTCTTTATACCATTTAAACATTTTAAATGCCTCTGATTTTTCTTTTAAGAAAATCACAGTCATCAATCTAGTATAATCATCAACAAACAAAATGAAGTATCTATCTCTATAATAGCTCCATGTTCTCATGAGACCACATAGGTCAGTGTGAACTAGATCCAAAATTTTCTTTGTTGAGTAATCTTTTCTCTTAAAACTAGATCTTGTCATCTTACCTTTCTGACATTGATGACACATTACATGATCCGGCTTTGTTAGGCTAGGCAGACCTCTAACCTTTTTATTTTTACTTATTTTGATCATGTTGTCAAAGTTTACATGGCATAAAATTTTATGCCATAGCCATGCATCCTCATCTTTCATCATTAAACAAGATGACTTATCATTATCAAGATAAAATAAGTTACCTTTCTTTTGTGCTCCTGTTCCAACAAGTTTTCCTCTTTCATCAAATATCTTCACTATCTTGCTCTCAAAAGCTACACGGTGACCTGAATTGTTAAGTTGTGCCACACTTAGCAAATTCTAATTTAGTCCTTCTACCCAATAAGAATTATCACATTTAATTTTATCATTTATTAGTAAGGATCCATTTCCTCTAACCATATAAGGTGTATCATTGCTCATTTTTACAAATCCTCCATTATATTGGTCAAGATGATCAAATTTTTCTTCATCACCAGTCATGTGATGGGTACAACCACTATCAATGATCCATGTATCATTTTTATTAACCTTAGAGATAAGATTTGTCTCTACATACCTTTCTTCTTCCTCAGAATCATCCTTCATTGCAAAAAACACTACTTCCACATCATCATCTGCATAGGTCTCGGTATCATTCTCTTCAGCAATATAACATACATTCTTGTCTTTATCATCATTTTCCTTGTTGTCTCTATTGTAGTGTTGGTAAATCCTATTGTTTCTTCTCCCATAGCTTCCTTCACTAGATCAATCCTTGTTTCTATCATCTTCTTTCCTATTTGGACATCTAGTAGCAATATGACCAACTTATTTGTAGTTAAAACATGCTAAAGGTAATTTACCTCTATATCTACCTTTTCCTTTAGGTAAAATCCTAGCCATAAGAGCTTCAAGCTCATCAAGATCATCATTACTATTACTATCATTATCATCATTATTTCTTCTACTACTATATTTACCAATCTTCAGAGAAGTCATGAAAGTAGACTCAATAGATGGTACAATACTATTATCAAAGTTATCAAGTTAAAAAGTTGTAAGCTTACCGATCAGACTATCAAGAGTGAGAGTACTGCTAGGTGTAGATCTCATTTCATGTATTGTAGATATTCTAATAGCATAAACAGACAATAGGGTTCTCAGAATTTTTCTTACCACTGTTTCTTCAGAAATGACACCACCAGATCCTCTGATAGCATTAACTACTTCCTTTATTTGGTTTGTGTACTACACTATATTCTCTTGTTCTTTCATTTTCATATCATCAAATCTTCCTCTTAAACTTTCATCTCTGGCTCTTCTAACATTTGCATCACCACTGTAAACTAGAGTAAGTTTATCTCACTTGTCCTTCGAGATAGCACAATCCTTGACATCTTCAAATTTGACATCTATAAGAGGAGAAACAATCTCCATCATGCTAACATTGTGCTCATGTCTATCTCTTAACTGGTCAAGAGTCAAAGGTCCTGTAGGTGGTGCTAAGTAGCCATTCTCCAATAGAGTGAGGGAAGAATTCCCAATTCCAGATATATGTAGTTTCATTTGGCTTTTCCATATTGTGAAATTATCCTTGTTCAGCTTTGGCACATCCCTCTTATACATTTTATGATCTTTCTACTAAAGTCCTTAAAATTCTATTCCAAGCAACCAATGCTCTGATACCAATTGTTAGAATAACTAAGAGGGGGGTGAATCAATTATCCATAGTCCCAAATACAAAATGTAAAACTTCTAAACAAATTTAGCTTAATCTGTAGCTCGGTAAACAATAATACTAAACTGTCTGTGCATTTTACTAATTAACAGTTAATTGTTCATAGTGATTTTTGACCAAACCAGATATGCAATATTTAAAGTATGACAATCAAACAATCACCACAAGAAACACATAACATGAGAGATTTAATGTGGAAACCTTGCAAAGGTAAAAACTGCCTAGGACTGGTAACCCAAAATATTTTCACTCTTCTAAAGTGAGCTCAGTGAGGAGCCAACCCTGTTAAAGGTTATAAAACACATTGTAAGGTGTGACCTTGTTAGAGGATTTAACACTAACCATTATCATCCAACTAGCATACACTATGGGGTTGATAGGGTAGCAATGTACATTCTATGAATGACATTAAAAGACTTTCAAGTCTACTCAGTTAAGAGATTTATCTGATTACAATGGTTAAACTATAATAGAAGGTGATCTGAATAGAATAAAATTTGATTTGCAGATGTTTAGATCTATTCTTAAGCTCATAAAATCCTCTAATCAATATTTTTATTCAATTCATTAACATTTAGTAACTTACTATCCCATTGGTAAATATTCTCTGATGCTCAGTTAACTCAGTAGTTCAGTTCTGCTTTAACCAGTATGATCAGGCATGCATGAAGCTTGTTCACGTGATATCTCTGTAGTTATCTTCCTTTGGCATATGTTTCATTGTGAAACCCTAGTCTCTTAAATAGACAAGTAAACCATTTTCTTTTCATCCATCAAATTTTTCCACTTAATCACCTTCATTAATTTTTCCGCTTAAACCTTCCTCGGTAGATGTGTTTCAATTCCGTTCTTTAGATCTTCCTTGAATTTTTCTAGCTATTGATCTTATAATAGACTTTGTCTTTTCACTTGATTATTAGGTACTTTATAGCTCATCAATTTTTTCAGCTAAACTAATCATTTAGTTCCTTTTTCCATACTTGGTTAACAAAGACATGTGTCGGTGAACACAAGCTCAGTTTATACTATGTTCGGTATACACTACACTGCTCGGTGTATACTGGAATGCTTCATTAACCGACCACATTGATTTGTAACATTTTTATTCTATCTCTATAAGAGATTAATGTAACATAATCAAGTCAACCATATGAAGTCATAGACTCTGTTAGTCCATTTTCCTGTTAATGCAAAATCCTGTGAAAATGGCCTATCTTCCTTGCAGTTTTTTGTTAAGTTATCCCACCCTGCTGCATAGTTTTGATTTGCAAAGAAAATCCACTTGATTTCATGTTTTGTGCTCTTAGCCCTATTTTCTTCCATGTGTCACCTTGCTTCAGTCCAGACTACATCTCCTAAATCACAAAATCCAGAAAGTTATTCAAGTTTTGAGGTCTGTAGGAAATAATTTCAAAATCTACCTTAGTGTCGAAAACAGACAGTGTTTTTGAAAATCCACTATGTTTTTGGTCTGTGTGAAAACCTTCATTTTTTTCAACCTTGTGCCTTCTAGCTTTTGTGTGCTTATCTTTTGTTGTCAGAAACCTTGTGTGTTTTTGATCTTTTCCATCGAAAACTCTGTGTGTTTTTTACCTCATAGTTTCCTGTTTGCCAGCGTTTCCTATGTGCACAAGTGCGATTGGTTGGTGGGCCTAGTGTCAGAAGGGGAGCAGGGGTGCATGTTCTGATTGGTTTTCCCATGATCACATGTTAGAGTTTTCTACCATGCGACCAATTCCTTCCTTACACGTGGGGCCCAATGGTGGTTGCTATTTGGTGGTCCTGTTGGTGGTGATGTGGTAGTTTATAGTTGGTTGTCACATAATCGCATGTCAAAGTTTTTTAACATATGATCATGTGACCAGTTGACACATGTCCCTAGGGCCCGGTGGTAGGTGGCAATGTGGCATCAACAGTGGTGGGCCCAAGTTTTCAAAGTTCTTAAAATGATTGGTTGTCGCATGATCGCATGTCAGAGTTTTTTGACATGCGACCATGCGACAAGGCTCCTTCCTTGCGCATGGGGCCCATCGGCAGAGTGGCAGTCATCCCGCTATGTTTTGGTTGGTCTGTGTGGTCTGATGTGGTAGTTTCTTGATACTGGCATGTAAGGTTTGTGATTGGTCAATAGGGTGCTGAGGTGGATGTGCTTGGTGGGACCGTTACTTAATGACTAGTAGCGGTGGTGGTTATGCTGGCGGTTACGGTTTGCAGGTTGTCGCATGTTCACATAGCCCCTCTCTGAGCTATGTGATCATGTGACTAACCACCAAACATCATGGTTGCAGAGTTCTAAGGTGGGCCCACGATGCCAGTCTTGCCGACGTGCCAGTTTTTGGTTGGTTGTCTGACTATTGACTGGATCGAGGACCTTTCAAGGGGTTTGTGATCAACTGTTGACCACGGCTAAGTGATTATAGTCGCATGATCGTAGGGGTGAATAAAGTGTCTTACAATCATGTGACCAGGCCTAAATGTAAATCAAGTTTCTTTTATGGGCCACCCAATTTGACAGGAAAGCATGATATCAGTGATTGTGATTTAAAGGTTGACCGGTTTGCCGTTGGTGCCAAATTTTAAATGTCTTTGCAGTGGGTTTGCAGTGGCATGAAGTACCAAAATTTATGGTTTCAGTGGCCTGATTACTGATCAATTTGGTGGGATCTATGGTTGCAGTATGGTCTAGGTTGCCATGGGTGATTGCTTGCAGATGTTTTGCCATGTGGGGGAGGACAGTTTCTTGGCTCGAGGTGTATTTTCAGGTGGGTGAAAGGACTATTTGGCATGACAAATTCTTGGTCCTTGGTTCATTTCTAGAGGATTGGCATAAATGTGGATCATTCTTGGATCTGAGTGCCTGGTCTTCTTTTCTCTGCATTGAATTTTTGGCTATCTCTGGTTAGTTTAGTGGCTGAAAGCTATACCCTAGCTATCTGTAGCTTGTTGCAACCCGTTTTGGGTTCCAATGGTAGCTAGTGGTATAAAGTGTCAAAATTTTCACTTGTTTAGGGTTCCATTCTATTTGGTTCCTGTGTGAAGTAGTAAACTCTATCGCATTGTAGGAGGCTGAATAGAATTTCTTTGCATCTTTTGCAGGTTATTGAAGTGGTAGTCTCATTTCTGGTATAGACATGTACATGACTCATCATACTTAATAAAATTGTTTCAAACTTTCAAGTCTCTCCTTGGTGTCAGTCTTATGAGTTTTGGATTTTCTGATCCATTGCATTGGGTAACCTTTGTATGTGTTCTATTCTTTAGTTCTTGATCTAGGATCAAGTGAAATATACTTTAGATAGGGCATAGATTCAATTTGGTTGTCTACAGAAGGATCTTATAAGTAGTGGATGGGCTGAAATAGTTATATTTATGGGTATGAGTCTTTGACAATAGTTGGATCATGTTTCTATACTTGCATTTGATGATTTGCCTAATGGATAATGGCACTGATCAAGGAATAGTACATTCAGTCGAGTTCAGTGTTTGATGGGTTTGGGCTATTTTCTACATCTTTATATATCAATACCATTTTCATGTTGGTGGTAGTAGTAGGAGTTCCTCTCTAGTCTTGAGACTCATTCTATGCAAATAGGGTTGTTTTTATATGAATTGGCTTCATTGGGGTACAGGTTACCTAAAGGGGTTTGAAGGCTATTCCACACTAATCTATCTGTAGGCCTTTTATTCACCAAAACGATGGCATGAGTGTGCAGATAAGGTAATACCCACCTGAGTGAATGTGGAGCTCAAAGAAGGAGGATTTCTCTCTATCCTCATCAATTGGATTATTTTTCTTGTCAAGCTTGAGTGCCTAACCTATGATTCAAGCCCAACCATTTGATTCAAGTTTGGTCCTGCAAGAAAAAGCTCCAACAAGATGGCGACTCTACTGGGGATACATGTGTAAATTGTTGTTTGTAAAGTACCCACGAGTCATGCCTTTTCAAAATGTGGGAAAAGAGTTAAATGTTTTGGATCTGAAGGTCCCTTTTTAGATCTACAAGTTGTATGTACCTGGATTTGTTGTTTGAAACTTATTTGCAAAATTGTGACTCTGTTGTGGAGAGCTCAAAAAAGTTAAAGGCACTGAAAGTGCAAATTAAGTAAAGAAAAACATTCCTCCTAAGGAGGTGGCGACTCTATATTTGGAAGAACCTGAGATCTGAAGTTTTCTTTTAGATCTTAGCTAGAAAAAGTCAAGACAGCCACAACAAAAGGAGGTGTTCCAGGTATTTTTCCTTTTTCCTGTTTTCTTAAAAAATTTGAGATAGAACATGGTCCTTATCCAGTGATTAAGTCACTAATGAGAGGATAGTGAAGTTTGTGCACACTTAGCTCTTAAAAGTTAGTTGACAAATTTGTCGGTTAAGTGTGTAGTGGTTTCAAAGGAGTTTTGAAATTAAGTTTCAAGAATTTCAGTGATAAATGATTTTACTCCTTTGAAAAGATTTGTTAAGTCATGGGTGTTAAAGGAAATTTTTGCATAAGAGGTTACTCCGCTATGAATTTTGTTGGTATACCTGGTTACCCAAACTCCATTCCCCTAAATGTTATAAAATTTTTACCGAAGTTCAGTGGGGAAAACTTTGAGTCTGCCTATCAACATGCTAGAAATTTTTCAGATCTAATGTGTGACTATGATGTTGAGCATGAAGATGTGATAATGAGATTATTCATTCGGTCATTGATAGGAGATGCAAGAGAGTGGCTCTCATGTTTGCCAGATAATGACATCTCTTCATGGGATGATTTAGTTGCAAGTTTCTTAGTCCGATTTGCTAAAAAGGTGAATGACTTTGACATGCTTAAGGCCCTTATGGATATACAAATGGAGGAAGATGAATTGGTTCTAGTTTCAATGCCAGATTTATCAAGACATCGGAAAATATCCCTGGGAAGTGCAGGCCAAGTGATGATATCTGTTTGATCATCTACTTGAATGCTTTTGATAAGAATTTGAATTTTGACTTAAGGGATAAGGAACCACTAACTTTGTATCAGGCTTTTTAGTTTGCAATGGATATTGAATCTAATTGGAGATATCATGTTGTAAGAAGACCACATGTTGCTGCTAATTTTCATTCTCAAAATGTGGTAGATAATAGGAAAAGGGATGCACTAAAAGGTTTAGAGCCATATTGGCATATTCTTGTCCCTGTTAGTGATGTGCCTCAGTTTTCTAAATAGGATGTGATCCATGATCATGTAAAGGAAAGTAACTTATAGCCACATCTTGCATCACTTGAAGAAGAAGATTGCATTGTAATTGAAGCTTGTGTGGATGATGAACTTATTGCTGATGTATAGCCAGCTGAAACTCAATATGATGAATGATTGTATGCATGGCATTTGCAGTGAATTGAAGAACTGGAGTTAGCTCTTGCCATTAATGGTAAGAAACTTGAAGAACTAGAGGTGTGTAGAGCCATGGGTAGAGAACTTTCTTAGTCCAATGAATGTGTACCTTTAGATTATGACAATGAACTGGATAGCTGTCTATCAGAAGAGTGTTATGCTGAAAGTGTATCAGATGAAGGTATGATTAGTAATGTTTGTAATTAGTCTTTTGCTGATGATGAATGTTCATCTGATGAAGTGGGTAGTTCCGGTTCAAATGATGATAGCCGGGTAGCATTTTTGCATGAATTGAATGAGGATAGGTGGTATCAATGTGAGTATGATTCTTTTGATACCAATCATGAGTCTACAAGTGTGATGAATTTGAACCAACAAGGGTTTGTTGATAAACATCACTCAAGTTGTGAATCTGAAGGTAAGTTTCTTTTTAAAGATAAGAACATGTATGGAGATGTTAGTAGGATCCCACTTTCAGATTTATATGTGCCAGTGATTGAAGGTTTTTTAGTGGAGACCTATGGAGATATGGAAGAAGAAATCAATATTTTAATCCAGCTGGATAAGGAAGAACTAGATTGTAAAGTGAATGTAAATACTGCTTATCTGGTTGATTCAAATTCCAGGTCTGCATTGGAAAGTGAAGAGGAAAGAGGAAGTGATTTTTCTCTTGAAATGTGTTTTTTAGATTTGGAAATAGTGAAGAGTTATGATGTTTTGAAAATGCACTGCACTATGTTTCCAGAGCTATTTCAGCTAGAATATGTCTATTTCCAATAAGATCTAGCTAGTGATGAAAAGGATGTTTGTGATAGTTTGCTAGTTTCTGATGTTTTGTTTCGGAGCTTGAAGACATGCCTTGCTATGAAAGTTTTTATTTTCATAGTTGCTGCAGTAAGTATTTGCAAGGTGTTGATTATGTTTCTGAGTTGGATGAATGTGAGTATGAGGATTTTAGTTTTGAATTGAGTTCAAGTGCTAAACATGGTGATAAAGATGATGTTAATTCTCAGCTGGTGAGTGTACTCACATTTCATGATGATCAGCCTTACATTAGCTTGCAAGATATAATGGGAAAAGGTTACAATTTTTTGTTGCAAACTAATTTTACTCTTGATTTTGATGAGTGTATGTGTGAGGTAGTTTGGTATGATAAGATAGATTTTGATCCTCATACACTTGGCAAAGATGAATACACTTATTACATTCTTGTGGATTTGCCTGTCAAGAGTTTTCATGAGTTTGACCATGTACATGAAAGGGAAAATTTCAGGGTCATCTCTATGCAAAGGGATGAGGACCAAGTGTTTGATAGAGGTAAATGATTGACATGGTTTAGTAGTTTTAGTTGTGTAAATGTTTGTATAGTCACTTTGCTTCAGCAGTCGTGTCAGTTGGAATAAAGAGTCAGTTTTCGAGAGCCTTGGAGTTTTGAGTTTTCAGAATTTTGGAGTGATAAGGAATGTGATTGTGGATTGGTTTGCTTCTTCCTAGAGATCTAGATTCTTGCCATGCCTACAAGAGGCATGCATCCCCAACTAGAGCCACTGTTAGTCCATTTTCCTATCAATGCAAAATCCTGTGAAAATGGCCTATCTTCCTTGCAGTTTTTTGTTAAGTTATCCAACCCTACTACATAGTTTTGATTTGCAAAGAAAATCCACTTGATTTCATGTTGTGTGCTCTTAGCCCTATGTTCTTCCATGTGTCACCTTACTTCAATTCAGACCGCATCTCCTAAATCACAAAATCTAGAAAGTTATTCAAGTTTTGAGGTCTACAGGAAACAATTTCAAAATCTGCCTCAATGTCGAAAACCCACGGTGTTTTTGAAAATCCATGATGTTTTTGGTCTATGTGAAAACCTTCATTGTTTTCAACCATGTGCCTTCCAGATTTTGTGTGCTTATCTTTTGGCATCAGAAACCTTGTGTGTTTTTGATCTTTTCTATCAAAAACTCTATGTGTTTTCAACCTCATAGTTTCCTGTTTGCAAGTGTTTCCTATGTGCGCAAGTGTGATTGGTTGGTGGGCCCAGTGTCACAAGGGGAGAAGGGGCACATGTTCTAATTGGTTGTCACATGATTGCATGTCAAAGTTTTCTAACATGTGACCATGCGACTGGTTCCTTCCTTCCACGTTGGGCCCGATGGTGGTTGCTATTTGGTGGTCCCCTTGGCGGTGATGTGGTGGCTTATAGTTGGCTTTCGCATAATCGCATGTCAGAGTTTTCTGACATGCGATCATGTGACTGGTTGACATGTGTTCTTGGGGCCTAGTGGTAGGTGGTAATGTGGCATCTGCGGTGGTGGGCCCAGGTTTTCAAAGTTCTTAAAATGATTGGTTGTCGCATGATTGCATGTCAGAGTTTTCTGACATGCGACCATGCGACAAGGCTCCTTCCTTGTGCGTGGGGCCCTTTGACAGAGTGGAAATGGTCCTGCTATGTTTTGGTTGGTCCACGTGATCTGATGTGGTAGTTTCTTAGTGCTGGCGTGTAAGGTTTGTGATTGGTCGGCAGGGTGCTGAGGTGGATGTGCTTGGTGGGACCGTTACTTAATGATTGGTAGCGGCGGTAGTTATGTTGGTAGTTACAGTTTGTAGGTTGTCACATGTTCACATAGCCCATCTCTGGGCTATGTGATCATGCAACTAACCATTGGATGTCATAGTTTCCAAGTTCTAAGGTGGGCCCACGATGCCAGTCTTGCTGACGTGCTGGTTTTTGATTGGTTGCCTGACTATTGACTAGACCGAGGACATTTCAAGGGGTTTGTGATCGACTGTTGACCATGGCTAAGTGATTGTAGTCACATGATCATAGGGGTGAATAAAGTGTCTTGCGATCATGCTAACCAGGCCTAAATGTAAACTAGGTTTCCTTTATGGGCTGCCCGATTTCACAGGAAAGCATGATATTAGTGACTGTGATTTAAAGGTTGACCGGTTTGCCATTGGTGCCAAATTTTAAATGTCTTTGTAGTGGGTTTACAGTGGCATGAAGTACCAAAATTTATGGTTTCAGTGGCATAATTACCGATCAGTTTGGTGGCATCGATGGTTACAGTGTGGTCCAGGTTGCCATGGGTGATTGCTTACAGATGTTTTGCCATGTGGGGGAGGATAGTTTCTTGGCTCGAGGTGTATTTGCAAGTGGGTGAAAGGACTATTTGGCATGACAAATTCTTGGTCCCTGGTTCATTTCTAGAGGATTGGCATAAATGTGGATCATTCTTGGATCTAATTGCCTGGTTTTCTTTTCTCTGCATTGAATTTTTGGCTATCTCTAGTTGGTTTAGTGGGTGAAAGCTATACCCTAGTTGTCTGTAGCTTGTTGCAACCCATTTTTGGTTCCCATGGCAAGAAGTGGTATAAAGTGTCAAAATTTTGACTTGTTCAGGGTTCCATTCTATTTGGTTCCTGTGGGAAGTAGTAAACTCTATCACATTGTAGGAGGCTGAATAAAATTTCTTTGCATCTTTTGCAGGTTATTGAAGTGGTAGTCTCATTTCTGGTATAGACATGTACATGACTCATCATACTTAATACAATTGTTTCAAACTTTCAAGTCTCTCCTTGGTGTCAGTCTTATGAGTTTTGGATTTTCTGATCCATTGCATTGGGTAACCTTTGGATGTGTTTTATTCTTTAGTTCTTGATCTAGGATCAAGTGAAATATACTTCAGATAGGGCATAGATTTAGTTTGGTTGTCTACAAAAGGATCTTATAAGTAGTGGATGGGCTGAAATAGTTATATTTATGGCTATGAGTCTTTGACAATAGTTGGTTCATGTTTCTATACTAGCATTTGATGATTTTCCCAATGGATAATGGCACTGATCAAGGAATAGTACATTCAGTTGAGTTCAGTGTTTGATGGGTTTGGGCTATTTTCTACATCTTTATATATCAATACCATTTTCATGTTGGTGGTAGTAGTAGGAGTTCCTCTCTAGTCTTCAGACTCATTCTGTGCAAATAGGGTTGTTTGTATATGAATTGGCTTCATTGGGGTATAGGTTACCTAAAGGGGTTTGAAGGCTATTCCACACTAATCTATCTGTAGGCCTTTTATTCACCAAAAGGATGGCATGAGTGTGCAGATAAGGTAATACCCACCTGAGTGAATGTGGAGCTCAAAGAATGAGGATTTCTCTCTATCCTCATCAATTGGATTATTTTTCTTGTCAAGCTTGAGTGCCTAACCTATGATTCAAGCCCAACCATTTGATTCAAGTTTGGTCCTAGAAGAAAAAGCTCCAACAGACTGATCAGTAAGTTACAAAGAGTATTCTTGATCCTCATTTGTCATATCCATCTTCCTCAATGTAGATATCTCAGTTCTTCATCTTTCTCTTCTCTTCTACAGATGTGTTAGAGATTTTCAACTACCATGATAAGTACTGTGAAAACTAGTTGACATCTATGACAACATAAAACTAATTCAATTCTCTTACATAACACTTTAGTGTTTGGTGATCTCTAATCACTTGTAGTTATTCAATCATGGTCTCAATTAGTTGTAGTTCATCAAGCTCGAGAGGCCATTTTATATACATAGTCCAGAATGGACCAGGAAACCAATAACTTCAAGAAATTTAAAAAGAACCTATCTAATGAAATATTTTTCTCAAAATAATTACTTATAGAGTTTCTAAAACACCATAAAATGTTTTTTTATATTGAAAGCATAAACAACTCTAGTCTATTTACAAGTATTTCAATCCAAAAGTAGATGACACAGTCACTATTACTGGTCACAATCACACAATAGTATGAAAAACAAAAGAAATCTTAACCAACCTTATGAATTGGCCATGGAAGGTCTTAAATAGCTTCCTCCTTGGTTCATCAGTGCTAACTAACCTATTCCTTTTTTTAGGTCTAAAACTCCATTAGAAGAAAAGTTGTCAAGCAACTTTTACAAGTTGTCGAGCAACTTTTAAAAGTTTTTCAAAAATGCAAAGTTTCTATGAGAAACTTTTTTTAAGATCTTACCTAAATGGTCTTAGGTTGTTTTTGACTCCATGACTAACTCAACTAACTTCTAACCTAAAATTTAAGACTCAAAACACTCCAAAATCAACTTCCTAAAGATCTAGAGGATCCATTCCACTTTTTGACCCATGTGTCATCTAGGACTTTAAAATGAGTGAATGGACAAATAAACCTCCAAATCCTACCTTAGCGAACCCTAGCACATCAAAAAACTTCCTAATCTTTCCTAATCAACCTAGTTAACTAGGAAAGAAACATAACAAAAACTAGAACTTTCACCATTGGTGCTCCTCGATCACAGTCATTATTGAGAAGATTGATCTTATGAATCCTAATTACAATATGCCTCCTACTGTTGCTATAGAAGTTTACAAAACTAGAGCCCTATCATCAATCCCACCAAGGGTTATACTGATTGAAGATGTTCACAGCTTCATTCACTACAAGATTGAAGAGATATGTCAAATAGAAATTGACACATCATACAAGAATCTTTGTGTTAATGGAAAATTGAAAGATGACCACACACATTTGAAAACCAAGGGTTTAGTCTATGCTTTGCATGTACCAAAAATTTTCAAGCATGAATGGATGAGGAGAGTACTTAGTCGATTACATTATCAGTTTATGTGGCTTGATGGACTAGTTAAGATTACTAAGGATGTATTGCATATAGTCACATGATTTCTGGTTGGTGATAGACCGAGTCATACAAGAAAATGGATAAGAATAAGCTATGTGATCTTACACAATCCAAATGGGATGGAAGAGGATTGAAGTTATCTACTATTGATGACCCTAAGTTGAGATTTGCAAGTAATGTTATATCATACAAAATCTTTTAGTTATCTCAGGTATATAGTGTACCCTGTGGAGCTATTGACATAACATACAAAATTATTAAGAAGGATATGAAGATATACCACTATGAGATATTGTTGAAGTAGTTGAATGATAATATGAATACCATCAGGAAAGAAAAATCAAATACATTAAAGTTCAGACCACTTTTGGTATGTATTTCTACTATTTTCGTAACTTCTTTCCTACTATCGGTGAAGTATTCTAGAAAGAAGATAAACCAATTAGTTATCAGATTAATGATTATATTCAAAATATAGGAGATAATTTTGATGTATTCATGAATGACTATTTTGGTAAATTTCAAAGATGTATAAGAGATTCAAGATTCCACCTTAGCTTGTGGAAGAATATAAGGATGAGTTATGTTTTGAAGTTGACACTGACACATGTATTATAAGAGCTATGGAGCCTAGAACCATGTTGCTACTACCCATGGGATATGAACTAGATATTGATACTGCATCAATACAGATTAAATATCTTTTAGAGAAACCAATTGAAAAAAGTACAACTCAGTATGGAACATTTGAGGAAGTTAAAGAGAAAATAAGGATAGGTATCTTGATACCTAAGGAAATAAAAAAGACAAGCAAAATGATAAACACTTTTTTAGAGAATCTAGGTATAGCTATTGAAGGTGAAGTGGTTACTGAACCATCAGAAGTAAAGGGGAAGAAACTTAGAATGAATAAAGAGACCCATAGCCCAAATGGTGTTAGATCATCAACAAGGTCTTCGTCTACACCAAGAGAAATGAAGAAAGAAAAGGTAGAACTGGTAAACACCAAAACCTACATCAGAGAGAATAAGGCTACTAGAATGCCTACAAGGAAATTCAAGTTGCAATAGGAAAGTGACACTGAGTCTGAATACAAATCAAAATTTAAGGTTTTACAAAGTAAAGTACCTAAAGTGAAGAGTCTTGATGAGTTTCTCAAGACACTTGAAAGTATGGAGGTTATTCAGTTTTGAAACAATTAAAGTATGAAAAGAAGAATGATGAAGAGTAAAATAAAATTGAAGAGACTATCATTTCCACTTTATGAAAATTTAGAACAACACCAGTTGAAGTGGCACCAAGCATTGAAGATGAGCTATATCATAAAATTGATTCTAGATGGAAGTATGCTCTAGCAGTTGCAAAAGAAATGAGAGAAAGGTCCCTAGCTATTATAGTCCTGGACCTAACCAAGAAAGGAATCAAAGACACATTGCTAGAATATTCAAAAAAAATTTGAGTAAAAGGAAGAGAAATGATCATCATGGTCAGTAAGCTTGAAGAGGTCCAAAAGGACATTGATGATCTTTGGAGAAAGATCTTCTCTATTGATCCACCAAAAACTAAAGAGGTTGAAGAAAAAAAGAGTAAGTCTAGTCCTATTGTCTTGATAAAAAAAAGATGACATAATAATTGAGGGCATAATAGATCAAGACCCTAATGAGACAATAAAAGTTGATGAAGACATCATGGCAAACAAGGCCAAAGTGAAGGAAAGGTTGTGTTGGATTTGTTAGCCCATTTTCATGTCAATGCAAAAACCCTCAGAAAATGGTCTGCACCTACAAAAAATTTTATGATCTCATCTATTTTTCCCAGGTCTCTGCAATTATTTTGGTCTCTACTTTGAAACCTTTGCAAAAATTCATAAATCTAGCTGTTGGTAGGAAATGCCCTAGCCCTATTCTAATTTGTCTTTACCTTTTTGGGCCACTTAAGTCTTGTTAAATGTATGTGCTCATTTATTTTCCCCATTGGTCATGTATTTGTTTAATCCTCAAATGGTTTGTCTTTTATTTCAGTGAACTAGTGATGACCTGCTTGTCGCTAGTTCTCCAAGTTTCCTAGCAATTTATCTTTCCTCTTGGTGATTGGGTGAACACTGTATTCACGTATTCTCTTATTTCTAGGTGGTTATCTCTTAACTGTTTGTGACTTGGCATGGCAGCTTCCTTCTCTTTAGTCACATGTTCACATGGTCTCCGGGCCCAGGTTTTCTGACAACATCTTGATCTAATGGTGGTCGTATGTTCTCATGAGATGTGTCAGAGCTATGCACTCTTACACCAACCATTGATTTTATTGTATGATGTATCCTTTCTTTTCAAGTGGGTACACATGCCAAGTGTGCTGATTTGGTAGTATCTGATTGGTCAACGGGAGTATGAATTGGAATCCTATCAGTGGGACCAATTTTCTTGGCGTCTAGGTAGGTTAAAGTTTAGTTTGATCTTATGGCTGTCATTATTCTGCCAGGATGACATGCTGGACCTTTAACATAGTGGTATAGCGACAGTCATTTATTCTTGTAAAGGATTAGTGGGTCCAAGGTGACACATATGCATAGTTGGTGATATTTTATTTGTCCATGTATTAACATGTTGGCAGTCGTCAGTGGGACCTAGTTTCTGGTGTGTCAGAGGGTCTTGACCTTGTTAGAAGATCTACGAATGGTGTAAGTTCTCATCAATTTTTTTAGAGGCTTGAGATTATGAGACGATCATTGATCTTCTTGTGTGGGCCCATTAAAGTTGCCTTAGTCTTTTGGCGGTCCTGATAAAATGTTTGGCAGTTCTGACAATTTTCATTGCTTTTTGCTCATTCATGAAATGAGACAGTGGCATTCTAAATTGACTGGTGATTTGTTTAGTGTGTATTCATGTAATCATTAAAATATCTGGTGGTAGTATAAAGTTTTCTGTGAATGGCCAATTCCCTTTAGTCACCAGTTCACCAAATGTTGCTAAGATAGGTCAGGTTTCCTTTGTTCGCTAATTCGTAGAGTTAAAGGTGGGTTAGTGTTTTCACTTCACAAATAAGAAATTCCTTGTTCACATGTTCACTTGAGGTAAACCCGAGGGTAGCGGTTGAGTTAAGACTTAACGCCTGGGAAGAGGAAAGATTCGATGGTCGCAATATAAAATTGATCAAGATTCAAATTATGACCGTCGATTTGCTGCTGAAGCTTGAATGTGATCGTTTAAATTCAAATTTGAATATTTTGTGCGTTTTCCATTATAGAAAGCACTGAAATGTATTGATCAAGTGGCCAAAGTTGGTGGAAAGTGACTTTCAGGTGGTTGCAGTGTGGTCCAGGTTGCCATGATCGGTTGCTATAGGATGTTTTATTGTAGTATGAGGGATGGTTTTGTGCTACAGGTGGCCAGATAGACTATTTTTTATGGCTATTTTCTTGGTTCTCTATCCTGATCTCATAGATTTTCATGATTGTGGATCCTTTTGGACCTATTTCTCCAAAACTGCTTGGTTTCCTACCCCTGTAGTAATTTTTGTTGTAATTTTGGTTAGTGGGGTTGTTGAAACCCTAACCCTAGTCACCCAAAGCTTGATGCATCCTCTTTGAGGATTCCAAGGTGACTAGTGGTATAAGTAGTGAAATGTTGTACTTTGTAAGGGTTCTAAAATCCTAGTTCCTGAGGGTTCCTTTTTGGTTCCATGAAGGGTCCTTTTCCTGTAGATTTTCTCTACTTCTCTACATATAGAGTGTTCTTTCTTCCCTTTTGGTTCAAAGAATACAATACATATTGTAATTGATTTGTCTTATGTATGAGATTCAATATATTCCTACTATTAGCAGATTGTCTCCATTTGAGTTTCAGACTTATTGATTGAAGCATCAAGGGTGTTTCCATCTTTTTGTTTGCATTTCCTTTGTGTCTACAATAGAGTTGTTTTCGTAGAAGCAACTAGGTTTGGGATTAGTTTTCAGGTGTGTATGAATTGGGGTATCAAGGGTATCTTATGTTTGTCTTCCAGTGGATGCTGGTTAATGTATTACTTGTTTATAGGTCTCTTCCAAGGGGAGAGTTAATATCCTTTAAATAGGTGATAGCACATTTTGGGTACACAAGTGGATTGTTGAAGTATGACCTGGTTGATGGTGTATGTTTGGTGTAAGGCATTAGCATATTAGAATATATTGTCTTCTTGTTTCATAGCTATCTATTGCAATAGGGTATTTGACTCTGTGGCCCATTGGACAAGGCACTAGTCTATGAGAGACTTAGTGTATCTCAAGGGTCTCTTCAACCCAACATTAAAATCATTCAAATCAAATACCTTTCCCTTTCATGTTGGTAGTAGTAGTAGGAAGTCCCTTCTAGTCTTCAGACTCATTCTATGCAATTAGAGCTATTGCATGTGAATTGGCTTCATTAGGGTACAAGTTACCTAAAGGGGTTTGAAGATTATTCCACAATAATCCATCTGCAGGCCTATTGTTTATTATGAGGTGTCTTGAGTGTGTAGATAAGGCAATACCTATCTAAGTGATGTGGAGCTCAAAGAAGAAGGAGGGTTCCTTTCAATCCTCATCAATTGGACTATTTTCTTGTCAAACTTGAGTGCCTGACCTGAGATCCAAGCCCATCTATTGATTCAAGTTTGGTCCTGTAAGAAAAAGCTCCAACAGGATTAGGTGTGGAAAGGTAAGTAATGAGAGGGGAGGGGTGAATCAATATTGTAAAACACTTTTAAACTTATTTAAAATTTCTCCACAATCATTTACCGATTCCTTAACATTTTCACGCATCACATGAAATATATAAAACATCTAATAATCAACACATAATACAAATATTTTGGTAGCAAAAAATTCCTTATTAGAGGAAAAAATGGTAGTGGGGATGACACCCAAAAGAATTCACTACCCTATTAAGAGTATTAATCCAGTTAAGATATTTTAGATTGCTAATTCTAGTCAGTTAAGAGATTTTAGAATTCTAAGAGACTTTACAATTCTGATTAAATTTTAATCAACAACACTAAATTTTTCTGTCAAACTTTCATCTAACATATGCTATTCATACTCTATGATCTCAATAACTCATCACCTCATACTGTATACCTTTCACACTATCAATTTAGCACTCTGTAGATCTCAATTTCTATCTGTTCTTCACTTCTCTATTACTTGGTGGCTTCATTGCTTATTCACCTTATCAGTAATCTACTTCATACATGAAATATCCTCTTAAATTCATATCACCCTTCGTGCATGTATATGGATCTTCACACTCTGATCCACTTATATATAATTCTAGAAGCGGTGCTATAAGTTCTAGAATCTTCTCTTCAAGCGGTGCTAGTATTGGGTATCCTTCCAATGTATATTTCATCCTTAATTCTCATAGGATAATCTTACCTTGTAATCATGTGTAATCATCATGTTTTAATCTCCAATGTTCTATAATATGATCTCCTTGAGATTAGTAAACTATTTTCTATTTGGTGTCCAGGTTCAATGTGCTTAAAGATTCTTGTAATTTTGGCATGTTCTTCTTAGTAACATTCTTAACAACTAAATTCTCTTCTAATTTTGGTTCTTAGTATAACTTGGTTCTTGGTGCTCAATTCTGCCTCTCTTGGCACCTTTACTTACTTTCTCATTACCAAAATTTCTTGTCTTCTTATTCCTTTACTGAATGTCTTTCTCTGCCATACCAGCTAGTCTTTTCATTATAACCAAATGAATTTGACAAACATTATAACTTCCTCATAACTAATTAAAACAAAATCAACTCTTTGGAGTATCAATCTCCCCCTTTGGCATTAGTTTGGTATGTTTGTTAAAAACTTCAAAGCCATCAATCATAATTCAAAATTTTGTCCTTGTCCATCTCTTCTTTCTTGATAAAACTTATTACTCTCCCAAATTAGTTATCAACTTATTCCTAGATTATTGGTCTCCCTGAAGTAATAATTTGGTATATATCCATAACCTTCTATATCATATATTCTCCTTTCTATATTTATTCATATCTATATATATTCCCCCTTATATATTTATACTCCTTTTTGTGCAAAATATTTAGTATATTCCCCCTTTTTTAACAAAAATGATAAAATACTTACTGATTATCCGGTGTGGGGATCTTATAAAAAATACTTCTATATTTATCTTGTGGATCCTTTAGTGATGCCTTCTAGGTGTCATTAAATTTTTTTAGTACTATTATCTACACGCTTATATCTATTGTAAGACTTACCATACTATCCATAGCACTCACATCAGGTGTGCTAAGTCTTTAGCCTTTTGAATTTTTTTCTGTAGTTATTCTATGTTTGGTAGCAAAACTGTTTAGAGTTATAATAGATCCATTCTGATTTGATTCTCCTCCTTTCTCAACTCAAATTTAACTCCCATCAAGTGTTTCATCTTCTCATAATATTAAGTGATTGATTTAGGCTCAATGGAAATCTTAGATAATAGCTTGGTGAGTTCTTTTTCCATATTATCATCTTTTTCCTTTATCTCCTTTTTAAAATTAGACATTAAAAAAATCTTTTGGAATAATGAAAGAATGGATTGCAGTTATTGTTCCAATTCATTGATTAACTCTGAAAGAGTTACTTTGTCTAAAGAAAATGATTGAAGAACTTCTTCAATCACCTTTGTCTCCAAATCCTTCTTATGAACTTTCAACATATACTCGGTAGTGTCGGTTCTTAGCTGGTTAATATGGTTGACAAGTTCTCTCAGCTGACTGTATATGTATCCTTTTTCATTAATTTTGGCCTCAAGTAAAATCTCATTCAAAATACTAATTACTTGCTCCAACACATCTTTTTCTTACTTTTTGGGTAGGTGCTTATCTTGAGCATCTTTCATTTTTAACAAATCTCCGAACTCGGAGAGTTCCTTAGGGCTCATGGTTGTGTAATCAACCTTCAATATCATAATAACTTCATTTATATTGACTTCATTTTCAAACTTTATCTACTTTTATTTTCCCTTTGAACTAGATGCCTTCTTTGCATATGATTGAGTAGATATCTCTTTGGTTTTATCTTCTTTTTCTTTCTTCCTCTCTTCTTGTTTTGTTTCTTCCTTCTTTTGTTCCTCTTCTTTCTTTTCTTGTGTTTTCTCTTTCTTCTCTTCTATCTTTTCCTTCTCTTTTTATGGTTCCTATTGTTGTGTAGTAGTCTTTATGGGGGTCACTGACTTTGTATTCTGACCTTGAGTGGATTTTATCTCAGTTGTTTCTCAGTTTCCTTTGTTTCAGCATCCTTTGTAGGCTCAAAAGGTGTCTCAGCTTTAGTAGGCTCTTCTCTTGTCACCTCTATCTTTGTAAAATTCAATACTTGAACAATTATAGGATCTTTTGTCAATAATATTGTTGTAGCATAATCATCTACATCCATATCTTCTATTTTAATGGCCTTAGTTTCCATGACATTTTCATTATCTTTTACTATTTCATCAGGATCTTTATTACTCTCCCTAAAGTAATGATTGTAATACACCAAAAATGGGCTATAGGTTCATTAACCTCCTATATCGACACATCGAACGAAATCAACATCGAAGTCCTAACCTAAGGTACATCTGAACATCATCGAATCCTAAATTGATTATCATAAATTCTGCATCGGGGAATATTCCTAGTAATATTCCTAATTATCATAATTATCTTTAATTTAATGATTATTTGGTGATAAATCCTATTTATCCTAAAGTTTGATTTAATTGAATATTCTAAATATTTAAATAATTAGATTTAATACTGCCACTTAATTATTTAATTGACATTAATTTTATTTATTCCTAAATTGTATTATTTAATTTTGACAATAAATCCAAAATCCTATGAATAATTGATTAAATTTTTATTTAATTAATTAAAGCAAGTTGTCAATTTTTAATAATATTGTTTTTGAATAAAAGTTTGAAAAATAATTGATTAACCCATAAATCAATTGCTTTATTTTTCAAAATTAGTTCAGTTGGAAATAAATCACTTTATTATTAAATTAATTCATAAATAAAACATGCACAATCATAAAAGTAGATAACTATCAATTATCAATTAAAGCTAAACTCTATTTGGAGTTGAACTCTACTTTTGCATGTTTTTGTGAGTTAATTATCCTTTATTTAAAAATAACTCAAAAATCAACCTGAGTTATTTGAGTGATTTATGGCTTTTATTCATGCACCTCCAAAGCCCTGGATATCTATAAATTAAGGCTTCAGCTCTTCACAAATCATCTCATAATTTTGCGAGCTTACTCTGCCAGAATCGTCTATGAATTGCACAACTATTTTGAAGAATTGGAATTTGGAGAATCAAAGCTTATTGAGAATCAAGGCTATTGTGAGATCAATTTGGTTTTTACATTCATTTAGATTCATTTTCATATCATGGTTAGATAAATTTCATATCAGTTCATTCTAGATTAGATTCATATCAAGTTTTCACTCATATTGCATAGAAAAACCAAAAATATAGATTAAATTGCATTGATTCATATCTAGATTTTGCATTCAAATCCTTCATTTAGGTGTCATCAAGGTCACTGATCTCAGTCTAATCTGAGAATATCATACTCACACCCATTAGAAGGTAGTAAATCGCTTGGTTAGTTTAGTTTTAATTTATTGCATGATTCGATTTTAGCTAACCTCTAATGTTTTACTGAAGTGTTGTGTCTACAGATCATGTACAAAATTCACACACACAATAATTACTCTCCATGACATTTTCATCATCTTTTACTATGTATTCAATAATGACTTCTTCCTGATTAGTTATCAACTCAACTGGTTTAGATTTATCTTATTGAACATTTACTCCTTCAAAAGTCTATAGTTATATAAAAAATATCTTTCTCCAAATATCATCAGTATCTTTTTGTACTTCTTCTAGTTGACTAACCATGATGCTCAAAAGCTCTTCGTGTTACTAGAAATCTTGTCGAATATTCTTTTAGTGTATCTTTTATTCCTCTCTTTGTCAAGTGAGGGACAATGTTTCCCTCAATTATTTTTTAGAAGCAAGGGCATACTTCAATCTTGCATAAATTCTGTTATAGAGTTCTTCATAAAGATTTTGTACCACTTCAACAGGTGTGGTTCTAAATTTATGCAGTGTAGTAATGACCGTGTCTTCAATATTTTCCTTTTCCTCATCAGTTCTTGTGTCATATTCCATTTCTTTCATTACTAAATGACCTCCATATATTTCTAGTGTCTTGAGAAACTCATCGACACTCTTTACCTTTTTTCTCGGTGTGACCTTAAATTGTGATAAATCATCTGACTTGGTATGACTCTCCTTCTACAATTTCAATTTTCTTCTTAGCCTACCAATGGCCTTGCCATCTCTAACATAGGTCTTTGTCTTTATCGGTTCAACTTCTACTTTCTTCTTCCCTCTCAGTGTAGAGGTAGACCTTGTAGATGGTCTTACATCGGCTAGACTAGGGGTTTCTTTCTTAAATTTTATCTTCTTACCTTTTATCTCTAAAGGCTCAAAAAATTGTTCATCTTCAACATCAAAAATTCCTAGACTCTCTGATAACACACTTATCATTTTAGTTTTTTTCCTAATTGATTTCGGTATAAATATACCTACTCTTATTTTCTCCTTAACCTCTTCATAAGTTCCATACCGAGTTACAGTTCTATCAACCAGTTTCTCCAATAATCCTTTTATCCAAATAGTAGTTGCATCTACTTTCATTTCATAACCCATCGGTGGTAACCAATTAGTTCTAGGTTCCACACCTTATGATACAAACATCATAATCAACTTAAAAAGAAAGTTCATCCTTATATTCCTCCACTAACTGAGGTGGAATTTTGTACCTCTTGTCCATTCTATATTGAAACTTTGTAAAATAATAATCCATAACCACATTAAAATTATCACCCATCCCTTGAATAAATTCACTAATTTGATAAACAATGGGTATATATGCTTTCCATGTAACTTCAACGATTATAGGAAATGAGTTTTTGAAGTAAAAGAAGATGCATACCAATAGTGGTTTGAACTTGAATGTATTTGTCTTTTCTTTCTAAATGGTGTCTATGTTGTCATCTAGTTGTTTCAATAGTATCTCACATAAATCAATCTTCATGTCCTTAACAATTTTATAGGCAATGTCTACTGCTCAACATGGTACACTATCTACCTAAGATGATTGGAAAATCCTGTAGGTGTATCATCTTAAAATGGAAGCACTTCCATGTTAAGAGAATTTAGCCCTCTGATTAAGTGGTTTGGGGTCATATTGGATGCCTTGAATTGTGTTAGTCCATTTTCCAGTTAATGCAAAAATCTAATGAAAATGGCCTTTCCCCTGCAAATCTAGTTAAGTTGTCTTGCCATGCCTGCAATCACAGTTTTGTTTTGCGAAGAAAATCTATGATGTTTCCTAGTGTCCACCCTTAGCCATATGATCTACATTATATCACCTTACACTAGTTTAGATCGCATCTCCTAAATCACAAAACCCAGAGAGTTATTCAAGTTTTAAGGTCTGCAGAGAACAATTTCAAAATCTGCCTAAGTGTCGAAAACCCACAATGTTTTTTTTGAATACCTTGGATGTTTTTGATCTTTCACTAAAAACCCTATGTGTTTTTGACCTCGCATTTCTTCTCTTTTTTTGGCATTCCTTGTTCATCGGTCTTAACTGTGCAAGTGCAATCAGTTGGTGGGACCTTTTCCTTCCCAAGGGGTTAAACTTCAGTAAGATCTCGCGGTTGTCGTTATACTGCTAGGGAGAGCTGCTCATTTTTTAAGATCGTGGTATAGCGACAATAGTTGATCTTCTTCGGTGATGCAATGGACTGTGGGACCACTGTCAGAGGATGCTGAGGTGGTAGATTTCTATTGGATGTAGAGCAGTGATGTGGTGAAGTTGTCGGTCGTGGGCCCAGTTGTCAGATCCCTTTGATCTTATGGTTGTCGCATGACCGCAAGGAATATTCTTTCCCCTTGTGATCATGTGACAACCGTCCGATCTTCCAGTGATTCATAAGGGCAACAGTGTGGTGGGTTCGGTTCTCAGTTTGTTGCGACATGGGCACTTTTCATTGGCTAGGCGGTGATCGGGCAGTTAATGATGGTGAATGCTGATGGTTAGTCGCATGTTCGCATAGCCTTTTTCAAGGCTATGCGATCATGTGACTGATGTTTTGTGTTAACCCTCAGGGTGGTATTGACATGGAGGCTTGTCATGTGTTCTCATAGCCTAGTGTTTGGCTATGCGATCATGCGACCACTACTGGCATCGCGGTTGTAGAGTTGGGCGGGTCCACGGTGCCTGTGTTGCTAATGTGCTAGTTTTTGATTGGCTATTGACTTTTTGAGGGGCCCACAACTATTGTGAACTTAAACATAGGCCACTTGATGGGCCGGGAAAAGGATGAGATCTATGGCCACATTTTAAATTTTGACTTGACCATTGGATTTCAATTTCAAATCTACAGAGGGTTTTCCAGCGACAAGAGGTACCAAAATTCAATGCTTTCATGGCTAGATTTGATTGGTTTGGTGGCACTTGTTGTTGCAGTCTAGTCCATGGTGCCATGAGTGTTTGCAGGGATGTTTTTCCATATGGTGATGGATAGATTTTGTTGCTCGAGGCTTTTTGTAGGTTTGTTCAGTTTGATTTGCATGGTAAATTTATGATCTTCTTGTCCTTCTCAGAGATTCTTCTCAAGTGCGAAGATCATCTTTGGTTTGATAGGCTGGTGCTGGTTTTCCCTCCAGTGGTTTTTTGAAATTTTACTATGGTTAGCCATTGTAACCCTGGCCCTAGTCACCCTAAGCTTATTGCAATCTCTTTGAGATTCCCAAGGTGGCTAGTGGTATAAATTTTTTATTTTTTGACTGTGTAAGGGTTCTAATTTTGATTAGTTCCAGTGGGAAGCAGTAAAACTCTGTCACATTGTAGGAGGCTGGATAGAACTTCTTTGTATCTTTTGCAGGTTATTGAAGTGGTAGTCTCATTTCTGGTATAGACATGTACATGCCTCATCATACTTAATATAACTATTCTCATGCTCTCAAGTCTCTCCTTGGTGTCAGTCTTATGAGTTTTGGATTTTCTGGTCCATTACATTAGGTTGCCTCTGTATATGTTCTAGTCTTTAGTTCTTGATCTAGGATCAAGTGAAAGATACTTTGGATAGGGCATAGATTCATTGGAATCATCTACATAAGGATCTTATAAGTAGTGGATGGGCTAGACTAGTTGTATTTATGGCTTTGAGTCTTTGACAGTAGTTGGTTCATGTTCTATATTTGTTTTTGAGTGCTACCCAATGGATAATGGCACTAATCAAGGACTAGTATATTTAGTTGAGTCCAATGCTTGATGGTCTTTGGCTATTTCCTACATCTTTGAATATCAATCACTAGTAATACCCTTCACAAGGCCATTTTATCCTACATAGTAGAGTTGATTCAATGAATACCTGGTTAGTATTTAGTAATCCTTTACTATGATCTACTTTATGAATCCAGAAGTATAAGGTGTGTAGTGAGTTTGAATTTTGTCTAGATTAGGTGCACCCACCTTGGTTTTGCAGAGCCAAAAGCAGAAGAGGGTATATTAAGACCCTATAGTTGGTCTAGTTGTCTTGCAGAGTTCCCATACTTGGAATTAACCACTCCTAACATTAGTCTCAAGGTATATTGGCAGCCCTAAGTGGCATAAGTGTTTTTGAACACAAAAAAATTGATCTTTGCTTTCATCTGGCTTTCTCCCCACTTTTCACTTCTTTTCTACTTTGTTTTAGGTGAAATTAGGGTTAGGATCCCAAAGATTCTCCTTAATTTCCCTCTTCCATGGCTCTATTTTCTAGGTAGGACTTAGAAATAGGTCCTCCTAGCCTTCATCATAGTCATCATAGGATTTTGTGCCTATCCCTGGCATTTTGTCCCAGTCTGATATCATTTCTAGGTCTTCGGGCATCCCTGGGACCTCCTGTCCTGATTTTGACTAGATCTGGGCCCATAGGGTCAAATTTGAACTTGATCCTGACTAGGTCAAGATCGAGCTTGAACCTAACTAGGTCAGGATTGAGGTTGAACATGACTAGGTTAGTCCTAACCTCAATTTTTTCCACCCTCTTTCAAATCTCCAAATTCTTTGATTTCTGGGCATCGGGTTTCAGGGATATTTATTTTCCCACCTCTAGGTTGGCTATTTCGGGTTTCAAAATGGTAAATCCTCTAATTTCATTTAATCTAGGTATATTTTCTGAAGGTTAGGACCTAATTGGGATTTAATTTTCCAAGGTGGCCCCTCTAGAGGATTGTGCCCTAGTTCACTATAAAAGTAGGCCTTCCTCTCTCATTTTCTTCATCTCTCAATCAAGTTTTCATGCTCAAGCACTCTCAAGAAAAGTGATCAAGCAAGCATTCATTCAAGCATTAAAGTTCTCTTCTCCATCCAAGTTCTCCATTGAAGGGATTTGGTTCATGCATTCAAGATTCATCATTCAAACCCTAGATCTAGCCATCATGATGGTGTGATCTTCCTTCAAGATCCTTTTGTTCATCTTCAAGATCCATTTCATTCTTCTATCAAGGTGGATTCCAAGCATACAATCATGGAAGTTTGATTTTTCCATTGTCGTGTTCAACTTTTCATATCAATATACTTGTTTACATTCAAAATACAATTGCATATCTATTGAATGTCATGGCTTCATTATTAGATCTATTTCTACTACTTGCTAGCATTCTCATTTTGATTTCAATATTAAGGTTGATTCCAAACCGGGGTTTGACCAAGGTAAACCCCTCAAACAAACAACAAAAATCCTCTTTTTCTTGCAGGTACATGTACAAGATTTCAAATCTGAGAGTGGATTTAGATACCCTTTTCGAAAAACTTCTGAGATCTGCAAACAAAATCAGAATTGACCTTCAAATAAAGAATCTAGCCTTTGACCTTTTATGAGGGTCAAAGTCGACCTAAGCTCATCTTGGAAAAAGATTTTTGGGTTTTTTCCATCTTGACATTTCCAGTCCAAAATAGGTTGTAGATTTTCCCAAAAGTACACATAGACATCAGAATTTGGCATTTTCCAAATTTGGCCTAATTTGAGGTTAGTACTTGCATTTCAATTATTTCAAATTCTAAACACTTCAATTCTACCATAAGGAAATATAGGGTTTCTCTCTCTCTCTCTCTCTCTCTCTCTCTCTCTCTCATATTCTCCATAGATTGATTCGATTGTGCATTAACCTTTTGGTTGATCAAACTAGATCTCTCCTTTGGGAATTTGGATTTAGGAGTGGATCTCATATTTTCACCACACATGACAACACACACACATTACAAATAGAGGCAATTCCATTTTAGCTCTATTCATTTTGGTGAACCCAATGAGCTTACTCTCTTTCATTTTGGTGTTAGATTTCCTTTTAGATTAGGTCTAGTTTATGCTCTTGCATTTTAAAATTTAAAAATACAAAATAATCTATATAATCAATAAAATCCAAAAATATTTCATGCATTTCATTTTCTATGGAGATCATTAAGATGCTTTGGTGTGTAGTTATGTTCTTTATTACTCTTCTTTTAGCATCTCTTTATAATACCTATGATGTTTATGAAAGTATCATTCATTTCATTATGTTGATGACCATTCACTTTGCTCTTGCTTATGCTTTTATGAAGTTAACCGACACTAGTTTGCCTACATTTAAAATCTTCATTAAAGATTTATGTGATAACCTTATTAATCTTTTGGATTGTGTGAAGAATTTGGTAGATGATACACCATCTCCTAATCTTCCTAGTCTTAATCCTATCAATCCTAATCTTAATCCTATCAATCCTAATCCTAATCCTATTAATCCTAATCCTAATATTCCTATTCCTAATTCGATACCTAATTCTCCATCTGTTCATCCTCTCTCTTCCAATACTTATGATGGGATTCAAGCTATAGTTCAGGATGCAGATGTGCAAGATTTCTTTGATTTACCTTCTCCTCTGATTCATGATGATATTAAAGGAAATGGTAAAGAAACTTCTTCAAAACCTATTATCCCACCGTATGCAATCTTTACTCATGAACATGATAAACAATCACTTCTTGTAGAAGCTTTACATAATATGTACACTATCAGATATAATATGGTGACTAAACAAGGTTATACAGGTTTAGGGCTTGGGGTTAACAAGCATTGTATTAGATTTCTAGTTCATATACCCCCTAAACTGAATATGTATGGTGTTGGGTGTTCAAAATCTCAAGTTAAGGTAGGTGATTCTAAACATCATCCTCCTCTCCCCACACCTATCTTAGATAACCCTAATACTCGTCAAGAAGTGGCTAAGAAGGTATATGTTGAACTAATGAATTCCAAAAAAGAAATCTTTAGACCTATGTCGATTGATGCTTTACGCAAATACAAATGTCCTTTTCATTATAGTAACAAACATTTACTTGTTGACTATAAACATTTCAAGTTATATGTTAGAGAAAGAGCTGCTTTAGGAATTACATCTCACTCTCATGCAGTTTTACAATTCCTTCATAATTTTGATATAGGGGATTCCCCTCCTTTAGATATAATGTAGATATTCTTTCCCTCTTGTCTCATGACTGGGGGGTGAGAGGTGTATCTTCATCCATTCTCCTAGAATCCATTAGGTCTTTTTATTAGGGCTTAATTGGTATTCTTTCTCTCCTATTTTTCTATGGCTTGGCATTATGTTTTTAATCATCCATAGAATCTATCTTTTCTTTTCAAGATATCTTTTCTCAGACATTTGTTATGCAAAGGTATCCCTTGTCTCTATCTTTGGGGGGCAAGGTACCTCTTTCTTTCTCTTTGTCTAGGGAACTACTTTCCTTAGCTTAGTGGTATTTGTTTATATGGAAATATCATTTCATCATATTGATGGATGTTTTGACTATGGATAACCTTATTATATGAGAAGTGTTGGAAATTTGGCTGAGGTATGTACATGGATGTTGTCATTATGGAAACATATGTTCCCTATGAAGATCACATAAGCTAGAAAGTAAGTATGGAAGATTGCAGACTAAAATTGTCTAAGTATGAAATAGTGTTTTTGACAGAGCACCTGATACAGTTTGTTTTGGTGATGTTCACTGGAGCATGATCAGAGTTTGCGTAGTTGAACATAGACTCTATGGTGTCTAAGGATACCCCATCTCATTTCACAAAAGAGTACAGATAGTACAGACAAAGTTATGATTATTTTACCGATGACATAGTACAGCCAACAAAGCAGTTTTGAAGGCAGAACTAGTAAATGAATTAAGGGATTATTTTACTTGTCAAAATAATGACTTAATATTATAACGAGATGACATCCTAGATGTTTACTCTTGGATAAAGATATGCAAGTCGACTAGAGAAAGATATTATGTTTTTATCGTGTATAAATAAAGATGTACCGAACATACTTGAAATGTAACTTGTAATAGTTGTATATTGTGATAGCAGTGAAAGTTGTTGATGCGAAGTTGTAAGCAGTACCATATTATAATCAGTAAACATTTGTATTACCTTTTTGGGCAGTGAGCTCATTTGGTAATTAGGTTTTGTATCTAAAACTCCTAACAAGGTTGAGGCTTCTAACAAGGCCTATAGTCCCTTAACTAGGACTGATACACTATATGATTGTAACAAGATCCTAATAGGGTCAACATCCTTAACAGGATATCTTTTGATTAGTGCATCTTTGTGGGTACCATCCCCACCGAGGTTTTCCCTTGGCCAAGGTTTCCTCAAGAACAAATCATGTGTTATGAGTTCTTTACATTTACTGTTATGTATGCTATTTAGTTTCTTATGCTTTAAAGTAATCTGTTATATCCATAAGTGGGCAAAAGTAAAAGTTTGTGAAATACTGATTCACCCCCCCCTCTCAGTATTTCCTATTTCTAACAATTGGTATCAAAGAATAGTTACTCAGAGAAGGAACATTCAAGGAAATCCTAGTAGCTTGAGTAAGATCTCTATGGATATGGATCAGTTATAGAAGAATCTTGAAGAAGCTCTTGAATAAATTGATATGCTTACTGATGAAAGAAACACTCTGAAAAGAAAGTATAATGATGAAAATAATCTTATTAAAAAATTGAAAGGTAAGATAGAAGATCTGAAATCTGAAAAGGAATCTAAAATTCTTGTTGAAGATTGTGATGATTTAGAAAAAGAAAATGTGATCCTTAAACATGAATTGAAGATAGCAAATCTAAAGCTTAGCTTGAAAGATGGAAATGACAATATGAGATCTGAGAATGAAAGTTTAAAGAATGAGAATGAAGATCTGAAATCTAAACTTGGCAAGGTAACATCTGAATTTAATAAAGTCAAATTGTAGTATGATGAACTTGAGAAATACAACAAGATTGTGAAAGGTGAATTGACTCAATCCAAACAACAACTTGAGAGGCTATATTCAAATAGTGAAAAGGTTAATGAGAAAGTATCTTATGGAAAACCATTCTATGAAAAAATAGGTCTTGGATTTAACATATTGAAGATAGTTAGTGAAAGAAAGAAACCAGATCTAAATGTATGTGAAAGCAATGAAGAAAAGAAGTTAGATGAGAACAAATCTGAAGATGCACCTAAGCAAGAAGAATCACCGAATCAAGAAGATGTTCCTAAGCAAGAAGATGTTCCTAAGCAAGAAGAATCACTGAAGCAAGAAGATGCACTGAAGCAAGATGAACCATCCAAAGGTATGCCAAGAGAATTCAAAGGTAGATGTTTTTCTTGTAATACTATTGGTCATATGAAGAGAGATTGTACAGGTAAACAATTCAAACCTCTTAATGGTTATTGTTATAATTTTCATGGTTTTGGAAATAGAGCTATTGAATATAGAAGATCTAAAGTTATTGAGAATAATTACAATAGTAGAATGCCTAGATATACTGACAATGCAGATCACAGATCAACTGAAGACATGAAAAGAGGAAATGGAATAGTATGTTATAGATGCAACAAAATTGGACATATTGCTAGAAATTGCAAGACACAAATCAATTAGAAAACACCTAGATATGGAACCAATGGAATCATTTGTCAGATATGTAACAAGATTGGACACACAACAAGATTTTGCAGAATGAACAATGGAGGTTATCATCATAACTCTAAACCTAGAAACTATGCAGGAAGGAATGAAAATGCAGGAAAAAAAGAGAAAAGTTGTTGTAGCAATAAAGATGAAGTAAAATTTTTTAAAGGCATAGATCAAGAAGGTATATTCAACACTGAAGGTAATTAGGAAGGTAATGTATCTAATGGTAAGAATGAGTCTTTACCTAACCCTTCTTTAAGCACTTAAATTATGTAAATTTCTGTAGTTTAGGAACTTAGAATTAGTGTAGAATTAGACTTTGAATGAGTTAAGTTTTGCATAGTTAGATGAAGGTTTTTTATGTTATACTAATGCTATGGTTAAGTGCGCAAAAAGAAATATTGTGTTTTGTGAGGTCGCAAGAAGATTTATGATTGCAAGTTTACAAAATCAGCTTTTGGCATTTTAGCGGCAAAATAATTGAATGCGATGTCAGATTGAGTAAATGCTAAGTATTAAAAGATTGAAATCAAAGTTATTGTGATTATCAACCAATTAGAAGTGATTTGGAAAGTGAAGAAAGAAGTTTGGAAGCGATTTGCAAAAGTTTGAAGTGCCGATCTAGCGAAAGCCCTAATTTTGTGAATTTAAGGTATTTATCCAACTAAGATCTTCAATCAACTTAAGTAATCAGATATAATCATGGATGTGTTGTTGATTCACAACATCAAGGATAAGAATAGACCTAGAACTAAGAAAGATCCAGTTGAACCCTCAGAAAGAGATGCTAGTTTAGCTTTATCATTTGTACTAGACAGAGTTCTTCATTTAGAGAATGTTAAAAGTTATCTTGGATGCAAATATGAAACCCTAAGGGAGAGTAATTTTAATGGTGAATATCAAAAATTGTACAACAAGGATATGTCAGTGAAACAAGGTTATGAAGATCTAGAAAAAAATGAAATCATTGAGTACTCTATGAAATATGAATTTGATGATGAGGAGTGTACTAAGATCATTTTGAGTAGGATACATAATGGTAAATTTTGGTTAGAAGATAGAGTTATAGACATAACTGTAGACCTAATTCATGATGTGACTGGATTATCAAAAGTTGGTGTAATTCCACTAAATGAGAAAAACATGAGAAAGATTGTGATTGAAAACACCAGTTCAATATGCAATGATATAGGTATAGTCATTAGTAAGATTAAGCAAGATGATGTAAAATACTTGTGTAAGATTTTGACAACAAAATTCTGTGGAAGTTCTAGAGAAGATGATATGCCAATAGGTATGGTACACATTGCTTATTTGATGTGTGTGTAGAAGAAGCCTATGGATATGTGTGAAATTATGAGAATACAGCTGTTTGAGAATTTGGAAAAGATAAAGAAAGCTAAATACACTCACTTTAGATTTTTCTCATTGGTTACTTACATGTTCTTCCACTTGCTAAGAATATTTCCGTACACTATTGATTGGAATGATGGTGTGAATACTATAGAAAGAATCAATAAAGTTTACATGAAACATCTTATTGAGAAGGTTAATGATAGTATAAAGTTAGTGTTGAGAACTTTTCAGAACATTGTGGTAAATAGATCAAGAATTCCTCCATCCCTAGTTGAGAAATACAAAGATGATATATGTTTTATGGTTGATACTAATTTCACTTACATTGAGGCAGTAGAACCTAGACATGAATTCATAGACCCTCTTGGCTATGAAATCTCTAAAATAGAAGGATATGTTAGTAGATTATTGAAAAGTAAAGTGGATGCTCATAGCAATAGATTTGGAACATATGATGAAAACTTTGATTTAGAAAAGACACTCAAGGAAGAGAAATAATCAAAGAAGAGAGTGGAGTCTACAATAAAGAAAATTCTAAAAGAATCAGGTATGAGTGAGAAGGAATTTGATATTGCAAGAAAGACTACAGAAGCAATAAGACAAAGTGAAATACTATCAGTCCCACATTTGGCATCAAGTGTAGAACCCATTCAATTTAAGGTAAAGGTTGAAGAACTTGAGAAGGAGCAAGAAATTAGTTAGACAAAGAAACCCTATTCTTCAGCACCAATCAAAAGAATGAAGGCAAGTGCTTTATGACCAGGTAAAAGACAAAAAAAATTATTCCACCAATACCTAGAAGAGTAACAGAGATAAAAGATGATGAAGTAACATTAAAGAAGAAATCATGGAAACCAAGGATAGAAAGAGTTAATGAAGACATATTGTAGCATGGATACTTTACCAAGATGAACAAATACTATAATTTATATGGATCCTCTAACAGATTAAATCTAGAGAATGCAATGGTTACACATATGATTTTGACAAACAAGAAATTTGATACTATTGATGGAAAGATACCAGAAGATTTGTACAATAGACTTGTGAGAAGAAAGATGAGAGCACAAGAAGGAGATACTAAAATGAGAGAGAATGTGATAAGACAGTTCTATGATATAAGAGATGATGACCACCTTAAATAGATCCTCAAGCCACTTGAAACCCTATTAAGAACCAAAAGAAGAACTATACAAATAATGGGGGGTCAGTATGAACAAGTAAAGATTAAAACTGAAAAGGAAGTTGTGCAAGTGCTAGCAAACTTGGTAGCAAGAAAAGACAACAAAGATCAATCAGTTGTAGAACTAGTAGAGCAATAGAGTTCAGAACAAGTAGAGGCAACAAAAGAGGTAGTTGAAGTTGAAGATATTCCCTCTTCTTCTATAAATATTGGCACAGAATCTATGGACATTGAAGGAACAAAAGTTACTTTAGATTCAGGTGATGCGGTACTCAACAGTTTGGATAACATTGTTGACAATTTGGCTTTGGGAGAGCAAGAAAAGAGTATTGAAATAGAGACTACATGAATAGAAGAGAAAATGGAAATAGAGGCCCATACACCTATTAAACCATAATAAGACATCAGTCTCACTCCTAAGACTAGAAAGGAGAAAGGAATAGGAACATTGATTGAAGATTTGAGCAAGGAGGTTGATGACAATGATCAATTAGAGTTGATCACTTCTTTGAACAAAATTATTGGAAAGAACAAGAAAGTTAAGAATTTGGAAGGTAGCTTGAAAGATTTGATTGAGAAGCTACAAAGTGTTATATCTAAAAAAGTCTTTGATTTGGATGAACTTGAAAGAGAAAAGATGGTAATAAATTCTTTTGATGTTGAGTTCACTAATTTGACTGATATTGCTAAGGTTAAGGCACAGGAAGCTTATGAAGTTGAGATGTTGCAGAATATAAGTCAGAATATCAAAAATGACATTGAAAGCCTTGACAGACACATTAAGAACTTAAGGAAACATCTTGAGACTGGAAAGTGTTTGTACATTCAATGTACAAAATCTGAAAATATAATGATTGAGGAAGAGAAAAAGATAAAAGATAAGCAAGATGAAATTGCAGCAGAGACAAACTCAATGGCCAGCACAAACATAAAGATCAGTGCAATTGAGAAAAAGATCAAAAAATTATGTGATGAGATAAGGACTTCAAATGATGAGAAGAACATGAAAATTATCAGGATAAACATCTTGAGAGAGCATGTCTCAATCAAGTTGACTATTATAGAAGAGTAGCTAGAAGAATGTCTTACTTAAGACATCATTTCAGAAGTTCAATTTTGAGTCCCTTCAAGCTTGTTAGATTGCAGCATACGGATTGAGTACTTTACTTAATGTAGCAGAATCAATTAAGAAGGCATGGGAGAAAGATTTTGAGGCTTGGAAGTCAGATTTTTCAGATTGTGTTGCAAGCCTACCAGCTTTGCAATAAGACAGTAAGGTAAAAGTTTTGACACAATTTTGTATATCCCTTTCCACCCTTTATTTTGTCATTGTTGTCAAAGGGGGAGAGATACTTAGAAAATTGTCTATATATGATAAGGAAGGACACTCATAGGGGGAGTTCTATGGAGTATTATGAAGTATTATAGATTATGTGTATATTTTGAGGAGATATAAGGATAGTATACTTATTTTATACTATGGCCACTTTTTTGATACAAATTTTGAGATTTTGACTTGTACACTTAGCCAATTTTCTCATATGTTGCCGCCAATGACAAAGGGGGAGATTGTTGGCAATTTGGCTGAGGTATGTACATGCATGTTGTTATTATGGAAACATATGTTCCCTATGAAGATCACATAAGCTGGAAAGTAAGTATGGAAGATCGCAGACTAAAATTGTCTAAGTATGAAATAGTGTTTTTGACAGAGCACCCGATACAGTTTGTTTTCGCAACATTAACTGGAGCATGGTCAGAGTTTGCGTAGTTGAACATAGACTCTATGGTGTCTATGGATACCCCATCTTAGTGTGCAAAAGAGTATAGATATTATAGACAAAGTTATGATTGTTTTACCGATGACAGGGTACAGCTGACAAAGCAGTTTTGAAGGCAGAACTAGTAAATGAATTAAGGGATTATTTTTCTTGTCAAAATAATGACTTAATATTATAAAGAGATGACATCCTATATGTTTACTTTTGGATAAAGATATGCAAGCTGACTGGAGAAGGATATTATGTTTGTATCTTGTATAAATAAAGATGTACTGAACATACTTGAAATGTAACTTGTAATAGTTGTATATTGTGATAGCAACGAAAGTTGTTGATGCGAAGTTGTAAGAAGTACCATATTGTAATTAGTAAACATTTGTATTACTTGTTTGGGTAGTGAGCTCATCTGGTAATCAAGTTTTGTATCTACAACTCCTAATAGGGTTGAGGCTTCTAACAAGGCCTATAGTCCATTAACTAGGACTGATACACTATATAATTGTAACAGGCTCCTAACAGGGTCAACATCCTTAACAGGATATCTTTTGATTAGTGGATCTTTGTGGCTACCATCCCCACTAGGGTTTTCCCTTGGCCATGGTTGACCACTGGAAAGTTATAATTCAACTTAATTGATATGACCACTTTGATTGATGGTTGACCAAGTTGAAATTTTGATAGTTTGATGTAAGATAATTAGTTAAGTTGAATTCTAGATTTCTGTGATGATTGAAGGTCGAATATGCAAGTAGTTAATAATATGAATGATCTCAAATTTTGATTTTGATCCTGAAAAAGGATTCTACTTGCTACTTCATTAGAGGAACCTTCGTATGAGATTTAGCTCTTGTTAGATTTGAAGATGTGAGTGGTGAATTGTTTAAGCATTGAAGTTCATTTAGCCATTGTGAGATCGTGCAAACATGCAAAATGCAAAGAGACATGCAAAATGAAATGCAACCTAAGACCTAGGACCTAGTCACTGATCATATGTTGATTTGTTATCATCATTGAACTTTTAGGTAACCAGATAAATCAATACAATGCCCACTAGCCATGAAACTATAGACATATGAATATCAATTTGTATGCGTAAGAATCAATACAACACCCACTGGTTATACGACCATGGACATATGAATATTGATTTGTTTTTGGAATGTTGGATTAGATATAAGCACCAAGGCACAAACGCCAGGATGACGTGAATATCATGTCCATTTTGATATAGCAATTTGTACAAGCATCAAAACATAAATGTCATGATGACCTAAGTACACTTTGCATTTAACATACACATCAAACAATCAAAAGATCATTCTAAATCCAGTGTGAATTACCCGTAGTGACCCTTTATTGTTCACTTCCTTAGGCAAGATCGCGTTTCATAGTAGGAGAAAGAACTTACTCAAAAAGACAATAGTTAGATCAAACTTCCTTGAATTTTCCAGGTATCAATGGTCGAGGTACACATGGCCATCCAATTCAAGATAGAGGCTCTTACAGTCGGACACCATTTCAATCCAAAATTTCCAAAGTTATAAGATTTCACATACAAGCAGAAGACAAAGAAAAGATTATGCCCCCAATCATCACCCTCTAAATCCTGTAAAGGACATCATTGAGGAGCTCGAAGGGACACAATATGCAAAAATATCAATGTGAATCAGTAAGCATACAAGGAGATAAAAGCATGAAAAGCACAGATTATTTTTCAGTTTTTAGTTTGATGTTGATTGCATTGTTGTTGATGCAAAATCCTTTCTAAAGACAAGATTGACTGACTGACTCACATGAAGCTTCAAAGGACTCTGACTAGATATGATCCATCTAAGATACATGGGAGACCATAGGATATGACATTGATTTCCCCCAAGTGTTAAACATTGATAGGATACAGACGCTTGAGCTGGTTGGTGTACAGACTGACTTATTGAAAACTGGAAATGCTAAAACAAACCGGGAGATATGTACAAACTAAAGCAAGACTGAAAGCTAGGAAAGACCAAGATTGTGCTGATAGATGGAGCATTTTGAACAAGTGGCACTTGTTTGCTGGGTTTTCACCATCTTGGCAGAGATTCTATTTTTTCTACCAAGGCGCTTGTTTCCAGGTTTTCACCAAGGCACTTTTTCTTTTTTTTTCTTTTTTTTTGTATTTTTCATTTTTTTCAATTTTTTTGAATTTTTGGATATTTTCTACTTTTTTTGTGAATCATCAAGGTGCCTATTACTAGGTTTTCACCAAGATGTTCATTTTTTCAGGACTTTTTTTTATTTTTAGGATTTTTTCAGGACATTTTACCAAGCACTGAATGCCTTAGGCATAGAATTTCTTCAGATGGAGAACGTTGATTAGTTTTCAGAGCAATTCTCCTTCAGTCGTTGAGAGTTGATAGGCACCAGAGCCAAATGTAGCAGTGATGACAAAGGGACCCAGCTAGTTGGGTTCAAACTTCCCCTTGCGTTCTCGATGTGATTGATTTTTAGGATTTTCTCTCAACACTAGATCACCAACCTGAAATTCTCTGTGTCTGACTTTCTTGTTGTAACCTCTAGACATTCTTTTCTGATACACTCTAAGATGATCATACGCTGCTTGCCTACGCTCATCTAGTAATTCAAGTTCTTGTAACCTAGACACTCTGTAGTCTTCACCAGTGACAAGTCCATGCATTCTGATTCTGAGTGATGGGATTTCAACCTCAATAGGCAGTACCGCTTCAGACCCATAAACTAAAGTGAAAGGTGTAGCCCCAGTAGGTGTTCTGGTACTTGTTCTATTACTAATTCTGATATTAGTTTTGATACTTGTTCTGATACTAATTCAGATACTAGTTTTGATACTTGTTTTGATACTTGTTCTGATACTGGTTCTGATACTGGTTATGATACTTGTTCTGATACTTTTTCTGACACTTGTTCTGATACTTGGTATACTTGATAGCATCCTTTTTTTTCAAACTCCCAAGCAAGATCATATCATGCCATCCCAATGTCTAGCAAGGTGGAGAACAAGAGGGATTGACAAGCTGGTGGATGAGATGGAAGACAAGAGAATGAAGGGAAGAAATCCTCAAAGGTCAAACTCCTCAAGAATACCCAAGCAAGGGAAAAATTGTCATGTAAAGCGTAGTTGGACAAGCAATGAAAGGCCAGCATAGGATAAGTCACAAAAGCATAATGCCAAATAAGGAAAGGATGTAGTCCAAAGGAGTAGACATGTCAAGAGGCTTCATAGCATTATGTTTTACTCTTTCTTTCTTTCTTTTTTTTTAGATCAAGACCAAAGGGGAAAAGGATAGTGATAGGCGAAAATGAATGGAGGAAGATGGATATGAAGGCTAAACATGGAAGGAAATGAAAACAAGATCATCATCAGATAGCTCACAAAATAGCCAAATGTTCATGTATAGATCAACATTGTCAAGATCAAAGAGAGAAGATGGAATGGATGAAATATGTAGAAGAACTACGCATGATGCTTGATTGCTAGGTTTTCATCATGGTACTTATCCAAGGTGCCACAAGGAAGTGGTTTTCACCATAGGATGAATTTATTTCTCCTTACTTTTGCTACCAAGGTGCCTGTTTCCAGGTTTTCACCAAAGCACATTTTCAATTTTATTTTATTTTATTTTTTTGGAAGAAGGCAAGCTTTTTAGATAATGCTCCTTGAAAGGATAAACCATGATATGCCAAGGATTCAAAATGATATGCTCAAAGATGCTGATAGGGAAAGGAATATGGAAGAGAAAAATGGAGGATAGGGTTTTATGTAAAGCAAGTGAGGTTGGAAGATAGGAGGAATAGGCAAATGAAGAAAAATGATAGAAGGTAGAAGGATAATGCATGGAAGTATTGTGAAAGGGTAGATGGAAAGGAAGGTAAGATCAATGTAAACACACACCTTGAAGGGTGGCAAGAGGGTGGAGGAAATGTGAATGAAGGAATACGTGAAGGAATATGGCGAATGGATAGCAGAGGTTGAGGTTTAGGTGCATGGAATGAAAGAATATTTTTGGAGGGAGATGAAGTGGAAGCCTTTGGAAGCTTCAATGTCAATTTCACTTGTTGTTCAACACCAGACTCTTTCAAGAGAGACTTTGGAATCCATATAGTCATAGGATTTTTATTTTCTTTTGATGATTTAGAGATAATATCTTCAATGATGGATTTTGTAACCCATACTTGTCTTGTAGTTTTTTTTTTAGATATCTCTTTTGACTTTATGTTTCCATGTCTATTAGAGGAGACATGGTGATCTTCTTTTTTTGATGGATTCTTGTATTGCTTCTTTTTCTTGTATTGAACATTCAAGTTACTTCCAAAAGACTTGGGACTTGTGGAAGGAGGATATGACTAGTTTAGATGGGTGGGTGGATGAAAAGGATTCAAGAGTATGCATCTATGTTGATCTTGAGGAAAGATGGGAGATGGAGGGACGTAAGGATTCAAGATGGATGGTGAATTAGGAGAGTTAGGAGGGGAAAGTGAAGGAACATAAGGACCCAAGATGGAAGGAAGGTGTGAAGCCCTTAGTAGTGGTGGAAGAGGTCCAAGGATGGAAGTGGAAGATGCAAAAGGATAATCAATAAGTTCATCAACATCTATATGACAACCAAGGATATCAGCATTTTCAGAGTGAGCATTAGAATTTTCAATAGAATCATGGACATCTTGAATAGGAGCACCTTCTTTGATAGGATTGTTCAAAGCTTGCAAAGACTCAGGAAGAGTAGAAAGTGAAAATGAACATGGAGTGGTAGAACAAAAAGATGGAAGACTTTGATCTTGACAAGGATCTTTGGAAAGCATAAGCGTATAATTTTTCTCTTGATTTTCAATAGGCTCAACATTGGAAGTAACAACACCATTTTTAACAACCTTAATGGAAGTATCATCTTTGGAAAGCACAAGTGTAGTAAGGTTATTTTGATTGTCAATAAGCTCAACAGTGTAAGTAGTAGCTTGATCTTGCTTAGGAGAAGACTTAAGACATGGTGGAATGCATGAAAAAGAGTCTATAGGATCAAAAGAACCCTAAGGAAGATAAGAGACATCAGAAAAAGGAGTGGATGACATGGAGGGTTCTTGATCTTGATCTTTCTTTATGTTCTTTTCTTCATCATTTTTAGAGTCCTCTTGACATGGAGCCACTTCTAAAGACAAGCAAGCATGTTGGAATGGTATGGAAGACTATTGCAGAGATGGTGAAGGACTAGCTGAAGTAGGCATTATAGCACATAAAGGCTTAGGCTCTTTAGGTTTATCATTATTGAAAGTATTTGTAGCCAAGTGAAGGTTAGCTTGAATTTCTTGAAGAGGTAGCCCTGAAGGATAACTATAGGGAACCGCATGAAAAGCTTCAAGGCTTGTGTTGAATGAAGGTTCTTTGAAAGATTTGAAAGACTCAGAAGCTTTAGGTGATGTACAAGTATTGGAGGAAGTAGGGGATAAGAGGGAACCATCACTAGACAAAGGTTCAACATTAACATGATCTTGCTTGAGAAGATAATCTTTATTTTCAGCAAGAGAGTTCTTAGAGGAGAGATCCTTATAGTATTGACGTTTCAAGCTAGCACGATGTATTTTATAGTCCTTAGCTTTAGTAGATGGATCATCATCAAGGTATTGTCTACAAAAGTCATCAAAGTCTCTTTCAAAATCAGAATCATATGGATCATCATCATGATCTATCCAATGTGATGGCCCATTTGTAGTAAGTAGGAACACACGATGAGGAGGACTCTTAGGAACATAGGTGTCATAGGTATCATTACATTGTCTATCATCATAGTCATCATAGTCTCCAAAGCTTGATGTGTCACTCTCTATGGAAGAAGTATCATAAGGGTTGTCACATTGCTCACATTTTGTCTGAGGGCATGGTGACATGTACAATTCTTTATCAAATGGAAAAGAGCATAGAGTTTCCATGGAGAACTCTTTAGGTTCCTTTTCTTTCTCAAGTTTGTCAAGCTGGACTTGCATAGCATGTATCTATTTCATTATAGCGGTAATCAGAGCTTCTTCCTCTTGTTTACTGATTCTTTGAGACATGTGTACTGATTCTCAATAGCTACTGCTCTGTTCTTGACACAGTGATTTGTTCGACAGATTTTGGAATTAGGCTGAAAAAGCTAAGTATCTGGCAATTTTGACAATTTTTGACAACTCTCTCAAATTTTTCCAAATGACACTCTGCAGACTTGTACGACACTGGGTAGTCTATGAAATGACAGTTGCTAAACTCGTATCACAGTTGGGTAGAAATGAAATGACAGTTGACAAAACTTGTACGATAGTTGCTAACAGGGTTTTGACTTCTTGAATTTGTTGGTTTGAAAACTCGTACGACATTGTGTTCTCAATCATATGACAGATGGGCAATACTGAAATGACACTTGATAAAAACTCGTATGACTTTTGACTTCCTGAAATGACTTTTGACCCCAGAAAGAATTTTACGTCAATTTTTGTAAAATTTTAGGTCTTCAGTTTTGGATTGTTTGCAAATTGTACTATCCAAATTTTGAAGGTTATACCAAATTTGATCATTTTTAATAGCCAAGTAGATAAACAAGCACGCAGAATAGCAAGCAAGTGAGTCCAAGCACGTCTGAAAATAATGAACAAGGGCAAAAGCAACCTTGCACATGAACAATCAAGTGACCAAATTGTGCTAATCCCTGAGAGTACTAATTGTGTATGTTCTGAAAAGTTTTGCAATAACACACATATACCTGAGAATGAAAAATTGGCCTCTCTAGGGTTTTTAGTAATGGTTTGACTTTGCAACTTTTATGATTCAAAGAGGTGAACTCCAATCCTGGTGCACCAGGGTTTTGACACAATCTGAGAACTTAATCTTCAAGAGCTGCTAGGGAGATCTGACAACCCAACAATGAACCATACCCGTGGAGATTTCTTCCACAATGACATTTATATAGTGGCTGTCACTACCATGGTGAAAATGGCTATTACCGCTTGAGGTTCCATCAACGTAGTTTGCCCTATGAAGAGATTGTCTGCTATGGTTAACCCTCTCTAAAGGTGACTCATAGATTTATACCACAAGCGGACTTGGCTCCAGATCCAAGGTTTTTGACACCTTTTCACTTTTAACCCAAACAAAGCAAGCAGATTAATCCGACACGCTAAGACAAAGTTTTGTTCCACCAAGGTCTGTGATATCAACTCCACGTGATCTATCAACCTCTCCGAGGAGAGAATATATCAATCAATAAGAGAAGATGCACTAACCAATTTTGATTCACCAAAGCTCATGATATCAACCCCACATGATCTATCAACCTCTCCAGAGAGAATGTGTCGATCAATAAGAGAAGATGCACTAACTAAGCTGAATGTGAAATGCACTAAGTATCCTCCCTACCTACAAGGATTCCATCATCAAGGAAGGATTTTGCTAGGAATCCAATCTCTCAAGAATCATGAATAGTGTTCATAGGGCCTAATTACTATGTGAGCACAGATGTATGTTCTAAAAGTAAATCTACCAAAAGCATCCAAAAAGTAGAAAGAGGAACACTTAACGCTTGAAGGGAATATGAGATGAGTCCACAAGGTGGAACACTTAACACCTCACACAAGCTGAAAATGAGTCCCCAACTTAGAAAACAAGTGAGTTCCTAAAAGCACAAAAGGGTTGCCAAGTGGAACACTTAACGCTTCTATCCTGTTGACCCCTCCCCTTTATGGCGCTGAGATTGCAACCACGGGGCAGAAATGAGGGGCCGACAGATTAGCGAGTCCAATAACTCAAGATAGCAATCAAGATCAATCACAAGTATTCTAAGACTACTTAATGAATCCTTAAGGGTTCACAACCTAGTATCAATTATGCAAGTGTATAGAAATAGATCAAAAGCATGAAAAGATGCACACAAGCTTGACACATAAGAGATTTATTTTAAGTCCCAAATCAAAATATTATTAGATGAAGGAGAATACCTAGGATCCTCGCAATGTGCTTAGTAGATTTTACTTGATTTTTAGCAATTCTTGTTGAGCTTTTTCATGCAAGCAAGTGACGAACTCTCCAACAAGCAAACAAGATATGCAAAATATATTCAACTTATGAAAACCCTAGGGTTATATCTAAAAATAAATTTTTAGGAGCAATAATAACCATAAATTAATCCAAATGACAACTCATATCATGCATTGAATCATATGAAAAGTAAGTGCATACCCATCATAAAATTTTAATTTTTTTGCACTGCATTTGACCTAGTCAACAAGATCTAATTTTTTTGATATGATTTTGGCTATAAAAATAGAAATTTAGAATAGAGACCCCTACTAAAAAACAAAGAAATTTTCAAAAATGCAAAATTTTTAGAAAAATCTCTTCATTTGTGCCCTAGAGACCCATTTTATCAAAACAGACCAGTTTTTGTAAATTGACTATGTGAGCTACTAAATTGCATCCAAATTTAAAATACAAAGAATAGACCCCCTATAAAATTTGAAGAGATTTCTGAAAATGTAAAAATTTTGAAAAAAATATTTTGATTTGCACTGAAAATTAATTTTTTATGAAAAATTGAAAAAAAATTATTAAAAATTTAAAACATTTCAGAAAATTCTAAATTTTTTATCAAAGCTTCCCTAATATGTCACCAATCTACAAAAAAAATTTTAGACCAAAAATCCAATCCGTTTGGGAGATAAAATTACATCTTTGAAACTTTGGGGTTTTAGCTCCCCAAAAAAATCAAAACCAGCATGCAAAGGTGGGTTGCCCCACGGTGGGTGCCAGAAATGTGTGTGTGAAAATTGTACCTAATCTGTAGACACAACACTCAGTAAAATATTAGAGGTTAGTGATAATCAAAATCATGCAAAATTGAAAGCTATCTAACCAAGCGATTTACTGCCTTCTAATAGGTGCGAGATTAATGTTCTCAGATTATTATTGAGATCAGTGACCTAGACGACACCTAAATGAAGGATTTGAATGCAATTGATCTAGATATGAGATTGAATGCAATTAATCTATAGTTTTGAATTTTATGATGCAATAAGAATGAATGAAAAACTGATATGAAATTAATCTATATGAAAACCGATATGCTATGCTAATCTAACAATGATATGCAATATGAATGCAAAAATAATATTGATCTCACAAAGATGTTGATTCGCAAGAGCTTTGATTCTTCAATTCCAATTCTCCAGCATGATTGTGCAAAAATATGAGATCCTGTGGATGCAAATTATGAAGAGATGAATTATGAAGAGATGAGCCTTGTTTTTATAGAAATCCAAGGCTTTGGAGGTGCATGAAAAAAAAAAGCCATAAATCACTCAAATAACTCAGATTGATTTTTGAGTTATTTTTAAATAAAGATAATTAACTCACAAAAACATGCAAAAGCTAAGTTTTAACTCAAAATAGAGTTTAGCTTTAATTGATAATTGATAGTTGTCTGCTTTTATGATTGTGCATGTTTTATTTATGAATTAATTTAATAATAAAGTGATTTATTTCCAACTTAACTGCTTTTAAAAAATAAAACAATTGATTTATGGGTTAATCAATTATTTAATCAAACTTTTATTAAAAACTATATTATTAAATAATGACAACATGCTTTAATTAATTAAATAATAATTTAATCAATTATTCATAAGATTTTGGATTTATTGTCAAAATTTAAATAATATAATTAATAATAGATAAAATTAAATTTAATTAAACAATTAAGTGGCAAGATATTAAATCTAATTAATTAAATATGCAAAATATTTAATTAATCAAATTTTAGGATAAATGTGATTTATTGCCAAATAATTATAAAATTAAAGATAATTATGATGATTAGGAATATTACTAGGAATATTCCCCGATGTAGAATTTAAGATAATCAATTATGATTCGATGATGTTTAGATGTGCCTTAGATTAGGACTTTGATGTCGATTTCATTCGAATTGAAGATGTAGGAGATTAATGAACTTATAGCCCATTTTTGGGGTATTACATCCACTTCTTTTCTACTTTGTTCTAGGTGAAATTAGGGTTAGGATTTAGAAGATTCTCCTTAATTTCCCTCTTCCATGGCTCTATTTTATAGGTAGGACTTAGAAATAGGTCCTCCTAGCCTTCATCACAATCATCATAAGATTTTGTGCCTATCCCTAGCATTCTATCTCATTCTGATATCATTTCTAGGTCTCCGAGCATCCTCAAGACCTCCTGTCCTGATTCTAACTGGATCTGGGCCCACTGGGTCAAATTCAAGGTTGATCTTGACTAGATCAGGATTGAGATCAAAACTGACTAGGTTAAGATCAAGCTCGAACCTGACTAGGTCAGTCCCAACCTTGATTTTACCCCCCTCTTTCAAATCTCCAAATTCCTTGATTTTTGGGTATTGGGTTTCAAGGATATTTATTTTCCCACCTCCAGGTTGGCTATTTCGGGTTTCAAAATGGTAAATCCTCTAATTTCATTTAATCTACTTATATTTTCTAAAGGTTAGGACCTAATTGGGATTTAATTTTCCAAGGTGCTCTGGAGGATTGTGCCCTAGTTCACTATAAATGGAGGCCTTCCTCTCTCATTTTCTTCATCTCGCAATCAAGTTTTCATGCTCAAGCACTATCAAGTAAGGTGATCAAGCAAGCATTCATTCAAGCATTAAATTTCTCTTCTCCATCCAACTTCTCCATTGAAGATTAAGGATTCAAGCATTTAATCCATTGAAGGAATTTGGTTCAAGCATTCAAGATTCATCATTCAAACCCTAGATCTAGCCATCATGATGGCGTGATCTTCCTTCAAGATCCTTTTGTTCATCTTCAAGATAGATTTAATTCTTCTATCAAGGTGGATTCCAAGCATACAATCATGGAGGTTTGATTTTTCCATTGTCATGTTCAAGTTTTCATATCAATATACTTGTTTACATTCAAAATACAATTGCATATCAATTGAATGTCATGGCTTCATTATTAGATCTATTTCTACTACTTGCTAGCATTATCATTTCAATTTCAATATTAAGGTTGATTCCAAACTAGGGTTTGACCAAGGCAAACCCCTCAAACAAACAACAAAAATCATCTTTTTCTTGTAGGTACATGTGCGAGATTTCAGATCTGTGAGTGGATTCAGATACCCTTTTTGGTGAACTTCTGAGACCTGTGAACAAAATTAGAATTGACCTTCAAATAAAGAATCTAGCCTTTGACCTTTTATGAGGGTCAAAGTCGACCTGATCTCATCTTAGAAAAATATTTTTGGGTTTTATTCATCTCGGCATTTCCCATCCCAAATAGGTTGCAGATTTGCCCAAAAGTACACACAGACATCAAAATTTGGTATTTTCTAGATTTTCCCTAATTTGAGGTTAGTACTTGCATTTCAATTATTTCAAATTCTAAACACTTCAATTCTACCATAAGGAAATATAGGGTTTCTCTCTCTCTTACATATTCTCCATAGATTGATTAGATTGTGCATTAACCTTTTGGTTGATCAAATTGGATCTCTCCTTTGGGAATTTGGATTTAGGAGTGGATCTCATATTTTCCCCACACATCACAACACACACATTATAAATAGAGGTGATTCAATTTTACCTCTATTCAGTAGGATATAATGTTTGATGCAAACTTCAATTTAGGGTCTTCAATTGTAGATAATTTTAGGCCTCTTCCTTACCATTTAGCCTTGGTAAGTTCACATAACTTATTTGTATTTGTTTTATTGTAAGCCCTCTATCTATCATTGACCGAAAATCTTGTTACTATATGCAAAACATCTTTTGTTATTTTTACTGGCCAATCAAGCCACAAAACTGATCATGTACTCTGCTTAAGACAATTCTCATCCATTCATTCTTAAAAACTATGGGTACATGCATTGCATGAACCAAAACCTTGGTTTGCAAGTGTGTGTGACCACTCTTCAGATTTCCATTTACACACAAGTTTAGGTAAGATGAATCAATCACTCCTTGACATATATCTTTGATCTTACAATGAATAAAGGTGCAAATGTCTTCAATCAAAATGACTCTCGGTGACATCAAGGATAGGGCTTTGGTTTTTTTAATTTCTATAGTAATGGTGGGAGGAAGCTTATACTTCAGATTTATTGGGTCAATATTATTTACTATGACTGGTTTCTACATCTTGGGTACCATTGTGATCTCGAAATACTTCAACAAATACTAGGGTTCCAAATTAATAGTAATAGAATATACAAATTCAGCTTGGTGAACACTAAAAATACCTCAAATTTTCTTTAAGAATGCTTTAAATGCTCAACTAAATGCTTATAATCCCTTAGTGATCTCCTCTCTATCAATGCTCAAAGGTGCTTGCAAAAGTGTAAGGTAAAAGTGAAATGAAAAACCCTCTATTTATAGTTTTTCTTTTAGGTTAGGGCTTCCAATGACTATAATTGTTAGAATAACTAAGAGGGGGGTGAATCAGTTATCCAGTGTCCCAAAAAAAAATGTATAATCCAAAATAAATTCTTCAACTTTTGCTACTCGATAAACATAAAATACTTTCACTGTTTGTGTTTTTACCGATTGTCAGTCGAAACCTTATAGTAGTTACTAATCAAATCTAACATGTAATATGCAAAGTATGATAACAAGACAATATCACAATCAACACATAACACAAGAGATTTAACATGGAAACCTTGTGAAGGGAAAAACCACCTAGGATCGGCAACCCAAAATGTTCACTCTTCTGAAGTGAGGTTGGTGAAGACCCAACCCTGTTAAAGGTTTATAAACACACTGTTATGTGTGACCTTGTTAGAGGATTTTAGACCAGAAGTTATCATCCAACTAGCAGTCACTCTAGGGTTGACAAGATACCAATGTTCACTCTATGAATGAAACATAAAAGACTTTCTTAGTCCACTTAGTTAAGAGATTTGACTACGTACAATGGTTAAATATGTAACATTAGATGATCTGCCTTGAAACAACTTTAATTGTAGTTTATCAATAATTACTCTTCGTAGCTTGGTAATTGTTCTGCAGTTTGGTTCTCACTAACCAGTATGATTAGAATGCATGAAAAATCCTTCACGTGATAATTCTGCAGTATCTTCTTCTTTCGGTGTCTTTCAACAATGAAACCAATGTTGCTTATATAGATGAGTAAATCATTTTTTTTTCCTCCATCATATTTTGCCGCTTAATCTTATTCATTAATTTTTTTGATTTAACATTCTTCAGTTGATGTGTCAGTAACACGTTTCAATCTACTCCATTAGATCCTTCTTGAATTATGTTAGCCATCAATCTTCATAACAAACCTTATCTATTACCTTGATTTCATATGCTTTACAGCTCATCACTTTATCAGATAAACTGATCATTTAATTCCTTTATGTTTTTCTCGGTTAACAAAGAAATGCATCGGTGAACACAAGGTCAGTTAACACTACACTCAGTATACACTACACTCTATCGGTGTATACTAGAATACTTTATTTACTGATAACACTACTTTGTGTCTTTCAACTCTATTATTCATCATAGATGAATGCAATATAATAAAGTCGATATCATCAAGTCATAGACTCATCAACAAGTTACTTAGTGTATTCCTTATCCTCATTTGACATATACATCTTCCTCATGTAGATATTTCTATTCTTCATCTCTTTCACCTTTCTTCAAATGTGTCGGTATAGTAACTTACAAGATAAGTACTATCAAGCTAGTTGACATCAATGACAACATAATACTGATTTAATCATCTTGTATATCTAATTAGAAAATCCTCAGTGATCTTCAATCAAATATTCTTCATTCAGTATTCTAAATCAGTTGTAGTTCATCAATCTTTCCCTTTGGCATTGATGAAAACACAAGTAATATGAAGTGTACCATACACATACCAAACATGTATTCTACAACTCTGTGATCAAATACTATGTAGTGTAAGCTCTCCCTAGCTTAATATGTTTAATCACTACATTACTAAACAACATTATAACATACACCTTTGTCATTCTCTCCCTTAGGTAGTTCTCATTGGTGCATATCTCTCCCTTTCCTTTTCATATTATTTATCTCTCCCTTTGACAACAATGCCAAAGAAACAAATAAATAATCAGCTCTTGTAGTAGCTAAGTAACTCTATGTTGTCCAATACAGTCTTTATATCTTTGTATACTGACATCCCAATCTATTTCAGTTCTTCAAACTTAATCACAACCTTGAACATTATCCAAAGTGTGAACTATGCTGCATCAACATGTGTGATCTTTTGATAAGTGTAAGCTGATGCAACATCTAGATCACATTAGTGACTGATAGATAGGGGACGAACCCCAATTCTAGTCCTCAAATATTCAAATGTGTCCTTCAGTAGAGGCTTTGTAAAGATATCTACAAGTTGTTCTTTAGATGTAACAAATTCTAACTTCACTTGCTTCTCTTGCACTTGTTCTCTTAAGTAGTGATACTTAATTGATATATGTGTTGTCTTAGAGTGCATCACTAGATTCTTTGAAATATTAATAGCACTTGTGTTGTCACAATATATAATCACTGGGTCAATGATTACCTCATTCATTCCTTCCAACACTTGCTTGATAAATGCAATGTTTGAGCAATTAGTAGTAGCAACAACATACTCTGCTTTAGCTATAGACTAAGAAACACAAGCTTTCTTTTTACTTGTCCAAGTTACAATTCTTTCACCAAAGAAGAATGCTCCTCCAGTGGTGCTTTTTCTGTCATCCACATTTTCAGCCCAATCAGCATCGATATAGACCATCAGTTCAAATTTACCTTCCTTAGGATACCATAAACCATAATCCTCTATCTTTTTTAGGTATCTTAAGATCCTTTTAGTAGCAATCATGTGTGATTCTCTAGGGTTAGTAGAAAATCTAGCAACAATTCCCATAGCATGTGCTATATCTGTTCTACTGTGAACTACATAAATTAGCTTACCAATCATGGATCGATAAAGTGTCTGGTTTACATCTCTAGTTTCATCTTCCTTAGTTAGTTTACATCCAGTAGCCATCAGTGTTCCCATAGGTTTAGCATCTTCCATGCCAAATGTCTTCAAGACTTCCTTTATGTACTTGGACTATGTGATGAATATCCCATCACTTTGCTAAATCACTTGTAATCCAAGAAAGAATTTAATCTCTCCGAACATAGACATTTCAAAATCATTCCTCATGTCATCAACAAAATATTTACATACATGATCTTGACCTCCAAAAATAATATTATCAACAAAAATTTTAGCAATAAGAATGGTGTCATCAGTATCACCTTTCATATACAAATTGTTGTTTTCACTAGTTCTTACAAATCCAATACTTAACAGGTATGTATGCAGCTTTTCATACCATGCTCTTGATGCTTACTTCAAACCATATAAAGCTTTGTGTAATCTACATACCATATTTTTGTTGTTTGGATCAATAAATCTTTTAGGTTGTTCTATGTAGACCTCTTCTTCAAGTATACCATTCATAAATGCCAACTTCACATCCATTTGATAAACCTTAAATTTCTTGTGTGCAACATATGCAAGTAGCATTCTAAATCTTCCAATTTAGCAACATGTGCAAATGTCTCACCATAGTCAATGCCTTCTTCCTGTGCATATCCCTTGCACACCAATCTCACTTTATTTCTTGTCACTTCACCATTTTCATTCATTTTTTCTTGAATATCCATTTAATACCAATAACATTTTTATCTTTAGGTCAGGGTACTAAGGACCAAGTTTTGTTCTTCTCTATTTGTTTTATTTCCTCTTTCAGTGCATTAACCCATTCTTCATTCTCTAATGCAACTTTCACATTCTTTGGTTCAAATTCACAAAATAGACATGTATCTTGTCTTTTTTTTCTTCTTGTCTGCATGTCAACTTGTCTATCTCTAATAATTTGTGTCTCAGGATGATGTCTTCTGACAAAACTAGCCAGTACTTAGTTTCTCCTTTCTTGTTCATCATGTTTAGGTTCATGTGCTTGCTCAGTAGATCCATCTTGTTCATCAGTTTCCCTTTCCTATTCCTCAGGGTTATTTTCCTATTGACTAGTTATCACAAGTTGAGACTTTGGTAGATAATCAAGAAGTTCAATGTAAGTGAATCTACCATAGTCTTTTAGTTCCTTTCTTTCTTCTATGTTCTTGTCATCAAACTCATCAACATGAAGATTAGTACTTTCAATTATCTTATTTGTAACCTTATTCAAACATTTGTATGCTTTACTCTTCGTAGAATATTCCTTCATCACCTTTAGAATCAAATTTCCCATTTCTCTCATCTTTCAGAATAAAACATTTGCTTCCAAAAATCTTGAAATAACTTACAGTAGGTTTGTGTCCAAACCATAGCTCATAAGGTGTCCATTTGGTGTCCTTCTTCAATTGTACTCAGTTAAGCACATATATAGTTGTACTGATAGCTTCTCTCCAATATTTCTAATCAGCATTCTTTTGTATCATTAGTGTTCTAGCACAATCAATTATTGACCTGTTCCTTCTTTTAGCAATCCCATTCTACTGAGGTGTTCTTGGTGCAGAGACCTGTCTCTTAATACCATGCTCATTACAAAAATTAGTAAATTCATCAGAGATAAATTCACCTCCTTTATCAGATCTTAAGCATTTTAACTCTTTGCCAGTCTCTTTTTCTACCTTAGCTTTATACCATTTAAAAATCTTAAATGCTTCAAAATTTTCTTTTAAGAACATAACTATCATCGGTCTACTGTAGTCATCAACAAAAAGAACAAAGTATCTATCACCATAATAACTCTGAGTTCTCATAGGACCACATAGGTCGGTATGAACCAACTCAAGTATCTTCTTTGTTGAGTAGTATTTTCTTTTAAAACTAGACTTAGTCATCTTACCTTTCTGACATTCATGACACATTGCATGATTTGGTTTTCATAAGTTAGGCAACCCTCTAACTCTTTTATTCTTACTAGTCTTGATCATGTTATCAAAGTTCACATGGCATAACCTCTTATGCCACAACCATGCATCTTCATCCTTCATTAATAAACAAGAAGACTGATCAATATCAAGATAAAATAGATTACCTCTAGATTATGTACCAGTTCTGACAAGTCTTCCTCCATCATCATAGATTTTTACCTTTTTGCTCTCAAAAGCAAGTCGGTGGCCTAAGTTATTTAGCTGTACCATACTTAAAAAATTATAGTTCAGTCCATCTACCCAGTATGCATTTTCACATTTTATTCTATCATTAATCATCAATGATCCTTTACCTCTTACCATACAGGGTGCATCATTTCCCATCCTTACAGATCCTCCATCATATTCATCAAGTAGATCAAATTTCTCTATATCACCAGTCATATGATATGTATAGCCACTGTCTATGATCCATGTATTATTTATGCTTACTTTAGAGATCAGTGTTGTTTCTTCATGTTTCTCTTCTTCCTCTGAATCATCTTTCATAGCAACAAATACTACTTCTACATCATCATCAGTGTCAGATTCACATTCAAATTCTTTGGCTATGTAACATACCTTTTTCCCTTTGTCATAGCTATCTTGGTTATCTCTGTTATTGTATTGGTAGCCTCTGTTGACTCTTCTCCCATAGCTTCCTTCAAATCGATCTTTGGATCTATCATCATCTTTCTTATTCAGACATCTAGTAGTGATGTGGACAACTTCTTTACAATTAAAAAATGCTAAAGGTAGCTTACCTCTATACCTTCCTTTACCTTTGGGTAATCTTCTGGCCATAAGAGCTTCAAGCTCATCAAGCTCATCGTCGGTACCACTATCACTATCATTATTCTTACTATTCCTGCTCCTAGACTTACCAATCTTCAAAGATAGACATGAAAGAAGATTCAATAGAAGCTACAACACTATTGTCAAAGTTATTCAATTCAAAGGTTGTAAGCTTACCGATCAGTGTGTCAAGAGTAAGGTTGGATGTAGCCCTTGTTTCATGAATTGTAGAGATCCTGATCACATAAACTGGCAGCAAAGTTCTGAGAATCTTGCTTATCACTGTTTCATAGTCAATAACTCCATCGAATGCTCTAATAGCATGTACTACCTCTTTTAGTCTATTTTTGTATTGCACAATGTTCTCACCTTCTTTCATCTTCATATCATCAAATCAACCTCTTAGGCTTTCTGCTCTGGCTCTCTTAACATTCACATCTCCACTGTATATTAGAGTCAATTTATCCCACTTGGCTTTAGTAGTTGTGCATCCCTTAATGTCTTCAAATTTGGCATCGATACAGGGAGCAACAAGTTCCATCATAGTAATATTGTGTTCATTCCTATCCTTCAGTTGATCAAGTGTCAGGGGACCTAGTGTCGGTTCAATGTAGCCATTCTCCATCAGTTCTAGTGCAGAATTCCCAATTCCAGATATGTGCAACTTCATTCGGCTTTGCCATACAATGAAGTTCTCTTTGTTCATCTTTGGCACTTACCTCTTATACATCTTGAGACCTTTTTGCTAGAGTCCTTGAACTCTGTTCTAAGCAACCACAACTCTAATACCAATTGTTAGAATAACTGAGAGGGGGGTGAATCAGTTATCCAGTGTCCCAAAATAAAATGTATAATCCAAAACAAATTCTTCAACTTATGCTACTCTGTAAACATAAAATAATTTCACTGTCTGTGTTTTTATCGATTGTCACTCTAAAACTTATAATAGTTACTAATCAAATCTAACATGTAATATGAAAAGTATGATAACAAGAAAATATCACAATCAACACATAACACAAGAGATTTAACATGGAAACCCTGTGAAGGGAAAAACCACCTAGGACCGACAACCCAAAATGTTCACTCTTCTAAAGTGAGGTTGGTGAAGACCCAACCCTATTAAAGGTTTACAAACACACTATTAGGTGTAACCTTGTTAGAGGATTTTAGACCAGAAGTTATCATCCAACCAGCAGTCACTCTAGGGTTGACAGGATAACAATGTTCACTCTATGAATGAAACATGAAAAAGACTTTCTTAGTCCACTCGATTAAGAGATTTGACTGTGTACAATGGTTAAATATGTAACAGTAGATGATCTACCTTGAAAAAACTTCAGTTGCAGTTTACAGATCAATGTTCATCTCATTCAAATCTTTCTAATCAATATATCACTTCAAATTCAATCTTATATCAACTTATTGTCCGTTGGTAATTACTCTTTGTAGCTTGGTAATTGTTCTGCAATTCAATTCTCACTAACCAATATGATCAGTATGCATGAAAACTCCTTCACACAATAATTATGCAGTATCTTCTTTTTCCAGCATCTTTCAACAATGAAACCAATGTCTCTTATATAGACGAGTAAATTGTTTTCTTTTCCTCCATCAGATTTTGCCACTTAATCTTATTCATTGATTTTGTCACTTTAACCTTCTTTGATTGATGTGTTAGTACACATTTCAATCTAATCCATTAGATCCTTCTTGAATTATATTAACCATCGATCTTCATAAAAAACCTTATTTGTTACCTTGATTTCATACGCTTTACAACTCATCACTTTATCAGCTAAACTGATCATTTAATTCCTTTCTATTTTGCTCGGTTAACAAAGAAATGTGTCAATGAACACAAGGTCGGTTAACACTACACTTAGTATAAACTACACTCCTTCAGTGTATACTTGAATGCTTTATTTACCAACAACACTACTTTGTGTCTTTCAACTCTATTCTTCATCATAGATGAATGCAACATAATAAAGTCGATATCATCAAGTCATAGACTCATCAACAAGTTACTCAATGTATTCCTTATCCTCATCTGACATATACATCTTCCTCATGTAGATATTTATGTTCTTTATCTCTTTCACATTTCTTTAGATGTGCCGGTATAGTAACTTACAAGATAAGTATTGTCAAGCTAGTTGACATCAATGACAACATAATACTAATTTAATCATCTTGCATATTTAATCAGCAACTCCTTAGTGATCTTCAATCATAGATTCTTCATTCAATGTTCTAAATTAGTTTTAGTTCATTAATAATATGCATTTAATGCTTCTTACTTAACTTTATTTTACTGTTAACCAAGCTACACTTTTCTTCATAAAATGCAACAAGATCTCTCAAATAATTTACCAATCAACATAACTTGACAACTTATATCCAAATACATCTTAGTATGAAAATATGGATCTTTCGACTAAATTTAGGAACTGATTTAAGATCATCTTTAGGTTATCAACTCCTATACTGTTGGAGGCTACAATTGAAACAATTGTTATATTTTCATTGATGTCAAACCTTAACTGGTAAGATAATTTATATCTAGGAGAGTACCATATCTTTTGATTGATGAAGAGGGTTTGAAAAGAGGAGATAACAAGAAGAACTAAAGAAAGGTTGATTTATGTGATACTTCAATGGGTATTTGATTAGTTGGAACATTGACAAGATAATTTTTTGTTTATCTTTAACACCAAGTGAAGAAGAAAGATTGGAAACATAGGCTTAATCAAACAAAAGTGAAGAAATCTAGTTTAAGCTGAGTGATATTAGTGTTGATCGAGCGCTAGTATATGCTGAGAAAATCTAGTCTCAAGTGAACATCAGTAAGTACCGAGTGAAAGATAATTACCGATCAAAGAAATTGTTTGCTGAGAAGGAAAGTATTTGCAATGATTGAGATACATAGTAATGACCAAGAAGACGAACACAGTATTGACCAAGAGTCAGTAATTTACATTTTCAAAAGGAATTGAGAATCCCAACCAACATAGTTGAATACTTGGGATATGTAAAATGTGTTGACATTTTTAAGGAATGGTATGAAGCATTTAATTCATGATAAACCATTTTCTTATGGATTCAAAGAGAATTTTGGAGATGTATCTAGAAGGAAAAGAAGGAGAACATAATGATGGAAGGATTCGATGAATCTAACCTAAACCTAAGATCTATGAAAGAGATTAAGTGAAAAAAGATTAATCTACCTGATCAAGGAGGTATAAGGATGACCTAATTGTGAGGTTATAGTAAAGAGAAGAGGTTGATGTTATTGAATGATGAGTCTAAGCAGAAGGTTGAAGGTGAAGCTTTGAAGAGTTGAATAGAGTTGTGATTGCTTGAAGAGAATTCTGAGAAGATAAGATTTGGAGATGGAAATGAAGGTCATTTAGTAAATTAGCATATGAGAGAAGTGGATCTATATTTTCAAAGTGAGTTGTATATTTTCAGATCAGAATCTACTGTTACTTTCTAACCATTGTATTAGTTTAAATATTTTAATCAAGATTGACCTAACAATCATTTTGTAAATCCTTTAATCAAGGTGAGATTTTGATGGAATGTTATTAATCCCTCTAAAAAGGCCACTCTTAACAGGGTGATTAAATCCTTTAACTAGGTCACACCTAACAGTGTGTATTGTAAACCTTTAACCAAGTTGGCTTCTCACAAATCTCACTTCAAAAGAGGGAAAATCAATAGCATGTTACAAGTAGTTTTTCCTAAATTGGGTTTCGACTATAAATCCAGTGTTATACTTGTGTGAATGTTATTTGATGTGAATGATGTTAAAGTTTTATATTCTGTAAGTTAATTACTATTGGACAATGGACTGCAAGTTTTATGTTATTGGTATATGCTATAGAGACCAAGTAGAATTTCTCATTAGATCTGAGTTTGTTGAAGAGCTATAAATTTGAATTGGTACATCTAGACTTGAGGATAACTAATTCAACCCCCTCTCTTAGTTATTCTAAAATTATTCTAACAATTGGTATCAGAGCTTCTGGTGCTTGTAGAGAAAATTGTTAAAGGTACTTGAAGCTAATGATCAAGATGTACAAAAAGGAGGTACCGAAGTTGAACAGGGAGAACTTCCATGCATGGTAGAGTTTGATGAAATTGCATCTAATTGGTATTGGTGATTCAACAAAATAGTCTGTGGAAAATGAATATGTAACACCTACTACACCTTTGACTACCGAGGAGATGAAAGAAAAACAAGAACATAATCAGGCAATGTTGGAGATTTCATCTTCCCTAAGCTATCCCAAATTTGAAGATATCAAGGAATGTACTAATGCAAAGAAAATGTGGGACACTCTAGAAACTATCTATGGTGGGGAGACAAATGTATTCAAAGACAAATGTATTCAGAGCCAAATCTGAAAGATTGAGAGGTAAGTTTGAAGAAATAAAAATGCAAGAAGGTGAAAATATTGCTTAGTATTAGGGTAGAATTAAGGAGGTAGTAAATGCTATTAGAGAAGCTAATGGAAATATTGATGATGAAACTGTTATTAGTAAAATATTGAGAACTTTAATTCATATCTATGCTATCAAATTTTTTGCAATACAAGAGTCAAGATGTAACCCTGGTAATGTCCTAACTTTGGAAAGTCTTGTTGGCAAGCTTACTACTTTTGAATTGTCTAACTATGATAATTTCACTGTTCATAATATTGAATCTGTATTCAAGTCTCAAATGGCTCTTCATAAGCCTAAGAAGGGAAAAGAAAGATGTGTGAGTAGGGACAACAACAAAAATAGTGATAGTGACACTTCTGATGATGATCTAGATGATCTTGAGGAACTTATGGCTAGAAGGCTACAAAGAGGAAAAAGGAAATACAGAGGTAAACTTCCTATTATCTATTTTTCATGTAACAAAGTTGGCCATATTGTAGATGCCATGATAGGACTGACAAGGATGAAAGAAGGGGAAAAAAGTACAAAGACAAAAGAAATGACAGAGATCACCAAAGGTAAAAAGACTACAATGACAAAGGTAAGAAATCCTGCTATATTGCTAAAGAGGAAACTAATAGTGAAACTAGTGAATTTGATGAATGTGATGTATAAATTATTTATGTTGCTATGAAAGATGATTCTGATGAGGATGAGAAAATTGCACTTATTTCATATGTGAGTAAAGGTGATAAATGGATTATTGATAGTGGTTATTCACATCACATGACTGGTGATAAAAGTAAGTTTGAAACCTTTAATGATTACAAAGGTAGAAGTGTTAAGTTTGGTAATGATGCACCATGTGTTGTAAAAGGAAAAGGATCAATAAGATTGACTGATAAGATCAGATGTGACAATGCTTATTGGCTTGAAAGTCTTAACTATAATTTTCTATGTGTGGCAAAGCTAAACAATAATGGTTATCGAGTTGAATTGGAAGTGGAGAACAAACTAGAGGTAATTTGTTCTATCTAGACCTATCTGAAGAAATATGTTTGTTTGCACAATTTGATGATGTATGGTTATGGAATAAGAGGTTGTGTCATGTGAACTTTGACAATTTGGTAAATATTAGTAAGTTGAAGAAAGTTAGAGGTTTGCCAAGATTGAAGAAACTTGATAATGTAATGTGTAAACAGTGCCAATGGGGAAAAATGACAAAGTCTAGTTTTAAGAGCAAGTCATATACTTATGAAAATATTTTGAAATTGGTTCATATTGACCTTTGTGGACCTATGGGTGTACAAAGTTATTGTGGTGATAAGTATTTTATTCTCTTTATTGATGACTATTCTAGAATGATGACTATAATGTTTTTAAAAGAGAAATAAAATGCATTTCAATTGTTTAAGTGGTATTTGGCAAAAGTTGAAAAAAAAAGAGGTAAAAGCTTGAAATGTTTGAGATCTGATAGAGGAGGAGAGTTTATATCAAATAAGCTTAATATATTCTACAATGATAGAGGAATAAAGAGATAGATGTTTGCACCCAGGACACCCCCACAGAATGGTATAGTAGAAAGAAGAAACAAATCAACTATGGATTGTGCTAGAACACTAATGATTGAGAAGAATGTTGCACAAAATTAGTGGAGAGAAGATGTAAGCACAACTCTTTATACCTTGAACAGAGTACAAAATAAGAAAGGTATAAATGCTACACCTTTTGAGTTATGACATAGATATGCACCTAATGTGAAATATTTTAAAGGCTTTGGGAGTAAATGTTATATAATGAAAGACAATAGAAATGGAAAACTTGATGCTAAATGTGATGAAAGAATATTCCTAGGATACTCCACTAAGAGAAAAGCTTACAAGTGTTTGAATTCTAACACTAACAAAATTGTGGAAAGTGAAAATGTTAGAGTTGATGAATATTTAGAAAAGAATGAAGTTGAGTGTAAGAAAGAGATTGAAGATTACAGATCTTTTGTATACATGGAAGAAGGAGAGGCTAGTAATGCACCTAAACCAGATGTTGAGAAACTACATGAACATGCCGAATCACAACAAGAAAATGTCAAGCATCAGTAAGATGTTGCCTAGCAATTAGAAGAAGAGGAAAAGAATTTACAAGATGAACCTGAAGATCAAGACCAAGGAGAAAGGAAATTTGAACCTAGATTGGCATAGTATGTAAGAAGAAATCATAAGCCAGAATAAATAATTAGAGATAAGGAATCTGGAGTCATAAAAAGAAGTAAGTTGAAAGATAATACATGCTTACTATGTGAATTTGAGCCTAAGATAGTGAAAGATGCTTTGGAGAATGAAGATTGGATACAATCCATGAATGAAGAAATAGAGCAGATAGAAAAGAACAAAACATGGACACTAGTGTCGAGACTAAAAGACAAGAATGTTATTGGAAAAAAATGGGTATTCAAAAATAAGATAAATGAACATGGAGAAGTCACTAGAAACAAAGCTAAATTGGTATGGAAAGGATATGCACAAGAAGAAGACATTGATTATGGGGAGACATTTTACCGATTTGCAAGATTGGAAGGAGTGAGGACTCTACTTGCATATGCAGTATATAAATGTTTCAAAGTATATCAAATGGATGTTAAATCTGCATTTCTAAATAGGATATTGGAAGAAGAAGTATACATTTAACAACCATAAGGATTTATTGACCCAAGCAAGAAGAATATGGTTTGGAAGTTACACAAGGCACTTTATGGATTAAATCAAGCCCCCAGAGCATGGTATGAGAAACTACATAACTATCTGATAAAGATTATATCTTTAAGGAAAAAGTACAATAGAAATCTATACAAAGACTGAAAAAGGTAAAGGGATTTTGTTAGCTAAAATATTTGTTGGTGATATCATATTTGGAGGACAAGATGCCATGTGTCAAACCTTTTCAAATGGGATGTAAACTAAATTTGAAATGTCTATGTTTGGTGAGATCAAATTCTTTGTTGGTTTACAAGTCTATCAGATGAAGAAAGGTATCTATATTAATCAATCTAAGTATGTCAAGGAGATACTAAAAACTTTTGGTATGGAAGATTCTAGACTAGTAAGTACACCTATAGCTATTAGACAAAAGTTATCTGAAACTAATGATACAATTGAAGTGAATCAAACCTTGTATAGATCCATGATTGAAAAGCTACAATATGTTGTCCATAGAAGACTAGATATTTCCCTAGTGGTTGGGATTGTTATAAGATTTTATGAAAATCCTAAAGAGAGTCACATGATGGTAGTGAAAAGGATATTGAGATATCTAAAAGGAACAAAGGACTATGGATTGTATTACAAGAAGAATGATAAGTTTGAACTGAAAGTCTACACTGATGCAGGTTGGGCTAGAAATGTTGATGACATAAAGAGTACAAGTGGTGGCACATTATTTCTAGGAAAGAGATTAGTCTCTTGGATAAGAAAGAAATAAAAATGCATTTACCAATCTACAACAAAAGCTGAATATCTAGCAGCAACAATGAATTGTTCAAATTTAGTTTGGATCAAGCAATTATTAAAAGGTATGAAGGAGGAAATCACTAAGCTAGTTGTTATTTTTGTGATAACAAAAGTGCTATTAACATATCAAAAAATCTTGTTATGCACACTAAGACTAAGCATATTTCTATCAAGTATCATTACTTGAGAGAGCTAGTTCAAGAAAAAGAAGTGAGATTGGAATATGTGAATACAAAGGAACAATTAGTAGATATATTCACAAAATCAATAATTAAAGATTCTCATGAATACCTTAGAGGTAAATTAGGGGTGATTCCCCTAACTAAGGCTACCTAGAAACATATAGGAGAACTACATCAAATGTGCTAATCGGGATACCAGGCAAATTGATGCAGAAAAGGTCACACTTTAGGAAGTTGCCTAGAGTTTTGAGAAGTAAAAAAAAAATGTTAATCAATCATAAGAAAGATGACAGAGGGAGTAAAAAACATAAACAACTAACATGAAGACATCTACATGGTAAAGATGTAAGTGATAGATACAAATTTCTTTGGCATTGTTGTCAAAGAGGGAGAGATATAGCATTAAGGGAGAGATACAACATGAAGGGATAGATAAAGCATTGAGGGAGAGATAAGAAAGAGATTCAGGGAACAAACAAAGAAAAATTTATCCAAGAGGGGGTTGGTGTAATGCCCACCCTAGAATTTTCCTATGTTAGACTAATAGGACTATTGCGTTGACACTTTGAATTTTATGATGGACTATGATTATTATTTAGTTAGCATTTTATGAGACATTTGAGCATATATATTTGGTTACTACAATTTATTTGGAAATATTAAATGAGTTATAAATTTAATGATGAATGGCTAGAAATGAACTATCAGTAAAATGTTTTACATTGATTTGTGTTATGATGTTTATATTATGATCTAACCCTACTGACACTATTATGGTTTGATGTTCACTGGTTGATGTGAGTGTAGGATGAGGAGGGGAAATTTTAGTTACTCCTATGGGAGGTCCACATGATGTCGCACTCTCCCTCCTTGTTTGCCACTATCTGTTTATATTTATATATTTGTATATGCATATTAGTTGGTGATGCAGGATGCAGGTATCAGGCATCATCTCCACCTGGCTACACATGTCTGAGTGTGCCTTCAAAATCTTTGAACTGTTGATGTATGGAGATTTAGCCAACATACTCTCGAGGTTACCCATGGACTTAGAATTCTATCTAGGAAGTTATCCTAGTTGGGAAAGTAGAATCTAGTTTATGTTATGGACTTGATTTGATGTTGGTCTGAGTTTATGTTATGAGTTAGAATTAAGCCATGTTATATGTATAATAATTATGTTATAAATATGTTATAATTGTTTGTATGTTATATAGGTATGTGTATATGTGGGTGCACATGCATATACCCATGCTTATATAAATAATAATAATTGTATGCTTTCATTAATTGTGTAAATAGTATGTTATTTATAATAAGTAAATAAAGTGAGTTAAATAAAGTATATTTAATGAATGTATTTAAATAAAAAGTAAAAATAATAATAATAAAAGGAAAATACTTTTTTGTATTAAAATTAGCTATTTAGGAGGGAGTTGAACTCAAGACCTCCTAGAAGTTAGGCTACTTGTTTTCCCATTGTGCTATGTGTTTTTCTTGAAAGGTATTTGTCTATTATTCTTGTTATGGTCTTATTTGAAGGATATTTTAATTAAATTTATTAAAACCTTGATTAAGTCCTTACGGGAAATGTTTGGTTGCTCCTCCAACCAACTATGGAAGTTGGAGAAGTTACTTCCCATAAAGCAAATCCTCCAACCACATAGTTGGAGGATAAATAATTAAAGATTTTGGTGTGAGGGGGATGATAATTTTGGATGATGATTTTGGAGGATTGATTTTCATTTGAGTTGTCTGTAATTAATTTCTTCAAAAAATTTTACTGGAAGTTTATGTGAGTTGAGAGTCTCTGGTTTGTGAAGTCAAGTGTGTGAGGATTGCTTGGAGGAAGATTTCCAACAGGATATCTACTCAAGGATTGAAGTTTCACAGAGATTCTCCAGTTGAGGGAAGAGGATTCTCCGCAGGACCCAAGGTAGGGTCTAAACTGAGAAGAATCTCCATTCTTCCTCTATTTTGTATAAATGTGTTTGTATATGATATGATATTAAATTATAATATGATTGTTTTACTATGTATCCAAAATGATATGTAAATGTTTTATGCTCTGTGTATTCTACTGTGTTTCTGGGAAGTAAATTATGTATGAGTATATAGTTTTTATTTACTTTGTATTTCAAAAATCTTCCTAGGAAGTTAGGAATACTTGTGGTCATGTGGGAGGATGTGTTTATCTAGTATTGAATGAAATAGGGAAGTCTAGGAAGAAACAGTAAGGGTCATGAAGGTGTAGGATAGAGATACAGTCCCTTTTCCCTACTCTTTTCTGCTTGTAGGCTTCTTTGTGAATGGTTTCTTTTATTTTATTTATTCTGAGGATTAGGTAATGTTGAGTATGTGCTATGGATGTGGTGTTAAGGTCCCTACATTAGGTTGACCTTAGGTAACCTTTCCCAGGCACTCTCCATGCCTAACAAAATTAGTTTTTAGTGTCTTCGGGAAGTTTAAAATTTATTTTCATGAAAGTATTATGTAGTGTTGTACGACATTACGTTCATACTCATACGAAACTTGGTCAAGTGTCGTATGTGTTAAAAATTAGTTTTAAGTGTTTTCGGGGAGTTTTAAATGTAATTTTTGTGTAAGTGTTTTATAGTGTTGTACGACATTGTAGTCATACCCATACGACAGTTGGTCAAATGTCATATGGGAATGCACATTGTTGTATGAGTCTATGTAGAAAGTCATTTGGAGTTTTTAGGGTTTGAGGGGTTCATAAGTTGCAGGATTTATGCAAATATAACATTTTAGTATAAGTTACGATACTTTAATTTAATTTCTTATACTTTAAGTTATATTTTTATAAAGGAACTAGGTACCTTCTGGGATGATTGAGATAGGTTCCAGCCTTGTAGGAGTTAAGATACAACTTCTAATTTTGAGATTTTTTAAAAATTTAGACTTAGCCAAATTTCAACCACATGAGATTTCCTTAGACTTTTGAAATAAGCTATGAAATGTTGTGTAAATGCATGTGGGAAGTTTTATGTTTTGTTTAATGAATTTATATACATGGTTTTGACTTTAAGCTTTTTTTCATACTTGGCTTTTGGTAGAGTCCATAATATAAGGTCAAAACTTGTTTGGGTGGCCTGAGTGCACCGGAGGGTTCCCTAGACCTATGAGATGGATCTTTTGAAAGTATTTGATGTTTCCATGGCTTGTGTGTGTGTGGGTAGGGGACTAGGTACCCTAGGTGAGTGGCTCATCATAGGTGTTGGAACCTTAAAGTGGTTACCAGATGATCCTATGGGTGGGTAATTAAAAAGTGATAACCTATTAATGAATCCAGGAAAGGGAGAAAATAAAATATAGTGAAGAAAACATGTTAATGGCCACATAGTCCTGTTGGAGTACTGGGACCATGGGTAACTGCCAGGGTGGATCCCTATTCATAAAGGGGGTACTAGGGTTACATGGTTGCTAGGGTGGATCCTAATACATAGGTTGTGTGATGACACTCACTTAGGTGGTATCCTAGAACCTTGACCTCTATGTTATAGTATGATGATATTTTAAGTTCTTTTTGAGCCCTAGATTTCTTTATCTTTTGAGCCTTAGACTGCTTAGGGCCTTGTGAGTATCTCGGTTCTATCTCCTAGCATGGGGGGTGGAACTTCACCAGTTTCACATGGCTGGGTGGCAAAAATCTTTCGAGGTCCTATTCATGGTTCATGACTTGGATATGTTCAATTCTATAAAGAATTTTATATTGTATCATTTTTACTAAAAATAAAGATGTAAAGATATGTTGTAATGCCTTTGGGCCATGTATGTACATGTTATTGTAATGAGAGTTATTATCAGAAAGATGTAATTGAAAAGAAAAGAAATGTAATTGGGAGGGATAGTTCTAGGCTTTGCTTCAAGGGTTGTTATTTGAAGGATTAAAGTTGGAAATTTATAATGTAATGTTGAATGATCTTTTCTATCTCTCCTATGTTGCAATGAAAGAAAATGTTTACTATGTTAAGATGTAATTTGTAAGGAGTAGTTATTCAATGTGTAGGAAGGAGAAATGAAATTAGTATATAAAGTAAGAAATATAGTTGCAAGTGAAATGTTATTTTCTTACCCTATCTCTTAATCCTAAAATGTGAAAGTAAAGAAAGGAAATGAAATTCAACTTGGATAAGTAATGTGAAGATGTTAGTGAATGAATTCATTAAGGGAACCTTAAGGAATGTAAATGTGAAGTAGTAGTCATGTAATGTTAGAAAAAAAATTGTTAGTTGCAATTTTGGTCATGAGACCTAATTCCTTATGGGTTCCCTGGCGGGGACATTACAGTTGGTATTTGGATGTGTTGGATGTGAATCAGAATGAAGCTTAGGATATTAATAAAGATTTGATGCACATAGAATTTTGGATTGTATGGTGGATCATGTGATATTCATGTGGTGTTTCCATCAATGCCAAAGAGGGAGATTGTTGGAAACTACAATTGAAACAATTATTGTATTGTCATTGATGTCAAACCTTAACTACTAAGAAAATTTCTATCTAGGAGAGTAACATATCTTTTGATTGATGAAGAGGATTTGAAAAGAGGAGATAACAAGAAGACCTAAAGAAATTTTGAGTTATGTGATACTTCAATGGGTAGTTTATTAGTTGGGACATTGTCAAGATAATGTGTTGTTTATCTTTAACACCAAGTGAAGAAGAAAGATTGGAAAGATAGGCTTAACTGAGTAAAAGTGAAGAAATATAGTTTAAGATGAGTGATGTTAGTGTTGACTGAGTGCCAGTATATATCGAGAAAAGTTAGTGTTCACCGAACATTAGTAATTGTTGAGTGATAGATAATTACCAAGAAAAGACAATGTTTGTTGACATGGAAAGTGTTTGCGATGACCAAGATACATAGTAATGACCAAGGAGATGAACACATTATTGACCGAGTGTCAGTAATTTACATTTTGAGAAGGAATTAAGAATCCTAGCTGACATAGTTGAATTCTTGGGATATGTAAAATGTATTGAAATTATTAATGAATGGTATGAAGCATTTAATGCATGATAAACCATTTTCTTATGGATTCAAAGAGAAGTTTGGAGATGTATCTAGAAGGAAAAGAAGAACATAATGATGGAAGGATTTGATGAATCTGACCTAAACCTAAGATCTATGGAAGAGATTAGGTGGAAAAAGATTAATCTACTCGATCAAGAAGGTATAAGGATGACCTAATTGTGAGGTTACATTAAAGAGAAGAGGTTAATGTTATTGACTGATGAGTCTAAGAAGATTACTAAAGGTGAAGCTGTGAAGAGCTGAACATAGTTGTGATTTCTTGAAGAGAATTTTGAGTAGATCAGAGATGGATATGCAAATGAAGGTCAGTCAGTAAATCAACATATGAGAAAAGTGGATCTATATTTGCAAATGAGTTGTATATTTTCAGATCATAACCTACTGTTACTTTCTAACCATTGTATCACTCTAAATCCTTTAATCAAGGTTGACCTAATAGTCATTTTGTAAATCCTTTAATCAAGGTGACATTCTGATGGAATGTTCTTAATCCCTCTAACAAGGCCACTCTTAACAAGGTGATTAAATCCTTCACTCAGGTCACACCTAATAATGTCTATTCTAAACCTTTAACCGAGTTGGCTTCTCACAAAGCTCACTTCAGAAGAGTGAAAATCAGTAGCATGTTACAAGTGGTTTTTCCCAAATTGGGTTTCCACTATGAATCTTGGTGTTATACTTGTGTGAATGTTATTTTAATGTGAATGTTGTTAAAATGTTTATATTTTGCAGGTTAATTACTATTGGATAGTGGACTGCAAGTTTTATGTTATTGGTATATGCTATAGAGACCGACTAGAATTTCTGATTAGATCTAATTTTTTTAAAGAGATAGAAGTTTTATTGGTACATATGGACCTAAGGATAACTGATTCACCCCTCTCTTAGTTATTCTAAAATCATTCTAACACTATACATGTTAGAAACTGCAATTGAAACAATTGGTGTATTGTCATTTATGTTAAACCTATTGTTGGCAATTTGGCTGAGTTGATTACATAGATGTTGTCATTATGGAAACATATGATCCACATGAAGATCACACAAGTCAGAGAGCAAGTATGACAGAGCGCATTGCAAATTTGTCTAAGTGTGAGACAATATTTTCACCAGTGCACCTGGACATAGTTTTTGTTTACGACATTGAATGGAGTAAGTTTAGTGCTTTCACACTTGAACATAGACTCTATGGTGACTAAAGATGACCCATCTCAGAGAGCAAGTTAGTACAACATGTACAGAAGGAGTTATGACAATTTTTGTGAAGAGAGTGTGAAGCTGACAGGATAGAATATGAAGGCAGAATTGGTAAAGAGTTAAGGGATTATTTTGTTTATCTAAATAATGTCTTAAAAATATAAAGGGATGACATCCTAGATGTTTACCCTTGGATAAGTTATTTTTTAATATGGTAGCCAACCAATTAAAGTTATTAGCCTTAATAACTTGTATAAATGTAAGAAAGATGTGTGTAATATGAGAGATCTATGATGTATATGTAATAGGGATAGTGAAAGAGCAACGAAGAGATATTGATCCAAGTAGTATAAGGTTATGTACCTTGACCTATTTTTTTAATCAGTGTATATTGTACATTACTTGTTTGGGCAGTGGGCTCAGCTGGTAATCACATTTTGTACTACCAACTCCTAAGAGGGTTGAGTCTTCTAACAAGGCCTATAGTCCCTTAATCAGGACTGATATACTATATGCTTGTAATAGACTCCTAACAGGGTCAACATCCTTAACAAGATACTTTTGATTAGTGGATCTTTGTGGTACCATCCCCATTGAGGTTTTCCCTTGGCCAGGGTTTCCTCGAGAACAAATCATGTGTTATGAGTTCTTTAGCTTTATTGCTATGCATGTTGTTTAGCTTCTTATGTTATGCATGTGTAAAGATAATCTTTTATATCCATAATTGGGAAAAAGATAAAGTTTGTAGAATACTAATTCACCCCCCCTCTTAGTATTCCCTATTTATAACAATTGGTATCAGAGCTTAGTTACTCGAAGAAGAATCATTCAAAGAAAGCCTAGCAGCTTGAGTAAGATCTCTATGGATATGGATCAACTACAAAAGAATCTTGAAGAAGCTCTTGAATAGATTGATATGCTTACTGATGAAAGAGACACTTTGAAATGGAAATATGATGATGCAAAGAACCTCATTGAAAAATTGAAAAACAAGTTGGAAGATCTGCAATCTGAAAAGAAATCCAAAGTTCTTATTGAAGATTGTGATGACAATTTAGAAAAAGAAAATGAGATCCTTAAGCATGAATTGAAGATAGAAAGTTTGAAGCTTAGCTTGAAAGATGGAAATAGCAAGAATGAAGCCAATCTGAAATCTAAGAATGAAAGTCTAAAGACTAAAAATGAAAGTCTAAAGACTAAAAATGAAGGACTAAAATCTAAACTTGGAAATGTAACATCTGAACTTGAGAGAGTCAATTTGCAGTATGATGAACTTGAGAAATACAATAAGATTGTGAAAGGTCAACTGAATCAATCCAAACAAAAAATTGAAAGGATATATTCAACTAGTGAGAAGATTGATGAATAAGCATCTTTTCAGAAACCATTCTATGATAAGACCGGTCTTGGATTTAACACTCTTAAAGAAAATGATGAAAGCAAGGAACTAGATCTGAAAGTATCTGAAAGCATAGATGAGAAGAAGTCTGATGAGATCAAAAAATATGAAGATACACCTAAAGAAGAAGATCACCGAAGAAAGAGGAATCACCCAAAGGTATGCAAAGAGAATTCAAAGGTAGATGTTTTTCTTGTAATAGTATTGGTCATATGAAGAGAGATTGCATAGGTAAGAAATTTAAACATCTTAATGGTTATTGTTATAATTGTCATGGTTTTGGACATAGAGCTATTGAATGTAGAAAACCTAAGTTTATTGAGAATAACAATAATAATAGAATGTTTAGGAATACTAACAATGCAGATAAGAAACCTACTGAAAATATGAATAGAAGAAATGGAGTAATATGTTATAGATTCAACAAGGTTGGACACATTGCTAGAAACTGCAGGTCACAGATTAATCCACCTGGACCAAGATATGGAAACAATGGAATTGTTTGTCAGATATGCAACAAGATTGGATATAAAACAAGGTTTTGTAGAATGAACAATGGAGTTTTTCATCCTAACCCTAACCCTAGAAATCATGAAAGAAGAAATGAAGATGCAAGAAATAGACAGAAAGGTTGCTGTAGAAATACAAATGAAGTGAAGTTTTTTGAAGGCATAGATCAAGGAGACATACTCAACATTGAAGGTAATCAGAAAGGTGAAGTATCAAGTGGTAAGAATGAATCCTTACCTGACCTATCTCAAAGCACTTAGTTTATGAAAATTACATTAGATTAGGAACTTAGATTAGTGTAGAAGTAGATTTATGATGAATTGAGTCTTGCGCAGTTAATGAAAGGTAGTTTATGATGTTCTAATGCTATGGTTAAGATCACAAAGAAAAATATTATGTTTTGTGAGATCACGAGAAGTTTTAAGTTTTGTAGGTTAGCAAAAACAACTTTTTGGAAAGAAGTGGAAAAAGAATTGAATGCAATGTCAGACCTAAGTGAGATTGAAGTAATAAAAGATTATGATTGGTGTTATTTGATCATCAAAGTGAATACAAGTGTTAAGGAGATCAAAGAGAAGTGATTGGAAGCATTTTTCAATTATTTGGTGAAGGATTTGAGCGTCGAATCTACGCAAGCCCTAAAATCATGAAATTGAGGTATTTTACTTGGCAGATCTTTGAATCGGTAAAAGGAATTCAAAGTAATCATGGATGTATCTTTAATTCACAATGTAAAAGACAAAAATAGACCTAGAATGAAGAGGGAACTAGTAGAACCCTTGGAAGAAGACCCTAGTTTAGTTTTATCATCCGTACCAGATAGAGTTTTGCATTTAGAGAATGTAAGAAGTTATCTTGGATGCAAGTTAGAAGCCATCACTGATAGTGATTTTACCAATGAGTATCAGAAGATTTACAACTAGGACATGACATTAAAAGAAGGATATGATCATCTAAAAGATAATGAGATTGTTAAGTATGCATTGTAGTATGAGTTTGATAATGAAGAATGCACCAAGATAATCCTTAGCAAAATTCATAATGGGAAGTTTTGGCTAGAAGATAGAGTGATAGACATTACAGCTGATTTGATTCATGAAGTCATAGGACTATCTAAATCTAGAGCTATTCCTTTAAATGAGAAGAACATGAGAAAAATAGTCATTGATAACACAAGTTCATCCTATAATGGCAGAGTAATTGTAATTAGTAAGATCCAACAACATGATGTTAGATACTTATGCAAGATCCTAACAACTAAGTTTTGTGCAAATTCAAGAGAGGATGACATGGAAGCTGGAATGGTACACATAGCTTATTTGATGTGTGTTGAGAAAGTGCCAGTTGATATGTGTGAAATTTTGAGAATTCAATTGTTTGAGAGCTTGGAGAAGATTAAGAAGACAAAGTATGCACAATTTAGATTTTCATCTTTGATCACTTACATGTTTTTCCACTTATTAAGAAGATTTCATTACACCATTGCAAGTGACTAGAATGATGGACAAAATACAATGGAAAGGATAAATAAAGTGTATTTGAGGCATGTTATTAACAAAGTAAATGAGAGTGCAATGTTGGTGATGAAGACTTTTCAGAACTTGGTAACTAGAAGATCAAGGATCCCATAGTCTCTTGTGGAGAAATACAAAAATGAAGTATGTTTTATGGTTGATACTGAGTTTACCTACATTAAAGTAGTAGAACCTAGAATTGAGTTCATAGACCCTCTTGGCTATGAAATATATGAAACTAAGATAGAAGAATATGTGAATAGGCTACTTAAGTGCAAGGTTGACACTCACATTAATAGATTTGGAACTTTTGAAGAAAATTTCAACTCCGCAAAGGCTATACTTGAGGAGAAGCAGTCTAAGAAAATAGTTGAGAGAACTATTAAGAGAATACTAAAAGATTCAGGAATGATAGAGCAAGAATTTTTAGTGGAAAAATAGACAGTAGTAGCAATCAGAGATATTGGACAGAAAGAAATTTTGTATGTACCTCCCTTGTCATCTAGTGTAGTACAACAGGAAGCTACACAAGTCAAAGTGAAAGTAGAGGAACCTGAGCAGGAACAAGAAGCAAGGAAACCTACTAGATCATCTTCCTCCACACCTAGCAAGAGAGTGAAAGAAATTTCTACTAGACCTGGTAAGAGGCAAAAAAGTTTGGTGCCACTAGTTCCGAGGAAAGTTACAGAAATTAAAGATGATTACACTACTGTGAAGAAGAAAACATGGAAACCTAGAGTTGAGAGAGTGAATGAAGAGATTATAAAAGATGGAGACTTTACTAAGATGAATAAATACTATGACCTCTATGACTACTTAGAGAGATTGAATCTTGAAAATGTAGAGGTCAAGCACTTGATTTTGGCTAATAAGAGGTTTGACACTATTCAGGGTAAGATACCTGATGACTTATTCAAGAAAATTTTTAACAGGAAGAAGAGAGCACAAGAGGAAGACAAATCTATCAGAGAGAATCTTGTGAAGAAGCTATGTGATGTGAGAGATGATGAACATATTGAATAAATTTTGAAGCCCCTTAGCACCCCTTTAAGGACTAAAAGGAGAACCATTCAGATCATGGTAGGATAATATGAAGAAGTGAATACAAAGACAGAACAAGAAATAGTTAAAGTTATGGCAGAAAATGTTGGAGAGCCATCAGTTGCAGTAGAGTAAGAAGAAGAAGAAGAACAAGAAGATATTCCCTCTCCACTAGCTATAAACATTGAAGAAGAATCTATGAATGTTGAAGGTATAAAGATTACCTTGGATACTGATGATAATGTATTCAAGAATCTGGAGAACATTGTTGACAATTCGACTCTTGATGAACCAAATAGAACTGTAGAAGTAGAGCAAACCCAATCTATTGTTGAAGAACCAAAATTGATAGAAGTACAAGCACCTGTACCCTCTAAAGTAGAAATCAGTCTTACTCTTGAGACTCGAAAGAAGAAGCAAATTCGATCTTTGTTTGAGGATTTGGGAAAAGAAGTAGATGATGATGATCACATGGAATTGATCACATCTTTGAAAAAAACCATTAGGAAGAATAAGAAAGTTAAAAGTCTAGAAGGATGTCTGAAGGACCTTACTAAAAAGTTACAAGGTGTTGTAACTACATAGATTGTAGAAGTAGACCCTCTGGAGAAAGCAAAGAAAGTGATGAGCACTTTTGATGATGAGTTCACTAACTTATCTGAGATTGCAAAGATAAAAGCACAGGCAGACTATGAGGCTGAAATACTTTTGAACATCAGCCAGAATATTAGAAATGATATCAATAGTCATGATATCTATATCAAGGACTTGAGGAAGAATTTGGGAATAGGAAAATCTTTGTACATACAGTGTACAAAATCGGAGACTTTGACAGTAGAAGAAGATCAGAAGATCAAGTTGAAGGAAGTAGAAATTCAAAATGAATCTAACCTTCTTTCTAGCCCTAATGTGAAGGTATGTGATGTTGAGAAGAAAGCTCGGAAGCTTTATGATGAAATAAAAGTTTTGCAAGATGAGAGAGATAGAAAAATGAGAAGACTAACTCTTTTGAGAGAGCATATTTCTATGAAGTTAAGTGTTATTGAAGAGAAGTTGGAAGAATGTCTTATAGCTAAGATATCTTTTCAGAAGTTTAACTTTGAGACCCTCCAAGCATGTCAAATAGCATCTTATGGACTAAGAACACTACTCAATGTGGCAGATTCCATTAAGAAATCATGGGAGAAGGAGCTAGAAGCTATGAAGATTGATTTTTTAGACTGTGTTGCAAGCCTACCAACTTTGCAATAATGGATTAAGGTATTATCTTTTTGAGATATAGTTTTGTAGCCTTGCCTACCTTTATTTTGTCATTGTTGTCAAAGGGAGAGAGATATTTAGCAGAAAATTTATAGTATATGATAAGGATTGATACTCTTAGGGGGAGTATTGTATTAGAGATAAGATTTTTTGAGGATTTATAAGGATAGTATATATATGTTATACTATGGCCACAATTTTGACAATTTTGAGATTTTGGTGTTGCACACTTAGCCAATTTTCTCATATGTTGCCACCAATGACAAAGGGGGAGATTGTTGGCAATTTAGCTGAGTTGATTAAATAGATGTTGTCATTATGAAAACATATGATCCACATGAAGATCACACAAGTTAGAGAGAAAGTATGACAGAGCGCATTGCAAATTTGTCTAAGTGTGAGACAGTATTTTCACCAGTTTACCTGGACATAGTTTTTGTTTGCGACATTGACTGGAGTAATTTTAGTGCTTGTGCACTTTAACATAGACTCTATGGTGACTAATGATGACCCATCTCAGAGCGCAAGTCATTACGACATGTATGGAAGGATTTATGATAGTTTTTGTGAAGACAGTGTGAAGTTGACAAGATAGAATATGAAGGCAGAATTGGTAAAGAGTTAAGGGATTATTTTGTTTATCAAAATAATGTCTTAACAATATAAAGGGATGACATACTAGACATTTACCCTTGGAAAAATTTATTTTGTAATATGGTAGCTGACCAAGTAAAGTTATTAGCCTTAATAACTTGTATAAATGTAATTGTAAAATGTAAGAAAGATGTGTGTAATATGTGAGATCTATGATGTATATGTAATAGCGATAGTGAAAGAGCATCAAAGAGATATTGATCCAAGTAGTATAAGATTACATACATTGACCTCTTTTTGTAATCAGTGTATATTGTACATTACTTGTTTGGGTAGTGGGCTCAGCCGGTAATCACATTTTGTACTACCAACTCCTAACAGGGTTGAGGCTTCTAACAAGGCCTATAGTCCCTTAATCAGGACTGATACACTATATGCTTGTAATAGACTCCTAATAGGGTCAACATCCTTAACATGATACTTTTGATTAGTGGATCTTTGTGGGTACATTCCCCACCAGGGTTTTCCCTTGGCCAGGGTTTCCTCTAGAATAAATCATGTGTTATGAGTTCTTTAGCTTTATTGCTATGTATGTTGTTTAGCTTCTTATGTTATGCATGTGTAAAGATAATCTTTTATATCCATAATTGTGCAAAAGATAAAGTTTGTAGAATACTGATTCACCCCCCCTCTCAGTATTCCCTATTTCTAACAAAACCTTAACTAGTAAGACAATTTCTAACTAAGAAAGTACTATATCTATTGGTTGATGAAAAGGACTAGGGCAAGGGAAATAATAATAGCACCTAAGGAAGGTTGAGTTATTTGATACTTTAATGAGTACTTGATTATTTGGCACTATGATGAGATATTGTATTGTTTATCTAAGTAAGAAGAAAGACTGATGAAGTAGGCTTAATCGAGCAAAAGTGAAGAAATCTAGTTTAAGCTGAGTGATGTTAGTGTCAACCAAGTGCCAGTATATGCTAACTTAATCTAGTGTTGACCAAACATTAGTTTATGCCGAGTGATAGGAAATTACTGAGATAGATAGTGTTAGCTAAGGAAGATAGTTTGTAGAGGTGACAGAGTTACATAGTGATGACCGAGGAGATGAACATAGTATTGACTGAGCGTCAACAATTTACATTTGGAGGAATAATTCAGATTTCCAGCCAACTCAGTTGAATTCTTGGCTTATGTAAATCATGTTGAATTTATTAATTGATTATATGGAGAATTTAATGCATGCTAAATCATTTTATTCTAGATTCAATGAGGATATTGAATATTTTTCTAAAAGGATGTATGAAGGACTTAAATGTTGGAAGGATCCGTTGGATCTGACCTAACCTAAGATCTATGAAGGAGATTAAGAGGAAAAAGATAGATCTATCTAATTGGAGAGGTATAAAGGAAACCTAATGGTGAGGTTAAAAAGTATGTTGGTGTTGTTGATGTTATTGACTGATAAGTCTAAGAAGAAGGCTGAAGCTGAAGACCAGAGTTGTGATTGCCTAAAGAAAATTCTGAGCAGATTAGAGATGGAGATGAAAATCATACTCAATCAGTAAATCAGCATATATGTATGAATTGGATCTGATATCTACAAAGTGATTTTTATGTTTTATAGATCAAAAACTATTGCTACTTCCTAACCATTGTAACAATCAAATTACTTTAATCAATGTTGACCTAACAGTCATTGATAAATCCTTTAATCAAGGCGGCATTCTAATGGAATGTACTCAAGTCCTCTGACCAGGCCACTCCTAACAGGGTGATTGAAATCCTTTAATAGGGTCACACCTAATAGTGTGTTTGTAAACTTTTAACAAGGTTGGCTTTTCACCGAGCTCACTTCAGAAAAGTGAAAATATCAGTAACATGTTACAAAGTTTCCCAAATTGGGTTTCCACTATAAATTGTGGTGTCATACGTGTTTGAATGTTTTGTTATGAATGTTTTGATATTATACAAGTTAAATACTATTTGACAATGGACTGCATGTTATATGTTTTCTGATATATATTCTTTAGAGACTGAGTTGAGTTGATGATTAGATCTGAGTTTGTTGAAGTATTTGAATGTTCAATTGGTACATCTAGACCTAAGAACAACTAATTCACCCCCTCTCTCTTGTTCTAAATCATATTAACAATTTTTATCAGATCTGTTGGTCCTTATAGAGAAAATTTTTAAAGGTATTTGAAGCTAATGATCAAGATGTATAAAAAGGAGGTACCGAAGTTGAACAAGGAGAACTTCCCCGCATGGAAAAGTATGATGAAACTACATCTAGCTAGTATTGGTGATTTGGTGAAATACTATGTTGAACATGACTATGTTTCACCTACTGCACCTATGACTTCTGAGGAGATGAAAAAAAATATTAACACAATCAAGCAATGTTGTAGATTGCATCTGCGTTAAGCTATCCTAAATTTGAAGACATCAAGGACTGCAAGTTACTGCAAAGGAAATGTGTTGGAAATTTGGATGAAGTGAGTACATAGATGTTGTCATTATGGCAACATATGATCCTCATGAAGATTGCACAAGTTAAAGAGCAAGTATAGCAGAGTGCATCACAAATTTGTCTAAGTGTGAGATAATGTTTTCACAGTGTACCAGGACACAATTTTTGTTTGTGACATTGACTGGAGTGAGTTCAGTGCTTGCACACTTGAACATAGACTCTATGATGGCTAATGATGACCCATCTCAAAGTGCAAGTTAGTACGACTTGTACAAAATTAGTTATGACAGTTTTACCAAAGACAGTGTGAAGCCGACAAGACAGAATATGAAGGCAAAATTGGTAAAGAGTTAAGGGATTATTTTGTTTATCAAAATAATGACTTAAAAATATAAAGGGATGACATCCTAGATTTTAACTCTTAGATAATGATATATGGAAGCCGACTATGTAAATTTATTAGCCTTAATAACTTATATATATATGCAATTGTAATTGAAAAGAAAAATAGGAAGCGAAGAAAAAGTGATGTGATAAATGTAATTGTGAAGAAAATGTAATAGTGATAATGTGAAGATAAGAGCAGAAAAGGAATATTGATACAAAAAGAAAAAGGTTATGTACCTTGACCTATTTTTTATACATTGTATATTAATTGTTTGGGTAGTGGGCTCATCTAGTAATCAGATTTTGTATTGACAACTCCTAACAGGGTTGAGGTTTCTAACAAGGCCTATACTCCCTTAATCAAGATTGATACACTATATGCTTGTAATAGACTCCTAATAGGGTCAATATCCTTAATAGGATACTTTTGATTAGTGATTCTTTGTGGGTACCATCCCCACTGGGGTTTTCCCTTGGCTAGGGTTTCCTCAAGAACATAGAAGATCTGAAATCTGAAAAGGAATCCAAAGTTCTTATTGAAGATTGTGATGACAATTTAGAAAAAGAAAATGTGATCCTTAAGCATGAACTGAAGATAGCAAAATTGAAACTAAGTTTGAAAGATGGAAATGACAAAAATGAAGCAAATCTGAGATCTGAGAATGAAAGATTGAAGATTGAAAATGAAGAATTAAGATCTAAACTTGGAAAAGTAACATTTGAATTTGAGAAAGTAAATTTCTAGCATACAGAACTTGAGAAATACAATAAGATTGTGAAAGGTGAATTAACTCAATCCAAACAACAACTTGAAAGGCTATACTCAAATAGTGAGAAGATCGATGAACAAGTATCTTTTGGGAAACCATCCTATGATAAGACTAGACTTGGATTTAATATATTCAGAACAAATGATGAAAGAGAAGAATTAGATCTGAAAGTATGTAAAAGCATTGATGAAAAGAAGTCAAATGAGATCAACAAATCTGAAGATGCACCTAAAGAAGAAGAATCACCGAAGCAAGAAGAATCACCCAAAGGTATGCAAAGAGAATTCAAAGGTAGATGTTTTGGTTGTAATACTATTGGTCACATGAAGAGAGATTGCACAAGTAAACAATTTAAACCTCTTAATGGTTATTGTTATAAGTGTCATGGTTTTGGACATAGAGCTATTGAATGTAGAAAATCTAAAGTTATTGAGAATAATTATGGTAGTAGAATGTTTAGGAATACTAACAATGAAGATAAGAGACCTACTGAAGATATGGATAGAAGAAATGGAGTAGTATGTTATAGATGCAACAAGGTTGGACACATTGCTAGAAATTACAGGTCATAGATCAATCAACAAGGACCGAGATATGGGAACAATGGAATTGTTTGTTTGATATGTAACAAGATTGGACATACAACAAGATTTTGTAGAATGAACAATGGAACTTATCATCCTAACCCTAACCCTAGGAATCATGCAAGAAGAAATGAAAGTACAGGAAATAGTCAGAAAGGTTGCTACAGTAATGAAGATGAAGTAAAGTTTGTTAAAGGCACAGATCAAGAAGACATATTCAAAATTCAAGGTAATCAGAAAGGTGAAGTATCAAGTGGTAAGAGTGAATCCTTACCTAACCTATCTTTAAGCACTTAAATTATGTAAATTACAGTAGTTTAGGAACTTAGAATTAGTGTAGGAGTAGATTTATGATGCATTAAGTCTTGTGAAGCTAATGTAAGGTAGTTTATGATGTACTAATGCTATGGTTAAGAGTGCAATAGAAATATTATGTTTTGCAAGATCGTAAGAAGTTTTAAGTTTTGCAAGTTAATAGAAACAACTTTTTGGAATGAAGCAGCAAAAGAATTAAATGTGATGTCAGACCTAAGTGAGATTCAAGTGATAAAAGGTTATGATCAAAGTTATTTGTCTATCAAAGAAAATTGAAGTGTTTGGAAGAGCATAAAGCAGTGATTGGAAGCATTTTGCAGTGATTTAGTGAAAGATTGAAGCGTCGAATCTGCGGAAGCCCTAAAATCATGAATTTGAGGTATTTATCTTGATAAATCTTTGAATTGGTATAAGAGATTAGAAGAAATCATGGATGTATCCTTAATTCACAATTTCAAAGATACGAATAGACCTAGATTGAAGAAAGAACCAGTAGAACCCTTGGAAGATGATCCTAAGTTAGCACTATCATCTGTACCAGATGGAGTTTTGCATTTGGAAAATGTAAGAAGTTATCTTGGATGTAAGATTGAAACCCTAACTAATGGTGACTTTAACAATGAGTATTAGAAGATTTACAATCAATATATGTCTTTGAAGCAAGGATATGAACATTTGAAAGACAATGAGATTGTTAGGTATTCATTGAAATATGAGTTTGATGATGAAGAATACACTAAGATCATTTTGAGCAGGATTCATAATGGGAAATTTTGGCTAGAGGATAGAGTAATAGACATTACTACTGATTTGATTCATGATGTAACTGGATTATCTAAATCTAGTGCTATTCCCTTAAATGAGAAGAATATGAGGAAAATAGTTATTGATAACAAAAGTTCATCCTATAATGGTAGAGGAATTGTAATCAGTAAAATCAAGCAAGATGATGTAAGATATTTGTGCAAAATCCTAACCACTAAGTTTTGTGCAAATTCTAGAGAAGATGATATGGTAGCTGGTATGGTACATATAGCATATTTGATGTGTGTTGACAAGGTACCAGTAGATATGTGTGAAATCCTAAGAATTCAATTGTTTGAAAACTTGGAGAAGATTAAGAAGACCAAGTATGCACAATTTAGATTTTCTTCTTTGATCACTTATATGTTTTTCCACCTATTAAGAAGATTTCCTTACTCAGTTACAGATGATTGGAATAATGGACAAAACACTATGGAAAGAATCAATAAAGTATATTTGAAACATGTTAGTGATAATGTGAATGAAAGTGCTATGTTGGTATTGAAAACATTTCAAAGATTGGTATCTAGCAGATCAAGGATTCCACAATCTATTGTGGAGAAATATAAAAATGATATATGTTTCATGGTTGACACTGACTTTACCTATATTGAAGTAGTGGAACCTATAATTGAGTTCATAGACCCTCTTGGCTATGAGATATTTGAGGCAGAGATAGAAGGATATGTTGGTAGGTTACTTAAGAGTAAGTTAGACACCCAGTGCAAGAGATTTGGAACATTTGAAGAAAACTTCAACCTTGCTAAAACTATAATGGAAGAAAAGTAGTCTAAGAAGAGAGTGGACAACACTATAAAGAAAATATTAAAGGACTTTGGCATGATACAACATGAGTTTGATATTGCAACAAAGACAATAGTAGCAATCAGAGGTATTGAGTAGAAAGAAGTCTTGTATGTACCTCCCTTGTCATCAAGTGTAGTTGAGCATGAACCTACACAAGTAAAGGTGAAAGTTGAGGAACCTGAGGAAGAACAAGAAACAAGGAAATCCACTAGATCCTCTTCTTCCACACCCAGCAAGAGAGTGAAGGAAAGTGGTATAGGACCTGGTAAGAGGAAAAAAGTTTTGGTGCCACCAGTCCCTAAGAAAATTGCAGTAATTAGAGATGATGACACTACTGTGAAGAAGAAAGCATGGAAACCCAGAATTGAGAGAGTGAATGAAGAAATCATACAAGATGGAGACTTTACTAAGATGAATAAGTACTATGACCTTTATGACTATTCTGAGAGATTGAATCTTGAAAATTCTATTGTTAAGTACATGATTCTAGCTAACAAGAAGTTTGATACTATTCAAGGCAAGATTCCTGATGACCTATTCAAGAAGCTTGTGAACAGAAAAATGAGAGCATAACAAGAAGATAAAACTATAAGAGAAAATATGGTGAAGAAACTATGTGTTGTGAAAGATGATGAGCATCTTGAATAGATTTTGAAGCCCCTTGGCACTCTTTTGAGGACTAAGAGGAGAACCATTCAGATCATGGCAAGACAGTATGAGCAAGTGAGAATTGAAATAGAACAAGCAATAATTAAATTTATGGAAAAAATTATTGGAGAGACTTCAGTTGCAGCAGAGAAAGAGAAAGAAGCAGAACAGGAGGATATTCCCTCTCCACCTGCTATAAATATTGAAGAAGAATCTATGAATGTTGAAGGTACAAAGATTACTTTGGACACTGAAGAAAATGTATTTTAGAACTTAGAAAAAATTAATGTTGACAATTAGGCTCTTGATGAACCAGATAGAACTGAACAAGCAGAACTAACCCAATCTATGACTAAAGAACCTAAAGAAACTGAGGTTGCAGTACCCTTTCCTACAAAAGAAGACATTAGTCTTACTCCTAAGACTAAAAAGAAGAAAGAAATTGGAAAGCAAGTTGATGATGATGATCAGTTATAATTGATCACTTCCTTCAATAAAATTATTGGTAAAAACAAGAAGGTAAAGAATCTTGAAGGTTGTCTAAAGGACTTAACTGAAAAGTTACAAGGAGTTGTAACCACATAGATTGCAGATGCAGATCCTCTGGAGAAAGCAAAGAAAATGATGAGAACCTTTGATGATGAGTTTACAAATTTATTTGAGGTTGTAAAGGTAAAGGCACAAGCAGAATATGAGGCTGGAATGCTTTTGAGTATCGGTCAAAATATCCAAGATGATGTCAATAGTATTGATATCTGTATCAAGGATTTGAGGAGACATTTGGGAACATGAAAGTCTTTGTACATATAGTGTACAACACCAGAGATTTTGGCAGTAGGAGAAGACAAGAAGATCAAGCTGAAGGAAGTAGAGATTCAGAATGAATCAAACCTTCTTTCTAATCCTAATGTGAAGATTAGTCATGTTGAGAAGAAAGTTTGAAAGCTGTATGATGAAATAAGAATTTTGCAAGATGAGAGGAATAGAAAAATGAGGAGACTCACTCTTCTAAGAGAACATACTTCCATGAAGATAAGTGTTATTGAAGAGTAGTTGGAAGAATGTCTTACAGCTAGGATATCATTTCAGAAATTCAACTTTGAGACCCTCCAAGCATGTCAAATTGTAGCTTATGGACTAAGCACACTACTTAATGTGGTAGATTCCATCAAGAAGTCATGGGAAAAAGAGTTAGAAGCTATAAAAGTTTATTTTGTGGATTGTGTTGCAAGCCTACCAGCTTTGCAATAAGACATTTAAGGTATAATCTTTTGTGTTACAATTTTGTTAGCCTCCCTACTTTAGTTTGTCATTGTTGTCAAAGGGGGAGAGATATACACAAATTTGAGAATTATATAGAGTAGAAGATTGATAGTATTATGTATACTCTTAGGGGGAGTATTGTAGTATATAAGAATTATTTTTGAGGAGATATAAGGATAGTATATATCTTATACTATGGCCAATTTTGAGACAATTTTGAAATTTTTCTATTGTACACTTAGCCAATTTTCTCATATGTTGCCACCAATGACAAAGGGGGAGATTGTTAGAAATTTAGCTAAAGTGAGTACATAGATGTTGTCATTATGGAAACATATGATCCTCATGAAGATCACACAAGTTAGAGATCAAGTATAGCAGAGTGCATCACAAATTTGTCTAAGTGTGAGACAATGTTTTCACAATGTACCAGGACATAGTTTTTGTTTGTGACATTGACTAGAGTGAGTTCAATGCTTGTGCACTTGAACATAGACTCTATGATGGCTAATGATGACCCATCTCAGAGCACAAGTTAGTATGGCATGTACAAAATTAGTTATGATAGTTTTACCAAAGACAGTGTGAAGCCGACATGACAGAATATGAAGGCATAATTGGTAAAGAGTTAAGGGATTATTTTGTTTATCAAAATAATGACTTAAAAATATGAAGGGATGAAATCCTAGATGTTAACTCTTAGATAATGATATATGGAAGCTGACCATGTAAAGTTATTAGCCTTAATAACTTGTATATATATGCAATTGTAATTGAAAAGAAAAATAGGAAATGAAGAAAAAGTGATGTGATAAATGTAATTGTGAAGCAAATGTAATAGTGATAATGCAAAGATAAGAGCAGAAAAGGAATATTGATACAAGAAGAAAAAGGTTATTTACCTTGACCTATTTTATATACATTGTATATTACTTGTTTGGGCAATGGGCTCATCTAGTAATCAAATTTTGTATTGACAACTCCTAACAAGGTTGAGGCTTCTAACAAGGCCTATAGTCCCTTAATCAGGATTGATACACTATATGCTTGTAATAGAATCCAAAAAGGGTCAATATCCTTAACAAGATACTTTTTATTAGTGAATCTTTGTGGGTACCATCCCCATCAGGGTTTTCCCTTGGCCAGGGTTTCCTTGAGAACAAACAATGTGTTATGAGTTCTTTGATGTTATTGCTATGCATGTTATTTAGTTTCTTATGTTATGCATGTGTGAAGATAATTTGTTATATCCATATTTGGGCAAAAGATAAAGTTTTTAGAATACTGATTTAGCCCCCCCCCCCCCCCCCCCCTCTCAGTATTCCCTATTTCTAACACAATGTGGGATACTCTTGCAACCATCTATGGTGGTGATACAAATGTACTAAGGGCAAAAGCTGAAAGCTTGAGAGGTAACTTTGATGAAATGAAAATGCAAGAAGGTGAGAATATTTCTTAGTATTGTGGAAGAATCAAAGAAATAGTGAATGCTATTAGAGGAGCTAATGGAATCATTAATGATTAGACTATCATTGGAAAGGTATTAAGAACTCTACTTCCTATATATTGTATCAAAATTTATGTAGTTCAAGAATCAAGATGTAACCCTGGTAATGTTTTGACTCTGGAAAGCCTTGTTGGTAAGCTTACTACTTTTGAACTGTATAACTATGATAACTACACTACTCTTAATGTTGAATTTGCATTCAAGTCACAAATGGTTTTGCATAAATCTAAAAGAGAAAATGATAAATGTGTGAAAAGTGAAAGTGAAAGTGGAAGTGATAGTGACACTTCTGATAAGGAACTGGATGATCTTGAAGCACTCATGGCTAGAAGATTGAAGATAGGAAAAGGAAAATAAAAAGGTAAACTTCCTATAATCTATTTTTCATGTAACAAAGTGGGCCATATTAGTGCAAGGTGTCCTAATAGGAATGACAAGGATGAGGAAAAAGAAATAAAGTACACAGATAAGAGAGATAATAGAGATCACCAAAGGTACATAGATTACAATCAAAAAGGTAAGAAATCTTGTTACATTGCAAAAGAGGAAAATGATAGTGACAATGATAATTTTGATATTGAAGTAGTTAATGTTTCTATGAAAGATGATTATGACGAGGATGATAAAAATGTACTTATTTCTTATGTGAGTAAAGGTGATAAATGCATTATTGATAGTGGTTTCTCACATCACATGATTGGTGATAAAAGTAAATTTGAAACCCTAGATCATTACAAAGTTAGAAGTGTTGAGTTTGGTAATGATGCACCATATCTTGTGAGAGGTAAATGATCAATTAAGCTAACTAATAAGATCACTTGTGAAAATTCTTATTGGGTTGAAGGTCTTAACTATAATTTACTTAGTGTTGCACAGCTTAATAGCACTGGTTACTGAGTGGAATTTCATCACAAAAATGCTAAAATATTTGATGCTACTTGTGAACTAATTAGAAGTGGTGAGTAGACTAAAGGTAATTTTTTCTATCTAGATCTATCTGAAGAGACATGTTTGTTTGCAAAATTTGATGATGTATGGTTATGGCATAAGAGGTTGTCATGTTAACTTTGACAATCTGGTAAATATAAGTAAAAAGAAGAAACTTAGAGGTTTGTCAAGATTAAAGAAACTCGAGAATGTGATATTTAAATAATGTCAGTTGGGAAAATTGACAAAGTCTAGTTTCAAGAGAAAGACATTTACTTCTGATAACACTTTAGATTTGGTTCATACTAACCTTTGTGGACGTATGGGAATACAAAGCTATTGTGGTGCTAGGTATTTTATTATGTTTGTTGATGATTACATTAGACTGATGACTATAATTTTTTTGAAAGAAAAATCAGATGCATTTTAGTTGTTTAAGTGGTATTTGGCTAAGGTTGAAAAAGAAATAGGTAGAAGCCTGAAATTTTTGAGATCTAACTGAGGTGGAGAGTTTATATCAAATGAGTTCAATATGTTCTACAATGATTAAGGAATCAAGAGATAGATGTTTGCAACTAGAAAACCTCCACAAAATGGTATAGCTAAGAGGAGAAACAAATCTATTATGGATTGTGCAAGGACACTAATGATTGAGAATAATTTTGCACATAAATATTGGAGAGAAGCTGTAAATATAGCTCTTTATACCTTGAACCGAGTAGAAATTAAAAAAGGTACAAATGTTACACCCTATGAATTATGGCATGGATATGCACCTAATGTGAAATACTTTAGAATCTTTGGGAGTAAATGCTACATATTGAAGGATAATAGAAATGGAAAGTTTGATGCTAAAGCGATGAAGGCATATTCCTAGGCTATTCCACTAAGAGTAAAGCTTATAAGTGTTTGAATTCTAACACTAACAAAATTGTGGAAAGTGAAAATGTGAGAGTTGATGAGTATGTAGAGAGAAATGAACAAGAAGGCAATAAAGAACCTAAAGACTATAGATCTTTTGTCTATATGGAAGAGGGAGAGGAAAGTAACACAACTGCACCAGATGTAGAGTCCCCAGTAAGCAATAATGGGCATTAGGAGGATGCTACCGAGCAATCAAAAGCAAAATATGATAATTTTCATGATGAACCTGAGAAGAGATTTGAACCTACATTAGCACAGTATGTGAGAATACATCATAAGCCTGAATAAATAATTTGAGATAAAGAATTTGGAGTCTTGACTAGAAGTAAGTTGAAAGACCCTACATGTTTATTGTGTGAGTTTGAGCCTAAGACAATAAAAGATGCTTTGGATAATGAAGACTGGATTCAAGCTATGAATGAAGAAATAGATCAAATTGAAAAGAATGATACTTGGACTCTGGTGCTGAGACAAGAAAACAAGAATGTTATTGGAACAAAGTGGGTAATCAAAAATAAGCTCAATGAACATGGACAAGTCACAAGGAACAAGGCAAGACTAGTATGAAAAGGTTATGCACAAGAAGAAGGAATAGACTATGGGGAAAAATTTTCCCTTGTAGCAAGATTAGGAGTGAGAACTCTACTTGCATATGCTACTTACAAAGATCTCAAGGTATACCAAATGGATGTCAAATCTGCATTTTTGAATGGCATATTAGAAGAAGAGGTATATATTGAACAACCTGAAGGATTTGTTGATCTAGACAAGAAAAATATGGTTTGCAAACTGAACAAAGCACTATATGGATTGAAACAAGCCCCTAGAGCATGGTATGAGAGACTACACAATTATTTGATCAAGATTGGATTTGCAAGGACAAATGACAACATCAATCTGTGCATGAAAGTTGAAGAAGGTAAAGGAATTTTGTTAGAAAAAAGTTTTGTAGATGATATCATATTTGGAGGACAAGATGCCCTATGTTAGAAATTTTCAAATGAAATGAAAATTGAGTTTGAAATGTCTATGTTTGGTGAGATCAAATTCTTTTTTGGTTTACAAATCTATTAGATGGAGAAAGGTATCTTTATCACTCAATCTAAATATGTCAAAGAAACACTGAAAACTTTTCGAATGGAGGATTCAAGGCAAGTGAGTACTCCTATGGCTACAAGATAGAAATTGTCTAAGACTGATGATATTATTGAAGTGAGTCAAACCCTATATATATCCATGATTGGAAAGCTGCAATATGTTGTTCACATCAGACCAGATATTGCTCTAGCAGTTGCGATTGTGGCAAGATTATCTACCAATCCTAAGGAAAATCATATGATGACTGTGAAAAGAATACTGAGATATCTGAAAGGGACATAAGAGTATGGATTGTACTACAAGAGAAATGAGAGATTTGAACTAAGAGTTTACACTAATGCTGATTGGGTAGGAAGTGTTGATGATAGGAAAATGTTAGGAATAACAGTCCATAATACAACTGAGAGGGGGGGGGGGGTGAATCAGTTGTATGGCAGATTATTAAACTTTAAACATTAAGCATCAACAATATTAGATCCAATGAACATAATGAATGCCAACACAATAACACAATATTTTGGTCTTGGGGAAACCTTTTTAAAGGTAAAAAACTTGATGGAAATTAGCACCCACAAATGATGTACTGAGAGTATAATTATCCTTGTTAGAAGATATAGCCCTACTAGGAGCTTATTGAAACATTATAGTACATATTACTTGTTAGAGGATAGACCCTATTAGGAGTTAAGAAAAAAAGGGAGGGCTCACTACCCAAAGAAGGTTAAGTCCACCTTAAGAAATCACTTTTTGCAACACAAGTGTATATGAAGAAATACACAATCTTTTGAACTATTCAACAAAAACTATCTTTGCTTGATCAGTTCCAATGAAGTCCACCAATAAACCTCTGCTCTACATACAATAGACACAAGCTCACAACTTTCATAACCTCCCTATATCATCTTCTTCTCATCCATATCTTTTCCAAAGAAAAGACCTTTCATTTATACCTTATTACAATTCTTATAAACAGGTCAGCCCATAGGGCTTTCCTAATTACAAAAAAATACATAAACCCTTGCTAAGATACATGTGATATCTATAAAAAGTCTACAATGATTATATTACAACAATTAAGGACCGACATCCTTCATTCAAGTTCACCATCCATCATATAGGCTACATCTCTGTAGTCAGCTTCCAAATAGATCACCTTCCAGGATACACACCACAACTGATGTCATCTTGCATTCCATACTTTGTGTAGTTCATAGAACACTCTTCAATAATCTATCTTTCATCTCTAAAGTTCACATGAACTAATTCCATATCTTATGTAAGCTATACATAAAAGACAAAGACTAACATTGTCATTTCTCACTGTCATAGTCAGTGACTAGTCTTCACCAAAACATCTGTAATTCATCCAGTATGAAACATTACATGATGTGATCTTGGATATAAGATCAAAAAATCCTCCTAAACTCTCATCTATCTTCCTATTATCTAAAACATCCGTACAGTGTCTGTACACTGTGATAACCAGTCTGATATCCTCATAGAAACATATGTTCACATCAATGACAAAACACAAATGACAATAGTATGAGTGCCCATTAAGTAACGTAGTGATTAAAAATATTAAATGTCTCAATCAACTCCCCATGCATTAGCAATATCCATCAATCTCCCCCTTTGGCATTGATGTCAACATATGGGAAAATCTATTATCCGTTAGTTATATCAATCAAAAGTTTTGTAACCAAGCAATCTCCCCATATAGTAGGGATTTTCTCATAGCAACACTCCCCCTTTGAAAACAATGGAAAAGGGTTCCACCAGTCATAAACTAATTTTCAACATCTTTCTTCCATGATCACTCCCCCTAAGGAGTAGATCCCTACATCCAGTCTAGATTATGATAAGGCTCTGAAACCCCTAGATTGATGCCTCTCTACATCATTTAATTCTAACTAGGAGGGGCCTGAACCCCCAGCATACCTCTAAGACACTCAAAGGTATCTTTTGGTAGTGGCTTTGTGAAGATTTCTACAATCAGCTCTTTTATACTGATATATTCTAATTTGATTTCCTTTTCTACCACCTTGTCTCTCAAGAAGTGATACTTGATAGCAATATGTTTAGTTTCGGATTGCATCACTAGATTCTTTGACATATTCATTGTACTGGTGTTATCACAGTGGATAATCATAGGCTCATCAAAATTTATTCCAATGTCTGTCAACATTTGTTTCATCCAAACAATCTGAGTGCAGTTTATAGCAGCAGCAACATACTCTGATTTAGCAGTAGATTGTGCTATACAATCTTGTTTCTTACTTAGCCAAGAAGCCAACTTTTTCCCAAGGAAGAATGCACCACCACTAGTACATTTTCTATCATCAATATTCACTGCCTAATCAACATCAGTATAAGCATGAAGCTCAAATCTATCATTTCCATCATACCATAAGCCATAGTCTATGGTTCCTATTAGATACCTTAGTATCCTTTTCACAATAGCTAGATGTGTTTCTTTAGGTTCTGCTTGATATCTAGCCACCATTCCAATAGCATTAGCAATATCTGGTCTGGTGTGGGTCAGATATTGTAGTCCTTCAACCATTGATCTATACAAGGTCTAAAAAACACACTTTGATTCATCATCAATTGTTAGCTTGTTACCAGTCACCATAGGTGTTCCTACTGGTTGACAATCTTCCATTCCAAATTTCTTAAGTAATTCTTTGAGATACTTAGTCTAAGAAATAAAAATACCATTCTCATTCTGAGTTATTTGTAATCCAAGAAAGAATTTCATTTCACCTATCATGGACATCTCAAATTCACTTTCCATTTCTTTAGCAAATTTCTTTTATAGATCATCATTACCTCCAAAGATAATATCATCCACAAAGACTTCTATTATCAGGATTCCATCTTCACTAGTTCTTAAATAAAAATTATTGTCTACATTACCTTTTCTGAATCCAAGCTGAAGTAGATACTTGTCTAACCTTGGATACCAAGCCCTTGGAGCTTACTTCAACCCATACAAACATTTCTTCAATTTTTACACCATATCTTTATCTTCGCATAGAGGAAATCCATCCGGTTGTTCTATAGAAACTTCTTCATCAAGATCTCCATTCAGAAATGTAGATTTCACATCTATCTGATAAACCTTAAATTTTTTATGTGCAACAAAAGCCAAGAACAATCTTAGTACATCTATTCTAGAAATAGGAGAAAATGTTTCTTCAAAGTCAATGCCTTCTTGCTATGAGTATCCCTTACACACTAGTCTTTCTTTGTTCCTTACAACACTTCCTTCTTCATCCATCTTGTTTCTAAAAACACATTTTTTTCCTATTACATTTTTGTTTTTAGGTCTAGGAACCAGTTCCCAAGTATTATTCTTCTTTATCTGATCTAACTCTTCTTTCATAGCATTTGTCCAAGATTCATCTCTAAATGCTTCATCTTTAGTTTTTAGTTCAACTTGAGAAATCAAACAAATTTCTTCTCTAACCTTTGATCTAGTTAGCCCTCACTGACTAACATTGCCAATAATTTGATTTTCAGGATGGTTATTCTTTACATACCTTGGTGTTTTAGGAGTCTTAGTAGCCTTGCTTGTGCTAGCATCACAAGCCTCTTTTTCACTTTCTACCTCAACAAGTTCTTCTCCTTCTGTAGTAGTAGTATTTTCTTTTAGCTCTGAAATTTGATTACTATCATACATTCTTTCTTGTATCTGAAAATTCTCATCTATTCTTACATTGTTACTTTCAATCATCTTCCTCAATCTCAGATTGAAAAATTTGTAGGCCTTTCTTTTAACAGAGTAACCAAGGAAAATTCCTTCACCACTTTTAGCATCAAACTTCCCTATCTTATCATCTCTCTTGATGTAACACTTACTACCAAATATTCAAAAATATTTTACAGTAGGAGTATGATCAAACCATAATTCATAGGGAGTCTTACTTGTACCTTCTTTGATTTGAATTTTGTTCAATGCATACATTTTTGTTCCAAAAACCTCTCTCCAATGTACATGAGATATATTTCCTTCAATCAACATTGTCCTAGAAGCATCAAGTATAGTCTTGTTCCTTTGCTCTACTTGTTCCTTTGCTCTGCTATCCCATTCTGTTGTGGAGTCCTAGGAGTAGATGTATGTCTATTTATCCCATGCTCTTTGGAGTATGAATTGAATAAGTCTAAAGTAAACTCTCCACCTCTGTCTGACCTTAAGTACTTAATCTTTAAACCTAATTCATTCTCTACTTTTTCTTTGAACAACTTGAATTTATCAAATGCTTCTTATTTCTCTCTTAAATAAGTAACCCACATCATTCTAGAAAATTCATCAACAAAGAGTATAAAATACCTTTCACCATAGTATGATTTTTTTCTTGTAGGTCCACATAGATCTATACGTACCATCCAACTTTCCTTTTGATATATATTCTTTTCTTTTGTAACTGCTTCTAGTCTATTTTCCCATAACATATTCTTTGCATATAGTGTTAGATGGTTTCACAATCTTCGAAAAATCTCTTACTACATTAGCCATACTTGCCTTCACAATGTTATCAAAATTAACATGATAAAATATCCTATGCCATAACCAACTATCATCTACCTTCGAAACAAAAAAAGAGGCTCCAGATGTGTTTAATTCAAATACATTACCTCTAGATTTTGTACTGGCTGCAATCAACTTTCCTTCCTTACTTTTGATAAAATATTTACCATTAAAAAAACTTAACTAAAACTCTTTATGCTAGGAATGGGAACACTGAGAGAGGGGGGGGGGGGGGTGAATCAGTTTTCACCTAATTTGATCTTTTTACTTTACTTCTTAAACTTATCTTGAATGCTTAAGTACTAAAATGAATATCAACATAAATTAACACAACACATAACACCAATGTGGTTACAGGGAAACCCAAATAGGTAAAAACCCTAGTGGGAATTGACATCCACAAATAATATGTACTAGTGTTTTATGTTCCTTGTTAGAAGATCCTTAACCCTTTTAAGAGTTGCTTTACAATATATTTAGTACAGTGAATTGGTCAAGGGTCAGACCCTGTTAGGAATCTTTTACAATAACCCTATTAGGGGTGTGGACTCACTATCTTAGAGCTCACTACTCAAGTGGTGAAGGCTAGAACCTTCTGATCTTAGATACACACTATATCTGCTAGATGAACTGGCATTGTGACATTGCTTGTCTGATCAGTTCCTTTGATGCATTGATGCTTTGACCTCTTGCAAAGCTCTAATATATCTTATTAACTCTTTTCACACTTCTTTTCTTTTCTTGACTCTATATCAACTCCCATGCCTAATTACAATGGCACATCTAATATTTATATGTGCATACAAAATAGTTAACTAGGTCAGCCCTTTAATCGATTACATACAATGTTTCCAATTGAATTGGCTCAAGTGTGTTTACAAACAAAGTTAATTGCATGTCTAAAACATAATTAAAATAGGCACATAGTCCATTCACAACAATAATATAACCGCTACCCAAATTACCAATAGTCGGCTACTTGCACTATTCTTCTCTGCCATTCACTATCAGTGCAACTTAAACTCTCTGTATCTTCCTCATACTGAATCTTCTAATCATGTGCTCTTAGACATAGCATGAATATGGTCTTACCAAATTAACTTGTAGGGCACATACCATAATTTTTTCATATGCATGTGCGCTACTCTGACCTTCAGGTACTCTGTACACTATCCAGTCTTCAAGACTTAGCCAATTTATGGTTTTCTCATCAAGTGCACTGGTTTTCTCATCAAGTGCACTAACTCCAAAACACTATATGACTTTATTTCCATAATGACAACACTATGTTAAGTCATATACAATAGTATAGTCAACTTTCCAAAAATCTCCCCCTTTGTCATTGATGGCAACAAAGGAATATGGCAAAGTTATTAACTGTCCTTAATACAAAACACACTTAGTCATACTCTATCTTATATCTTCCTTATATCTTCTTGCTATACATTTTATTTACATAGCTATAGCTCCATATTCTATACATAGTCCCCCTTTGAAATTAATGTAAAAGGTGTTACAAAATTGAATCTATACAAGTACTTACACTAAAAGTACATCCAGGTATGCAATCTATAAATTTTGGATCTCTTGCTTCCAAAATGCAATCAATGCATTGATTGTTTGGAGATGGGTGCATAAGGCATATTGTAGTTTCTCCATCTTCTCCAAATTTGAACTAGGACCTTGATTATATGTCACCATGGTGGCATCAATCTCCTTGATATTCTGATTCAAAACATCTAGGGAGGGTGCAAGAGCATTTCTAAGCTGAGTCTACCTAGCCCTTATCTTTGACATCTCCTTTTCTACCTTCTAAATTTTGTCAATCTGTCCCTGATATACATTATTACACATGTTTAAATCAGTAGAGGGATCTTTTACTGACTTCCTCACCTTTTCAATCATGGCCTCCGCTTCTTGAATCTTCTTGTAGTGATCGGCTGTCAACTTATCTTGATTCATACAGTTAGCAATAATTTTCCTTCCTTTTGTTGCAATCTCTTTCAAAGTTGCTTGTCCAACTTTGAGTGAACTAAGATCTAGTGAGAAGTTACTGATCAACTCATTTAGTCTTTTCTTCATATACTTCTCCTCTGCAACTAATGATGTTGATTCTTCCAAGTTAGAGAAATTACTCTTGAACTGGTAAAGAATTGCACTTACATAATCAACAGAGTGTAACTTGGACACTTTCTTATCTACTAGTAACAAGTTGTTCAGGATATTTAATGATTCTACAAGGAGGGGATTCCTCATTACCTATTTCTCCTTGGCCTTCTCCATAGCTAAGACACTGAACTTGATCAGGTCTTCTTCTCCCCATGAGTCCAAACTAGTGGTGTCAGGTGTCAAGCTTGACAACAATGATGCTGAGGGAGTGATAGGAGTGCTATCCATCACTTCTTGCTTTACTTTTCTTAGCATTTCAAAAAATGGCTTATCTGGTGTTTCATTTCATTTTTCCTCTTCTTTTCCTTTCTCCTCTTCCATCTTTTCTTCCTTTTTTTCTTGTTCTTTTTTTTCCTATTTCCTTCTCTTCTTCTTTTTCATCTATTATATCTTCAATGTGTAAGTGTAATTATTCTTGTGGCTTGGGTGAATTGTTACTGCAAAGGATTTTAGTTTCTTGTGTGCTCACAAAAGCTTCCTCAAACTTATCTAGGGTTCTATTTGTGGCCACCATGGATATTTCTACATTGTCAATTATGATATTATTATCTTTTATTGACTCTGTCATGGGCACAAACTTTTCTACCTCTATATGTGTTTTTGTTGTAGGCGCTGAATCTCAAGGACTTGTCATGGATACCTTTGTGGTCTCTAACTCCTTGGCTTCCTTAGGAGGTACTTAAGTTGTGTGCACAATAGATGGATACATGTTTCTATTCAAGAATACCTTCTCAAAGGCTTTCTCTATCTCTTTAGCTACTAACTCATAATTTTTATCCATGATATGCAGTGTTCTTGTCTTAGTCTGGAGGTGTGGTTTCACCAAATCTAACAACAAAGCTTTCTCTTCAAGAGAACATACCAGGAGACTTTCATCTAGAATTTTCTCTCTTATTCTTAGATCTTCCTCATTTGCCTATCTCTTCAAGAATTCCAAAATGTTCCATACATTATCTGGAATCACTATTTTTAGTTCTAGGACTATCTTTTTAAACTTTAGCATATGTTTGACAATCATTCCATGAATCTTTGATTTGTCAATTTCACTATACTTCTCATAAAACTTCCCTACTTGATCTATCCTGCCTTCATCAATAATCCTTGTACTCAACACACTAAGACTAGGTTTGAAACTTACTTCTGGAGGTGCTTGAGTATTCTTCCTGCTTCTTGTTGCTCACGAAGATGGATGACTAGTGCTGATATCTTTCTTCCTCTTTGCTATTGTCTTATACTTCAGAGGAGTAGTAAGATCAATTTTTACTCTAGGCACAGGAGGGGTAACAAGTGTTTTACCCTTCAGATCCTCAAACTTCTCCATTTTCACCTTCTTCATCTTTGGATCATCAAATTCTATCTTTGGTACAGCTACACTCTCTATTTCCAAAGAAATCTTCACTTCCCTTGCTTTTTCTAGGTCTGCTTGAGATACTCCATGAATTTTCAAAATCTCTGAGGTAACCTTGGAAACCTTTCTTTTTGTTGCTGCGTTGTTCAATATAGCATCTACTTCTCTTGTTTTCTCTTCATAAGTCCCCCATCTAGGTTCATTGGGGTCCTTAGGTACTGAAAATAGAACTTGAGCATAAGCCTCTATAATAGGCTCTTCAACTTCATATCCCAATGGATGAATCCACTTTGTTCTTGGTTCAACAGCCTCCATGCATGTTGTATCAGTCTCTACCATGAAACAAATTGTGTCCTTGTATTTGTCAACAATACTTTCCAGTCTCATCTACATTTTGGCCCTAAATGTCTTTAATTCAAGTGTCATATAATCCTTAAGGGAACTTTCTATGGATGCCTTAAAGGATATATATGGCATAGTGGGAATAGATTTGTCTAGATACAAGTTAGACACCTTTCCAAGAATATGGAAGTACATATAGATTATTAAAGATCCAAACCTGAATATCTTGGTCTTATCATGCTTGATGGCTCTTATGTTGTCTATTATCTATGTGCATAAGATCTCACATAGATTAAACTATCCTTTCTCTCTTGCCAACCTTATTACTGCTAGAATGGTGGCCGTTGACACACTATTTACTCTACTGGTGTGCTGGAACCTATATCCTAGTATCATGGACATCAATTTGATGTCTTTCTCCTCTATAGGTTCTATTGTCATTCTGCACCTATCACTTCTTGATTTGCAAGTCTATTCTAAAATTTTTCTGACATCCTTGCCCACTAGAAGAACAATGCCTATCCTTGAGAGTACTGTCATCTCATGAATTAGGTCTCCTATTATCCTAACTGACACTTCACCTATCCAAAATAGGTCATCATGGATCCTTCTGAGTAGGATCTTGATCCATTCTAACTCATAGAACTCATATGCCATAGCATCTTCCACTATAGGATGATTTTCTAAGTGTGCATACTCATCCATGAAGGTTTTATCAAGTTTCATCATTGTTTCCATGTGCGCTCTTATTCTATCCAAACCTTCTAGTTCCTTCTTGTAATATATGTATGCCCTAATATATTCCACATACATAACACCCATGGGAGTGCAGGAGAATGCACCTTCTAGGTCATCTAGTGTGGATTTGAATGGATGACTTTTAAACACATATCTCTTCTTCTCTACCACATCAAATACAATGGGAGTAGCCATTACTTACTTGTATATCACTTTCCAAATGATCTTAAAGACTTATGAATTGGTGCGATGGATTAGGGTTTTCACAACTGATCAAATGCACTTACTAAACACTGGTTAATCAATCTGCAATCCTTCACACTCAAATTCTAGGGCTCCTCTACTCTCCAATCACTCTGAATTCAAATGCAATGAGAGATCTAAAAGCTTCTATGTACTTTAAAGTAAAAATTCTTCCATTAGTGCTTGTCCTGTAAACCAGACTTTCATTGAAAATCTCCAACTTTTGTTCTTCTATCAATCAGGAAGTACACTATTGCACACAACCTCTATTATTCTCCAAAAGGTTAAATCCAAAGGTGCATGCTCTGAGGGTGAGTATACCAGCCGCCCAAGGGTCTAGAGCTAAATTAGCTCCCCCTATGACCCTAAGGGCCATTCATCTAGATGTAGAGAGTGTTTTCACTATGGATGCATCCAATACATGCTCATCAACCTTATCCTTCTTCGCCTCTAACCAAAGCATGCTCACATCTTCTGAAGATTTCACAAACTTGACTTCTCCTTTGGTATCTAGTATTGATTCTTCTGACTTTTTAGGGATTTCTTGACTTTGCATCCTTGATCTATAGAACTTTGAGATGTGTCCAGCCTTGTTACATGAGTGACAAATAACTGGAGGCCTTATATTCCTCAGTGCATTGACATGGGCTACCATTTTACACTGTCTAGTTGAGTGACCATTATAGTTACATATCTGACATGTAATATTCTGAGAACTTGCATTTGGCTAATTCTAATTTTTCTGATTAAGCTGAGTGTTGTTCTTCTGACTTGTCTTACAATTCATAGCTCTATGACCAAATTTATTGCATGAATAACAATAACCATTGAAAGGTCAAGTACCTCTTTACAATTCCTTGCTATATGTCCATGCTTGTTACACACATAAAAAGTTTGATCTACTAGTTTGCACTCATCTTTGGATGGTTTAACATTATCTTTAGTCTAACTTCCTATCTCCTTAGCATTTGTGGTGTCTTTTGGTGCTTTCATTCTTTCGCACATGTCATCAATCTAATTTTTTTCTTCATTGAATCCAATGCCAGTAGTATCTCCTTTAAGCTTTTGAGCATACAAATGAGATTCAATTAGATCCTTTCTTGTGTGTAATTTATCAATGTGATTCTTAGCCTCTTTCAATTCAGATTCCAAGCTTTCTTTGCTGTTTCTTAGCTCCACAATTTCCATGTTTGCTTGCCTTAATTGTTCATTCAGTTGAAGGTTCTCCTTGATCTGTTCTTCATAGACATCTTGATTTTTGGTTATCTTATCATCCAATTCTTCAATCTGTTCTTTTAGGGATGAATTTTATTCATTCAACTTCTTGATCATTATCCCAAAATCACTGGTAGAGCATTCTTTTAAATCTTTTCTTGGCCTTTTTATGACTGCTTGAGCATCACTGCCTTTTTCTTTTAGTTCTTCAATTTATTTTTTAGATTTGTCCAGGTCTTCAAGAGAAGCTTCAAGATTTCTTTTTAGATGTTTCATTTCTACTTTGTCCATGATCTCCTCAAGTGGTTAAACTTATTTGATGAGGACCAGAGCTCTAATACCAATTGTTAGGAATGGGAACATTGAGAGGGGGGGGGGGTTTGAATCAGTGTTCACTTAATTTGATCTTTTTACTTTACTTCTTAAACTTATCTTGACTACTTAAGTACTAAAATGAATATCAACAATAAATGAACTCAACACATAACACTAATGTGGTTATGGGGAAACCCAAATATGTAAAAACCCCGCTCGGAATTGACACCCACAAATAATCTGTACTAGTGTTTTATGATCCTTGTTAGAAGATCCTTAACCCTGTTAAGAGTTGGTTTACAATATATTTAGTATAGTGACCTAGTCAAGGGTCAAACCCTATTAGGGGTGTGGACTCACTTCCTTAGAGCTCACTGCTCAAGTAGTGAAGGCTACAACCTTCTAATCTCAGATATAGACTATATCTGCTAGATGAACTGGCACTGTGACACTGCTTGTCTGATCAGTTCCTTTGATGTGCTAATGCTTTGACCTCTTGAAAAGATATAATACATCTTATTAACTCTTTGCACACTTCTCTTCTTGTCTTGACTCTATATCAACTCCCATGCCTAATTACAATGGTGCATCTAATATTTATATGTGCATACAAAACAATTAACTAGGTCAACCCTTTAATTGATTACATACAATGCTTCCAATTGAATTTGCTCAAGTGTGTTTATAAAAAAATTTAATTTCATGTTTACCACCTAATTACAATAGGTGCATAGCCCTTTCACAACAATAATATAACTGCTAACCAAAATACCAATAGTGAGTTGCTTGCACTATTCTTCTCTGGCATTCACTATCTATGTAACTTAAACTCTTTGTATCTTCCTCATACTGAATCTTATGATCATGTACTCTGATACTTAGGATGAATATGGTCTTACCAACTTAACTTCTAGGGCACATACCATAATTCTATTGTATGCATTTGTACTAATGCTTTAACCTTTAGGTACTCTATACACTGTCTAGTCTTCAACACTTATCCAATTTCTGATCTTCTCATGAAGTGCGCTAACTCCAAAACACTATATGACTTTGTTGTCATAATGAAAAAACTAAGCTAAGTCATATACACCAATATAGTCAACTTGCCAATACTTTATCCATTTACTGTCCAACACTCAACAAATTATGTTTCAATCTTTCAACAAGCAGTACATTATCTATATTAGTCTTTCCATCCAAAGTAATGGATCCTAATCCTATGATAAATTTAGGGAGATTGTCCCCAAACCTCACAACACCTCCATCATACTTTACTAATTTAACAAACTTGTTCTTATCACTAGTGATATGATGAGAATAAACATTGTCAATTATCCATTTAGTTTTCTTATCAACATGAGATACTAAAGGTTTTTCTTCATGTACTGGTTCATCTCTAATAGAAAAAAATTTGATTTCTTCACAATCTAAATCATCATCATCATAGATTCATTCACTAGTATAATAACATTCTCTGTCCTTTTTAATCTTTTCATAATTAAGTTTGTACTTAGAAAATCTTGTAGGACATCTAGATGCAAAATGACCTACCTTATTGCATGAAAAATATTTCAAGGGTAACTTGCCTTCAAACTTGCCCTTACCTCTTTTTTCTCTTCTAGAAATCAATGAAACAAGTTCATCCATCTTTCTTTCTTCTATCATTATCTGTTCCCATTCCTTAGCATACTCACCAAGCTCTTCTTTTAGGTCTTCTTTGCTAGTGCTCAGAAGTGTAGACAATTTTTTGTGTGCAGATGCCTTAAATGTAGATTCAACTTTAGGTACAACCTCTCCCAATTCTGTAGCTTCAAAGGTAGTTAGCTTTGTGGATGCCTTAGATGTAGATTCAACTTTAGGTATAACTTCTCCTAATTTCACAACTTTAAAAGTAGTTATCTTTGCAATCAACATCTCTCTGCTAAAGTTCAGAGTCAGAGGTATAGTTTCTTGAATAGACATAGCCTTGAAATTGCAAGCATGTGTTAGTGATCTAAGGATATTCACAATAACTTCTTCATCATAAGTGCCTCCAAAAATTTTGATTCCAACTACAGCTTCTATAACCCTTTGAACATAGGCCCTAATGCTTTCATCCTCATTCATTTGTAGCTTGTCCATCTTTGTCTTCTAGTTTTGCAACTTCTCTTATTTGGTATACTTGTCTCCTTCATATAGTGCCTCTAATCTTTCCCAAATTTGGAATGCCGAATCCAATTCTTTAACTTTAGTAAACTCTCCTTCAGAGAGTGCGCTAATCAGTCTTTCTCTTGTGATCATGTTCAATGAAAATATCTTCTTTTCATCCTCAGTGGCTATTGTCAATTCATCTTCAGTCTTTATAGCTATCTTATTTCTTCAAATCAACCAATATTCAATCCCCAAACAAAATAGGTGAGTTCGCATCTTGTTCTTCCAACTATCAATTTTTTTAGGATCAAACTATTAGTCCATTTTCTGGTTCATGCAAAATTCTTTGAAAATGGCCTCTTCCCTGCAAGTGTTTTGTAATGTTGTCCCACCCTGCTGCAAGCATAGTTTTAACTTGCAATGAAAATCCATAGTGTTTCATGGTTTGATCTCTTATCCCTATGGTCTTTATTGTATCACCTTGCTCCAGTTCAGATCGCATCTCCTAAATTGAAAAACCTAGGGAAATATTCAAGTTTTAAGGTTTGCAAGAAATAGTCTCAGAATCTACCTAAGTGTCAAAAATCCACAATATTTTTGAAAATCCATGATTTTTTTGATCTTTCACTAAAAACCCCATGTGTTTTTGACCTTGCATTTCTTCTCTTCTACCAGCATTCCTTGTTCATCGGTCTTAAGTGCGCAAGTGCGATGGTTGGTGGGGCCAAATTCTTCAAGCGACAAAGGGAGGAGATCGACGGTCAGTGTATGAGTGTTGTTGGTGTTCTTATTCCCCAAAGGTCAGCTTGGCATTAGGATTGACAGGGCTACTGTCACATTCACTCAACACTCCAAATCTGAAAGGAAAAAAGGCCAACTAACAAGGATCAAAGAGAGATCCTTCTACACTTTGAGCTCCACATCACTCAGGTAGGTATACCTCATCTGCACACACATATTAACTTGTGTCACACTATAGGCCAATAGGTAACTGACTGTGGAATGGTTCTCAAACTCTTCAAAGCATCCTATACCTCAATTGAAACCAATATATCATGCAATAGCCCTACTTGCATGGAGTGAGTATGAAAACCAGAGACCTACACTAACAACATGAAAGGGAAAGGGTGGGACTAAATGGAAATGATTTGAATGGATTGAAAGGACCCCTGAGATGCCCTAAGTCTCTCATAGACTAGTGCCTTATCCAATGGGCCACATAGTCAAATACCCTATTGTAAATGATAGCTATGAAACAAGAAAATAATATACCCAATGTGTTGATGCCTTACATCAATTACACACCATGACCAAACCTCAAATTACTTCCCACCTGTGCATTCAAATATGTTATTACCCATCAAAGGATTTTGACCCTCCCCTTAGAAGAGACCTATAAATAGAAAATACATTAACCAGCATCCACTGGAAGACAAGCATGACCTATCCTTGATATTTTAGCTCATACATACATGAATACTAACCCTGAACCAATTATCTCTATGAAGACAACTCCACCCACAAGCTCTTAGGCAATGCAAGGTAGAAAAACCAGACATCCTTGATGTATGACTAATGAGTTCAGAATTCAAATGGAGATAGCTTGACAATAGTAAGAGTATATTAACTTCTCATACATAAGACAAATCACTTACAATATGCATTGTATTCTTAGAACTAGCAAGGAAAGAAGAACACTCTATATGCAGAGAGAAAGGGGAAAATCTACAGGAAAAGGACCATTCACTGGAACTAGAAAGGAACTCTAAGCTGGAACCCTTACAAAGTAAAAAATTCAACTATTTATACCACTGGTTACCTTGGAATCCTAAACTAGTAGGATGCAACAAGCTACGGGTAACCAGGGTTAAGATTTCAACCACCCAACCAATTGAAATTTCATCAAAATTTAAAACTTCTGTAAAAAGCATCGAGAAACAAAATTTGTCCATCACCACATGGAAAAACATCCCTACAAACACTCATGGCATCCCAGAGCACACTACAATAGCAAGCACCACCAAACTAGTCAAATTTGGCCATGAAAGCATTGAATTTTGGTACCTTTGGTCACTCAAGATCCTCAGGAAAATCAAATTCAAATTGCAACGGTCACCATGCAATTCACGGGCTTTATGTTCCTTAACTATTTGCCCTTAGTTGCACAATCACGCGGCCATCAACTTGACTGCCATAGGAAAATGGGTTTCATCTTATGCCTGGTCACATGATCGCAAGGCACCCAACTCACCCTTGCGATCATGCGACCGCAGACACTTAGCCATGCATGACAGTCGGTCACAAACCCTTTGCAAAGTCCTCAGCCCCATCAGCAGTCAGGCAACCAATCAAAAACTAGCACGTCAACAAGAATGGCATCACGGACCCACCTTTAACTCTGTACCCGCGATGTTCGACGGTTAGTTGCATGATAGCATAGCCCAAAAATGGGCTATGTGAACATGTGCCAACCCACAGACCGTTACCTTGCCACAATCACATAACTACTACCGCATAAAGTTAACAACTAGGGGTTTGTCACATGATCACAAGCCATGGAAATGGCCCTTGCAATCATGCGACAAGGCCATTAGACTACCACATCTCTACAACACATCCAAAAGAACACTGCCACCTCAGCATTATCTGACAGCGGCCCCTCTACAAACAAAATCAGCAGCATCCAATCAGATGATGGGCACATGATCGCATGGGGTGAGAATATTCTATGTGATCACATGCCGACCGTAGGATCAAGAATCTTTTCAAACAAACTAGGACCACTTGCCATCCTGCCACCTCAGACCAATTGAAAGATGCCAAATCACCACCTGTTACTAGGCCCCAGGGACACGTGTCAACCGGTCGCATGATCACATAGCCAAAAATTGGGCTATGTGATCATGAGGTAGCCAACCAAAGGCCGCCACATAACCACCTCTGAGACCATAGCCAAAGAAGCTTTACACTTTGGGGAATTGGACGGTTATCGTAAAAGTGTGAGAAATAAACCTCATGCAACTTTTCCATGCGAACAAGCAACAACCACAGATCCCATCTGTACATTAACTGCACCAAGAAACTATGAAGAACTGGGACCCATGTGGACAGGTGGCAAGCGGTCACATGATCGCATATCAAAAATTTCTAACATGTGGCCATGCGACAACCAATCATTTTGAAACCTTTGAAGACCCAGGCCCACCATACAGTCAGACATGCGCAATTAAAGAATGCCAACAAATAGGGCAGAAGTACGGGGTCGAAAACACACAGGGCTTTCGGTGGAAAAGATCAAAAACACACAAGGTTTTTGACATCAAAAGACAAGCGCACAAAGCTGGAAGGCACATGGTTGAAAACAATGAGGGTTTTCACACAGACCAAAAACATCATGGATTTTCAAAAATACTGTGGGTTTTCGACACTGTGGTAGATTTTGAAAATATTTCTTGCAGACCTTGAAACTCGAATAACTTTCTAGATTCCATAATTCAACACATGTGTTTTGGACTGGAGCAAGGTGACACATTGAAGAGCATGGGGCAGGACATTTCAAGAAAACTTGCAAGGAAATGGGCCATTTTCAAAGGATTTTTGCATGAACCAGAAAATGGACTAACAGTGGCTCTAGTTGGGGACATGTATCTCTCACAAATACAATGAGGACCTCAGATATCTAGGAAGAAGTAGACCACCCACTAGAAAAACATAGAGACCTCAAAAAACACAGCAAATAGACTAGGAAAGAAACATAAAATAGGAAAGGGAAAGATATTTACAGAATGTACATTTTTTACAAAAACCTGCAGCAACAAACAAGAGTCAATTCATGCCTCTGTCAAAAATCTAATTTTCATTTCTTCCTTCATGAGGCACACCAGAAATTTTGTTTTCATTTGTCTCCATAGGCTTGTCAACATGTTTAATTAGCATATCAGGAAGAACAAAGTAACTATCCTCATAGTGCATGTAAAAAAATTTTGCACTCTCTCCATCTTGCTAACTATGAAAGTATGATTCAGCATGCCAATGATCAGCACCACTATACTGAAACTGATTTTCATTCATGGACTCATGCATGCTATGAATTGGAAACACAAAAGCCTCATACTCTACCTATAGAAAGGCTTCATTTATATCTTGACTTTGCAATTCCATATGTGCAACCGGTTGGACCTCAAATGAATAATCAGATTGATACCCAAAGATGGAAAATGGGCATTTTGATTTAACTAAATCTGGGACCTCCACATGTTCTTCAAATAGAGGATTGATAACTCTATGCAATGCACCATGTTGAATATCATGACAAAAAATGGGCTGATAGTCAAATTCTTCATCATATAAAGTGTTAGAAAACACTTTAAATTCACTACCCATTTCATCCCCATGGAGACTCTCAGCATATGAAGAACAATCAGAACCATATGAATACTCACTGATATGACATTCAATTCTCACTTCCTTATCTTCATACTCCTCACTGAAGGAGTGTTCACTTCCATCATTACTCTCTTCCTCCCATGCCTCATCTGATTCACATAAGGACACATCAGCATCACTGCCTTCATCATCCTCAACTGAATAGCCACTGAAATCATATTCAGACATTTCTGAATGAATGGAGGATCCTACACACCTTGACCCTGATTCTTGCTCACTGCCACAATTTGAATACTCCTTTGACAAAGATTCATCAGAAGAAATACCCTCAGCACTAGAAATGGGTTGTTCTGGAATACAACATTCATTCCCCTTTTTCTAACAGTCTCTTTGCAACCTTTTCCATTCATCATCATCAAAAAACTCCTCTAAGAACAACCACTTGAACTCAATCAAAGAAGAGATGCATTTTGGGGGTAGATTTAGATACCAATTAGACGTAACCCCCTTGAGGGATCTCCCAAAAAATAGCATGCTAACATCCTCATCCAAAATCTGATATTCTATAATAAATCTATAGAATGTTAGGACATGTCTAACTGCTGAATCAAACTTACAATCAAAGGAAAGAATCAAACCCAAAATCTCACCAGAGAAAGAATGAGGGGACTTTGGAAGAACATAGCCTAGAGGTCTATCCAACTTGAGGAAACCAAGCAGCCTAGACTGATTTTTCTCCTGATTATTCATTTGACTTAATGCAATACCTCCATAAAATTTTGTAGAGATGCAACTGAAAACTTGAAGTATGTAACCTCTACTCACACCTTATCCTTTTCTAATGCTTGATCACTTAATAAGGTACATTTGAAACTTGAGAAGTACTTGGGAGTCTTGCAGTAGAAGACCTTGTTGACTGGAAGGTAGGGAAGATCTTGAGCTCACCATAGAACTCCATCAAATTTTGCAATGTAGAGTCACTCCCAACCAATATAAAACTCCAAGTAACTCACTATTTATCAGAAGGAACATTGATCAAATAGAGAAAATCAGAGCCGCCACTCACAACTAGGTGAGAAAATTTTGCAAATGCTTGATTTTTATTTCTGACTCTATTCTAGACTCTCCCTAGTAGAGTCACCATCTTTTTGGTGTTCTTTTTCCCCAAAGGTTAGCTTGGCATTAGGATTGATAGGGCTACTATCACATTCACTCAACACTCAAAATCTGATAGGAAAAAGGGCCAATTGAAAAGGATCAAAGAGAGATCCTTCTACACTTTGAGCTCCACATCACTCAGGCGGGTATACCTCATCTGCACACACATATTAACTTATGTCACACTACAGGCCTGCTAGTAACTAACTCTGGAATGGTTCTCAAACTCTTCTAGGCATCTTGTACCTCAATTGAAACCAATATCTTATGTAATATCCCTACTTGCATGGAGTGAGTATGAAAACTAGAGACCTACACTAACAACATGAAAGGGAAAGGGTGGGACTGAATGGAAATGATTCGAATGGATTGAAAGGACCCCTGAGATGCCCTAAGTCTCTCATAGACCAGTGCCTTATCCAATGGGCCATAGAGTCAAATACCCTATTGCAAATAATAGCTATAAAATAAGAAAATAATATACCCAATGTGTTGATGCCTTACATCAATCACACACCATGACCAAACCTCAACTTAGTTCCCACCTGTGCATTCAAATATGTTATTACCCATCAAAGGATTTTGACCCTCCCCTTAGAAGAGACCTATGAATAGACAATACATTAACCAACATCCACTGGAAGACAAGCATGACCTATCTTTGATATTTAAGCTCATACATACATGAATACTAACCCTGAACCAGTTATCTCTGCGAAGACAACTCCACCCACAAGCTCTTAGGCAATGCAAGGTAGAAAAACTAGACATCCTTGATGCATGACTAATGAGTTCAGTATTCAAATGGAGATAGCTTGACAACAGTAAGAGCATATTAAATTCTCATACATAATACAAATCACTTACAATATGCATTGTATTCTCAGAACCAGCAAGGAAAGAAGAACACTCTATATGCAGAGAAAAGGGGAAAATCTACAAGAAAAGGACCGTTCACTAGAACTAGAAAGGAACTCTAAGCTAGAACCCTTAAAAAGTAAAAAATTCAACTATTTATACCATTGGTTACCTTGGAATCCTAAACCAGTAGGATGAAACAAGCTACGAGTAACCAGGGTTAAGATTTCAACCACCCAACCAATCGAAATTTTATCAAAATTTAAAACTTCTGCAAAAATCCTTGAGCAATAAAATTTGTCCATCACCACATGGAAAAACATCCCTGCAAACACTCATGGCATCTTGGACCACACTGCAACAACAAGCACCACCAAACCAGTCAAATCTGACCATGAAAGTATTGAATTCTGTTACCTTTGGTCGCTGCAGATCCTTAGGAAAATCAAATTCAAACTGTAACAGTCACCATGCAATTTGTGGACTTTATGTTCCTTAACTATTTGCACTTAGTTGCGCAATCATGCGGCTATCAAATTGAGTGCCACAGGAAAATGGGTTTCATCTTATGCTTGTTCACATGATCACAAGGCACCCAACTCACCCTTGCGATCATGTGACCACAGACTCTTAGCTATGGACGACAGTCAGTCACAAACCCTTTGTAAAGTCCTCGGCCCCATTAGCAGTCAAGAAACCAATCAAAAACCAACACATCGGCAAGACTGGCATCACAGATCCACCTTTAACTCTGCACCTGCGATGTCTGATGATTAGTCACATGATCACATAGCCCAGAAATGGGCTATGCGAACATGCAACAACCCGTAGACCATTACCTTGCCGCAACTGCATAACCACTGCCGCATAAAGTTAACACCTAGGGGTTTGTTGCATGATCACAAGACATGGAAATGACCCTTACAATCATGCGACAAGGCCATTAGACCACCACATCTCTACACTGCATTTGAAAGAACACTACCACCTTAGCATTATCTGATAGTGGGCCCTCTACAAACAAACCCGTCAGCATCCAATCGGATGGTGGGCACATGATCACATGGGGTGAGAATATTCCTTGTGATCACATGCCGACCATAGGATCAAGAATCTTTTCAAATGAACTGGGACCACCTACCATCCTACCACTTCAGACCAATCAGAAGATGCCAAATCACTAGCTACTACCAGGCCCCAAGGACACATGTCAACCAGTCGCATGATCAAATAGCCAAAAATTGGGCTATGCGGTCATGCGACAGCCAACCAAAGGCCGCCACATAACCGCCTCCAGGACCATAGCCAAAGAAGCTTTACCCTTTGGGGAATCGGATGGTTGTCACAAAAGCATGAGAAATAAACCTCGCGCAACTTTTCCATGTGAACAAGTGATAGCCACAAATCCTATCTGAACATTAACTGCACCAAGCAACTGCAAAGAATCAGGACCCATGCGGATAGGTGGCAAGCGGTCGCATGATCACATGTCAAAAAAGTATGACATGTGGCCATATGACAACCAATCATTTTGAAACCTTTGAAGACCCGAGCCCACCATACAGTCAGACTTGCGCAATTATAGAATGCCAACAAACAGGGTAGAAGTGCGGGGTTGAAAACACACAGGGATTTCAATGAAAAAGATTGAAAACACACAAGGTTTTTGACATCAAAAGACAAGCGCAAAAAGCTGGAAGGCACACAGTTGAAAATAATGAGGGTTTTCACACAGACTGAAAACATCATGGATTTTTAAAAATACTGTGGGTTTTCAACACTGTGGCAGATTCTGAAAACATTTTCTACAGACCTTGAAACTCTAATAACTTTCTAGATTCTGCAATTCAGCACATGTGTTTTGGACTGGAGCAAGGTGACACATTGAAGAGCATGGGGCAGGACATTTCAAGAAAACTTGCAAAGAAATGGGCCATTTTCAAAGGATTTTTGCATGAACCAGAAAATGGACTAACAAGCGTTAGGAATATTTCATGCTCATGAGATCATGCACCTATCATTGACGTCATTTGTTTCAAACATATCTTTGGCAGTGGTCCCGCTACCAGGTGACCTGACTTGGTGGTATCTCATTGGTCCATAGGAGTATGAAATGGAGTGTTGTCACTGGGACCGATCTTCTTGGCCTTCAGGTAGATTAAAGTTCAGTTTAATCTTGTGCCTATCATTATACTATTAATGAAACATGCTTGACCTTAATGCAGTGGTATAGCGATAGCCGTTGATTCTCATAAGGAGGGCAGGTGGGTCCATTGACACATATGCACAGTTGGTGCTATTTTATTCATCCATGTATTTTCACAGTGGCTTGTTGTCAGTGGGACCTAGTTTTTAGATGTGTCAGTGGGTCCTGATCCTGTCAGTTAATCGATGAACAACGTATAATCTCATCGAGTGTGTCAGGTCTATGAGATTATGAGACGGTCGTGGATCTTCCTACATGGGCCCGGTTGAATTTCTTGCTATCTTTGGCAGTTGTGATAAAAATTTTAGCGGCCTAACAAATTTTCTTCTTGTTCACTAGTTCACGTAATATTTTGGTGGTGCCCTAGTTTATTTGGTGATTCAATGAATAGTGGTCATGTGATCGCTAAGTTTTTTTAGCGATGGTGGAAAGTATTTTGCAAATTGGTAGAAGTTCTTCGGTCACCAATTCACCAGATAAACTGGGGCTGCTTGCTCGGTGATGTGCTCAGTTCTGATTGGCCGATAGGTGATAGGGTGGCATTGCCATGGAGGCTTGTCACATGTTCACATAGCCTAGTTTTTGGCTATGCGATCATGTGACCACTGCTGGTGTCACGGTTGCAGAGTTGGGCGGGTCCACATTGCCTATATTGCTAACGTGCTAGTTTTTGATTGGCTGTTGACTTTTTGAGGGGCCCGTGACTGTTGTGAACTTAAACAAGGGCCACCCAATTTGCTGAGAAGGATGGATCATCAATGGCCATGTTTTAAAATGAGTTGGGTGCCAAAGACTTGATTGTTGGAATTCAAATTTAAATCTGCAGATGATTTTCGCAACAAGAGGTACCCAGAATTTATGGTTTTTCTAGCCGTTTCTTCATCTGGTTGGTGGCATCGATTGTTGCAATCTAGTCCAATGAGTTGGGAGATTGCTTGTAGATGTTTTGTCATGTGGGGAGGATAGTTTGTTGGCTCGAGATGTTTTTATGGTCTAGTCAGACTAATTTTCATGATGAATTTGTGATCCTGGGTATGAATTTGAAGATTTTTTTGTTGTGAGGATCATGCCTTATTTCTGATAGATTGGTGCTGGTTTTCTCTCCAACATGTTTTTTGGAATTTTGTTGTGGTTTAGCAGTTGTAACCCTAACCTTAGTCACCCTAAGCTTCATGCAATCTCTTTGAGATTCCCAAGGTGGCTAGTGGTATAAATTTTTGATTTTTTGACTGAGTAAGGGTTTTGAATTTTATTAGTTCCAGAGGTTCCATTCTATTTGGTTCCAGTGGGAAATAGAAAGCTTTGTCACATTGCAGGAGGCTGAGTAGAACTTCTTTACATCTTTTGCAGGTTATTGAAGTGGTAGTCTCATTTCTGGTATAGACATGTACATGATTTATCATACTTAATATAATTGTTTCAAGCTTTCAAGTCTCTCCTTGGTGTCAGTTTTATGAGTTTTGGATTTTTTGGTCCATTGCATAGGGTTACCTTTGCATATGTTCTAGTCTTTAGTTTTTGATATAGGATCAAGTGAAAAATACTTTGGATAGGGCATAGATTCATTAGATTTGTCTACAGAAGGATCTTATAAGTAGTGGATGGGTTGGAACAGTTGTATTTATGGCTTTGAGTCTTTGATAGTATTTGGTTCATGTTCTATATTTGTTTTTGAGTGTTGCCCAATGGATAATGGCACTAATCAAGGACTAGTATATTCAGTTGAGTCCAATGCTTGATGGGTTTTGGCTATTTCCTGCATCTTTATATATCAATACCATGTTCAAGTTTTAATCTGTTATTGTTGGTAGTAATACCCTTCACAAGGCCATTTTATACCCAATAGCAATTGAGATTCAATGAATGTCTGGTTAACATTTAGTAGTCTCTTGCTATCATCTACTTTATTTAATCTAGTCCAAAGTCCTAAAATGCCATAAGTTACTAGATTAGGTGCACCTGCCATGGTTTTGCAGAGCCAAAAGTGAAGAGGGTAGTCTTGTCCCTATAGTTGGTCCAGTTTTCTTGCAGAGCTTTCACACTTGGAGCTAACCACTCCTAACATCAATCTCAAGCCATATTGGTAGCCCTAAGTGGCATAAGCATTTTTGAACACCAACAAGATGGCGAATCTACTGGGGAAGGAGTAAAAGATAGCAAGCTTCCTTGCTTGGCTGGATCATCATAGAGTCTAGTTAAAAGAATAGAGTCAGAAGTAAAAAACACACTTGTAAAATCTTCTCACCTAATTGTGAGTGGCAGCTCTAATTTTCTCGGTTTGATCAGTGTTCCTTCTAATAAATAGTGTGGTTACTTGTGGAGTTTTATATTGGTTGGAAGAGGAAACAAAGAATTACTTTCCTCTTCAAGGAGGTGGTGACTCTACTTTGCAAAATCTGATGGAGCTGCATGGTGAGCTCTAGATCTGCCCTGCTTCCAGCCAAAGGTCTTCTGCTGCAAGATTCCTAGGTATTTCTCATGATCTAAAATGTCTCCTTATTAAGTGGTCAAGCATAAAGAAAAAGAGTAAGGTGTGAGTAGAGGTTTGCATACTTCAAGCTTTCAGTTCCATCTCTGTAAAAGTCTATGGAAGTATTGCATTAAATCAAATGAATAATCAAGGGAAAAGTCCGTCTAGGCTACTTGGTTTCCTCAAGTTGGATAGACCTTTGAGCTATGTTATTCCAAAGTCCCCTCATTCTTTCCCTGGTGAGCTTTTGGGTCTAATTCTTATTTTTGATTTCCGGTCTGATTCAGTAGTGAAGCATGTCCTAGCATTCTATAGATTTATTATAGAATATCAGATTCTTGATGAGGATGTTAGCATGATGTTTTTTGGGAGATCCCTCAAAGGGGTTGCATCTAATTGGTATCTAAATCTACTCCCAAAATGCATCTCTTCTTTGACTGAATTCAAGTGGTTGTTTTTAGAGGAGTTTGCTGATGATGATGAATGGAATGAGTTGCAAAAGGATCGTCAGCAAAAAGGGAATACAAGTTGTATTTCAGAGCAACCCATATCTAATGCTGAGGGTACTTCTTCTAATGAAGTTTTTTCAGAAGAGTATTCAGATTGTGGTAGTGAGCAGGAATCAGAATCAAGGTGTGTAGGATCCTCCATTCATTCAGAGATGTTTGAATGTGATTTCAGTGGTTATTCAGGTGAGGATGATGAAGGCAGTGATGTTGATGTATACTCATATGAATCAGATGCAACACGGGAAGAAGAAAGTAATGGTGAAAGTGAACACTCCTTCAGTGAGGAGTATGAAGATAAGGAAGTGATAATGGATTGTGATGTCAGTGGGTTTGAACAGGAAGGTTTAAGTGATGGGTTATTATATAATCCTAAAATGGGTAGTGAGTTTAAAGTGTTCACTAACACTTTATATGATGAAAACTATGATGATTATCAACCCATTTTTTGTCATGATGTTCAACCCGGTGCATTGCATGGAGTTATCAATCCTTTGTTTGAAGAACATGTGGAGGTCTCAAACTCAGTTGAATCAGGATGCCCATTTTCCATCTATGGGTATCAGTCTGATTATTCATTTGAGGTCCAGCTAGTTACACCTGTGGAAATGCAAAGTCAAGGTATGAATGCGGCCTTTCTGCAAGTAGATTATGAGACTTTTGTATTTCCAATTGATAGCATACATGAGTCAATGGAGAAGAGAAGCTTCTTATCTGATGGTACTGTTCATGGGTATGCTGAATTGTTTCTTCATAGTGAGCAAGATAAAGAGAGTGCCAATAAATTTTACATGCACTATGAAGATAGCTACTTTATTCTTCCTGATAAGCTGGTTGGAAGTGTTGACACACCTATTGAAACAATTGAAGACAAAATATTTGGTGTGCCACATGAAGGAAGAAATGAAAATTAGGTTTTTGACAGAGGCAGGAACTGACTCTTATTTGTTGTTGCAAGTTCTTTGTAAAAAATGTACATTTTGTGAATAGTTTCCTTTTCCTGTCTGTTCCCTGTGTTTTTTGAGGTCTATGTTTTTCCAGTGGGTGGTCTACTTCTTCCCAGAGATCTGAGGTCCTCATTGTATCTACAAGAGATAGATGTCCCCAACTAGAGCCACTGTTAGTCCATTTTCTGGTTCATGCAAAATTCTTTGAAAATGGCCTATTCCCTGCAAGTGTTTTGTAATGCTATCCCACCCTGCTACAAGCACAGTTTTAACTTGTGATGAAAATCCATAGTGTTTCATGGTTTGAGATCTTAGCCCTATGCTCTTTATTGTATCACCTTGCTCCAGTTCATATCACATCTCGTAAATCACAAAACCCAGGGAAATATTCAAGTTTTAAGGTCTGTAGGAAATAGTCTCAGAATCTACCTAAGTGTCAAAAACCCACAATGTTTTTGAAAATTCATGATGTTTTCAATCTTTCACTGAAAACCCTATGTTTTTTCGACCTTGCATTTCTTCTCTTCTGCTAGCATTCCTTGTTCGTCGGTCTTAAGTGCGCAAGTGCGATGGTTGGTGGGGCCAGATTCTTCAAGCGACAGAGGGAGGAGATCGACAGTCAACGTATGAGCGTAAGGAATATTTCATGCTCATGAGATCATGCACCTACCATTGATCTCATTTGTCTCAAATGTATCTTTGGTGGTGGTCCCGCTGCCAGGTGAGCTGACTTGGCAGTATCTCATTGGTCCATAGGAGTATGAAGTGGAGTGTTGTCAGTGGGACCGATCTTCTTGGCATTCAGGTAGATTAAAGTTTAGTTTAATCTTGTGGCTATCATTATACCGTTAATGAAACATGCTTGACCTTTAATGTAGTGGTATAGTGACAACCATTGATTCTCATAAGGAGGGCAGGTGGGTCTGTTGACATGTATGCACAGTTGGTGTTATTTTATTCATCCATGTATTTGCATAGTGGCTTGTTGTCAGTGGGACCTAGTTACCAGATGTGTCAGTGGGTCCTGATCATGTCAGTTAATCGATGAATTTCATATAATCTCATCGAGTGTGTTAGGTCTACGAGATTATGAGATGGCTGTGGATCTTCTTGCATGGGCCTGGTTGAATTTCTTAGTGTCTTTGGCAGTTGTGATAAAATGTTTAGCGGCCTGACAAATTTTCTTCCTGTTTGCTGGTTCGCGTAATGTTTTGGTGGTGCCCCAATTTATTTGGTGATTCAATGAATAGTGGTTGTGTGATCGCTAAGTTTTTTTAGTGATGGTGGAAAGTATTTTGTGAATTGGTGGAAGTTCTTTGGTCGCCAATTCACTAGATAAACTGGGGCTGCTTGCTTGGTGATGTGCTCAGTTCTGATTGGCCAGCGGGTGATAGGGTGGCATTGAAATGGAGGCTTGTCACATGTTTTCATAGCCTATTTTTTGGCTATGCAATCATGCGACCACTACTGGCATCGTGGTTGCAGAGTTGGGTGGGTCCACGGTGCCTATATTGCTTACGTGCTAGTTTTTGATTGACTGTTGACTTTTTGAGGGGCCCACGACTGTTGTGAACTTAAACAAGGGCCACCTGATTTGTCGAGAAGGATGGATCATCAATGACCATGTTTTAAAATGAGCTGGACACCAAAGACTTGACCCTTGGAATTCAAATTTAAATCTGTAGATGGTTTTCATGATAAGAGGTACCTAGAATTTATAGTTTTTCTAGTCGTTTCTTGATCTGGTTGGTGGCATCGATTGTTGCAGTCTGGTCTAGTGAGTTGGGTGATTGCTTGTAGATGTTTTGCTGTGTGGGGAGGATAGTTTTTTGGCTCGAGATATTTTGATGGTCTAGTCAAACTGATTTTCATGATGAATTTGTGATCTTGGGTACAAATTTGAAGATTTTCTTACCATGAGGATCATGCCGTATTTCTGACAGATTGGTGCTGGTTTGCCATCCAGCATGTTTTTTGAAATTTTGTTATGGTTTAGCTATTGTAACCCTAACCCTAGTCACCCTAAGCTTCACACAATCTCTTTGAGATTCCCAAGGTGGCTAGTGGTATAAATTTTTTATTTTTTGACTGAGTAAGGGTTCTGAATTTTATCAGTTCCAGAGGTTCCATTCTGTTTGGTTCCAGTGGGAAATAGAAAGCTTTGTCACTTTACAGGAGGCTGAGTAGAACTTCTTTGCATCTTTTGTAGGTTATTAAAGTGGTAGTCTCATTTCTGGTATAGACATGTACATGATTCATCATATTTAATATAATTGTTTCAAGCTTTCAAGTCTCTCCTTGGTGTCAGTTTTATGAGTTTTAGATTTTCTGGTCCATTGCATAGAGTTACCTTTGCATATATTCTAGTCTTTAGTTCTTGATCTAGGATCAAGTGAAAAATACTTTGGATAGGGCATAGATTCATTAGATTTGTCTATAGAAGGATCTTATAAGTAGTGGATGGGTTGGAATAGTTGTATTTATGGCTTTGAGTCTTTGATAGTAGTTGGTTCATGTTCTATATTTTTTTTTGAGTGTTGCCCAATGGATAATGGCACTGATCAAGGACTAGTATATTCAGTTGAGTCCAATGCTTGATGGGTTTTGGCTATTTCCTGCATCTTGATATATCAATATAATTTTCAAGTTTTAATCTATTATTGTTGGTAGTAATACCCTTCACAAGGCCATTTTATACCCAATAGTAATTGAGATTCAATGAATGTCTGGTTAACATTTATTAGTCTCTTGCTATCATCTGCTTTGTTTAATCTAGTCCAAAGTCCTAAAATACCATAAGTTACTGGATTAGGTGCACCCACCATGGTTTTGCAGAGCCAAAAGTGAAGAGGGCAGTCTTGTGCCTATAGTTGGTCCAGTTGTCTTGCAGAGCTTTCACACTTGGAGCTAACCACTCCTAACATTAGTCTCAAGGCATATTGGCAGCCCTAAGTGGCATAAGCATTTTCGAACACCAACACAAACTTCAAACTATCCTTCCTATAGAATGTCATCTCCATGATCACCTCAAGCTGTTAAGCTTTCTCTCCAAGGACCACTTGCTCTGATACCAATTTTTAGGAATAACAATCCACAATACAACTGAGAGGGGGGGGTGAATCAGTTGTATGAAAGATTATTAAAATTTAATTTTAAAGGAGTAGCAATATTAGATCCAATGAACATAATGAATTCCAATACAATAACACAATATTTTGGTTTCGGAGAAACCCTGTTATAGGCAAAAACCCCTGTGGGAATTAGCACCCATAAATGATGTACTGAGAGTATAGTTATCCTTGTTAGAAGATATAACCCTATTAGGAGCTTATTGAAACATTACAATACATAATCCTTGTTAGAGGACAGACCTTGTTAGGAGTCAAGAACAAAAGGGAGGACTCACTGCCCAAAGAAAGTTAAGTCCACCTTCAGAACTCACTATTCGCAACACAAGTGTATATGAAGAAATACACAATATTTTGAACTGTTCGGCAACAACTATCTTTTCTTGATCAGTTCCAATGAAGTCCACCTATAAACCTCTTCTCTACATATAGTAGAGTAGACACAAGTTCGCAGCTTTCACAACCTCTTTATATCATCTTCTTCTCATCCATATCTTTTCCAAAGAAAAGACCTTTCATTTATACCTTATTACAATTCTTATAAACAAGTCAGCCCATAAGGCTTTCCTAATTACAAAAAAATACATAAATACTTGCTAAGATATACATGGTATCTATAATAAGTCTACAATGATTATATTACAACAATTAAGGACCGACATCCTTAATTCAAATTTTCCATCCATCATACACACTACATCTCTATAGTCGGCTTCCAAATAGATCACCTTCCAGAGTACACACCACAACTGACATCATCCTGTATTCCATACTTTGTGCATTTTATAGAACACTCTTCAATACTCTATCTTTCATCTCTAAAGTTTGCATGCAATTATTCCATATCTCCTATAAGCTATACATAAAAGATAGAGACTAACGCTGTTATTTCTCACTATCACAGTCAGTGACCAGTATTCACCAAAACATCTATAATTCATCCAATATGAAACATTACATGATGTGATCTTGGATATAAGATCACAACATCCTCTGAAACTCTCATCTATCTTTGCAACATCTGAAACATCTATACAGTGTTTGTATATTGTGATAACCAGTCTAATTTCCTCATAGAAACATATGTTGACATCAGTGACAAAATACAAATGACAATAGTATGAGTGCCCATTCAGTAATGTAGTGATTAAATATATTAAATGTCTTAATCACCTCCCCATGCATTATAAATATCCAATAGAAAAGTACAAGTGGAGGAGCTTAATTTCTTGGATAAAGATTAGTCTCTTGGACAAGCAAGAAAAAAAATTGCATTTCCCAATCTACAGCAGAAGCTGAGTATGTAGCAATTGTAGTAAACTGTTCAAATCTAGTATGGATCAAGCAATTATTGAAAGAAATGAAAGAGGAAATTACTAAACCTGTTGTTTTTTTTCTGTGATAACACAAGTGCCATTAACATATCAAAGAACCCCGTAATGCATACAAAGACCAAACACATTGCCATTAAGTATCATTACTTAAGGGAATTGGTATAGGAGAAAGAGGTGAGAATGGAATATGTGAACACAAAGGAACAACTAGCAGACATATTCACAAAAGCTTTACCTAAGGATTCACATGAATATCTAAGAGGTAAATTAGGGGTTCTTCCCCTAACAAAGGTTGCATAGTCAAGCTAGGAGCACTGCATCAAATGTGTTGCATAGAATATCTGGCAAATTGATGTAGGAAAGGTCACACTTAAGGAGCTTCCTAGAGTTGTGAAAAGAATAACAAAGCTAATAATGAGTCATGAGAAAGATGACAAAGGGAGAAATATTGTTATTAAACTGACAAGATGACATTTACATATGAATGTTGTAAGTTCTAGTTGTTGCTTTGGCATTTTTGTCAAAGAGGGAGAGATTTCAAAGATGAATAGAGATGAATACACATCAAGAGGATACAATCAAAGAGGGAGAGATACAAAAAAAATTTAGAGGGATTTATTGTATAAATGGTCAAGTAAGGCTAAGTTATTGAGAATTAGAATGAAGCTAATGATATTATAAATATTTATGATGCATTGAAAAAGTTTGGATTGGTTTGTAAATCATGTGCTATTCATGTGGTGTTGTCATCAATGCCAAAGAGGGACATTGTTGGAAACTGCAATTGAAACAATTTTTTTATTGTCATTGATTGCAAACCTTAACTGGTAAGACAATTTCTATCTAAGAAAGTACTATATCTATTGGTTGATGAAAAGGATTAGGGCAAAGGAAATAACAATAGCACCTAAGGAAAGGTTGAGTTATTTGATACTTCAATGAGTACTTGATTATTTGGCACTATGATGAGATAATGTATTATTTATCTAAGTAAGAGGAAAGACTGAAGAACTAGGCCTAACTAAGAAAAAATGAAGAACTATAGTTTAAGCTGAGTGATGTTAGTGTCAACAGAGCACCAATATATGCTAAGTAAATCTAGTGTTGGTCGAACATCAGTTTATGCCAAGCGACAGGAAATTACCGAACAAGACAATGTTAGCCGAGGAAGATATTTTGTAGAGGTGACCGAGTTACATAGTGATGACCGAGGAGATGAACACAGTATTGACCGAGTGTCAAAAATTTAAATTTGGAGGGAGAATTCAGATTTCTAGCTGACTCAATTGAATTCTTGGGTTATGTAAATCGTGTTGACTTTATTAATTGATTATATGAAGAATTTAATGCATGGTAAATTGTTTTATTATAGATTCAATGAGGAGATTGAAGATTTTTCTAAAAGGATGTATGAAGGACTTAAATGTTGGAAGGATCTATTGGATCTGACCTAACCTAAGATCTATGGAGGAGATTAAGAGGCAAAAGATAGATCTATTGCTAGTGTTGTTGATGTTATTGACTGATAAATCTAAGCAAAAGGCTAAAGGTGAAGATCAGAGTTGTGATTGCTTGAAGTGAATTCTGAGCAGATCAGAGATGGAGATGAAAATGATACTCAGTTAGTAGATCAACATATATGTGTGAATTGGATCTTATAACTGCAAAGTGAGTTGTATGTTTTATAAATAGGAAACTACTGCTACTTTCTAACCATTTTAAAAATCCAAATCCTTTAATCAAGGTTGACCAAATAGTCATTGATAAATCCTTTAGTCAAGGTGGCATTCTAATGGAATGTACTCAAGTCCTTTGACCAAACCACTCCTAATAGGGTGATTGAAATCCTTTAACAAGGTCACACCTAATAGTGTGTTTGTAAACCTTTAAAAAGGTTGGCTTTCCACTGAGCTCACTTCAGAAGAGTAAAAATATTAGTAACATGTTACAAAGTGGTTTTTTCCAAATTGGGTTTCCACTATAAATCTTGGTGTCATACTTTTTTGAATGTTTTGATATTCTGCAAGTTAAATACTATTGGACAATGGACTACTTGTTGTATATTTTCTATTATATAATATTTAGAGACTGAGTTGAGTTGATGATTAGATTTGAGTTTGTTGAAGTATTTGAATGTTCAATTGGTACATCTAGACCTGAGAACAATTGATTCACCCCCACTCTCTATTGTTCTAAATCATATTAACAATACATACCTTTGATCGATTAAGTGAAGATAGGTGCATTCGATCTAGAGGATGTGGTACCATCAGATGTTCCCAATTCCATTCCATCATCTTGCAAATTCCTTTTCCAAGTATTATTCATATGATCTCTAATCTCATCAATGTTAACTTGAGTCTTTTTATTCAGTTGTTCCTCAGTTGAATCCTTATTTTGGTACCTACATTCCTTGGCTAGGTGACCAACTCTATGACAATGGAAATAAGCCATTCCAATATTTCTTGATGACTTCCTATTGTTCATTTCATGCATCATAAATTAGTTTACAACAATGTGACTGAATCTTCCGCATGTAGTACAAGTAATCCTTGTATTATAATCCCATGGTATAGTATAACCTTGTTAGTTGTTTTCAACATTCTATCCATTAGGGACCCATTTTTCATTTCTCCTTTGATCTTCATTCTCTTGATTTGTGACCATGCATCTTGTAGCTGTTATAGTAACCATCAATTTTTGTCTTCCTTAGATTGTTAATAGCTCTTGATCTACACTCAAATGCCTTATATCCATACTTATTGCAATTGTAACAATGACCTTCAAACTTAGGAGTATTCAATGAATTACCTCTCTTGCTTTTGCAAACATTTTCTATGTGTCCTAGTTTCCAATAGTGATAACATGTAGGCCTCTTTGACTTCGATGGATTGGTAGCCTTCTCTTGGTTTGTTGCATGTTTAGAGGACTCACCCTCCTCAATAGAGTTATTTGCATTGTAACCGAGTCCAATAGTGTCATTTGGTTTCCTTTGATTTCCCAAATGTTCATCCAAAATCTTCAGTGCTTCTTCCTTTCTTTTTAGGACTTCATTAGCATCTCTCTTAGATTTTAGATTGTTCTTTAGATGTTCATTCTCAAATCTCAGAGAATTTCTCTAACTTTTCTTGCAACATCTTGATTTTCAATAACAAGTTGGTCAGTCAAGTTGTAGTGAATCTGTGTCAACCTCATTATTTCTCTATCCTTCTCATCAAGTCTTATATTTATTGTCTTCTCTCTTCTTCTATAGTTCTTTTTTCATCCTCAAATTTTCCTTTTTGTTCCATGATTTCACACATCGTTACCGAATGCACTTCTTGTTATCTTTTTAGTATTTTCACCTGATCAACTAGATTCTTGTTCTTTTCAGATAGTTTTGATATGATAGCATCAGCTTCATCAGACATTCTTCCCTCTTATCGTGTTTCAAGTTCCTCAAATTGATCTTGAGTATCTTTCAATTTTTGTGGAAACTCCTTCCTTTTGTTGAGTGAATGTTTCTATTTATTTATTAATTCTTCAAGCTTATTGTTAGCTATTTTGAGTTCTATTTACATGTTCTCAATTACCCTTTCATACTTGTAGATTTCTATCTTTCTAGATCTTTCCTCTCAAGTGATTAAACTTCTCAATAAGAGACTGAGCTATGATACCAATTGTTGGATTAGGTGTGGAAAGATAAGTACTGAAAGGGGAGGGGTGAATCAATACTATAAAATAATTTTAAACTTATATGAACTTTCTCCATAATTATTTACTAATTCCTTAACATTTGTATGCATCACATGAAATATATATAAAACATTTTAATAATCAACACATAACATAAATATTTGGGTATCACAAAAATCCTTGTTAGAGGATAAAAATTACAATAGGGATGACACCCAAAAGATTTCACAATTGCAGAATACAATTTTCTCAATTAGAGTTACAATTTTTAGCTATTTCTGATAGCTTACCCTGTTAAGATTATTAACCCAGTTAAGATTTTTTAGACTGTTAAGTCTACTCAATTAAGATATTTCACAATTCTAATCTAAGAATTGTACTTGGTTAAAGGTTTTACAAATAAGATATGCTAGGATCTACTTGATTAAGATACTTTACAATTCTGATTAACTTTTAATCAACAACACTAAATTTGTCTATCAAACTTTCATCTAACATATGTTATTTAGACTCGATGTGCTCAATAAATCATTACCTCATATTGTATACCTTTCACACGATCAATTCAATACACACTAGATCTCAATTTCTATATGTTCTTCACTACTCTGTTACTCAATGACTTCACTTCTTATTCACCTTCCCAATAATTTTCTTCATACATGCAATATCCTTTTGCATTGATGCAGGAGCATCCTAGGTGTCAGAGCAATCTGGCATCACCCAAAAATATTTCTTGTTTTGTTTTCAATAAGGGCTATCTTGTGCAGAGCTGCCATTTATGGAAACTTACTATTTTTTTAGTAAGTTGGTCATCTGATCTTGGAATGTTCTGATTTCTTCCCTGGAGGTTCATTTTGGTCATATCAGCCTGCCAGTAAAGTTTCATTGATAGATCAAGTCTAGCTTTGTAGATATTGAAGATTTTTGGTATTTGCAACAGGGTACAGAAACTTTGAACTCATTTTTGAAGGCTTTAGAGGCCCCGAATGAGGTTGAGAATTTGGGTGACAAGTTCTTGTGATAGTCAAAGCTATAAAGCACTTCATGGCCTTTCTAGAATGGGGTTATAATAGTCAATCGGGTCAACTGGTGATGACTTATGGTCTTTGGAAGTTGGGTTACCTAAAATGGTAGAAAATGATTTTCCTTCAAAATTACTCTTTAGGTTTCAAAAGTTATTTTGAGCTGAATTTGATGTAATAAATTGTAAAATAAAATAATTCTAACTTTGGTTGGCCTTGTTGGCTAAAATTCTGGAACCTTCGCAGGCAGTGGAAAATTGCCTATATAAGGAAGGCTGTAGTGTTGTCTTAGGCAGTTTGGGACAGTTATAGGTAGTAGATCTAGGTGAAAATTTGAGGCTTTGTCCTATAGAATATTGTAAGGGAATGTCCATGTGGCTTTGCATATTGTAATTCTAAAAGTTTGTAATTCCACATTTGTGGAGATAATAAGAAGCCCATTTTCTGTTCTTGCATGTTGTTGTTGTTTCTTTGTTTCGGTTATGTGTTTGTGGTATTAAGGGGAGCACCCTTGATCAAGTGGTATTAAAGAAAGAGTTCCTAAGTGTGTAAATAGATTGCTAATTGTGAGGCTATTTTCACCAGGACCATGGGTTACAGTTTCTATGTAAATAGATTGCCAATTGTGAGGCATTTTGCAACAGGACCGTGGTTAGGGTTTCAACGAGGAGTGCGAAAATGCCTCCATGAAGAGAATGTGGTGGAAGATCTGGTGTTGTAACACTTGAGGTTACGGAACTATAGAGACAAGTGCAAGCATTGCAAGAGGATATTCATAGAGGAATGAATCTTAATGTCAGAGATGAAAGCGAGGATGAAGCCGAAGAAGAAGATCAAGAAGGAGAAGTTGAAGTTGTGAACCAGGAGGAAGAAAGACTTTTCCAAGCCATTTTGAAGATCGGGAAAAGACCTAAGATTGAGGTTTTGACATTTTCTAGAAATCTTAACGCAAAGGAATTGATTGACTAGATCAATGAATGTGAAGAATATTTTGAGTATGAAGATATTGAGGATCCTGATAGGGTGAAATTTGCAAAGGCCAAACTGAAAGGTCATGCGAAGATCTAGTTGCAAGAGATTTAGTTGGAGTGAAATCAAAGAGGGAAAGATAAAATCACAACATGGGATTAGATGGTGGATAAATTAAAGTGGCAATTCATTCTTGTTGATTATGATCTTGACCTACTGAGGAAGATGCAAAGTTTGAAGCAAGAAGGAAGATCTGTTCAGGAGTATATAGAGGAGTTCTATCAAATCCTCATCAGAAAAGGCCATGTGGAAGCTGATAAGGAGAAATTTGCCCGTTACCTTAATGGGTTAAGGCTAAGCATTCAAGAAGAATTGAATCTAGTTCGAATGAACAGTATTGAAGAGGCATACTAGTTTTCCCTAAAAGTAGAGGAAAAGATGAACAAGAAGTTTGAGAGTAGACAAAGCAGAAGAGGTCATGATGGAAGATCTGGTGGACAGTCATATGAAGATTGAAATGAAGATCTGAAAAAGTAGGATGAGGCCAGTAACAACCAAAATAAGAGAGGAGATAATTTTAATCATTTCCATGATCAGAATAATAGAGATCAGAGAGGAAGAGGAAGAGGACAAGGATCTGGAAGAGGAGGCTTCTATGGAACATGTTTTCACTATGGAGAAGAAGGTCATAGGGAATTTGAATGTCCTCAACTCCAAGGAAGGACAGATAGGAGAAATGAAGGCTAGGCTAGAGTTGCACATGTAGACGAAGATGCCAGATCATCAAATTCTGAAGATGCTAAAAGAAGAGAAATGTTGACCAATGGAAGAGTCCTGCTGAGTGGTGAGAATGAACATGAACAAAGGAGGAGCCTATTTCACACCAGGTGCAAGTGAGAGGGTAAGTGTTGTGATGTGATTATTGATAGTGGTAGTAATGATAATTTGGTGTTAGAAGAGATGGTGAAAAAGTTGAAGCTCAAGAGGCAGAAACATCCACATCCATATTGGGTTGCCTGGGTGTAGGATGACCACAAGGTCATGGTCAGTGAACAGTGCCTAGTAAACTTCAAGATTGGTAGGTACCATGATGAGGTACTATGTGATATCATACCTATGGATGCATGTCACATGTTCTTGGATAGGTTGTGGTAGTTTGACAAATGTATTGTACATTATGGTCATGCCAATACCTATTCCTTGACAAAGGATGGAGTACGACATAAGCTAAAGCCATTGAAGGAGACCGAAGAAAAGGTATGTGGTAATGCAAGAATAACTTTTGTTGATAGAGGAAATTTCTTAGATGGTATGCGGCACGAGCATATTGTAGATCTCTATAGTTTTGTTGACCATTAATGCTTCACACTTAGTCACATATCTAGGCAATGATGGTCAATCATCACTGTGACTGAGTCATTTTGTAAAGGCTGAGCTATGTATTGTATACTTACTGAGCAGTAGTACTACCGAGTAAAGTCATGATCACTATGTGTTTGTAATATGCCAAGTATATTTTTTGCCGAGTTACATATACAATGATTACTGAGTGACAAAGGATTAATAGATGTTGAGTATAGTTAATGCCGAGTAACAGGAATAACTTTTTCTGAGTTAGCCAAGAATGACATACAAGTTTGAAATGGCACAATGATCGAGGTAAACTATTTTTTGTGATAGTGGTGTTTTGTATTTTGTTTGTTGAGGTAATTACAAAGGTAATTATGCATCCATCTTATAATCATTGATCCCTATGTAATACCTAGAGCCAATCATAAAATTGTATAGCTTAAGCGGTAATAGAAATAAATTTGAGCCGTAGATCTTGAATCGATAAACAATTTTGGTTATTATATAAGGTCAAGATCTAAACCAAAAGAAGTATGTGATTCAGAGATAAAAAGAGATTGAATGAGTATGAGAGAATGATCAAAGAGGTATATTCAGAATAGTCAAGTATTCAGACAGAGTCCAGTGACTGAGCTAAGTAGTAAAAGGATAGAATCATGAAAGATCAGATATAAGAGATCACCAATATACAATAAAGAGAAGATTTTTAATCTGCATATAAGTGCAAACCAAAAGATCAGGTACTAAGACATTTTAACTAGTGTATCAAGGTAAATCTCTTAACCGAGTAGTCTTAACAAACTTTATGTAATCTCTTTACCGAGTGCTTACTTTGTTGTAAGTTTATAAATCATTTAACAAGGTACACTGTATAAGTCTTTTAGCTTTTAATAGAGCAAACCTTTCACAGGGTAGATTATGAATTGATCACTTTTTGTAAGCCTTAATAGGAAAAACTTATTATTGCAGTAGTGAAGATTTGTGGGTGTCATCCCCACCCTAGTTTTACCTTTCAAGGGTTTTTGGGTTACAAAAATCATGGTGTCATGAGTGATTTCATGTATGCTGCTTAATATGTTTAGTTGCTTACAATGATCAAGTTTTTTTTATGTCATGCATAAAGTTTTAACAGGTTGAAAAGGTTAAATTAGGTAATATCTGATTCACCCCCCCTCTCAGTATTACTTTCCCACTTATATTTCCAACAATTGGTATCAGAGCAGCAAGGTTTCTCTTAAGAGAGTCTAACCACTTGAGAAAAAAGATCTTAAAATGGAAGCTTATAAATTGGGGAAGATCATAGAGAATCAAAAGATTGAAGTAAAATTGGCATTACAACAACTAGAAGTAGCCAGAGGAGAATTGAAGAAATCCTTAAGCAAGAGAAGAGAGATTGCAATTCAAAAAAATGAGACACAATACAAAGAAGAAGACATCTCTAGACTATTTGACAATGGTAACTCTATCGAGAGTGATAAAGCTATAAAAAGAACTATTGCAAAAAAATACCATACTAAATGATGACATCAAAACTCTAAGGAGAGAACAAGAAATTCAATCTGTCAGACTTTGTGAATTAGTGGAGTAGAAAAAGAAAGCTAAAGATGATAAGGCAATGGCTGAAGAAGACAAAAGACAAATTGCAATCAAGCTAGATGAAAGAACAAGTGACATGCAAAGGTTGACTAATAATCAACTAGATATGGTAAATCAATTACTATTGGTTAATCAGGAATTGGGCAGAAAAGATATGGAAATCAATCAACTAAGGTCTGAAAATGATTAGTTAAAACATGAATTGAGAACTGAAAAGGAAATCAATGAAAGGATGAACAAACCCAATGAAGCTAAAAAATATTTTGAAGAGCTGTTAAGATCACCTAGAAGATCCTGTGATAGATCTAGACTTGGACTGAATGAACATTCATCTACTGAAGAAGGATAATCATCAAAGAATGGAGAACAAAAGATTGCTAAACCAAAGAACACCAAGCCCACATGTCATCACTGTGGAAAGCTAGGACATACAACCAACATATACATAAGAAAACATGGTAAGTCTGATTCTAAACCTAAGTTTAATGGACATTGTTTTAACTACAAGAAGCATGGACATCAAGCACATGAATGTAGATCTAAGGCTAGCAATTCATCCACCTTACCTAAGTTTCAAGGAATTTGTTTTAATTGTCAAAAATACGGGCACAAAGAATTTGAATGCAGATCTAGACCTAGGTGGTCATCAAATGAACAAACCAAGCCAGTCACAAAGAACAACTTATATAATTGGGATTACAACATTTGGTATAATTGCCATTATTGTGGTAAATATGGACACATCGAAGAAAATTGCATGAAGACTCATTTTAGAGGCAAATCTAAAAGCTGGATGAATGGAAGCATGGTCTGTTACAAATGTAATAAGGTCGGTCACTTAAAGAAAGATTGTAGATCACCCATGCCAAGCAATGATAATAACCAAAATGAAGATATCTGTGAGAAACTAAAGAATCAGATGGAAAAGACATGGAGGAAGAAAGAAGAAGAAAACTCAAGAGAAGCTAGCACATATGCAGTCACCCAATTCGATGGATCAGGTGATCACACCTCTTCTAATTAACCTTGGAAGGTATGTTTGGAACTGAGCCTTGAAAAGTCTTATTTTTCATCAGTTCCTAACATAGAATTGAGAAAAAGTCCATATCTGCATAGATAAAGATGCATTAGGACATATCTGAGAAAAATAGAGAATTTCATTTTGATGTTGAGCATTAGTGTCTTGACTGAGCTATCAATGTATGCCAAGCACCTGCTATGGTTGAAATGCTATGTATGTTGAACTGTATTACAATGGTTATATCAACCGGCTTGTGAGTTTGCCGAGATAACTGTATACCACCAAAACCTATACGGAGAATTTATGAGGCCCTAATTCTATTTTTTGGATTCTATAAAGTGGAAATTTGTCGTTAATTTCATTTCACCAGGCTATTTGAGACTTCAGAGAGTGATTCAGTGTTTGTGAAACCAATTTAGGAAAGGTGATTCTAAATTTTCTTAGCGTGCCATCGGCAAAATTTATCTACAGGGTTATTGATGAAAAAAGTACTCTGCCAAGTAAATATTTTTTTTGAAATTATTGTTTAAAATGGCATCACCTTCATCTGCACCAGTCAAGAAACAAGGGATGGAATTACTAGATCAGGGAAGCTTATGATAAACTATGTGTTAATAGAGTGTTGAAGCGGGAACATAAGGTTGTTTCCGATCAAGGGTTTTTTGCATGCCCTAGATTTCTTGAAAAATTTTAAAGTGGAATGGATAAAGATCATTTTGAGTCGATTACATGACATGCATTTATGGCTGGAAGATAGACCAGTAAAGATTACAAAGGAAATGATACATAAAGTCACTGGTTACCCTACAATTGAAGGAAAAAGAATGATGAAATGTGCAAGAGAGGAAGATATTCAAGCTAACACCTAGGCGGTTTGGAACAAATGAGGAATGACAATTTCCACCATAGTTGATCTAGAAATTGACTTTTCTATTAGATTCATCTCGCACAAGTTCTATCAATCTAGTCGGTTGGACAATGTCCCCTATATGGAAGTGGACCAGGCATGGAAGATAATCAAGAAAGCACGTTTGACCTTGCTGAGCTCCAACTAACTCAACTTGCCGAGAACTTGAACTCCATCAAGATGGTGAAGAATTCTGTGTAAGTTCGGTTCCTTACTGATCTATTTGTTCTTTTATGTCAAGAAGATTTTTCCTACACATGGAGATGTTACATGGGACAAGAAGAAATCCATCACTATTCAAATAAATGAATTTATAAATCAGATTGGAGATGTAATACCCCTCTAACCCTAATATAAGTTTTGTGTTTTTGAAAGAATTAAGATCCTTCGATGTTTTCTTACAGCTTAAGTTGTACATGATACTTGTTTGATCTATTCCTATAGTTGTTTATAATAATTTCATAAGCTAGTACTCAATGATTCTAATATCAGACATACTATCTAAAGGTATCATTTTTGTATGTATTTATCTCCATGTATGTATTGAGTACCTACAAGACCTTTATGAACATAGTTAGGATGTTATATGATATGTACTTGATAGATATATATAAGTGGTTATTTATATTTTCTTCTATTAAGGTTACTTTGGATGAATCTTGTATCTCCCTCGATGATTTGATTATGTTGATTTATTATTAGTATTGATAAGAGACTAACACAATGCTTGAGATTCTAACCTTCATTATGATGATGCTACATGCTTTGAGTGTATATATATACATGATGTGTTTTCATGATTCAGGATGAAGTCGTAGTTACTCACATAGCTGAGGTCCACATGATGTATCGATCCTGGTCATCTGTCTACAATGTTTTCTTTTATATGTATATTCATGCATATGTATTTCTTCTTTGTGATGCAGGCTTGCAGGTACCGGGCATCGACTTCACCTGGCTTCATAGGTCTGAGCATGCCCTCAAATCCTCGATGGTTGTTGTTATGGAGATAGTACTAAGGCCCCTACATGAGTCTTCCTTTGTCATTATTCCAATTTTGGAATATTAGGGTTCCTTCTTTGTCAGTCAACCTTTGGGTCAAAAACCCAGATCCAACACACCCGGTTGGGCATGGTTGTAGTTAGTGCCTTGTGGCCACTTGAATTCATTTGGTTGTATGATTTGTTTACTCATTTTATTTATTTCTCCTTCTTGGTATGATTCTTAGTTAATCTTTCTATGTTGTGTTTCAGGAGTTTGGCTTGACTTTCCTTGTTGACTTTGGTTGACCTTGTTTGATCTTATAGTTTTCTCAATATGTTTCATAGATGATTTGTATGGCCTCTTTCGATGATTAGATTTATTTTGAAGCATGTGATTTTATTCTACCTCAGTGTTATATCCTATAGTAATTATAAATAGGTAATAATATTGTGATCTATTACTTCATAATCTTATAGATTATAGTGTTTGGTATTTGGCATGTATCTATATAAATATAAATATATATATATATATATATATGGAGATATATATATATGGGTGCACACATATATGTATTTATATATATATAATTTATATGTGATTATATGTTAATTATTGTAGATATTGTTGATGGTGTATATTTTGGGATTAATGTAAAGTATAATATTATTAATAATTAAATATTAAATAATGCGAGGTATATTATTCTCAATTGTTAATTATTAATAATGAGGATAGGTTATATATATAGATATTGATGTAATTAATGATGGCATATGCATATATGTTAGGATAATATTACATATGTGTATGAATGAATACAAATAATCTTTTATTGTATATTTGAGTAATATAGTTGTATGATATTAAGTTATTTTATAATACCCTTTAGTTAAGAGTTAGTTGGGAGTTGGTTACTTTTCCTCTCAACCTTTGGAAATCTATTCATATGCACTACTTTCTCATTTGAAGGGAGGATATTTTAGGGCTAAAGCATTGAGGAGAGGATGGCCTTACTTTTCATAGAGATTTTGGAGAGAAAACTTGGAGATGTCGGGGAGATTTTGTAAGCATATGTCTTTAAGAATTTTTGGTTATCTTTGCTTTTGGGAGAGAGACATTTTTGTGAGAATTTCAGTAGTTGAGAGAGGGATTCTTTGCTGTGGAATTTATTTCTTTCTTTCATGGAGATTTCTGAAAGTGCATAGGGTTTGAAGGATGCATCTCAAGTTTAGATTTGTCTTCTCTTTTGTTTCCTTCCTTCTTCGATTCAACCTTCGTAGGACATGAGGTATGGATTGAATATTTTAGTTACTTTATGTCTTTGATAGATTATGGATCTATTTATATATTATCATTATTTATTATATCTGTACTTTTCATTTCTATGGTTATTTTAAAGTTTTGAGTTTTTGTTTGTAAGAATTGGCATGTGTTTTTCTAGGGTTTTTAGCAACCCATTTTTGGAGATCTATTATTATAATAATTTAAATTGCATCTAGGGTTTTACTAAATTGATTTTCTAGAAGTAAAATTCACAGATCTCAAACGGGTATCTCTCTGATTTTATTTTTAAGGTCGAATTAATGCCTTATTTTTGACATTTTGGTAGACTATGCCTGTCCATTCTCGATTCTAAATTTTCTGTCAAATGTATTCATATGCTACAGGATGATATGATTATATAAAAGTCTAAATTTGAAATAAAAGATTTTTCTAAGTCTTATCTTTCATTTCCAATTGGTTTGGAGAATTTTTATTATGTTTTGTGAAAATTACAACCGTTTTAGTGAAGGCAGGTCTGAACCCTAACCAGAGTTTTCTGTTTTAAACCAGAAGTCATAACTTTCTTTCCCACTATTGGATCTTCCTAAAAATCAAATTGAGAGTCCATAATTATGTTATCTAAATCTCCACCAAAGATATTTCCTTTATTATTTGTTTTGTGGAAGATATGGATGACTGTTCTATGATGACTATTCTTTGCATTTAATCCTTGCTTGAAATAATTTAGTTTAAGAACATCATTAAGTTTTAAGGTTTCGTATGGTCACCAGAGGCTATTAGAATTTTTTTTTGGTTAATTGGATCTATGTATACTCTGAATATGTTTATAATATCACTTGGATGCCTTCTTATATGTTTGGAACATTTTGAATGCCATATTGGGTTTAGGGTTGTCAAGTGGACTAGGGACAACATATGTTTTCCTAAACTCAATCAAATGTTGTTATGGAATTGATATGAATTCTTGATGATGGATATATTATGTTATTATGATTTTTATATGTATGTTAGGGAACCTAAGCACACTAGGTGAGTGGCTCATAGTGAGGGGCCAGGGCCCTAAGTGGCTAGTATCAGGATAACTTACTATGAGTTATTTAATCAAGTGATAACCTAAATAAATGAATTGGGAATGGGAGATTGCTGGAATGGGAAATTACACACTAATCAAGATTAATTGTGCCTCACCCATGCCTTTAATTCTAGTAAAGATTTAGGATGGGAGTGGGAGAAGGTACCTATGTGTAGGTACGACTGAATGACCTTGTCTGTACAAGAGGCATTCGGTTCCACATGTGCCTACTTGGGGGCCGGGGCCAAGAGTGGCTAGTACCAGGACAACCCAAGGGGTGAGGGCTATGCGATGACACTCACCTAGCTTGTAGCTTAGAGTCTCTACCAAATTTGATCATGCCTCTGGTAGTCTTTGTGGTCTTCTTGTCTTTTCTTTTGTGTTGTGACTTCGGGGAAATTTTATCACCACCTTAGGAATTTCCTATTTGTTACTCTTGTATGGGCCTTTGGTTCTATCTCCTAGCTCAGGGGAGTGGGCCTATTGGTTCCACGTGGTTGGGTGGTTAATATTTATATTGAGGTATTGATCGTGATTCTTTGGATGATCCTAGCACATATTTCTTTCCAAATCTGCAGTTGAAGATTTCTTATTGGATATTTTAATATGTTGAGATGTACTTATGTATCTGTATTCATGTAATTTTAATCTCCTAAAAGGAGTCTTGTAGTATTGATGTAATCTCAATTCAAGGCAATGCTAAGGGAATGGGTAGTTCTAGGTAAAAGAAAGGGAAAAGAATGTGGAATATTGGACATGTTACTAGCATTAAAAGAAAGTATTTATGTTATTTCTCCTATCCTCTTATGTTGTCCATATGTAAAGGAAATAATCTTAAATATAGTTATATATAATGATGTATCACAAAAATAATGTATTCTCTCTTGATGAAAGGATCCAAGGAAATTATTGAGAAATGATAGGTTAGTGATTGGAATTATTAATAGTGAATGGTTATGAAACAATGCAATAAAATAGTAACTTGATTATTATGTTAATACTTGGTTCATGTTAATGAAGTACCTAGGATAATGCCTACCTTAATGAATATTAATCTCTTACCTAAATTATTAGAGAAAAGTGATATAAAGGATAGTAGATGTAGATGAAATCAATATAAATTTATGGAATGAGTTGATAAAAGGAATAATGATGTTGGATGATTAACCTATGTTTAATAAAATAAATAAGTTAGGGACATTTAACTTGGTGCATTAAAATGAATGTAGATCTTTTAAGCTCATGATTTCATGAATATCTTATGCATGTAAATGGTTTATATGATGTTTCTTTAGTAGCGACGTTAGGGAATCCGGGAGGACTTAAGTTGTATAAATCTTACATTCAAGTAGTAGAAAATTATTTCTTCTTTTAGAAATATGAAGTGTAATGATGAATATTATTCTAGTTAAAATAAATAAATAAATTCACTACTTGCATTTTATAGAGGTTTTATGTCTTGTCCTCTTGGGTTGCCTGGCGGGGTGTTACATCTGGTATCAGAGCACTAGGTTTCTACACTGCGAACTCTGGGACTCATAGCTCACCTATGCATAACCTTGAGTATCTTCACTTTGTCTCTTTTTGGATTATGTTGTTATGCTAAAACTTGAATCTTAGGAAATGAAGGCTACATTTTGTGTTCTTATGTTGTATTGTCTTACAAGGGCACACCTATTCCTCTATGATTGAGTTATATTCTAGCAATTACTTATGTTTTTTCATAATGAGATCAATGATGTGTTAAGTGTATGTTTCCTATAATATTAATGGAATGGCGAAGAATTCTTGAGACTTGTGTTTGTTTTCTTGAAAGGTACTGGTATCCCTAGAAGGGTCAAAAGTTAAAGGATACTAAATATTTTGAATCTTAATTATGGTAGTAGATAATATTACCCCTTGATCCTACCTATAATATAATGTTGTGCACTCTATCTTCTTACAAATACCTAGTTGAATTTTATCCTACTCAAGGTATCTTAGAAATAGATTTTTTTTTGGATCTTTAAAGAATGAAATGATTGTGTTAGTACTTGATAGGACTGATAGGGAAATAATTAGATTACATGGTTAATAATATGTACCTAGGAAAGAAGTGAAAATAATAATAATAATAATAAATAAACAAATTAGGAACAAATAATTTACTGTCATATGCATTTCTCTCTCTCTTTCTCTCTCCCCTCTTAAGAAATAAGTTTTGCATGACTAAAATTGTTTAGACAAGGCAATAATATATCAGGAAAATTTGTAAATACTCAATTAGGAAACCCTTGGGTGAAGGACCTATGTCCCCAAGATTTTATCATAGGCTATAATTCACATTTTCATTTAGGAAGAGGAATTTTTGTCCGTATCTTGGTAAGAAGTTATATCCTTTCTGCATATCTTATTAAATTGCACAAAAAGGATTTAAGATAACATAATCAAGAAATTCTAGGGAAGAGTATGTGCAATGATGGATTATCTGTACTAATGATGGAAGTTGTTTTTATTAAATATAAGTCTTGCAAAATGCCTAGTGAATAGTTAGGATCCTAGATGGGTATTTTGGAAACAAATTCATGTTTTGTATACATTGTGATCAACACCATAGTAGTAAGAAATTAACAACATTAAGTGATTGATCAATATGAATAAGGAGTTGTGGTAAATAAATGTTATAGAAATGTACCTTACTCAATTTCTACTTAGAACTGATGTTATCTCAAAATTTTAAAGTGTACGAGGGTAATGTTTCAAATAGGTAAAGGGTAGAAATTAAAGTTATGTACAGTAGTTAATGTTATTAATTTAGATGTTGTGGTTATGAAGATAGTAGTAGGACTCATATACTTCTTTCTCTCTTAATGGATCTATGATCGTTATGCAATAAAGAATTTAAAATAACTCTTAAGAAAATGCCATATGGAAATTGCCTGACATGCAAATTAGGGAAAAGTGCATAGATAAATAGTAAGCTTTAAGAAGGGATCCCAACTTAATGAATAATAGTGCAATAAATTGTAAATTGTTTAGATCTCCTCTAGGGTGTAAATGTGTTTTTGGAAATCAAGCACTACAACTATTGTGAAAGATGACTTAGAATATGTATATTGTAAAATTTGTGTGTCTTATGTCATTGGAATTCTACTTAAAGCTTTGATGGAAAGGAATATTTCTTATTAAACTATGTGTTAATGAAAATGGTAAGTTTCAAGTATCTAGATTGTTTTATTTTCATGATTACAAAAGTAAATAAAAATTATTTGATGTATTCCCTTCATGATCATAACAAATATAAATGTTACATACCCCTCTATGTTTGGTATTCATAGCTTGTAAGGGACACAAATTTTGGACCCTATTTGTAATAAGGTCTCACAAGTTGTATTATGTAGGGTTAGATTATGTCTCAAAAGGGAAAATATATCATAAATTCTTTCTTTTCTTTTTTTTATACTGGTTACCATAGATAGGAACTATGATATTGTGAAAGGAAGTGATAATCTTAGTTGGTAAAACATGCAATTTTCTAATATATTGATATTAGTGAGTAAACATGAATACCTTAGAGTTTCGACTTGATAACAATAATTTTGATGTAATTTCAAGTATCTTGTTAACAAACTTACTGCATAAAGTGATAGAATCACATAGGTAATTCTTTTTGAAAGTCATTACTAATTGAATTGAGTTAATCTACACTAAAGTTGTAATAAGATAGGATTTACCAAAACTCTTGATAGGAGAAGAATGTGTGCAGTCATTAAATTAGGATCTAGAATAGTAATAATATAATTTTGTTAGATAATGTGTGTATATAGTTCACATTCCCAACTTCCAGGAGTAAGTCAAATCTTAGTGGGGGGGGATGTAATACCCCTCTAACCCTAATATAAGTTTTGTGTTTTTGAAAGAATTAAGATCCTTGGATGTTTTCTTACAACTTAAGTTGTACATGATACTTGTTTGATCTATTCCTATAGTTGTTTATAATAATTTCATAAGCTAGTACTCAATGATTCTAATATCAGACATACTATCTAAAGGTATCATTTTTGTATGTATTTATCTCCATGTATGTATTGAGTACCTACAAGACCTTTATGAACATAGTTAGGATGTTATATGATATGTACTTGATAGATATATATATAAGTGGTTATTTATATTTTCTTCTATTAAGGTTACTTTGGATGAATCTTGTATCTCACTTGATGATTTGATTATGTTGATTTATTATTAGTATTGATAAGAGACTAACACAATGCTTGAGATTATAACCTTCGTTATGATGATGCTACATGCTTTGAGTGTATATATATACATGATGTGTTTTCATAATTCTGGATGAAGTCGTAGTTACTCACATAGCTGAGGTCCACATGATGTATCGATCTTGGTCATCTATCTGCAATGTTTTCTTTTATATGTATATTCGTGCATATGTATTTCTTCTTTGTGATGCAGGCTTGCAGGTACCGGGCATCGACTTCACCTGGCTTCACAGGTCTGAGCATGCCCTCAAATCCTCGATGGTTGTTGTTATGGAGATATTACTAAGGCCCCTACATGAGTCTTCCTTTGTCATTATTTCAATTTTGGAATATTAGGGTTCCTTCTTTGTCAGTCAACCTTTGGGTCAAAAACCCAGATCCAACGCACCTGGTTGGGCATGGTTGTAGTTAGTGCCTTGTGGCCACTTGAATTCATTTGGTTGTATGATTTGTTTACTCATTTTATTTATTTCTCCTTCTTGGTATGATTCTTAGTTAATCTTTCTATGTTGTGTTTCAGGAGTTTGGCTTGACTTTCCTTGTTGACTTTGGTTGACCTTGTTTGATCTTATAATTTTCTCGATATGTTTCATAGATGATTTGTATGGCCTCTTTCGATGATTAGATTTATTTTGAAGCATGTGATTTTATTCTACCTTAGTGTTATATCCTATAGTAATTATAAATAGGTAGTAATATTGTGATCTATTACTTCATAATCTTATAGATTATAGTGTTTGGTATTTGGCATGTATCTATATAAATATAAATATATATATATATATATGGAGATATATATATGGGTGCACACATATATGTATTTATATATATATAATTTATATGTGATTATATGTTAATTATTGTAGATATTGTTGATGGTGTATATTTTGGGATTAATGTAAAGTATAATATTATTAATAATTAAATATTAAATAATGTGAGGTATATTATTCTCAATTGTTAATTATTAATAACGAGGATAGGTTATATATATAGATATTGATGTAATTAATGATGGCATATGCATATATGTTAGGATAATATTACATATGTGTATGAATGAATACAAATAATCTTTTATTGTATATTTGAGTAATATAGTTGTATGATATTAAGTTATTTTATAATACCCTTTAGTTAAGAGTTAGTTGGGAGTTGGTTACTTTTCCTCTCAACCTTTGGAAATCTATTCATATGCACTACTTTCTCATTTGAAGGGAGGATATTTTAGGGCTGAAGCATTGAGGTGATGCAGGAGCATCCTGGGTGTAAGAGCAATCTTGCATCACCCAAAAATATTTCTATTTTTATATTCAATAAGGGCTATTTTGTGCAGAGCTGCTATTTATGGAAAGTTACTATTTTTGGTAATTTTTGTATGTGATCAGAATGATCTGATTTCTTTCTTGGAGGTTGATTTTGGTCATATAAGTCTGTTAGTAAAGTTTCATTGCCAGATCAAGTGTATATTGGAAGATATTGAAGATTTTCGGTATTGGCAACAGGGTACAGAAACTTTGAACTCAGTTTTGAAGGCTTTAGAGGCCCCGGATGAGGTCGAAAATTTGGGTGATGACTGTTTGCACCGGTCAAGCTTGTAGAGTGCTTCGTGGCATTTTTGAAATGGGGTTATAATAGCCGAGCGGGTCAACTGGTGATGACTTATGGTCTTCGGAAGTTGGGCCACCCGAAATGGCGAAAAATAATTTTCTTCAAAATTTCTATTCGGGTTTCAAAGGTTATCTTGAGCCGACTATGATGTAATGAAATGTAAAATAAAAATAATTCTAAGTTTGGTCGGCCTTATTGGCTAAAATTCTGGAACCTTCCCAGGCGGTGGAAATTGCCTATATAAGGAAGGCTGTATTATTGTCTTAGACAGTTCAGAATAGTTTTGGGTAGTAGATCTGGGTATTGATTCGAGGCTTTGTCCTACAGAATATTGTAAGGGAATGCCCATGTGGCTTTGCATATTGTAATTCTGAAAGTTTGTAATTCCACATTTGTGGAGATAATAAGAAGCCAATTTTCTGTTCTGGCATATTGTTGTTGTTTCTCTATATCTGTTATGTGTTTGTGGTATTAAGGGGATCACCATTCATCAAGTGGTATCAGAGCAGGAGTTCTTGAGTGTGTAAACAGATCGTCGACTGTGAGGCAGTTTGCACCAGGACCGTGGTTAGGGTTTCAGTGCGCATCACGAAAATGCCTCCACGAAGAGAACGTGGCGGAAGAGCTGGTGCTGTGACACCTGAGGTTAGAGAGCTGCAGAGACAAGTGCGAGCATTGCAAGAAGAGATTCGCAGAGGAATGAATCTTAATGTCAGAGACGAAAGCGAGGATGAAGCCGAAGAAGAATATCAAGAAGGAGAAGTTGAAATTGTGAACCAGGAGGAAGAAAGATTTTTTCGGGCGATTTCCAAGATTGGGAAAAGACCTAAGATTGAGGTTCCTACATTTTCTGAAAATCTTAACCCAGAGGAATTGATCGACTGGATCAATGAATGTGAGGAATATTTTGAGTATGAAGATGTTGAGGATCCTGATAGGGTCAAATTTGCGAAGGCCAGACTGAAAGGTCATGCGAAGATCTGGTGGCAAGAAATTCAATTGGAGCGAAATAGAAGAGGGAAAGATAAAATCACAAGATGGGATCGGATGGTGGAAAAATTGAAGCGACAGTTCATTCCTGTTGATTATGAGCTTGACCTATTGAAGAAAATGCAAAGTTTGAAGCAAGCGGGAAAATCTGTTCAGGAGTATACAGAGGAGTTCTATCGACTCCTCATCAGAACAGGCCATGCCGAAGCTGATAAGGAGAAAGTTGCCCGATACCTTAATGGGTTAAGGCCAAGCATTCAGGAGGAGTTGAATCTGGTTCGAATGAACAGTATTGAGGAGGCATACCAATTTGCCCTAAAAGTAGAGGAAAAGCTGAACAAGAAGTTCAAGAGCAGACAAAACGAAAGAGGTCGCGGTGGACGATCTGGTGGATGGTCATATGGTGGCCGAAATGAAGATCTGAAAAAGAAGGATGAGGCCAGTAGCAGTCAGAATCAGTGCGAAAATAATTCCAATCGCTTCCAAGATCAGAATAATAGAGATCAGAGAGGAAGAGGAAGAGGACAAGGATCTGGAAGAGGTGGCTTCCGTGGAACATGTTTTCACTGTGGAGAAGAAGGTCATAGGGCATTTGAATGTCCTCAGTGCCAAGGTAGAATAGACAGGAGAAATGAAGGCCAGGCCAGAGTTGCACATGTAGATGAAGATGCTAGATCATCAAATTCTGAAGATGCTGAAAGAGGAGAAACGCTAATTAACAGAAGAGTCTTGCTGAGTGGTGAGAATGAACTTGAACAAATGAGGAGCCTGTTTCACACCAGGTGCAAGTGTGAAGGTAAATGTTGTGATGTGATTATTGATAGTGGAAGCACTGACAATTTGGTGTCAGAAGAGATGGTGACAAAGTTGAAGCTCAAGAGACCGAAACACCCACATCCATATCGGATTGCCTGGGTACAGGATGACCACAAGGTCATGGTCAATGAACAATGCCTAGTGAAGTTCAAGATCGGCGGGTACCAAGATGAGGTACTATGTGATATCATCTCTATGGATGCATGTCATATGTTATTGGGTAGACCATGGTAGTTTGACAGATGTGCTGTACACGATGGTCGTGCGAATACCTATTCCCTGACGAAGGATGGAGTGCGACATAAGCTAAAGCCATTGAAGGAGACCGAAGAAAAGGTATGTGGTAATGCAAGAATAACTTTTGTTGATGGAAGAAATTTCCTAGATGGTATGAGGCATGAGCATGTATGTTTTGCTTTAATTCCAAAAGCTGGTAAAGAGGAAGTAGAAGATGTTCCTGTAGAAGTTGCAGATTTGTTGAATGAGTTTCAGGATATTATATCCGATAACGTGCCTGATGGATTACCACCAGTCAGGAAGATCAGTCATCAGATGGACTTGATCCCAGGAGCGAGTTTGCCGAATAAGGCAGCACACAGAATGACACCTGCAGAAAGTGAGGAGTTGAACAGACAAGTACATGAACTGTTACAGAAAGGATTGATCTGTGAGAGTCTGAGTCCCTGTGCTGTACCAGCGGTATTAGCACCAAAGAAGAATGGAGAATGGAGGATGTGTACAGATTCTAGGGCAATAAACAAGATCACAATCAAGTACAGGTTTCCATTGCCACGAATGGATGATATTATGGACTGTTTGAGTGGAGCTGTGTATTTCTCAAAGATAGATTTGAAGAGTGGATATCATCAGATTCGGATTAGAGAAGGAGATGAATGGAAGACTGCCTTCAAGACAAAGGAAGGACTGTATGAGTGGTTAGTCATGCCTTTTGGGCTAACCAATGCACCGAGCACTTTCATGCGGCTCATGAACGAGGTTCTGAAAGAATTTCTGGGTAAGTTTGTCATTGTTTACCTAGATGATATTTTGATCTTTAGTAAGACATTGGAGGAGCATATGATGCATATTCGTATGGTATTTGAGAAGCTGAGAGAAGAGAAATTGTTGATTAATTTGAAGAAGTGCAGCTTTGTGAAGAAAGAGTTAGTGTATCTGGGATTTGTAGTTTCAGCAGAAGGTCTAAAAATGGACCCAAAGAAGGTACAGGCTATCCTTGAATGGCCTACTCCAAGGAGTGCTACTGAGGTAAGATCTTTTCATGGTTTGGCTAGCTTTTATAGAAAGTTTATCCGAAATTTTAGCAGTATTTGTGGACCCTTGACTGAAACAATGAGAGGGGATAGAAAAGAGTTTAAGTGGACTAATGGGGCAGAAAAGAGTTTTCAATTATTGAAACACAAAGTTACAGAACAACCTATTTTAGCACTTCCAGATTTTAATAAGGTGTTTCAAGTAGATTGTGATGCTAGTGGTACTGCAATAGGAGCTGTTATGAGCCAAGAAGGTAAACCTGTTGCGTATTTCAGTGAGAAGTTAAATGATGCCAAGAGGAAGTATTCTGTTTATGATCAGGAATTTTATGCTATAGTTCAGGCATTAAAGAAGTGGCAACATTATCTGCTTCCTAAGGAGTTTGTTTTGTATACTGATCATCAAGCTTTGCAATATTTGAATAGTCAAGGAAAATTGAATCAAAGGCATTTGAAGTGGGTTGAGTTTTTGCAGAGTTATACATTTGTTTTGAAACATAAGAGTGGAAAGTCTAATAGGGTTGCAGATGCTCTTAGTAGAAGGCAACTATTGCTGACAGAAATGCAGATTGAAGTGGTTGGGTTCAAGGAACTCAAGAATTTGTATCCAGAGGATCCTGATTTTGGTGAAGCTTGGAAAGCTTGTACAGAACCTATTACTCTAGACAGGATGAAATGGTTGGATTTCATCATCCAGGATGATATGCTATTCAGAGGGAGTCAGTTGTACATTCCACGAAGTTCTATGAGGGAGAATCTCATCAAGGAGAAGCATAGTGGATAATTGGCTGGACATTTTGGTCATGATAAAACCCTTGGTTTGGTTAGTGAGAATTATTATTGGCCACAGTTGCAGCAAGATGTGAAAAAGTTTGTACAGCGTTGTAGAGTATGTCAGATGGCGAAAGGAGTGAAGCAGAATACAGGATTGTATCAGCCATTACCTGTACCAGAGAAGCCTTGGGAGGATATCAGCATGGACTTTGTTCTTGGTTTACCGAGGACTCAGCGGGGACATAATTCAATTTTTGTGGTGGTTGATAGATTTTCAAAGATGGCACATTTTATTCCCTGCAAGAAGACTAATGATGCTGTTCATGTAGCAGAATTGTTTTTCAGAGAAGTAGTGAGACTTCATGGTTTTCCAAAGACCATAGTTTCAGATCGGGACACTAAGTTTGTTGGATATTTCTGGCGTACATTGTGGAAGAAGTTGAAGACAGATTTGAAGTTCAGTTCATCACATCATCCACAGACTGATGGACAGACAGAGGTGGTGAATAGGAGTTTGAGAAATTTGCTGAGATGTTTGGTTGGAGATAAGCCAATAGGATGGGATTTGATTTTACCACAGGTGGAATTTGCATACAATAATTCTGTCAACAGAAGCACTGGTAAATCACCATTCCAGATTGTATATGGAAGTAGTCCAAGAAATGCATCTGAATTGAGGAAGATAGATAAAGGAGAAATAAGTAGTGCTGAAGCTGAGGATTTTGCAGAACACTTGAAGAACATCCATGGGGAGGTGAGGAAGCATATTACCAAGATGAACGCACAGTATAAGGCTAAGGAAGATGAGAAAAGGAGGTATAAGGAATTTCAAGTTGGTGATGAAGTCATGGTTCATTTGCGGAAGGAGCGGTTTCCAGTTGGTACATATAACAAGCTGAAAATGAAGAAGTTTGGGCCATGTAAGATACTGAAGAAACATGATTCAGGAAATGCATATGAGGTAGAATTGCCTACTGAGCTAAATATTTCACCAGTGTTTAACATTTCAGATCTGACAGAGTATCATGAGGGAGGTGTTGAAGATGAGATCACAGCAGCATAGTGGAGTATTCCAGCAACTAGTTCAGACACTAAGGAGATCGAAGATATACTGGACAGTCGTGTTGGCAGAAGCACAAGGAACAGGACATATGAAGAATATCTGGTCAAGTGGAAAGGATGACCTGTTGAAGATTCATCATGGCTGACAAAGGAGGAGGTTAACCGTCTTGGTTTTCCTCTGGACACCTGAGTCGTGATAGGGTCACTTCTCAAATTACCCCGGGTGTCTGATGTAGGAGCATCCTGGGTGTAAGAGCAATCTTGCATCACCCAAAAATATTTCTATTTTTATATTCAATAAGGGCTATTTTGTGCAGAGCTGCTATTTATGGAAAGTTACTATTTTTGGTAATTTTTGTATGTCCTCAGAATGATCTGATTTCTTTCTTGGAGGTTGATTTTGGTCATATAAGTCTGCCAGTAAAGTTTCATTGCCAGATCAAGTGTATATTGGAAGATATTGAAGATTTTCGGTATTGGCAGCAGGGTATAGAAACTTTGAACTCAGTTTTGAAGGCTTTAGAGGCCCCGGATGAGGTCAAAAATTTGGGTGACAGATGCTTGCACCGGTCAAGCCTGTAGAGCGCTTCGTGGCGTTTCCGAAATGGGGTTATAATAGCCGAGCGGGTCAACTGGTGATGACTTATGGTCTTCGGAAGTTGGGCCACCCAAAATGGCGAAAAATAATTTTCTTCAAAATTTCTGTTCGGGTTTCAAAGGTTATCTTGAGCCGACTATGATGTAATGAAATGTAAAATAAAAATAATTCTAAGTTTGGTCGGCCTTATTGGCTAAAATTCTGGAACCTTCCCAGGCGGTGGAAATTGCCTATATAAGGAAGGTTGTATTATTGTCTTAGGCAGTTCAGAATAGTTTTGGGTAGTAGATCTGGGTATTGATTCGAGGCTTTGTCCTACAGAATATTGTAAGGGAATGCCCATGTGGCTTTGCATATTGTAATTCTGAAAGTTTGTAATTCCACATTTGTGGAGATAATAAGAAGCCAATTTTCTGTTCTGGCATATTGTTGTTGTTTCTCTATATCTGTTATGTGTTTGTGGTATTAAGGGGATCACCCTTCATCATGAGGAGAGGATGGCCTTACTTTTCATGGAGATTTTGGAGAGAAAACTTGGAGATGTGAGGGAGATTTTGTAAGCATATGTCTTTAAGAATTTTTGGTTATCTTTGCTTTTGGGAGAGAGACATTTTTGTGAGAATTTCAGTAGTTGAGAGAGGGATTCTTTTCTATGGAATTTATTTCTTTCTTTCATAGAGATTTCTGAAAGTGGATAGGGTTTGAAGGATGCATCTCAAGTTTAGTTTTGTCTTCTCTTTTGTTTCCTTCCTTCTTCGATTCAACCTTCGTAGGACATGAGGTATGGATTGAATATTTTAGTTACTTTATGTCTCTGATAGATTATGGATCTATTTATATATTATCATTATTTATTATATCTGTACTTTTCATTTCTATGGTTATTTTAAAGTTTTGAGTTTTTGTTTGTAAGAATTGGCATGTGTTTTTCTAGGGTTTTTAGCAACCCATTTTTGGAGATCTATTATTATAATAATTTAAATTGCATCTAGAGTTTTACTAAATTGATTTTCTGGAAGTGAAATTCACAGATCTCAAATGGGTATCTCTCTGATTTTATTTTTAGGGTCGAATTAATGCCTTATTTTTGACATTTTGGCAGACTATGCCTGTCCATTCTTGATTCTGAATTTTTTGTCAAATGTATTTGTATGCTACAGGCTGATATGCTTATATAAAAATCTAAATTTGATATAAAAGATTCTTCTAAGTCTTATCTTTCATTTCCAATTGGTTTGGAGAATTTTTATTATGTTTTGTGAAAATTAAAACCATTTTAGTGAAGGCAGGTTTGAACCCTAACCAGAGTTTTCTATTTTAAATCAGAAGTCATAACTTTCTTTCCCACTGTTGGATCTTCCTAAAAATTAAATTGAGAGTCCATAATTATGTTATCTAAATCTCCAATGAAGTTATTGCCTTTATTATTTGTTTTGTGGAAGATATGGATGACTGTTCTATGATGACTATTCTTTGCATTTAATCCTTGCTTGAAATAATTCAGTTTAAGAACATCATTAAGTTTTAAGGTTTCGTATGGTCACCAGAGGCTATTAGAATTTTTTTTTGGTTAATTGGATCTATGTATACTCTGAATATGTTTATAATATCACTTGGATGCCTTCTTATATGTTTGGAACATTCTGAATGCCATATTGGGTTTAGGGTTGTCAAGTGGACTAGGGACAACATATGTTTTCCTAAACTCAATCAAATGTTGTTATGGAATTGATATGAATTCTTGATGATGGATATATTATGTTATTATGATTTTTATATGTATGTTAGGGAACCTAAGTACACTAGGTGAGTGGCTCATAGTGAGGGGCCGGGGCCCTAAGTGGCTAGTATCAGGATAACCTACTATGAGTTATTTAATCAAGTGATAACCTAAATAAATGAATTGGGAATGGGAGATTCTTGAAATGAGAAATTACACACTAATCAAGATTAATTTTGCCTCTCCCATGCCTTTAGTGCTAGTAAAGACTAAGGATGGGAGTGGGAGAAGGTACCTATGTGTAGGTACGACTGAATGACTTTGTATGTATGAGAGGCATTCGGTTCCGCATGTGCCTACTTGGGGGCCGAGGCCAAGAGTGGCTAGTACCAGGACAACCCAAGGGGTGAGGGCTATGTGATGACACTCACCTAGCTTGTAGCTTAGAGTCTCTACCAAATTTGATCATGCCTCTGGTAGTCCTTGTGGTCTTCTTGTCTTTTCTTTTGTGTTGTGACTTCGGGGAAATTTTATCACCACCTTAGGAATTTTCTAGTTGTTACCTCTTGTATGGGCCTTTGGTTCTATCTCCTAGCTCAGGGGAGTGGGCCTATTGGTTCCACGTGGTTGGGTGGTTAATATTTATATCGAGGTATTGATTGTGATTCTTTGGATGATCCTAGCACATATTTCTTTCCAAATCTGCAGTTGAAGATTTCTTATTGGATATTTTAATATGTTGAGATGTACTTATGTATCTGTATTCATGTAATTTTAATCTCCTAAAAGGAGTCCTGTAGTATTGATGTAATCTCAATTCAAGGCAATGCTAAGGGAATGGGTATTTCTAGGTAAAAGAAAGGGAAAAGAATGTGGAATATTGGCCATGTTACTAGCATTAAAAGAAAGTATTTATGTTATTTCTCCTATCCTCTTATGTTGTCCATATGTAAAGGAAATAATCTTAAATATAGTTATATATAATGATGTATCACAAAAATAATGTATTCTCTCTTGATGAAAGGATCCAAGGAAATTATTGAGAAATGATAGGTTAGTGATTGGAATTATTAATAGTGAATGGTTATGAAACAATGCAATAAAATAATAACTTGATTATAATGTTAATACTTGGTTCATGTTAATGAAGTACCTAGGATAATGCCTACCTTAATGAATATTAATCTCTTACCTAAATTATTAGAGAAAATTGATATAAAGGATAGTAGATGTAGATGAAATCAATATGAATTTATGGAATGAGTTGATAAAAGGAATAATGATGTTGGATGATTAACCTATGTTTAATAAAATAAATAAGTTAGGGACATTTAACTTGGTGCATTAAAATGAATGTAGATCTTTTAAGCTCATGATTCCGTGAATATCTTATGCATGTAAATGGTTTATATGATGTTGCTTTAGTAGCGACGTTAGGGAACCCGGGAGGACTTAAGTTGTATAAATCTTACATTCAAGTAGTAGAAAATTATTTCTTCTTTTAGAAATATGAAATATAATGATGAATATTATTCTAGTTAAAATAAATAAATAAATAAATTCACTACTTGCATTTTATAGAGGTTTTATGTCTTGTCCTCTTGGGTTGCCTGGCGGGGTGTTACAAGAGATGATTTTGAAGGAATAATGGATAACTATTTTATTGAGTTTAGAAAAAAGATGAGAAATAGGACTAGAGTCCCTGTGTCTTTGATTGAAAAATACAGCAAGGATATATGTTTTTTGGTAGACACAGATTTTACTTATGAACAGGCAGTCCTACCTAGGGTTTCATGGTTAATGCCATTACCCTATGAGCTTAACATAGATGAAGCTACTAATGCAATCACAACCCTCTTAGCTAAAGAAATTGATAGTAAAGCACCTTACTTTGGAACATTTGATGAAGCCAAATCCAAGATCTCTTTGGGATTATTGTCTACCAACATAGAGAGGAAAAGAAAGAAGATAGTGAAGAATTTGGAAAATTATGTCAAAGAATCTGAGAAGGATGCACCACTAGAGTTGACCCAAGGATTGGCAGAAGATGAACAGAGTGAAACAAGTGGTAGTGAAAAAGAAGAAGAGAAAGAGAAGAAACTAGTAATTGCCGAGTCCCCGGCTAAGAAAAGAGTGTTGAAACCTAAAGTATCATCAACACCATCACTTAGGCCCAGAACTAGAAGAACTATTGCCAAGACTCCTAAGATGCCACCTACATCTGCTAAGCAAAAACTTGCACTACCCAAGGAAGTGCTGACTAAGGTTATGAAGAGGCTAAGAAGGAAACTTTTTCTAGCACAAGACGATGATGAAGAAACTAAAAGTGATGAAGGAGTAAAGGGGAAGATTACACAATAGGGTACACAACAACTCACTGTTGATGAATTATGTCATAAGATTACTAGCTTTACAGTAGTGGATGAGTTGAAAAGATTAAAATTTGGGAACATGAGCATTGGAGATAAAGAGAAATTAGAAGATGATATTCTTGAAATGTTGTGCACTTTCAAGATGCTGCCAATTCAAATTGAAAATAGAATTCCCAAGGAATTATGCAATAGGGTTGCACAAAAATGGGAATATGCTCTACAAATAGAAAAGGAAATTAGGGAGAGTACATTAGCACAAGTTGAGTCCACTCTCACCCCTGCCAACATTAAATAGATAATTAAACAATATAGAGGTAAGTTTGATCCCAAACTTAGAGCTTATCTAATTCTTCAACACAAGGTTGAAGATGTTGTATAAGAAAGTATCAAAATTTGGAAGATACTATTTGGATTGTTGATCAACAAGGATGAAGGAAAGGATGCTACTACTTCAAATGTTGTTGAACCTGTAATAAAATAAAATAAAATAAAATGGAGACTGGAATTCCTAAGGAAGTGAAGACATAGGACACATCTGAGGTTCACATTGTTTACATACCTGAGGAGAGCCCCATCAAGAATTCATTTCTGACTAAGGCTGATTTAAAGAATACAAAAGAAACTGATACAATCTTGCCAGGTAGTAACACTATACTATTATAGGTCATGGATTATCCAATAATTGCTGGCACACAATTTGTTGATGTGAATCCTACTCTACCTGAAGTTGCTACTATTGACAAGTTAGTTGGTACAAGCCTTACCGAGGAACCCATCAAGTCGGTACCACTAACTCAATCTACATCTGCCGAGGAAGAGGACAAAGCAGAAGGCAAAATCCAAAGTCCTCCTATGGAAGATAACAACAAAGAAGAATAAGGAAATAAGTTAGATGGACAAGTTGTTAGTCCTCATGCTGAGGATAAGGGGAAAGGAGAAGCAAATATCAAAGGAAAATTCATTGAGGAGAAAGAGCCAAAGGAGAAAGAGGCAATAAAAGATCTTGTACAGATGTCAAGTCGAAGCACCCCACTGAGAGCACAGAAGGAGAAAGATGAGGTAACAATTGATGAGGTCATTTTTATTCCTAAATGGGATACCGATAACCTCTCTTATGAACAACTACAAATATTAAAGGATTTGCTGATGAGGAAAAGTAGGCAAGCAGAACTCCGAAGGGAACATCAGCAGAAATAGGTCCTTTATGAAATAAAAAATATATTTAATGAAGTCTATGACTTATCAGATGTAAATAGTTCCATTCCCATATTGGAACAACTTGAAAACATTATCCAAAAAGTAAATAATGAAGTTAGTTGTGCAAGTGATAAGTTATTTGAGTGGTCAGAATGGAAGTTTGAGACCAAAATGCTCAAGAAGATATTTCTCAAGATAGCAGTGAAACAAGTTGAGCTATCCACTTTGGTAAAGGAGACCGAGGAGTTAGTTGTGAATGGACAGTCTCTATTGGCCAAAATCTGTAATATTGAACTGTTCACTGATGAGAATCAATGATTGCTTGATACTCTAAAGCAAGAGATTAAGGCCACAAGTCAATCCCTGAGCTTGGCTGTAGACACCAGTGCAGCACATTATGTCAAAATCATGCAAACCCAAGGCAAGTTAGTCAGGCTAATGGCTAATGATGGCAAGATTTGTTCTTGCCGACTCTTTATCCAAACAATTTTGACACCTCATCTGGAGGCCATAGAGAGAAAGTTAGCAAAGGCTAAGAATTAACACAGAGTAATCCACATTTTTCCACAGCTGAGAGCCTCATCAATTTAGCTACAGATCTAGAAGTGCAGACAAAAGTTTTAAAAATTGCTTCATCAGCTTGGGCGAATGCACTCTACATTATCATGGTGTTGCATAAACCTTTTCTTGAGAAATTTTTTGAGCTACCTACTAATGAAGAGATTTGTCGTGTCAAAAACAAGGGGCAATCATCATGACATGAGAAAGGACAAAGAATAGAATAGGGATAGGGAAAGGTGACAAATTTTTTGAATGTATATATATCTCAGGGGGTGTATTAGGCTAGTATAAGCATATTTTTTTGTAATTGTAAGTACAAATGTCATGACAAAGTGTTTTTGCCAGTAATGTCAAAGGGGGAGATTGTAGATCTCTATAGTTTTGTTGACTAGTAGTGCTTCACACTTAGTCATATATCTAGGCAATGATGGTTGGTCATCACTATGACCGAGTCATTTTGTAAAGGCTAAGCTATGTATTGCATACTTACCGAGCAGTAGTACTACCGAGTAAAGTCATGGTCACTATGTGTTTGTAATATGCTGAGTATAGTTTTTTCTGAGTTACATATACAATGATTACTGAGTGATAGAGGATTAATAGATGCCGAGTATAGTTAATGTTGAGTGCCAGTAATAACTTTGGCTGAGTTAGTCAGGAATAACATACAAGTTTGGAATGGCAGAATGATCGAGGTAAACCATTTTTGGTGATAGTGGTGTTTTGTATTTTGTTTGTTGAGGTAATTATGGAGGTAATTACACATCCATCTTATAATCATTGATCCCTATGTAATACCTAGAGCCAATCATAAAATTGTATAGCTTAAGTGGCAATAGAAATAAATCTGAATCGTAGATCTTCAATTGGTAAAACATTTTGGTTATTATATAAGGTCAAGATCTAAACCAAAAGAAGTGTGTGAATCAGAGAGAAAAAGAGATTTAATGAGTATGAGAGAATGATCAAAGAGGTATATTTAGAATAGTGAAGTATTCAAACAGAGTCCAGTGACCGAGCTAAGCAGTGAAAGGATAGAATCAAGAAAGATCAGATAGAAGAGATCACCAATATACAGTAAAGAGGAGATCTATAATTTGCATATAAGTGCAAACTGAAAGATCAGGTACTGAGACATTTTAACTAGTGTATTAGGGTAAATCTCTTAACCAAGTAGTCTTAACAGACTTTATGTAATCTCTTTACCGAGTTCTTACTTTGTTGTAAGTTTATAAATCCTTTAACAAGGTAGACTGTATAAGTCTTTTAGCTTTTAACAGAGTAGACATTTCATAGGGTAGATCATGAATTGATCACATTTTGTAAGCCTTAATAGGCAAAACTTATTACTATAGTAGTGAAGATTTGTGGGTGTCATCCCCACCCCAGTTTTACCTTTCAAGGGTTTTTCGGTTACCAAAATCATGGTGTCATGAGTGATTTCATGTATGCTTCTTAATATGTTCAGTTGCTTACAATGATCAAGTTTTGTTTATGTCATGCATAAAGTTTTATCAGATTGAAAAGGTTAAAGTAGGTAATATCTGATTCACCCCCCTCTCTCAGTATTACTTTCCCACTTATATTTCTAAAACATATGTGTTTTACCTTAATTCCAAAGGATGGGAAAGAGGAAGTAGAAGATGTACCTGTAGAAGTTGTAGAATTATTGAATGAGTTTTAGGATATTGTATCTGATAATGTGCCTAATGGATTACCACCAGTAAGAAAGATTAGTCATCAGATGGACTTGATTTCAGGAGCCATTTTTCCAAATAAGGTAGCACACAGAATGACACTAGCAGAAGGTGAAGAGTTGAAAATAGATTTGAAGTTTAGTTCATCACATCATCCATAGATTGTATATGGAAGTAGTACAAGAAATGCATCTGAGTTGAGGAAGATAGATAAAGGAAAAATAAGTAGTGTTGAAGCTGAGAATTTTGCAGAACATTTGAAGAACATCCATGAGGAGCTAAGGAACCATATTACCAAGATGAATGCATAGTATAAGGCTAAGGGAGATAAGAAAAGAAGGCATGAGGAATTTCAGGTTGCTGATGAATTCATGGTTCATTTGTGAAAGGAGTGATTTTCGGTTGGTACATATAACAAGTTGAAAATGAAGAAGTTTGGGCCATGTAAGATACTAAAGAAGCATGATTCAGGAAATGCATATGAGGTCGAGTTGCCTATTGACCTGAATATTTCACTAGTATTTAATGTTTTAGATCTAACAAAGTATCATGAAGGAGGTGTTGAAGATGAGGTTACAGTAGGATAGTGGAGTATTCTAGCAACCGGTTCAGATATCAAGGAGATTGAAGACATATTGGATAGTTGTGTTGGCAGATGCACAAGGAACCAGACATATGAAGAGTATTTGGTCAAATGGAAAGGATGACTTGTTGAAGATTCATCATGGCTAACGAAAGAGGAGGCTAACCATCTTTGTTTTCCTCCACACACCTGAGTCATGACAGGGTCACTTCTCAAATTACCCTAGGTGTCTGATGCAGGAGCATCCTAGGTGTAAGAGCAATCTTGCATCACCCAAAAATATTTTTGGTTTTGTTTTCAATAAGGGCTATCTTGTGCAGAGCTGCCATTTATGGAAACTTACTATTTTTTTAGTAATTTGGTCATCTAATCTCAAAATGTTCTGATTTCTTCCCTGGAGGTTCATTTTGGTCATATCAGCCTACTAGTAAAGTTTCATTGACAGATCAAGTCTAGCTTTGTAGATATTGAAGATTTTTGGTATTGGCAACAGGGTATAGAAACTTTGAACTCAATTTTGAAGGCTTTAGAGGTGCCAGATGAGGTCAATAATTTGGGTGACAAGTGCTTGCAATAGTTAAGGTTGTAGAGCGCTTTGTGGCCTTTTTGGAATGGGGTTATAATAGTCAATCGAGTCAATTGGTGATGACTTATGGTCTTCGAAAGTTGGGTCACCTGAAATGGCAGAAAATAATTTTCTTTCAAAATTTCTATTTGGGTTTCAAAAGTTATTTTGAGGTGAATTTGATGTAATAAATTGTAAAATAAAATAATTCTAAGTTTGTTCGGCCTTGTGTTGGAAACTGCAATTGAAACAATTGTTATATTGTCACACTACTACATTTGAGGTCAAATTTCGATGGCCATTTGTCGTATTTGCAATGCTAATTTGTCGGCATTTTGACAGATGAGTCCGTCGCAATTTTTACATAGGAAATTGCGACAGAAGACGTATCTGTCATTTTATCGACACCATATCACGTCAAAAACTTGCACATGGAAACAACTTTGTTATGGCATTTTCTATGGTTCATCTATCAGAATAGTGATAGTTTCCACCTAATTCTAATAGATATACCTATTGGTGATATGGCATTAATGACAGAGTTTTTGTCGAAAAATTTCTATTTTTGACACTTAAATTGTTGGAAGAGCGATAGTCCTTTAGCATTTCTCCAATAGGTTTCCCTGTCAAATGTATACCATTACTGTCAGAAGTATTGTCGTAAATTATTTTTCTCTGACATTTTATCTGTCGAATGCATACCACTTATGTTGGAATTAATTATGAAGTGCCAAAAAACCAACCAATATGCACATTAAAGATAAAATAGCTCAAGAGACCATAATAGGTTCTCTCTTTCTTTGGTCTATATTATTGACATAATGTTTTACCTTTCATTAGCTCATCAAATCTGGGGATTTGAAAGAATTTAATAGAATATTTTCATGACAACATATATTATTTAAGTTGATATTGCACAAATTTATCTACTTCGTGCACTTGTAGACTATGAGGACGGCGATAAAGAAGCATGGCCATGGGAGGAGATGCTTCTTTATCATCGTCTTCATAGTATACAAGTGCGCGAAGTAGATAAATTCGTGCAATGTCAACTTAAATAATATACGTTGTCATGAAAATGTTCTATTAAATTCTTTCAAATCCTTAGATTTGATGAGCTAATGAAAGGTAAAACATTCTATCAATAATATAGACCGAAGAAAGAGACAACCTATGATGGTCTCTTGAGCTGTGTTATCTTTAGTCCTAGCTACTGTCCTAGCTACCTATTGATCGTCAAGAATAATCACCACCTTGCATTTATGTACACTACACAAATTGATCCCAGTCTCGCAAAAACATTTTACACTTGTACATCTCATCAATACTGGAGGCCTAAAGTAATTTTATATGATCACTAGCACATTTTGTGCATGGATGAGAAATAGTATCCAAAGTTTCTAGATAACCATTTTTGAGAAGAGGAATGAGTGCACGCCAAAGAAGGGATAATTCCATAATAGAAACAAAGACATCTTTTTAGCCTGGGTCTGGATCCTACCCCAATTGTCGAAGGATCTAGGACCAGTCTAGAAAGATGTCTTCCCATTCTGTCTGCAACATTGTGTCCGTCCATGATCTCATGAATATCATCATCTTTCTAGTCTTCATTTGCCAAAATATATTGCTTCTTCAAGCTTGCAGAGTAATCTTATTAATAAAAGAACTCTTGCCAACATTAGGGTACCCACAGATCAAAATAGTTGATGTTATTGGTGCTTGTGCTCAAGGATATCGATTCACATTTTTGAAACGGCCAAATCATTTTTATTTCATTTGTAGAGAAAAGGAGTGGGAGAAAATGAGTAGGTGAAAGTTGCTCGAGCATGAGAGAAGGCATTGCATTTTATTTGATCATGAATGCTCTCTAAAATGACCAATCATGTTTTCTATTCAATTTTTTTTGGTGTTTTTTTTCCCATATTCAATAGATAAAAATCATGGCAGCAGCCACTTAGCCATCCTTTTGATGTTCTAGGTATTTTACAAAGATATAGGTATGTGGATTTATCATTCAGTTGCTTGCAATTATTGATCAAATGCAAATATTTTGTCAAGTTGAAAGGGCAAGATATCAGTTTGGTGTTTTTGGTTTATTTTAAAAGTTGATTTAGTAAAATCCTCAAAAAACACACTAAATGTTCTAAAATGTAAAGAAGTTGAATGTTAAATGTAAGATATATATCTGATCCATAGTAATCAAAAGAAAGGACATGAAAATTATAAGGAGATTTACCAATCCAAAAATATAAGCGAATAGGAAACATGATTGGTACCTTATGAATTGGTTTTTGAGGTGCACAATCTTCATCAATCTCCTGAGAACAAGACCCCTCCTCACGAAAAATGCATTTAATAGATTAAAAAAATCTACAAAATTGAACCAATGACATGTTTAGAACAAAGAAATAGATTGATAATAATATGCTAAAAATTCTATTATGTTTAATACATGCAAAAGGGCCAGTCCCAAAAATTCTTAAACATACTTTATCTGATATGATAATAACATGCTAATTAAACTGATAAAGGTGTTATCTACATTTAATCTACCAATTACTAATTACACAAAAAACAAATTACAAAACTCAACAAATGGCATGTTCTTCGTGTGGTAAAAGGAAGATTTGGCTATGAAAAAAAAAGTGAAATGGCCTCATCATTTTTATTTCAATTGGATAGAGGAGTGAAAGCTAAGCGCGAGAGAAGGTATGTGATTTCTTCATCTTTCGAGCATCTGGCATCATATTCGACTACAAATTTCAAATGCATTACATTTTATTTCATCATGAATACTCTCTAAAATGATCGCATTCTATTGGTATCGTGCCCTAGCTCGTGCTTTATCTCCATTATTTGATATTATTGGTGCTTGTGCTCAAGGATATCAATTCACTATTTTCAAATGTTTGGATCATTTAGATAGTTACATTTCCCAACTGTTCCTCTAGTACACAGTCAGGAAATATAACTATCTAATGATTATATGTAATGTTGAATGGATTAAATGCTTTATTCTTGGTAGAATTTGTTGGCACCTATAAAATTTTCATGACCCTGTAGTTTTTCCCTAGTCCCTGCAAGTGTTTTCTAGGTCTTTGCCCTTAAACCCTAGGTCAAAATTTGAAATATCTAGTCATTGGTGGAGAAAAACCCTTTTTTCCTTGGCCTTGTTCTATTTCTACATTACTTTTTCAGGCCACTTAACTAATTTATAAAGCATGTGCTTTATTTTTATCACCCGCGGGGTCATGTTTTCATATCTTTTATCCTAGAATAGTTCCCATTTAATATTTCCCTAAGTCTAACTGCTTGGCACTTGAAATTTTCCTAAGTGGCAACCTTTTATTTTGTGTGGCTGTCATTGTTTCACAAGACTTTTTGTTGTCAGAGTTTCTGACATGCGGTATAGCAACAAGGTGCCATCTATCCCAGCGGGCCTAGTGTCTCAGTCTCTTTTAATCCTATGGTGGATGCATGATCTCATAGAATATTCCTACCCCATGAGATCATGTGACATCTGTTGATTTCAAATCTGACCAGGGATGGTGTCAGTGGGTCCAGTGCTAGGTCACGCCACTATGTTCATTTTTGATTGGTCGAGCTTGAGTATGAGGTGGAGGTTGTTAGAATGACCTATGTGCAATAAAAAGTTGTATGTCCGCTTACTGAATATTATGATGTGGCCTTCTTTGATTGGACAGAGGTATTGATGACATGGGGTGTTGTCAATGGGGCTCGATAGTTTTTAGATTCCTCAAAATCAACGGTGGGCACATGATCTCATGGAATCTTCTGAGCCCATGAGATCATGCGCTGGCTGTCCGATTAAAGGCTTGATAGTGGGACCGTTTGCTAGGTGTTTCCAAGTTGTGGTGTTTAGATTGGTCAGCATGGATTGTGATGAGGATGTGTTAGTGGGGCCGTTGTCAGAGGAATCTACAGGGTTGCTAGTAGCACAGGTAGATCTACGGTGGTTGTATGATCGCATGGAATCTTTCCATACTTTGCACTCATACGCCGACAATCTGATGGTGGGGCTTATGTGCAGTGGGTCCAACGTGCCACATAATGCTGATGTGCTCATTTTTCATTGGCAGAGAGACTGGTGATGTGGCGAAGACTTTTCAAACAACTTTTGACTATTACAAAGATTAATGATGACCGCCAGATCTGTCGGGAAGGGATGAGATCTACGACTGCATTTTAAATTTGCTGGTTAACCGTAACTATTTGAAATTCAAATTTTTAAAGGGTTTCCAGCGATAGAAAGACTAAAATTAAATGTTTTTGCGGCTAGATTTGATAGGAATGATTTCATCGACTGTTGTAGAGTGGTCCAGGGGTTTGATGACTAATTGCACGGGTTTTTGTACCATGAAGTGTTTCTCGAGGCATGTTGTAGGTGGACAATCAGATCAATGAGTTTAATGAATTCATGATTCTCGGTACAAATTAGGAAATTTTTCATTTATGAGGATCATTCTGAGATTTTCTTTCTCCGGGCCACTTGGTTTTCCCCCAATTGTAATAAATTCCCGATTGATCTTAGTTGGTTTAGTGGGTAAAACCCTAACCCTAATCATCCATAGCTTGTTGCATCATGTTTTGGGATCCCAAGATGATTAGTGGTATATATCATTGAATTTTTTATTTTGCAAAGTGGTGGTTGATGTTATGTTGAAAATGAATGTAAAAGATTGAACAAGGAGAGCTTGGATTTTGGGTCTGTTTCCTAGCATTTCGTTGTTCTGGTAATGTATTGATTCTACAAATTTTAATGAGAATACACTTGGATTCCAATCTCAAATTCATGTTTTTCTTCTTATTTTGATATTGGGCTCATATATGTTAAAGTCACAAAGTGAGTTAGCATATGGTAAACAAAGAGTATTGTGGAGTTATCTTTGAGTTCCTAACAAAGTTAGGATTAAAGTCTTTAAGGTGATTTTAGTGAGTTCATGGTAGGGTAAGAATTTGATGATCAGGTTTGGGAGTGAGAGGGATAATAAGCAAAGCACTTATCCTAAGTTTAGGAGTATTTGATTTAGGATTTTCAGTTGATTTATGTTATTGGGTGACTCTATGCCCTGGGTTAAGGCACTGATCCCTTCTCTAGAAGTAGTTCATCATCATCCACCATACATATAAATGATAAAATCTTTCAATCAGTTTGTAAAGGGTATAATGCATAACATTTTGTGATTCTTTTCAAGAAGTGAATCAAAGGTACACCCACCTGAGCATCCAGGCTCAAAGTGTAGGAGGATCTCTTTGATTCTTGTTAATTGGCCCTTTTCCTTACAGAATTTGTAGTGGTGATAGAGTCGGTGACATTAAGTTGTCAATCATAGTGTAAACTTGCAAGTAGAAAGAATAGACAACCAACAGAATGGTGACTCTATTGGGGAGAGTCTAGAGACAAATTTTTTAAGTGGACTCTTATTTTTCCTATTGTATTCAATTAAAAGATTTCCTACTTTGGTGGGTGGTGATTCATAGGTTGAAACCAATGCTATAAACTATAGATCATGGACAAAAGAAGGAATACTAGGTCCTTTGTTAAGTAAAATTTGGAGGTTACTCTGGAACAGTTACCTAGGTAGGAAAAGAAGAGTTAGATCAGAAGAAATGGTGAGTCTACTAGTGCTCCCATGAGAGAACAAAGAAATACCAGAAATAGAGCACCACTTGCATCCTCTAATGAGGAAGATTCACAATACAAAAGGTTCTAAATTAGATAGTGGTCGCTTTGAAGACAAATTTTATGATACCCCAGAGGCAGTATTTCAAGACAAAGGTTCATTACCTACAAGGCAGGATGAACAAGCCAGAGAAAGTGGTTTTGAACCAAATTTAGATCTTGATGAAGATATGTTCAGAAGGCAACCCATGAGACCAAGACAGGTCCATTTCCCATATCAAAATCTCACTGATATGGATGTGTCATCAAATTTTGATGATATTATGATAGACCTAGATGATTTAAGTGGACTAAGGTTACAATTGGTAGAGCAAAATGCCATACATAAGAGGTTACAAAAGGAGAGAGAAGCTGAGAAATTGAATGCTCTAATAGAAAGGGAGTCTCTTCTTAGAAAGATTAGTGAATTAAAGGAGAGAAACAAGATGCTTGCTTCTTCTCCTAAGACTTTGCAACATGATGTCTTTGGTGATTTTGATGCTTTGAGAAGTGAGCAGGAGCACCTGCTGCAAGACCATGAGTTTGATAAAGCAGGCCCTATGGTTAGACAGGTTCAAAGTTATGCTTCCCTCCCTAAAGATAAAGATGGACATGAGATCACTAGGCCTTCTGTTGCTACTGGTCAAAAAGGAAAGCAAAAGATGGTGGGACATCAAACAAGAAAATCATTGACAATACCAGGGGTCCCACCACCCAATTCAAATAAGGACACAAAGATAGAAAGAAGAAGAAAAGAAGATGAGGACCTAGCAAGAGAATTAGAGAAGGCTGAAATTGAAGCTTCCATTGTAGAAAAAAGAAGAAAGATCCAGTTCTTGAAGGCTTCATTTGGAAATGCTCTTGGCCCATCTGATACTGAACTAGATATGCCATCTATGACTACTACTATTCCACTTAGTAATGTTACTACTAGTTCAATTCCTTCTTCATCTACCAAGATAGGTGTTGATCCTAGGCAACAGTCAAATACACAAGTAGATGGGAATGTAAATGTAAATGTTGATCCTAGGGTTAACACTAGTTCAAGTTTTCAAAGAAGACCTATGCAATTAGAAGGCTATAGGAAAATTAATTTTGATGGAATTCCTAGCTACCCAAATGCTTTTCCGACTGATATAAGAGATAAGATACCTAAATTTGCTGGTAATAATGCTATTAGTTGTGAAAAAAACCTTAGGTTATTTGTTGATATATTAAATGATTATGAGGTAGAGCATGAGGATATAGTCATGGAATTATTTGTTCAGTCTCTAGTGGAAGATGCTAGAGATTGGTTTAAGAGACTCCCTGACAGATGTATTGATACATGGGATTCTTTTGAGAGATGTTTCAAAGAACATTATGGTGATAGGCCTAATGCTAGTTTCATGTTGAATGAGTTCAACACTATAAGGAAAAATCAGAATGAGTCTGCAGCTAAATTCAATATGAGATTTTAGAAGGGTATGCATAAGTTGTTTCAAGTTATGTGGTTAGATGACAATGTTTGTTTGACCACATACTTCAATGCATTTGATGGAAAGATGGGATATTTGTTGAGGGACAAAGAACCAAGAACTCTCAGAGGTGCTTTTAGGATTGCTATCAATATTGAAAAGAATATGAAAATATTAGGAAAGATGGGTGGAAAAAGAGATGATCCAAAGTTGTTTGGAGATAAAAAGTATAAGAGGGATAATGAAAGAAATGTTGGAAATAAGAAACAAGAGGAAGATAAATTGGATAAGGTGTTGAATGCATTGAAGGATTTAAGAGCACCTACTAATAGAATTAATAATGCTCCTACCAATGAAAAGCCTCAATTCAACAATAATTTCAGTAGGCAGAATAGATTGTAGAATTATCCCTACAACACCCAATGGAAGGATGACAAGCCTATTGTCCCTACTGCAAGAGGAAGTAATGATAAAATTGTCCTTGATCCTTTACAAAGATCCTCTATAAATGTTATAGAGGATACACCATGGTGTATAGCATGTCAGTCCCCTCATTCTGTAGAGCATTGTGTGGTTGTACAATCCATGTCAGCATCTCAAGATGGTGACAATGAGGAGTTAGATCAAGAAGAAAATCATGATGACATTGGATGCAACATGGCAACTTCATGTTTGGGATATGAAGATGATTTTGATATTGATGAAGAAGTAGATGTGTGTTTGAAAAGACACAATAGGGTACTTTTTGATCAGGAGGTTTTATCTGATAATGATGACATTGATGAAAAGACATGTAATATGATTTCTTCCCCAGAAACAGTAAATTTGAGAAGACCTTCAAAGGAAGAAATGGATAGAATTACTGTAGAAATGATAGCCCAAGTGCAAACTAGAGGCATGGTGGCAAGGGATACAAATGGGAAAGCTACAGGAATGTTAATGAAGAACACTAACTCTAGGGAATTCAGTTTTAAATAGATCAAAGGATGATCATATGGCAAGGTTAAAAAATTTAAAAGGTAAGAAGTGGGAACCTAAGGGGGTTGGAATTGAAAACATTTCTAATGAAATAGAAAAGCCAGTTGGCAAAATAGTTAAAGTTGGAAAAGTAAAGGTCATAGCTACAACCAATGTATTAGATAAACAAAAGGACACTAAGGAAGAATAGATTGAGTTTCCTCCCTCTACTCCTATTGATATGTTGGTTGTATTATCTCAAATAACTGTCAAGGTTCCATTGTCAGAATTGTTGAGGATCCCTAAACATAGAGATAGGGCTATTGCATGGGTAGATAATTTTCATAATAATGATGTTCCATGCAATGAACCTTAGGATAAAGTTTTGAAAGAGGTGGAGGTTCAAGGATTGGTATCTCACATACCACCTATTTACTTGGATAATTCTGTCAATGCTAGCCTTGAAAATATTGATCCATTCTTCTTGAGTATTTTTGTGAATGGGATGAAATTAAAAAAATATATGATTGATTCTAGTGCTTCTAATACTATTATGCCTTTTAAGATCATGGACAATTTAGGTCTCAAGGTTGATACAGATCAAGGGCAGATGTTGTGCAATGGATCAGAGGGAAGTACCAGTCATTGGGACTATAAATGCAATGCCATACAGATTGGCAGCCTATCCAAAGAAAGAATTGACTATGAGTGTCTTGGTTGTAGACATTCCACCTCATTATGGTATGCTATTATCTAGGAAATGGAGTGCTTCCATGGGTGGGTGTTTGCAGTGTGATCTTTCTGCTGCAACCTTCAAGATTGATGATCAGTTTGTTAAGATTGAAAGAGAACCAAGGGTAACCTATATGATTAAAAAGAATATTGATAATGAGGTTACCTTCTTTTTAGATACTGATGTCAATGCTTTCAGATCTGAGGTCAGTGTACTTGAAAAGGAGCCTGTATTGCCATGTATTGCTGATGAGGTTGGTTCTAGGTCTGTGAAGGGTGATTTGTGGGTGATGTACTTTGATGGTGCTAGCTGCAAAGATGGAGCAGGAGTAGGTATTTTACTCATTTCTCCTAAGGGGAACACCTACAAGTTTTCTTTCACATTGAATCTCTTTTGTACCAATAATATAACAGAGTATGAAGCATTATTGTTAGGATTGAGATTGGCACAAAAGCATGGAATTAAATGTATAAAAGTTATTAGGGATTCTGAATTAGTGGTGTCCCAAATAAGGTCAGTATATGCTTCCAAGAACAAGAGGTTGAAGCAATATAGAAATGTTGTTTGGGATTTGATTGAGTGTTTTGATGCCTTCAATATTGAGTGGAAGGATAGAAGTAATAACAAGATGGCTGATTTGTTAGCCAATATTGCAATCAATCCCAGTGATATTACTTTTGCTAGCCTCTCTAAAGTTGAAATTCAGACTAGGCCTAGTATACCAGATAATGTTGAGAATTGGAAAGTTTTTGAAGATGACCAGGATATCTTGAGATTTATGAATTGTGAAGATTAGTATCATGGTCAGGAATTAGATTGTTCATCCCTGGTTGAGACTACAGAAGGAAAGGAGGTCATCCTTGGTAATGAGGTCATTCAACTTAAAACTAACAAGGTTCCTAAGGGACTTGTTGTTCTAGAAACTATGTTTGATAATCAGGATAGAGTTCAAAAGGATATTAAAAAGGAAAATCATATAAATTTGGAAGAAATAAATCTTGGAATAGAAGAAGCACCTAAGAAGGTTTACATTGGTAAGGATATGTCTCATAAAGTGAGGAAGTCTTTAATTGAATTGTTAAGAAAATTTAGGCATGTTTTTGCATGGTCATATGATGACCTAAAGGTTTATAGAGAAGACTTGTTCCAACATGTTATTCCTCTGAAAGAAGATGCCAAACCCTTTAGGCAAAAGCAAAGGCCTATAAATCCTACTTTGGCACCTAAGATGCAAGAAGAATTAATGAAGCTAAGAGATGCTAGAATTATCAAGCCCATTAGGCATTTTTCTTGGGTTTCAAATTTGGTTCGTATCAGGAAGAAGAATGGTGACATCAGACTTTGTGTGGATTTCAAAAATTTGAACACCAGCTCATTAAAGGATAACTATTGTCTGCCTAATATGGAGGCTATGCTGCAAAGAGTGACCGGATCTGAATTAATGTCTATGATGGATGGTTTCTCTGGTTATAATCAAGTAATTGTAAAAGAATCAGAACAATTTAAGATAGCTTTACTACCCCTTGGGGAACTTATGTTTATGTGAGAATGCCTTTTGGTCTCACAAATGTTGGTGCTACTTTTCAGAGGGCAATGGATGTTGCCTTTTCAGATTTTATAAATGATTTCCTTGTTGTTTATCAAGATGATTTAACTACCTATTCCAAGAAGGAAGAAGACCATTGTACTCATCTAGAAAAAATATTTGTGAGGGCTTTGGAATATGGTATTTCATTAAATCCAAGGAAATGTGCTTTTTGTGTTATTGAGGGTAAGTTGCTTGGCCACTTGGTTGGAAAGCAAGGAGTTAGAATTGATCCTGAGAGGGTGGCAGCCATTGATAAGATCCCTAGACTAAAAAATGTTAAAGGAATTCAGTCTTTCTTTGGTCAGGTGAATTTCTTGAGAAGATTTGTTACAAATTTTGCTGAAGTTACTAGGCCAATATCTAAGATGTTGAAGAAAGGGTTTGAGATCAAGTGGGAAGGTGAGTCTGATGAAGCTTTCAAGAATATCAAGCAGGCTATCAAAGATGCACCTATGCTTAAGGCACCTGATTACAATGTCCCAATGCATATCTTTTCCTTTGCATCTTTTCACACTATTGTTGTAGTATTGTTGCAGAACAATAATGAAGGTTATGAGTAGCCTATTGCATTTTTTAGTAAATATTTGCAAGCTGCTGAATTGAAGTATGATATCAATGAAAAACAAGCTTATGCACTGGTGAAGGCTGTCAAGGCTTTTAGGTGTTATCTGATGGGAGCAGTTTTGATTGCCTTTGTACCTAGTGCTATAGTAAAAGATATTTTTTCATAGCAAGAGGTGTCTAGAAGGAGATGTAGATGGATAGATAGAATTAAATATTGATATCTAGATTACCAAATTGGTTAGAGGATAAGGATTGGCAAAACTAATGGCTCAATCCAATCTTGATGCAAACCAGATAAACTAGAATGAGATCAATTATACTTGTGATATGGATGATTGCATCTGGTATCAAGATGTTATATTTTACTTAAGGAACATGAAATGTCCAGTAGCAATAGATGATAATAAGAAAAGGACTTTGAAGTTACAAGCTATCAGGTATGTGATTGTAAGATATAAATTGTATAGAAAAAAATTAGATTGCATACTTTTGAAGTGTGTTGATGAAAATCAGGCTGACAAGTTGTTGAAAGAAATGCATGAGGGAGTTTGTGGAGGACACTACATGGGTAAAACTACTACTCAAAAAATCTTGAGAGCAGGATTTTGGTGGCCTACAATCTTCAAGGATGCAGAAAAGTTGGTAAGGAGGTGTGATGCTTGTCAGAGATTCTCTGATAAGCTTAAGTTTTCAGGTAATGTACCTTTAAGGCCAGTTGAAGTGCAGGCTCCTTTCCAGCAATGGGGAATAGATTTCATAGGAGAAATACCAAAAAAGTCTAGTGGGGGACATTCATGGATATTAGTTGCCATTGATTATTTTACAAAGTGGGTTGAGGCTATCCTCACAAGGAATTCAACTAGTAAGGTGGTGACTAATTTCTTATTGAATAATATTGTCACAAGGTTTGGTTGTCCTGAGAGGATTGTCAGTGATAATGCAATGTGTTTCAGGTCTGTTGAGTACAAGGGATTTTGCCAAGGTCTAGGAATTTAGATGTCATACTCTTCACCCTATCATCCACAAGGGAATGGACAGAAAGAATCAACAAATAAGAGCCTGATAAAAATCCTCAAGAGGATCCTTGATAAGAATAAAAGAGCATGGAATTCAAAATTTCCATTAGCTATATGGGCTGATAGGGTAACTGTGAAGAAGGAAATTGGTTGTGCACCATTTGATTTAGTATATGGGATACATGCAAGGATGCCCCAGAACAACTTGTTAGAAATGTATAAGTTTGTTCAATTATATGATGATGACATAGAAGATGAAATGAAATTGAGAATTGAAGACCTTATTAGGCTGGATGAAACTAGGAGAGAATCAATTTCAAGAAATGCCAAGTTGCAATTGCAGGTCAAGAATTTGTATGACAAAAGAACTATTGATAGGAAGTTTGAGACTAGTGACTTGGTATTAATTTGGAATGCTAGATTGGAGGATAAGGGGAAACATAGAAAATTTCACCCAATCTAGCTAGGACCATATCTAATTCATGAAAAATGGGGCTAGGATTCTTATATTGTGAAAGAACTAAATGGTGATGTTCAAAAATTGCTAGTTCATGGACAATTCTTGAAGAAATACTTCAATTGAAGGTATCCTTCTTTCCATGAATAGTAGTTAGGTCTATTTTTGGTGTACATTTTGTATAGTGGTGTGCCTGTTCCCTATTTCTTTTGTCTTAGCTTGTAGGGCTTTGTCCTTTTCTCTCTATTGTTCAAGGTTTTTATCTAGTTGGTGGTCTGCTTCACCCAGTAATTTTGCATTCTTGCATAGGCATAGGTTTCCCATCATCCCTAGATAGAGCCACTGTTAGCACCTGTAAAATTTTCATGACCCTGTAGTTTTTCCTTGGTCCCTGCAAGTGTTTTCTAGGTCTCTGCCCTTAAAACTTAGGTCAAAATTTGAAATATCTAGCCGTTGGTGGAGAAAAACCCTTTTTTCCTTTGCCTTGTTTTATTTCTACATTACTTTTTCAGGCCACTTAACTGATTTATAAAGCATGTGCTTTATTTTTATCACCTGCGGGGTCATGTTTTCATATCTTTTATCCTAGGCCGGTTCCTATTTAATATTTCCCTAAGTCTAACTACTTGGCACTTTAAATTTTCCTAAGTGGTGACCTTTTATTTTGTGTGGCTGTCATTATTTCACAAAACTTTTTGTTGTCAAAGTTTCTAACATGCGGTATAGTGACGAGGCACCATCTATCCCAGCGGGCCCAGTGTCTCAATCTCTTTTAATCCTATGGTGGGTGCATGATCTCATAGAATATTCCTACCCCATGAGATCATGTGACATCCATTGATTTCAAATTTGACAGGGGATGGTGTTAGTAGATCCAGTGCCAGGTCATGCCACCATGTTTGTTTCTGATTGGTCGAGCTTGAGTATGAGGTGGAGGTTGTCAGAATGACCTATGTGCAATAAAAAGTTGTATGTCTACTTGTCGAATATTGTGACATGGCCTTCTCTGATTGGACAAAGGTATTGATGACAAGGGGTGTTGTCAGTAGGGCCTGACAGTTTTCAAATTCCTTAAAATTGATGGTGGGCACATGATCTCATGGAATCTTCTGAGGCCATGAGATCACGTGCTAGTAGTCCGATTAAAGGCTTGACAATGGGACCATTTGCTAGGTGTTGCTAAGTTATGGTGTTCTAATTGGTCAGCATGGATTGTGATGAGGATGTGTTAGTGGGGCCATTGTCAGAGGAATCTATAGGGTTGCTAGTAGCATAGGTAGATCTATGGTGGTCGTATGATCGCATGGAATCTTTCCATGCTTTGCGATCATACACCAACCATCCAATGGATGGGGCTTATGTGTAGTGGGTCTAGCATGCCACATAATGTTGACGTACTCATTTTTTATTGGTGGAGAGATTGGTGATGTGGTGGAGACTTTTCAAACAACTTTTAACTATTACAAAGATTAATGATGACCGCCCGATCTGCCAGGAAGGGATGAAATCTATGATCACATTTTAAATTTGCTGGTTAACTATTACTATTTGAAATTCAAATTTTTAAAGGGTTTCTAGTGACATAAGTATTGAAATTGAATTTTTTTTCTGTCAGATTTGGTAGGAATGATTTCATTGACTATTAGAGAGTGGTCCAAGGGTTTGATGACTGATTGCATGGGTTTTTATACCATGAAGTGTTGCTTGAGGCATGTTGCAGGTGGACAATTAGATTGATGAATTTAATGAATTCATGATTCTCAGTACAAATCAAAAAAATTTTCATTTATGGGGATCATTCTGGGATCTACTTTCTCCAAGCTGCTTGGTTTTCCCTGAATTGTAATAAATTCTTGATTGATCTTAGTTGGTTTGGTGGGTAAAACCCTAACCCTAATCATCTGTAGCTTGTTGCATCATGTTTTGGGATCCCAAGATGATTAGTGGTATATATGGTTGAATTTTTTATTTTGTAAAGTGGTGGTTGATGTTATGTTGAAAATGAATTTAAAAAACTAAACAAGGAGAGCCTAGATTTTGGGTCTGTTTCCTAGCATTTTGTTGTTCTGGTAATGTATTGATTCTACAAATTTTAATGAGAATACACTTGGATTCCAATCTCAAATTCATATTTGTCTTCTTATTTTGATCTTGGGCTCATATATGTTAAATTCACAAAGTGAGTTAGCATATGGTAAACAAAGAGTATTGTGGAGTTATCTTTGAGTTCCTAACAAAGTTAGGATTAAAGTCTTTAAGGTGATTTCAGTGAGTTCATGGTAGGGTAAGAATTTGATGATCAAGTTTGGGAGTGAGAGGGATAATAGGAAAAACACTTATCCTTAGTTTAGGAGTATTTGATTTAAGATTTTTAGTTGATTTATGTTATTGGGTGACTCTATGCCTAAGGTTAAGGCACTAATCCCTTCTTTGGAAGTAGTTCATCATCATCCACCATACATATAAATGATAAAATCTTTCAATCAGTTTGTAAAGGGTATAATGCATAACATTTTGTGATTCTTTTCAAGAAGTGAATCAAAGGTACACCCACCTAAGCATCTAGGCTCAAAGTGTAGGAGGATCTCTTTGATCCTTGTTAATTGGCCCTTTTCCTTGTAGACTTTGGAGTTGTGATAGAGTCAGTGACATTAAGTTGTCAATCATAGTGTAAACCTGCAAGTAGAAAGAAAAGACTACCAATAGAAGTGAATGGAAGGAATAGTGTGTATTAAATACAATCCAGTCACTTATTGAATGCTTTGGAGACTACTAGTTTGACTATCCATGTGTTTCTAGTGACTGAGATTCATTAAAGGATACAAAACCCTTCATTTTGGGGTTATTGTGTGTGGATTCAAATGTAGGTTTGATTTGGTTAATGTTTAGAAGAGATCAATAAAGTATTTAAACACAATCTTATAAGTTTGGAGAGGTTTGAGAGGCACTTATCATGACTATACCCTCACAAACATCGGCATAGAATGGTTTTACTAAGTTTCCTTTCTCTATTTTGAGGTTTCCTTTGTTTGCCGTAGGGGTACAATCAGAGGGTTCATTGACAAAATGATCCTTTGAATGGTTACTATGAATATGAATGATTTGATATAGCATATTAATCATTTTACTTGAAGTTTGGAATAGCTTGTGCAAGGGTGAAAGTATTTTTGATCATTTTGGTCGTGACAGTTCCTCTACACTATCAGGAAATGTAACTATCTAATGATTATATGTAGTGTTGAATGGATTAAATGCTTTATTCTTGGTAGAAGTGAATGGAAGGAATAGTGTTGGTGTTAGGTTTCATTTATTATTTAATTGAATTGTTTCCAAGATGTGTTGAGGAGTTTTCTCCTTGTTTAATGTTAACTATTCCTGCACAATCCACTCATACAACAGTGAAGTTACAAAACTAAACCGATGGCATGTTTACAACAAAGAAATAGAATGATAATAATATGCTAAAAATTATATTCTCTTTAATACATGCCAAAGGAACACATTCTAAATTGTTGTCATTGAAATGACCACATTCTACTAGTGTTGTGCCCTAGCCCATGCTTTAACTCCATTGTTTGATGTTATTGGTGCTTGTGCTCAAGGATATCCATTTTTCTGAAATGTTGACTGTGGTTATCAAATGGACAGCCCGTGAACTTCTAGCTAGGTGCCATTTGTATTGATAGCTTAGGGCATCAAATGTATTTTATCATTGATAGTTGATACTTTGTTAAAAGGAAATAGGACAAAGAATGATTTTTATTTAGTTTCTCTATTTTAATCCCTAAGTGGCTTACAACCCTAGAGAAGTATATGCAGATTTACGGATGTAGTTGTAGGATACATAGCAGTTGATAATTCACAATAAATCCATGCACCCAATTTGAATATCAATTAATACAAAGAACTAGGGTCCTCCAATGGCCCAATCATCTAGACCTTGACTGTCCCCTCAACTAGTGACCCTTCAAAACTGGGTTATCATGCAATCAATGAGTGATCCTTCATTATCATGGTGAGCTTCTAGGTGTACACACAAAAGTAGTGCAATTCTATGAATCCTTATAATCAAGAACACTCAAGAATGAGGCCTCAAAAATTGATCCATAACTCTCTATGTATGGAGTTGCAAGATGTAGAGTTTCTCTCAGCTAGAGCTATGAAGCTAATGACCTTGCTAGTCAACCACACAATGAGAGATTAAAGTGAAGACAAGGGAAAGAGTGCCAATATCCCCAAAGAATCAAATGGAAATGCAATGCAAGTAAACTAAGAATGAAGATGCAAGCTAAGCTAAATGATAACAATGCAATGCTTGACAGGAAATCTAATCTATGAAAGGAAAATGTAAACTATACTATGAAAAGGAAATTGCAAGTGTTACAATCTCTCCTAATTAAGCTAGATGAGATTAATCTATTGCATAAAAGGAAATCTATACTAAGAATGCCATGATTATGCAACTATGAAAGAAAATATGAAATGAGATGCAACAAAGTCTTCAAAGCTTGGATTGCAAGAATGTCTTCAAAGAGCTCCAAATGACCTAGAAAACTTGCAGCATAACATTAGCCTAAAACATGAATGGATGCCAAATGAAGAGGAGAGCTCTCATTTTATAGGAAATAAAAAGGAATGGACCATGGAGATTAAGAGGCAAATGATTTAATCAATGGTGGAGCATCAAAGAGGAGCAATCCATGTGCACAAATATCCTCCAATGAGAAAATAAGAGTTGACTTTTGTGTCCATATAAGACAAAAGGTATTTTTTCTTCTTTTTATAAAATAAGAATAATGTTTTATTTGTGCAACTTAGGATAAGAGGAAAAGTGGGGGATTTTTATTTATAAAAAGGGGAGGAAATATTCCTTTTAAATAAATAAAGACTTAGGATAAAATGGTTAGCCCAAGGAAAATAATAAAAAATGATAAAATAGGATTTGATCAAGGAAATTGATATAATTGATAAGATGTTAATTTTTGAAAATATTGATTTAGGGATTTGATAAATTAAGAAATGGGGCCCAAAGTCTAGGTGACCATTTTAGGGTGCATACATTTGTCCCTCTTTGACTAATGTGTGATGGATCTGGGAACACATGTAGTCAAAGAATGAAGTTGCAATGTGAGATCGATTTGGGATCACAAACAACTCAGATGTGAGATCAATTTTGGATCACATCTGGACAAAACATAAACAAAGGCCTTTGAATATGAGGTCAATTTAGGATCACATCCAAAGTAGGAGATAAAAATCTCAAATTTGAGCAAAAGGTCACAGAAAACATATTTGAATCAAGAGAATCAAGGATAAAATCCAATAGATACTGCCCCCTCAGAATCAAAATTGAAATCAAGTAGAGGAGAACAACAAATCAATAAAGATTAGATCAAATCATAATGAAATCATGATCGAAGATAAAATATGATAGGATAACCATTGAGTAGTGAAGATATGCCCCAGTTTGACTAAGAAAGATATAGGATAAAGATGCAGTCAAACATGAGAAAGGAGTGAATTGAATGAAGATGAATGAAAGACTATAAGTTTGAGAGACATGGGGGATGAAGAAATGAAGATGCCCCAACAAAGATCAAAGGATCAGGTCTCAAAAGATTTAGCCAACTGTGCAAAAGAGGGTGAAAATTTGAAATGGGATTTTGACTATCAAGATTAACTTGGATTTGGATTTCGAGTCCAAAAATGGATCTAGGATGTCAAAATTAGGTAGGGGTGCAATTTTCACTCAATTCTGAGGTATTTGAAAAATTAGGTCAAAAAGTCAAAATGCTATAAAAGGGGTAAAAAATGTCATTTTCAAAATCATTTGACTTTTATTGATTTGAGAATTTTGAAAGCTTAGAGAGAGAAAATGGCCTAGCCAATAGCAGTGCCCATCCACAGACACCAATTTGAGCGTGCCCGGCCTCCACACTATGGTGCCCCGGTATGTTTTCGAGAAAACTCACTTGTTGGGTCATTTATGATGATTTAATGCATTTAAACATGTTTTTAAATATTTTTTCAAATTTTTAATTTTTACTTAGGGTGAAAAGTCACACGACAGTTTAGAAGTATCACGACCTTTGAAAAGTATTGTCGTGCGACACTTCGTGGGACAAAATAGTGTCGCATGCACATTGAGTCTAGTGTCACATGACATAGGATGAAATGGCACACACCACTATGTGAAGTGTCACCCAGACAAATAATGTCACATTGGTATATGACAAAGTGTCACACGACACTTAGCCAAAAAAATTAGTGTCGCCTAATAGAAAAATTTTACATGTTTAAGTTTTTGAGAAAAAATAACATGAGTCCTGACAATGTTTGATTTTAAAATGCTTTGTACTAATATTTTACATCCCTCATGATATGCTCTAACATCTGGCTTGGTTTAAATGGCTTGTAGGAGCACTTCCCAGTGCTATGCATTAGAGCACCATAGGTGACTGGGTTGAGATTCATCCGAGATCTAGATGATCCGGGTGAGGTTGACTTGAGAGTGATGGGCTTTCAATATCTATTATGGATGCCCCACATATGAGTCGATCATGGGTTGTTGACTACTCTAGCCGAGAGATGGCATAGTGAGCACAACACCTTCCAATTTCCTACTAGAGAGGCATCCATCACTTTGGAGGACATCTACCAGATCCTACGGGTTCCGTGCTATGGAGATCCTATAAGTATAATCATGGTTATAGATAGTCATAGTTGTAAAGTTTCCATATGATAGAAATTGACATGATTTGTCTGTTGGCACAGGTTTACTATGATCAGGATCCCACAAAGGATAGATGTCATGCCCCGCAAGGGAACCAGGGAAGAGAACAGAGATTCTCTTTAAAGAAAAACCTAAGTAATAATTTATGAAAAATTTTGAACTTTTAAAAGAATTATGTGAAGAAAACTTAAACTTAGATTCCTCCCAAGGTTCCCTTTTCATTTAAATGCATGATTCATTCAAATCCATTAAGTAAACTAACAACAAGATTTATTTCTCAAAGCAAACTGCATCATATCTTTAAAAACTACAAAATATTTTCATTTCAACTTTCCATTTAAAAATCATCTATTTCCTAAGTATCCTTTATGAACAATATAACTTTTTAAAATTTATCCAACTCATTTGATACATTACAAATATACTAAATTTGATTTTTCAATAGCTTCACTTAAACAACAAGTAATGAAAGCATGTTACATAATTTGGAATGTTACAAAATCCTTTTCTTTTCCAATATACATCTTAAACATAAAGTTCACATCTCCCTTTCCCTTTTTCCTAAATCTACCCATTCCAAATACATCATTTTGAATTACATCAATGATTACATTCAACTCCTCATGGGAGGTAACAATAATTTTACATCAAGAGATATAATTACAAAGCCTTCATCCTTCAAACTGGTACATAAGCAAACATGAATCTTCAAACACTACATCCGCAAGAGATACCTCAATAAAATATTTACCACCAAACCACGTGGATACCTAAAAGGCCCACTCCCCCGTGCTAGGAGATAAACACCAAGGTCCAAAAAGAAGGAATAGCTAGGCCAAACCTAGGGTTGGGTAACCTTTCCCAAATAGCAAATAAAAGATGATCAAAGTATAAATCTTTACCCAAAAGACTCTAAGGCTTGGTAGAAACTCTAAGCAACAACCTAAGTTAGTGTCATCACATAGCTGTCACTCCTTGGGTTGTCCTAGTACTAGCCACTTTGGGCCCCGGCCCCCAAGTAGGCACATGCAGGATCGAATGCCTTTCATATAGATAAGCACCATTCGATTGTACCTATGCATAGGTACCTTCTCCCACTCCCATCCATAGCCTTTACTAGCACTAATGGCATGGGCGAGGCACATTTAATCTTTTTAATGTTTTAACCCATTCCCATAAGTTTAATTTAAGTTTTCACTTGTTAAATAACTCTTCAGCTAGTTATCTTGGTTCTAGCCACTTAGGGCCCCGGCCTCGCACTGAGAGCCACTCACTAGGTGTCGTTAGGTTTTCTACCCTTAACCCACATATCATAATTACATCATACATGTAGTAAAAACACTTCATATAATTCCAACACAACAAGAAATGAACATATTTATAGTTTACACAAAGTTTCATATGCCAAAACACAATATAAAACTTCCCACATGCATTGAAACAACATTCCATAGCTTATTCCAAAAATCTAGGAAAACGTCTCCTGTGCCTAAAATTTGACTAAGTCTGAATTTTAAGAAATCTCAAAATTAAAATTTGCATCTTAACTCCTATGAATCTGAAACCTATCCCAAACATCTCAGAAGGTACCTAAACCTTTTATACAAGTATAACTTAAAGTATAAGAAAATGTTATAATTGTATAAAGTCTGAATCCTATTTTCTTCGATTTATACTAGCTTTGTCAGTTTATACTGGACTTGTCAGTTGAAATAGTATTGCTCGGTTGACACACTACCGACCTGGGTCGGTTAACACTAAACTGACCTAGCTCAGTTAGCACACTACTGACCTAGCTCAGTTAACACACTACCGATCTAGCTCAGTTGACACATTACTAACCTAGCTTCGTTAAAACAATACCGACCTAGCTCGGTTGACACATGACCGACCTAGCTCGGTTAACACACTGAATCGACAGGAACTGCAGAAAAATGACTATCGACTTTGTCTTGCGTGTAAAATTGGGCATTATGGGGACTAAGGTTGCCTAATATGAGCATGACCCATTTGAGATTTCCCAATTTCCCTTCAGAAATGACAAAACAATCCTCCCTATCTATCTAACAAATATATTCTAGATCTGGGAAAAGAAAGGTGGCACATAAATAGACATGAAATAGTAAGGTTGCAATAGAAGTTCTAAAATCTAGAAGCATTCATAATACGTCCAATGATAGTAAAATACACTATCCTACAAGATCAAAACCACCTCTACCCTCCTAGGGAGGTTTCACCACAGTGAACATACAAACATTCATAAAATAACTTTCCACAAACACATTCCAAATACATAGAAAATAAAACATATATATATAGTTCCCGATTCTAAACAAAAAGGTAAACAATCATAATCTCATCGAGTAATAGATCATTCATATACACAATCATAGTCATGGGAAGAATGGAGATTCTTCCCAGGTTAGACCCTACCTGGGGTCCTGCAGAGAATCATCTATCCCTTGGTTGGAGACTCTCAGCAAAATTTCTAGCAAATATCCTCCTAGAAAAATACTCCTCTGGCAATCAACTCCAGGCTCTTCTTCAAATTTCTCCTCTAGGTAAGCTCCAAATCCTTTCACCTCCTCTCAGAGAAATCAATAGTCCCTCTTCTCTAAACAATAGAAATATCCTATTAAAATTTAAGCCTCTCCTCAAATAAAATTTCCTCTCCAAAAACCCCCAACTCCCTTCACACAGGAAATCTTTCCTGTATATAGAATGGAGGAGGTGGTTGCATGGGTAATCCAACTGGTGCAACCAACCCAACCATCCATTCGTTAATTTTTAAGCTTAAATAATATTATTAAAGCCTTTTCTGGAAAAGATATAACTATACCTATCTATTACCATAAACAAATTTATGTTTCCTTTACTTTATGGAAGTTAATAATAATTATTATTATTTACAACCATATCATTTAACTAATCTAATTATTCATTAATAGAATGTAATAATTACTTACTCACCAATAATTATATAAATATATGTATGCATATGCATATGTGTGCACCCATATGCCTATGTGTACATATATTATTATTATTATAAATATTATTGCAAACATAATATTATTATTATAAAGCATATTATTTATTTACACACTTAATCCTTATTCTTTACAAAATGCAATAGTGATATATATACAAGGTGAAACATACCACTATTATTAAAATGTTTATCATTTTTATTGCCATAGACATTTTGTTACTATGGATATTATAAAGATAATACCATAAAATTCTTTATTATTATTGATATTAAAATCACATATTTCAATCACATACTAACTCGTTCCTAACAAGATCTGCTAGTACATAAGTAGCTAATAATAAAGATAAATTACTAAATCATACCCTCAAATTCACATCAATAATCTACTAATAAAATTGAACATACCATAGATCTACTATACTGAAAACTTCATTCACAATGAATACAAAAGACAAGAAACTAACTACAAGACCCACAAAACCAATAAACTGAGAGATAACCTATTACATTCACACAAGGGACTGACTCTGTACTTCCCACCTAAGGATAAAAGGATCAAAGGATCAAAGGTGAAGTTTCTTCCTGTGGAACCTGGTGATATCTCCGTACAACAACAACGATCGAGGATTTTGAGGGATCCCTCAGACCTGTGAAGCCAGGTGGAGATGATACCTGGTACCTGCAATCCTGCATCACCAAGAAGAGATACATATACATATGGATATACAAATCAGATATATGCAAGCAGATGACCAGGATTGATACATCATGTGGACCTCAACTAAGTGAGTAACTACGACTTCATCCTGAGTCATGAAAACACATCAGACACATGTCCATGAAACATAAAACATCATGATAATGGTTAGATTCAAATCCTTGGGTTAGATCCATGAAACATATATAAAATAGATGGTTTTCTAATCTCATAAGCATATAAATAATAACCATAAATGAGCATATCCATCATATCATCATCCACAAAATATAAATTCAAATGTATAGTCCTGACCATAATAAAATGTCCAAATCAGAAAAGTCCAAGTATCACCATAGGAGAGGTATTACATCCTCCCCTCCTAGAGTTAGGCTTACTCCTGGAAGCCTACAAATAAATATGGATAGGCATCTCTAAGCCTAGCAGCATCTTCCCATGTGGCAGAAGAATCATCATTGGGGTCCCATTGGACCCTTGCCTGCTCTATGGTGCGACCCCTAAGGGTCAGTGTCCGCTGCTCCAAAATGCATACTGGCTCTAAACCTAGCTACCTGTCCGCTACCTGTAATGCATTCCAATCCAAAACATGAGTCACATAAGGAATATACTTCCTAAGAACTAAAACATGAAATACATCATGAATACAAGCAAGGTTGGGTGGCAAGGCAAGCCAATAAGCTACTGGTCCTATCCTCTTGAGGACCTCAAAAGGGCTAACAAATCGGGGTGCCAACTTGGAGCCTTTTTCGTAACGAATTGGACTCTTTCATGGATGCACCCTCAAAAAGACTCTATCACCAAGAGAGAAGTGTACATCGGTCCTGTGTTCATTGGCATACTTCTTCTGCCTATCTTGGGCTATCAAAATATGCTCTATGATATGCTTGACTTACTGTTCCATATCCTGTAACATCTCAAGGCCTAGAAGTACCCTGTCCTCCAATCTGTCCCAACTCAAGGGAGCGCGTCATGGATGGCCATACAAAGCCTAAAAAGGGGACATCCCTATGGAACTGTGATAACCATTATTGTACACAAACTCCACCAAATATAGATACTCTTCCCAGTAGGTCTGTCTATCCATAACATACATTCTGACCATGTCCTCAAGAACTTGGTTGACTCACTCCGTCTACCCATCTATCTTAGGATGATAGGTTGAACTAAAGTTGAGCTGAGTCCCTAAGGTATGCTGAAGCAAAGTCCAAAGAGTGGATGTGAATACTAGATCATGATTAGATATGATTTTCTTGGGAGTACCATGGAGTCTCACAATGTCCTTCATGAATACTCTAGCTACAGAAGTTGCTGAGGAGGATTGCATGGGAGAAAAATGAGCTACCTTGGTGAGTCTATCAACTATTACCATGATAGCATCATGTCTCCTGGGAGTTACTGGAAGTCCCATAATACAATCCATGGAAATAATGTCCCATTTCCATTCTAGCACTACGTGAGGTTGCAAAAGGCCAGTGGGATGTTGATGCTCAACTTTCACTTTCTTACATTCCAAACATCTAGCCACGTAGTCTACAATATCTCTCTTCATTCCTGACCAATAGTATAACTAGTGTAAGTCTGCATACATTTTCTTCACCCCAGGATGTGCCGAATAAGGAGCCTTGTGGCTTTCTGAAAGGATGAGTACATGAAGATCTCCTTCCATGGGCACATATATTCTATCTTGTTATCGCAACAACCCAAGGCTGTCTAAGGAATATCCCAAGAAGTGACCTTCCAAATGTCTTCCCGACTCTATTTCCATCTTAACCTCCTGAAACCAAGAGTTAGAAGTGAGAGCTTCCCTGATTCTTTTCTCCAAATCTGTGCTAAGGGATACTGTTGATAAAACATGTCTGCACCTACTTAAAGTAGCTGCCACAACATTTGTCTTCCCTTGGATGTACCTAACCTCAAAATCATATTCACATAGGAATTCCATCCACTTGCATTGTATGGCATTTAGGTTGGGTTGAGAGAAGATGTACTGAAGGCTCTGATGATCTGTTTGGAGTTCAAACTCATGACCCAACAGAAAGTGTCTCCACTTTACTAAGGCATGAACTACTACTGCTAGTTCTAGATCATGGGTGGGGTAGTTGAGCTCATGATCTTTAAGTTTCCTTGACTCATAAGCCACAACTTGTCCTTCTTGCATAAGAACTACCCCAATCCCTTCTAGTGAGGCATCTATGCAAACTACGAAGTTTCCTTATGGTTTAGGAACCACCAAGATTGGAGCACTGGTTAATCTTTCCTTCAAACATTGGAAAGCGGCCTCACATTTTTCTGACCAAACAAACTTTTTACCTTTCCTTTGAAAGGAAGTAATGGGATGCGCTATCCAAGAGAATTCTCTGACAAATCTTCTGTAATACCCAGCTAGTCCCATAAAACTGTGAACTTTAGGGACATTACTTGGAGTTGGCCACTCCACTATGGCTTGAATTTTGGCTGGATCAACAGTGATGCCATTCCCTGATATGACATGTCCCAGATACTTAACTTCTGTCTAAAAGAATTCACACTTTTCTGCATTGGCATAAAGTTGATTTTCCCTAAGACACTGCAATACTTGGCGAAGATGAACCTCTTGTTCTTCAAGAGTTTTAGAGAACACTAAGATATCATCTAAGAATACTATCAAAAATTTATCCAAGTAGGTTCTGAAAACTCCATTCATTATGCTCATGAAAATAGAAGGAGCGTTCGTCAACTTGAATGGTACCACAGTGAACTCATAGTGACCATATCTAGTACGAAAAGCTATTCGATGAATATCGGCTTCTTGAATTCTAAGTTGATGATATCCTGACTTGAGGTCAATTTTTAAAAATATGTTTGCCCCTTTCATTTGATCAAATAGATCATCAATGCGGGGTAAAGGATACCGATTCTTGATCGTGACTTTGTTGAGTTGACGATAGTCAATGCACAATCGAAGAGAGCCATCTTTCTTCTTCACAAATATTACCGGAGCACCCCATGGTGATACACTAGGTCTGATAAATCATTTTTCCAAGATCCCTTCCTGTTGAAGCTTGAGTTCCTCAAGTTCTTGTGTGGTCATATGGTACAGAGCTTTGGAGATTGGTTCTGCTCCTGGAACCAACTCAATTTGGAAGTCTATGTGCCTTTTGGGTGGCATCCCTAGGATTTCTTTGGGAAAAACATCCAAGTACTCCTATAATAGGGGATGATCTAGTAATACCTCCCTACTTTCTCCTTGGTCCAAGTCCTCTACTGATACTACAAATAATTGGCATCCTTTTCCCATGCACCTCTTGAGTTGCATCGCGGAAATCATGCGGAGAGTGATGTGTCGTTGCACCCCAAAAATATTCTTAGGTTCTCCTAAGTCATCTAAGCATTGAATGCTTTTGTTTCTACAATCCAAAGTGGCTTTGTGAGCATCCAACCAATCCATACCCAAAACTACTCCATATGAGCCTAGAGGGATTACTCGAAGATTTACTAAGGTGGAAAATGGTCCAAGTTCTAACTTGGAGCTATGGACACAAGAGTCAGAAGTTATTCTTGGCCCAGAGGTTAGTTTGACCTGCCACCTATCTTCCTACCTTACTGCCTTTAACCCACATTGCTCTACTAAAAAAGGTGAAATAAAAGAATTTGTTGCTCTTGAATCAAATAGTATGGTGGTAGAGATACCCTTTAACAAACCTGGGGTTTCGATGACTGTTCCCTGATGATTGGCTTGTCCATGGTCTAAAGTGGAAAATACTTGGTGAGTTATGCTTGCATTACCTACTATTGGTTCTGAAGAGGCCTGCCTATAGCTAGCTGCTAGAGTAGATTTCTGAGGGAAATTAACTGCAATGTGCCCATGTTGGCCACAAGAGTAACATCCTATGTTCTTGACAAAATTCCTTCCTACAGAAGGTGCGCTAGACTGCTGATAACTACCCCGACTAGAATTTTGAGGCATACTCTACACTGGTTGAGGGTTTAGGTATCACTTTGCACGCTGCCAGTTGTGAGGATTGTTGGATTGAGAACCCCCACTTTTATTATTGTTTCCATTGTTATTGCTGTTGTTGTTGTTGTTGAAAAAATTCCTTTTCTGGTGGTTCTGACTTCCTTTAGGAGGATAGTTTTTAGGTCCAGGTGCACCTTGAGATTGATTTCCTTTGAAACTTGACCCAGCTTGGAAGGCATTACCCCCTTGGCCACCTATCTAACCTCCTAACCCCAAGGCTATATTTTGTTCCTCAAGGTGAGCTTTGATGACTGCATCATTAACTGTCTGAAGTTCAAACATTTGTACACTACCGACCAAGTGACCGTTGAGTCCTCTAAGGAAGTGTTGAGTCAACATGGGTTCATCATCCTTATATCTTGAGTACAGCTTGAGTTCAAAGAACTTCCTCTCATAGTCATCAATTAACATAGTTAGTTGCCTTACGTTGTGAAACTCTTTGGCTCTTTCCCATCTCCAGTGATCAGATAGAAATTTGGCTCGAAATAGTTTTAGGAGTAGTTCCCATGAAAGAGTGGTAATATCTATGTGAAGTTTCTCTCTCTTTGTTTCCCACCAAGTGGACGCAAATTCTCTAAGATGAATGATTGCAAACTGAGCCTTAGTATTGCTGCTATAAGAGTGCATGGAGAAAAGCCTTTCTAGTTCTAGCAACCAAGTTTGCGCGGTAGATCCACCTTGAGTTCCCTTAAATGGGTTAGTCTTAGTCCTAAGGAGATCTCGCATGTGAGAAGCACACAAAGCATCTTCTTCCATTACCTGATCTCTCCTCCTAGGACTCCTTTCCCTTTCCTCATGGTGAGTGTTAGACTCCCCATGATGCCTTCTATCTTGCCCTACATCTAACCTCAACAGTATCTGCTATAGGAGCTCTTGTAATTGAGCTCCCTGAGAACCTCCAGATTGGTTATTAGATTGATCCCCTCTTGCCTCATATTATTCTTCTTCTTGAGAACTTTCATGTTGAGATCTAGGAGGGGTGTTTTGGGCACCTCCCCTTCTACCACGAGTTACAGGAGGCATCCTCCCATAAGTAAGAAGAAGGATAAGTTTAAGGGTCCTAGTAGGTTTTTATTTTAAGTTTTCCTAAGATGAATAGAAAGTTTAAGAACCATGGGCCAAATTCCCTGGGCCCCATTGTAGCAACTTAGTGCTCTGTTACCAAAGATGTCATGCCCCGCAAGGGAACCAGGGAAGAGAACAAAGATTCTCTTTAGAGAAAAACCTAACTAATAATTTATGAAAATTTTTGAACTTTTAAAAGAATTATGTGAAGAAAACTTAAACTTAGATTCCTCCCAAGGTTCCCTTTTCATTTAAATGCATGATTCATTCAAATCCATTAAGTAAACTAACAACAAGATTTATTTCTCAAAGCAAACTGCATCATATCTTTAAAAAATACAAAATATTTTCATTTCAACTTTCCATTTAAAAATCATCTATATTCCTAAGTATCCTTTATGAACAATATAACTTTTTAAAATTTATCCAACTCATTTGATACATTACAAATATACTACATTTGATTTTTCAATAGCTTCACTTAAACAACAAGTAATGAAAGCATGTTACATAATTTGGAATGTTACAAAATCCTTTTCTTTTCCAATATACATCTTAAACATAAAGTTCACATCTCCCTTTCCCTTTTTCCTAAATCTACCCATTCCAAATACATCATTTTGAATTACATCAATGATTACATTCAACTCCTCATGGGAGGTAACAATAATTTTACATCAAGAGATATAATTACAAAGCCTTCATCCTTCAAACTGGTACATAAGCAAACATGAATCTTCAAACACTACATCCGCAAGAGATACCTCGATAAAATATTTACCATCCAACCACGTGGATACCTAAAAGGCCCACTCCCCCGTGCTAGGAGATAAACACAAAGGTCCACAAAGAAGGAAGTGCTAGGCCAAACCTAGGGTTGGGTAACCTTTCCCAAATAGCAAATAAAAGATGATCAAAGTATAAATCTTTCCCCAAAAGACTCTAAGGCTTGGTAGAAACTCTAAGCAACAACCTAACTGAGTGTCATCACATAGCCCTCACTCCTTGGGTTCTCCTGGTACTAGCCACTTGGGGCCCTAGCCCCCAAGTAGGCACATGTAGGACCGAATGCCTTTCATATAGACAAGTGCCATTCAATCGTACCTACACATAGGTATCTTCTCCAAGTCCCATCCATAGCCCTTACTAGCACTAATGGCATGGGTGAGGCACATTTAATATTTTTAATGTTTTAATCCATTCCCATAAGTTTAATTTAAGTTTTCACTTGTTAAATAACTCTTCAGCCAGTTATCCTAGTTCTAGCCACTTAGGGCCCTGACCCCGCACTAAGAGCCACTCACTAGGTGTCATTAGGTTTTCTACCCTTAACCCACATATCATAATTACATCATACATGTAGTAAAAACACTTCATATAATTCCTACACAACAAGAAATGAACATATTTATAGTTTACACAAAGTTTCATATGCCAAAACACAATATAAAACTTCCCACATGCATTGAAACAACATTCCATAGCTTATTCCAAAAATCTAGGAAAATGTCTCTTGTGCTTGAAATTTGACTAAGTTTGAATTTTAAGAAATCTCAAAATTATAATTTGCATCTTAACTCCTATGAATCTGAAACCTATCCCAAACATCTCAGAAGGTACCTGAACCCTTTATACAAGTATAACTTAAAGTATAAGAAAATGTTATAATTGTATAAAGTTTGAATCCTGTTTTCCTCGATTTATACTAGCTATGTCAGTTTATACTGGACTGGTGGGTTGACACAGTATTGCTCGGTTGACACACTACCAACCTGGCTCGATTAACACTAAACCGACCTGGCTCAATTAGCACACTACCAACCTAGCTCAATTAACACACTACCGACCTAGCTCGGTTGACACATTACCGACCTAGCTCGATTAACACACTACCGACCTAGCTCAGTTGACACATTACCGACCTAGCTTGGTTAACACAGTGAACTGACAGGAACTACAAAAAAATGACTGTTAACTTTGTCTTGCATGTAAAACTAGTTATTATGGGGACTAAGGTTGCCTAATATGAGCACGACCCATTTGAAACAGTAAGGTTGCAATAGAAGTTCTAAAATCTGGAAGCATTCATAATACATCCAATGACAGTAAAATACACTATCCTACAAGATCAAAACCACTTCTACCCTCCTAGGGAGGTTTCACCACAGTGAACATACAAACATTCATAAAATAACTTTCAACAAACACATTCCAAATACACAGAAAATAAAACATATATATATAGTTCTTGATTCTAAACAAAAAGGTAAACAATCATAATCTCATCAAGTAATAGGTCATTCATATACACAATCATAGTCATGGGAAGAATGGAGATTCTTCCCAGGTTAGACCCTACCTGGGGTCCTACGAAGAATCATCTATCCCTTGGTCGGAAACTCTCAGCAAAATTTCCAGCAAATATCCTCCTAGAAAAATACTCCTCTGGCAATCAACTCCAGGCTCTTCTTTAGATTTCTCCTCTAGGTAAGCTCCAAATCCTTTCACCTCCTCTCAGAGAAATCAATAGTCCCTCCTCTAAACTATAGAAATATCCTAATAAAATTTAAGCCTCTCCTCAAATAAAATTTCCTCTCCAAAAATCCCCCAACTCCCTTCACATAGGAAATCTTTCATGTATATAGAATGGAGGAGGTGGTTACATGGGTAATCCAACTGGTGCAACCATCCCAACCATCCATCCATTAATTGTTAAGCTTAAATAATATTATTAAAGCCTTTTCTGCAAAAGATATAACTATACCTATCTATTACTGTAAATAAAATTATGTTTCCTTTAATTTACGGAAGTTAATAATAATTATTATTATTTACAACCATATCATTTAACTAATCTAATTATTCATTAATAGAATGTAATAATTACTTACTCACCAATAATTATATAAATATATGTATGCATATGCATATGTGTGCACCCATATGCCTCTGTGTACATATATTATAATTATTATAAATATTATTGCAAACATAATATTATTATTATAAAGCATATTATTTATTTACACACTTAATCCTTATTCTTTACAAAGTGCAATAGTGATATATATAAAAGGTGAAACATACCACTATTATTAAAATTTTTATCATTTTTATTGCCATAGACATTTTTTTACTATGATTATTATAAAGATAATACCATAAAATTCTTTATTATTATTGATATTAAAATCACATATTTCAATCACATACTAACTCATTCCTAACAAGATCTGCTAGTACATAAGTAGCTAATAATAAAGATAATTACTAAATCATACCCTCAAATTCACATCAATAATCTACTAATAAAATTGAACGTACCATAGAACTACTATACTGAAAACTTCATTCACAATGAATACAAAAGACAAGAAACTAACTACAAGACCCACAAAACCAATAAACTGAGAGATCACCTATTACATTCACACAAGGGACTGACTTGGTACTTCCCACCTAAGGATAAGAGGATCAAAGGTGAAGTTTCTTCCTATGGAACCTGGTGATATCTCCGTACAACAACAACGATCAAGGATTTTGAGGGACCACTCAGACCTGAGAAGCTAGGTGGAGATGATACCTGGTACCTAAAATCCTACATCACCAAGAAGAGATACATATACATATGGATATACAAATCAGATATATGCAAGCAGATGACCAGGATCGATACATCGTGTGGACCTCAACTAAGTGAGTAACTATGACTTCATCCTGAGTCATGAAAACACATCAGACACATGTCCATGAAACATAAAACATCATGATAATGGTTAGATTCAAATCCTTGGGTTAGATCCATGAAACATATATAAAATAGATGGTTTTCTAATCTCATAAGCATATAAATAATAACCATAAATGAGCATATCCATCATATCATCATCCACAAAATATAAATTCAAATGTATAGTCCTGACCATAATAAAATGTCCAAATCAAAAAAGTCCAAGTATCACCATAGGAGAGGTATTACATCCTCCCCCCCTAGAGTTAGGCTTACTCCTGGAAGCCTACAAATAAATATGGATAGGCATCTCTAAGCCTAGCAGAATCTTCCCATGTGGAGGAAGAATCATCATTGGGGTCCCATTGGAACCTTGCCTCCTCTATGGTGTGACCCCTGAGGGTCAGTGTCAGCTGCTCCAAAATGCATACCGGCTCTAAAGCCAGCTGCTCGTGTGCTACCTGTAATGCATTCCAATGCAAAATAGGAGTCACATCAGGAATATACTTCCTAAGAACTGAAATGTGAAATACATCATGAATACGAGCAAGGCTGGGTGGCAAGGCAAGATGATAAGCTACTGGTCCTATCCTCTCCAGGACCTCAAAAGGGACAACAAATCGGGGTGCCAACTTGGAGCCTTTTCCATAATGGATTGGACTCTTTCATGGATGCACCCTCAAAAAGACTCTATCACCAAGAGAGAAGTGTACATCGGTCCTGTGTGCATTAGCGTACTTCTTCTGCCTATCCTGGGCTATCAAAATATGCTCTCTGATACGCTTGACTTGCTGTTCCATATCCTGTAACATCTCAAGGCCTAGAAGTACCCTGTCATCCAATGTATCCCGACTTAAGGGAGTGTGGCATGAATGGCCATAGAAAGCCTGGAAATGGGACATCCCTATGGAAATATGATAACCATTATTGTACACAAACTCCACCAAATATAGATACTCTTCCCAGTGGGTCTGTCTGTCCATAACATACATTCTAAGCATGTCCTCAAGAACTTGGTTGACTCGCTCCGTCTGCCCATCTGTCTCAGGATGATAGGCTAAACTAAAGTTGAGCTGAGTCCCTAAGGTATGCTGAAGTGAAGTCCAAAGAGTGGATGTGAATACTGGATCACGATCAAATATGATTTTCCTAGGAATACCGTGGAGTCTCACAATGTCCTTCATGAATACTCTAGCTATAGAAGTTGCTGAGTAGGAGGACTGCATGGGAGAAAAATGAGCTACCTTGGTGAGTCTATCAACTATTACCATGATAGCATCATGTCTCCTCGGAGTTACTGGAAGTCCCACAATAAAATCCATGGAAATAATGTCCCATTTCCATTCTGGCACTAGGTGAGGTTGCAAAAGGCCAGCAGAATGTTGATGCTCGACTTTCACTCTCTAACGTTCCAAACATCTAGCCACGTAGTCTGCAATATATCTCTTCATTCCTGACCAATAGTATAACTGGCCTATGTCTGCATACATTTTCTTCACCCTGAGATGTGCTGAATAAGGAGCCTTGTGGCTTTCTGAAAGGATGAGTACATGAAGATCTCCTTCCATGGGCACATATATTCTATCTTGTTGTCGTAACAACCCAAGGGTGTCTAAGTAATATCCTGAGAAGTGATCTTCCAAAGGTCTTCCTGAATCTATTTCTGTCTTAACCTCCTGAAACCAAGAGTCAGAAGTGAGAGCTTCCCTGATTCTTTTCTCCAAATCTGTGCTAAGGGATACTGTTGATAAAACATGTCTATGCCTGCTTAAAGCATTTTCCACCACATTTGTCTTCCCTTGGATGTACTTAACCTCAAAATCATATTCACATAGGAATTCCATCCACCTGCATTGTCTGGCATTTAGGTTGGGTTGAGAGAAGATGTACTGAAGGCTTTGATGATCTATTTGGAGTTCAAACTCATGACCCAACAGAAAGTGTCTCCACTTTACTAAGGCATGAACTACTGCTGCTAGTTCTAGATCATGGGTGGGGTAGTTGAGCTCGTGATCTTTAAGTTTCCTTGACTCATAAGCCACAACTTGTCCTTCTTGCATAAGAACCACCCCAATCCCTTCTAGTGAGGCATATGTGCAAACTAAGAAGTTTCCTGATGGTTTAGGAACCACCAAGATTGGAGCACTGGTTAATCTTTCCTTCAAACATTGGAAAGCACCCTCACATTTTTCTGACCAAACAAACTTTTTACCTTTCCTTTGCAAGGAAGTAATGGGATGTGCTATCTGAGAGAATTCTCTGACAAATCATCTGTAATATCCAGCTAGTCCCATAAAGCTGTGAACTTTAGGGACATTAGTCAAAGTTGGGCACTCCACTATGGCTTGAATTTTGGCTAGATCAACAGTGATGCCATTCCTTGATATGACATGTCCCTGATACTTAACTTCTATCTAAAATAATTCACACTTTTCTGCATTGGCATAAAGTTGATTTTCCCTAAGACACTGCAATACTTGGCAAAGATGAACCTCATGTTCTTCAAGAGTTTTAGAGAACACTAAGATATCATCTAAGAATACTATCACAAATATATCCAAGTAGGTTCTGAAAACTCCATTCATTAGGCTAATGAAAATAGAAGGAGCGTTCATCAACCTGAATGGTACCATAGTGAACTCATAGTGACCATATCTAGTACAGAAAGTTGTTCGATGAATATCAGCTTCTTGAATTCTAAGTTGATGATATCCTAACTTGAGGTCAATTTTTGAAAATATTTTTTCCCCTTTCATTTGATCAAATAGATCATCAATTCAGGGTAAAGGATACCTATTCCTTATCGTGACTTTGTTGTGTTGATGATAGTCAATGCACAATCGAAGAGAGCCATCTTTCTTCTTCACAAATATTACTGGTGCACCCCATGGTGATACACTAGGTCTGATAAATCCTTTTTCCAAGAGCCCTTCTAGTTGAAGCTTGAGTTCCTCAAGTTCTTGTGTGGTCATACAGTATGGAGCTTTGGAGATTGGTTCTACTCTTGGAACCAACTCAATTTAGAAGTCTATGTCCCTTTTGGGTGGCATCCCTGGGATTTCTTTGGGAAAAACATCCAAGTACTCCTATAATAGGGGATGATCTAGTGATACCTCCCTACTTTCTCCTTGGTCCAAGTCCTCTACTGTTACTGCAAATAATTGGTATCCTTTGCGCATGCACCTCTTGAGTTGCATCGCGGAAATCATGCAGAGAGAGATGGGTTGTTGCACCCCAACAATCTTCTTAGGTTCTCCTAAGTCATTTGAGCATTGAATGCTTTTGTTTCTACAATCCAAAGTGGCTTTGTGAGCATCCAACCAATCCATACCCAAAACTACTCCATATGAGCCTAGAGGGATTACTCAAAGATTTACTAAGGTGGAAAATGGTCCAAGTTCTAACTTGCAGCTATGAACACAAGAGTCAAAATTTATTCTTGCCTCGGAGGCTACTTCGACCTACCACCTATCTTCCTGCCTTACTACCTTTAACCCACATTGCTCTATTAAAAAAGGTGAAATAAAAGAATCTGTTGCTCCTGAATCAAATAGTATGGTGGTAGAGATACCCTTTAACAAACATGGAGTTTCGATGACTGTTCCCTAATGATTGGCTTGTCCATGGTCTAAAGTGGAAAATACTTGGTGAGTTATGCCTGCATTACCTACTATTGGTTTTGAAGAGGCCTTCTTATAGCTAGCTGCTGGAGTAGATTTCTGAGGGCAATTAACTGCAATGTGCCCATGTTGGCCACAAGAGTAACATCTGTTGTTCTTGACAAAATTCCTTCCTACAGAAGGTGCGCTAGACTGCTGATAGCTACCCCGACTAGAATTCTGAGGCATAATCTGCATTGGTTGAGGGTTCAGGTATCACTTTTCACACTACCAGTTGTGAGGATTATTGGATTGAGAACCCCCACTTTTAATATTGTTTCCATTGTAATTGATGTTTTTTTTGTTGTTGAAAAACTTCCTTTTCTGGTGATTCTAACTTCCTTTAGGAGGATAGTTTTTAGGTCCAGGTGCACCTTGAGATTGATTTCCTTTGAAACCTGACCCAGCTTGGAAGGCATTACCCCCTTGGCCACCTGTCTAACCTACTAACCCCAAGGCTATATTTTGTTCCTCAAGGTGAGCTTTGATGACTGCATCATTAACTGTCTGAGGTTCAAACATTCGTAGACTACCAGCCAAGCGACCGTTGAGTCCTCTAAGGAAGTGTTGAGTCAACATGGGTTCATGATCCTTATATCTTGAGTACAGCTTGAGTTCCAAGAACTTCCTCTCATAGTCATCAACTAACATAGTTAGTTGCCTTAGGTTGTGAAACTCTTCGGCTCTTTCCTATCTCCAGTGATCAGATAGAAATTTGGCTCGAAAGAGTTCTCGGAATAGTTCCCATGAAAGAGTGGTAATATCTATCTAAATTTTCTCTCTCTCTATTTCCCACCAAGTGGATGAAAATTCTCTAAGGTGAATGATTGCAAATTGAGCCTTAGTATTGCTGCTATAAGAGTGCATGGAGAAAAGCCTTTCTAGTTCTAGCAACCAAGTTTGTGTGGTAGATCCACCTTGAGTTCCCTTAAATGGGTTAGTCTTAGTCCTAAGGAGATCTCGTATGTGAGAAGCACACAAAGCATCTTCTTCCATTTCCTGATCTCTCCTCTTAGGACTCCTTTCCCTTTCCTCATGGTGAGTGTTAGACTCCCCACAGTGCCCTCTATCTCGCCCTACATCTAACCTCTGCAGTATCTATTGTAGGAGCTCTTGTAATTGAGCCCCCTGAGAACCTCCAAATTGGTTATTAGATTGATCGCCTCTTCCCTCATATTGTTCTTCTTCTTGAGAACTTTCATGTTGAGATCTAGGAGGGGTGTTTTGGGCACCTCCCCTTCTACCACATGTTATAGGAGGCATCCTCCCATAAGTAAGAAGAAGGATAAGTTTAAGGGTCCTAGTAGGTTTTTGTTTTAAGTTTTCCTAAGATGAATAGAAAGTTTAAGAAGCATGGGAAAAATTCCTTGGGCCCTAGTGTAGCAATTTAGTGCTTTGATACCAAAGATGTCATGCCCCGCAAGGGAACCAGGGAAGAGAACAAAGATTCTCTTTAAAGAAAAACCTAAGTAATAATTTATGAAAAATTTTGAACTTTTAAAAGAATTATGTGAACCAAACTTAAACTTAGATTCCTCCCAATGTTCCCTTTTCATTTAAATGCATGATTCATTCAAATCCATTAAGTAAACTAACAACAAGATTTATTTCTCAAAGCAAACTGCATCATATCTTTAAAAAATACAAAATATTTTCATTTCAACTTTCCATTTAAAAATCATCTATATTCCTAAGTATCCTTTATGAACAATATAACTTTTTAAAATTTATCCAACTCATTTGATACATTACAAATATACTACATTTGATTTTTCAATAGCTTCACTTAAACAACAAGTAATGAAAGCATGTTACATAATTTGGAATGTTACAAAATCCTTTTCTTTTCCAATATACATCTTAAACATAAAGTTCACATCTCCCGTTCCCTTTTTCCTAAATCTACCCATTCCAAATACATCATTTTGAATTACATCAATGATTACATTCAACTCCTCATGGGAGGTAACAATAATTTTACATCAAGAGATATAATTACAAAGCCTTCATCCTTCAAATTGGTACATAAGCAAACATGAATCTTCAAACACTGCATCCGCAAGAGATACCTCGATAAAATATTTACCACCCAACCACGTGGATACCTAAAAGGCCCACTCCCCCATGCTAGGAGATAAACACCAAGGTCCACAAAGAAGGAAGAGCTAGGCCAAACCTAGGGTTGGGTAACCTTTCCCAAATAGCAAATAAAAGATGATCAAAGTATAAAACTTTACCCAAAAGACTCTAAGGCTTGGTAGAAACTCTAAGAAACAACCTAAGTGAGTCTCATCACATAGCCCTCACTCCTTGGGTTGTCCTGGTACTAGCCACTTCGGGCCTTGAGCCCCAAGTAGGCACATGTAGGATCGAATGCCTTTCATACAGACAAGTGCCATTCGATCGTACCTATGCATATGTACCTTCTCCCACTCCTATCCATAGCCTTTACTAGCACTAATGGCATGGGCGAGGCACATTTAATCTTTTTAATGTTTTAACACATTCCCATAAGTTTAATTTAAGTTTTCACTTGTTAAATAACTCTTTAGCCAGTTATCCTAGTTCTAGCCACTTAGGGCCCCGACCCCACACTGAGAGCCACTCACTAGGTGTTGTTAGGTTTTCTACCCTTAACCCACATATCATAATTACATCATACATGTAGTAAAAACATTTCATATAATTCCAACACAACAAGAGATGAACATATTTATAGTTTACACAAAGTTTCATATGCCAAAACACAATATAAAACTTCCCACAGGCATTGAAACAACATTCCATAGCTTATTCCAAATATCTAGGAAAACGTCTCATGTGCCTGAAATTTGACTAAGTCTGAATTTTAAGAAATCTCAAAATTATAATTTGCATCTTAAATCCTATAAATTTGAAACCTATTCCAAACATCTCAGAAGGTACCTAAACCCATTATACAAGTATAACTTAAAATATAATAAACTTTTATAATTGTATAAAGTCTGAATCCTGTTTTCCTCAGTTTATACTAGCTCTATCGGTTTATACTAGACTGGTCGGTTGACACAGTATTGCTCAGTTGACACACTACCAACCTGGCTCGGTTAACACTAAACTGACCTGGCTCGGTTAGCACACTACCGACCTAGCTCAGTTGACACATTACCGACCTAGCTCAGTTAACACACTACTGACCTAGCTCGGTTGACACATTACCGACCTAGCTTGGTTAACACACTGAACTGACAGGAACTGTAGAAAAATGACTATAAACTTTGTCTTGCGTGTAAAACTGGGCATTATGGGGACTAAGGTTGCCTAATATGAGCACGACCCATTTGAGATCTCCTAATTTCCCTTTAGAAACAGCCCATCAATCCTCCCTATCTATCTAACAAATATATTCTAGATCTGGGAAAAGAAAGGTGGCACATAAATAGACATGAAACAGTAAGGTTGCAACAGAAGTTCTAAAATCTAGAAGCATTCATAATACATCCAATGATAGTAAAATACACTATCCTACAAGATCAAAACCACTTCTACCCTCCCAGGGAGGTTTCACCATAGTGAACATACAAACATTCATAAAATAACTTTCCACAAACACATTCCAAATACATAGAAAATAAAACATATATATGTAGTTCCCAATTCTAAACATAAAAGTAAACAATAATAATCTGATCGAGTAATAGATCATTCATATACACAATCATAGTCATGGGAAGAATGGAGATTCTTCCTAGGTTAGACCCTACCTGGGGTCCTGCGGAGAATCGTCTATGCCTTGGTCGGAGACTCTTAGCAAAATTTCTAGCAAATATCCTCCTAGAAAAATACTCCTCTGGCAATCAACTCCAGGCTCTTCTTTAGATTTCTCCTCTAGGTAAGCTCCAAATCCTTTCACCTCCTCTCAAAGAAATCAATATTCCCTCTTCTCTAAACTATAGAAATATCCTATTAAAATTTAACCCTCTCCTCAAATAAAATTTCCTCTCCAAAAACCCCCAACTCCCTTCACTCAGGAAATCTTTCCTGTATATAGAATGGAGGAGGTGGTTGCATGGGTAATCCAACTAGTGCAACCATCCCAACCATCCATCCATTAATTGTTAAGCTTAAATAATATTATTAAAGCCTTTTCTGGAAAAGATATAACTATACCTATCTATTACCGTAAACAAATTTATGTTTCCTTTACTTTACGAAAGTTAATAATAATAATAATTATTTACAACCATATCATTTAACTAATCTAATTATTCATTAATATAATGTAATAATTACTTACTCACCAATAATTATATAAATATATGTATGCATATGCATATGTGTTCACCCATATGCCTATGTGTACATATATTATTATTATTATAAATATTATTGCAAACATAATATTATTATTATTGTAAAACATATTATTTATTTACACACTTAATCCTTATTCTTTACAAAATGCAATAGTGATATATATACAAGGTGAAACATACCACTATTATTAAAATGTTTATCATTTTTATTGCCATGGACATTTTGTTACTATGGATATTATAAAGATAATACCATAAAATTCTTTATTATTATTGATATTAAAATAACATATTTCAATCACATACTAACTCATTCCTAACAAGATCTGCTATTACATAAGTAGCTAATAATAAAGATAAATTACTAAATCATACCCTCAAGTTCACATCAATAATCTACTAATAAAATTGAACGTACCATAGAACTACTATAGTCAAAACTTCATTCACAATGAATACAAAAGACAAGAAACTAACTACAAGACCCACAAAACCAATAAACTGAGAGATCGCCTATTACATTCACACAAGGGACTGACTCGGTACTTCCCACCTAAGGATAAAAGGATCAAAGGTGAAGTTTCTTCCTGTGGAACCTAGTGATATCTCCGTACAACAACAACGATTGAGGATTTTGAGGGATCGCTTAGACCTGTGAAGCCAGGTGGAGATGATACCTGGTACCTGCAATCCTGCATCACCAAGAAGAGATACATATACATATGGATATACAAATTAGATATATGCAAGCAGATGACCAGGATCGATACATCATGTGGACCTCAACTAAGTGAGTAACTATGACTTGATCCTGAGTCATGAAAACACATCAGACACATGTCCATGAAACATAAAACATCATGATAATGGTTAGATTCAAATCCTTGGGTTAGATCCATGAATCATATATAAAATATATGGTTTTCTAATCTCATAAGCATATAAATAATAACCATAAATGAGCATATCCATCATATCATCATCCACAAAATATAAATTCAAATGTATAGTCCTGACCATAACAAAATGTCCAAATCAGAAAAGTCCAAGTATCACCATAGGAGAGGTATTACAGTAGACAGACAATATAGGGGATGTTTTAGGATGTTACCATCCTGGATCGGCACATCAACTGGGATCAGCTGATGGATGAGTATGACAAAGACTACCCCATACCATGTATTGTTGCATCTTTGATTGAATAGGCTCTGATTCCAGATAGGAGTCAGAAGGCTTCCCACTGGGCTGGGGGAGACTATTGGCAGACTTGGTGGCACAGCCACATGGGATGGCCTGGGGTCCAACTATCTTAGCGGACATGTATTACGAGCTACATGAGATTGTATATAGGGATGGGAGGACTTTGGCATGTGGGGCTATACTCGCACAAATATGGGCATGGGAGCACATAGTTGTAGTGTGCCCACTAGTGCAGCCTAGGGAGCGTAGACATCCCTACATTCACAGATATAGTAGTTTCATCTGCCAGGCACATAGCAAAGATGTTGCATACTACCATAGGGTATTGGAAAAGTTGACCTCCTTCACACAGAGGCCTTATAGGACAGTCGAGGGATGGTCTAACAGGAGAGAGCTAGACTACATGCTCTGTAGTCAACCATTGGTAGGTCAACATTTAGATATTGTCGAGAAATTTTCTATTACTTGAGTGTGGAGGCAGTTTGGTCAATAGCAGAGGGTATTTATGGAAACCACCACACATGCTAGATTCTGGGATGAGGAGGGACAAGGATGGTTGTCAATGCTGGACTACCAGCAGGTAGTATAGGATATAGTTGCCATCAAGAGGGAGCAATGGGAGTACCTGCCAGACATGGCAGATGCAAGGATAGATGCAACATACCGTACTGAGAGGCAAAGGGCCCCATTTTCAAGATTTACTATACTAGATGTACAGGCTACCACATAGGGGGGAGATAGAGGGGATGGTGGAGATGGAGGAGGTGGAGGAGAGAGAGTGCTAGAGAGAGGAGAGGGGTCAAGAGTAGGTGGCCAAAAATGGCCATAGAGATAGAGATTAGCTACTCTGAAGGATGAGGCAAGACCAGCTTGCCGACAGGCAGGGGATCAGTAGGATCAGCCTGCAGGAGGAGAGGATCTCAAGGCTGGGATATAGGTCCTTGAGATGGAGATATAGTAGCTAAGGATCACCATATCCATGAGAGAGTAGTAGCTCATAGATCAGTGGGCTAAGACCGAGCGATGGGAGAGGTAGCTAGAGGTTTCCTTAGTAGAGAGGTAGAGAGAGGTAGCGCGAGCGGTATACTACCATGGATTGTATATATAGGCAGTCCCCACAGATTAGAGAGCACCTTCCTACTCAGCAGTAGTAGGTAGATCAGATGTAGTACATGTCACCGCACCACCTCCTCCACCACTAGGTCCCAGGGATGGTGGCAGCAAGTCCTAGGTTTAGGTTTAGATGTTTTGTTCATATCATGAGACATTGATCTAGATTTTGGGATCTCATATTGTACATTGTACTATATCATTCATATATATATGAGATTATTGGATTTTTGATATATATTGTGTATCAATCTCACTTGTGATGGATGTATCAGTTTATATCTTGTCTTGTTATTTTGCTCAAAAATGTATGTATTAAATGATCATGTATATTCTCTCTCATAGATGTATGTTTAATCCTCATGTATATGATGTAGTCTTATGTTTCTAAAAATGACATCCCTTAGGATAGAGATATGATGATGTGATTAACCCCTTATGATGATAGGAATAGGATGTGATGAAAAAGACAAGGAGTGAAAGACATGATCAAGAAAGGAAAGAAAGGAAATGAGCGTAGTTGACTAATAGGTCCATGAAAGATGAAAAGGAGAGCTCTCTCCATATGCAAGATGAAAAACTAAACTAACATGAACCTAAGATGCAAGATACTATGAAAAGTGGTTGACTTGCAAGGTCACAATGCCAATAGACATCTAATTATCATCATCGAGTGTTATTGGTAGTGTCGTAAGATCATACAATACTCACTAGCATAACTATGTGAATATGAATATGATCTTTATCAGATAGAAATGTAGAAATCCCACCTAGGCATCAAAGACATGTAGGTCAAGATGACTAGTGCAGTGAGATCACCTAAGTTTGATATGGTGAGATTAGGCTTGTATCAAGACACATGAAATTCAGGATAACTAGAAGCATGCACTCACATAACAATCAAGGATAATATCTAGTAGGTCCTCAATGTCTAGTGGATCAAGCATAAATGCTAATGACAATAAGGAGTAACAAGATATACCCACAAATAGATAAAGAAAGAAAACATGTTCTCATTCCCTCAGTCTTCTAGCTATGCATCATTGAAAACCTCTCAGGGAGAAAACACTCATCAAAGAAATCCTCATAGACAACACATAAAGAAAAATAAAGCCAACATATCTCAGCGAGTTGATTGTTTAAGTGCATGTGTGTTGGTCATAGAGTCAAACTCTGAGTATCGCATCTACCACTAGAAAAATATCATATCATACTAGACTGCGGGGTAAGACATTTGATAACACTTGACACTAGGGTAGTGTTGAAAAACACCTGTTGTGAAATGCCCCCAAGAGACAAATGCAACCTAAAAAGACCTATGCTAACAGTTATGCCCACTAGACAAAGACAAGGACCAATTCCAAACCAAGTCAAATAAGGTCAAGACATGATAAAGAAAGGTTCAGTGTCAAGGACGGATGCTAAAAGACAAGGGTGCAAAGGCCTCAAGTAGTGCCTATTTCCAAGTTTTCACTACTTGGAATATTTTTTATTTTTCTCTTTTTTTTTTTTGTATTTTTGCTACCAGGGCACCTGTTTCCAAGTTTTCACCAAAGCAATTTTTCTTCTCTTTTTTTTTTTTTTACATTTTTTGTATTTTTTTAGGACTTTATATGTTTTTTAGGATTTTTTCAGCATCATATATGAATTTTTTTTTGGTATTTTTTCAGGATCATAAATATGTACAAAGGATGCCCCCAGACAGAAATAGGCATCAAGGATAGAACTTCTTGTGGTGAAAAATGTTGATAGGATCAGGGAGTTGTTCTCCCTCTTCATTTGTTAACAAGTAAGCACCTATCCCAAAAGCAGTAGTGATGACATATGGACCAAGCCAATTAGGTTCAAATTTACCCTTTTGTTCTCGATTCTGTTGATTCTTTGGATTCTCACATAAGACAAGATCTCCCACTTGAAATTCCCTAGGGTGAACCTTCTTGTTGAATGCTTTAGACAACGCATTTTTGATAGACCCTCATATGATCAAATGATGCTTTGCACTTCTCATCTAGAAGTTCTAATTCCTATAATCTCATGGTATGGTAATCTTCATCTATTACTAGACCTTTGAGAGAGACTCTGAGTGAAGGGATCTCTACCTCTAAAGGTAACACTACTTCAGCACCATAAGTAAGGGCAAAAGGAGTAGGCCCTATTGGAGTACGAATACTCATTCTATAGGCCCATAAAGCCAGATTTATCTGTAAATGCCAATCTCTACCATTCTTATGAACTATTCTATGAAAAACCTTTACAATGGTTTTATTTGAAGCCTCTGCTTGCCCATTTCCGTGTGGAAAGTAAATGGAGGACCAATGTTGTTTTATCTTGAAATTTTTGTAGAGATGTTTAAGGTCCTTGTTTTTAAACTAACCTCCATTGTCAGTGATGATTTTAGAGGGTACTCCAAACCAAAAAATGATATGATTCAGGATGAACAATGAAACCGTCTTGCCTAAGGCAATAGAAAGTGGGACAGCTTCTACCCATTTTGTGAAATAATTAGTAGTTGTGATAATGAATTTATGTCCACATGATGAGTTGGGATGAATATGCCCAACTAGGTCAAAGGCCCAGTGCTGAAATGGCCAATGAGAAATAGAAGGAATAAGCTCCCTACCTAGAGCATGAATCAGGTTTCCATGTTTTTGACACTTTTCACATGATTTGGCAAAAGCTATAGCATCCATCTGCATTGTGGGCCAATAGTACCCCACCCTAAGCAACCTTCAGGCCATGGCAAGACCATTGGAATCATCCTTTTCTAAGCACCTAAGAAGTGTCCCATCTAGACCCCTCCTATATAAATCACCAGAGATAAGGGTATGGCGAGAGGTGTTACAGACAAGGTTTCTTCTTTCTGAGTGGTTAAAGGTGTCAAGAATGGTTCCATCATAAAGGTATGAATAGATAGCACCATAACGGGAAGACTCATGACTGACCAAGGTATAGATGACATGGCTTTCAGAGGAGTCAAATATGCGATGGTGTAGCTCTTCCACTAGGAATTCAAATCTTGACTCATGTTGTTCCAATTGAAGGAGTGAAGCCAATGTAGCCATAGCATCTACAGCCTTATTTTTTGTTCTAGGGATCTATTGAAATGTTAAAAATGTGAAATAGCATTGCAATGAATCAACCATCTTCTTATAAGGGATCAACTTGTCATCCTTAGTTTGGTATTCTTCATTTACTTGGTTGATAATCAATTGTGAATCCCCAAAGACATGCAGCTCTATAATTCCCCATTCGATGCCCATTTTCAATCCATTAGTTAAGGCTTCATATTCAACAATGTTGTTTGTCCATGGGAACAATAATTTATAGGATTTTGGAATATTATACCCATGAGGGGAAACAAACAATAGTCCGACTCTTGATCCATTTTGCATATTTGAACCATCAAAGAACATCTTCCAAGTTCTTGCAGTCATGTACATGATGTGCTCATCTAGGAATTCAACTTGCATTGGTGTTTTGTCTTTTATTGGAAAATCAGCCAGTTGATCCACAATAGCTTGTCCTTTTATGGCTTTACGCTCAACATACGCAATGTCAAATTCTAAAAGAATCATCATCCATTTAGCAAGTCTACCCGTGAGAGAAGCCTTACCAAGAAAGTATTTGAGAGGTTCAATTTTAGCTATGAGGTGTATTGTATGTGCAAGCATGTAGTGACACAACTTTTGGGAAGCAAACACCACAGCAAGGCAAGATTTTTCAATACTAGTATAATTGACCTCATAGGAGACAAGTGTGCGGCTGATGTAGTAAATGGCTCTTTCTTTCCTAGTATCATCAAGTTGAGCCAACAATGCCCCCAGAGAAGATTCTTGTCACTGATATATACAAAATCAACTATTTTCCTAGGATAGGAGGCATTAAAATTGGGGGATTAGCCAAGTATTGTTTTATTTGGTCTAGGCTCTTTTGGCAATCCTCATTCTAGGTACATGAGACTCCCTTATGCAATGTCTTATTGAATGGTTGTGCTCTATCTGCAAGCTATGAAATGAACCTCTGTATAGATTGGAGTCATCCTCAGAGACTTCTCATTTGACTAATGTTCTTAGGAGGCTACATATCTAATATCGCTTGAACCTTTTCAAGATCCACCTCTATTCCTTTGGTTGAAATTATGAATCCTAGAAGTTTACCTGAGGTAACCCCAAATGCACACCTTTTTGGATTCAATCTTAATTGAAATTCTTCCATTCAATCTAGAATTACTTCCAAATCTTTGAGGTGTATATCCCTTTTCTTAGATTTAGCCAAGGTATCATCCACATAATCTTCCATATTTTTATGCATCATGTCATGAAAGATTGTTGTCATAGCTCTTTGATATGTAGCTCCTACATTTTTCAATCCAAATGGCATGACTTTCCAACAATAGGTTCCCCATGCACATGTGAAGGCTATCTTTTCTTGATCTTCAGGAGCTATTTTTATTTGGTTATATCTAGAGAAACCATCCATTAAAGAGTATATTGTTGGCATTAAGCAGAATTGCCACTAGTGACAACACTTATTTGCATTCTCAGTGCAAACTGAGCAGACAGTGCAAACCAAGCAGACAGTACAAACCGAGTAGAGAGTGCAAACCAAACAGATAGTGCAAACTGAGTAGATAGTGCAAACCGAGCAAACAGTGCAAACCGAGCAGACAGTGCAAACCGAGCAGACAGTACAAACCGAGCAGACAGTGCAAACCGAGTAGATAGTGTAAACCGAGTAGCCAGTGCAAACTGAGTAGACAGTGCAAACCGAGCAGGACAGTGTAAACTGAGTAACATCATGTCTACCGAGTCACCAGTATTTACCGAGTTCAAAACCTACCGAGTGGTCAGTATGAACCGTGCCTTCACTTCTACCGAGTGCATGATGATGCCGAGTAATGCATGACGATGCCGAGTAATGCATTGGACGCTAAGTATCAGAAAGTCACCGAGTTAGTTTGCAGGAACCGTGTAACCATACTTGGGCTGACTTAGTAGCACTTATGTTTATTTATCAAGCCGACTTTGTAATTGTAATTGTAATTAATTGTTTAAAACTTGTATATAAACAATGTTGTAAAATTGTCAAGAAGAACAAAAGAAGCATATATGTGAAAAAGAAAGAAAGGCAGAGATAAGCGAATTACAAAGGGCTTCAGCAGTATAAGGAACAGCAAAGACAAATTCATCACAGAAGGTGATCAGTACATCAGCGAATCTCAATCAGCAATCCAGTTGCAAAGCAAGAGATCTACTGTTTCATCCTAACAGGTGAATCAGTACTAAATCCTTTTACCGGGTAGACTTAACAGTCTTTTGTAAAATCTCTTTACCGAGTGCATACTTCATTGTATGTTTGTAAATCCTTTAACAGGGTGGATTTAGCAATCCTTATTGCTCCTAACAAGGCAGATCATCAGAAGTGATCAAATTGTAAGCCTTAACCGGCCAACTTTATTCTGCAGTATTAAAGCTTTGTGGGTTTCATCCCCACCCTAGTTTTACTTTCTTTTTGGAAGGTTTTTGGGTAACCAAATCTATGTGTCATTATTGTGAATGCTTTTTAAGTTTCATGCTTTCTGTATGCAAAGGTTAAAGTAAATTACATGTTAATACATCTGTAATTGAAAGAAAATTTGGAGTTACTAATTCACCCCTCCCCTCTCAGTAACTCGGTTAATTCCTGAATATTTCCAACAATTGGTATCAGAGCTACATTGGTTCTCAAGACAAAGCTTAACTAGATTGAGCAAAGATCCAGGACAATGGAGGTATTCAAACTGAACAAGGTGATTGAAAATGAAAAGCTAGATCTGGAAATGGCCATAGCTAAACTTAAAGAAGAAAAAGAACATCTTTCCCAATCCCTAAGAAGAAGGAAGGAACTTGCAAATCAGATGAATGATCAGAATTACATTGAAGAAAAGATTGAAGATCTTTTTCCCTCAAATAGCTCAGATGAAGCAAACAATGTTGTCAAAGAACTCCTAGAAAAGAATGGGTCTCTACAGGAAGAAGTGAGAAAATTAAAAAGAGAACAAGAGCTACACTCTACAAGATTTTGTGAGATCTTGGAACAAAGAAACAAGTTGAAAGATGAATTAGATGGAAGGAACATTGAAGTCCAAAATATAACCCTTCAGCTAGAAAACCTAATTGATCAGATCTCTCATACAAATGAGGAAATTCTGAATCTAAGATCAGAAATAGAAAGCACAAGAGAAGAACTAAGATCTGAAAAGGAAATCAATCTAAGATTGGTGGATGACCTAAACGCTGAAAAAAAAATCAATGAAGGAATGCTGAAAAGCCAAGAAGACTTGAATCAGCTATATGAATGAAATCTTCATAGGCAAAAAGGAAAAGCAGGACTTGGATACAAAGGAGAAGGTGAATCTTCTAAGCAAGGTACTCAAAGGAATCAGAAACCTACTTGTAATCACTGTGGTAAAATAGGACATACTTCAAATAAATGTTGGAGCAATAAAAAGGTAGAATTCAATGGAAAATGCTACAACTGCAATCAACCTAGTCACAAAGCAAATGAATGCAGGGAAAAACCAAGATTCAGAGGTAATTGTCACAAATGCAACAAACAAGGTCACAAGGCATCCGAGTGCAGATCCAAAATATTCAATCCAATAGAACAAATTATGAAAGAAATGTTTGGATGGGACTACAACACCTGGTGTAGATGTCATTACTGTGGAGAATATGGACACATTGGCATGAATTGCATAAAACATCATCTAAGGAAAAGAGATACTACCGTAAGATGCTTCAAATGCACTAAACTTGGTCACATAGCCAGAAACTGCATGAATGCTAGTGAAGTTGAAGATGGAAAGAAGAATGAAGCAACTAAGGTCAGGAAACAGGTAAGACAAAAATGGATTCCTAAATCTACCGAGCAAACCAGTCCAAGTAATGGAATGGATGGCTCTACTGACTCAAGCTAAATTTCCAAGAAAGCACTGGAACTGTATTCTCATAGACCAATCTCAAGCAGTTCCAGAACTGAATTAAAAGAAAGATCTAAATCAGCATACAAGATGCAGTAAGATCACAGGAAGGTCGGTATCAGTCTTTTACCGAGCAAGGTCGGTACCAGTCTTTACCGAGCGAGGTCGGAGCAATATGAATTCTCAAGTTCACCGAGTTGCGAAGTCTTTACCAAGCAATTAATTCTTAGTGGGTGACATTCTGTCAGAATTCATACCCTAATTTGTACTGAGCATTAATGACAGAGTTATAAACAAAAAGCAAGTAATCGAACTCATTCTTCACCGTGAACCTTTAGCACTTTGAGAGCAGAAAATTTCAAGAGCAACCCAGTGATTCAATACCTTTGCGAAAGGAATTTTCTGTGAGCTACCATGGCATCATCCAGCACCTCAGTGAAGAAAGGATCTGATATGTTAGTCCAAGGGGAATGGAAAGCACCAGATTTCAAGATCATGCCCACAATTGCAGTAGCCCTAGATCCGAACGGAGCTCAATCTCAGATTCCTCCTAAGGTACTACTTATTAACGATATTCGCAATCATTTCAACTATTTAATTCATGAAATGGGGAACCTAGAGCTAGATATTGTGCATGAAGAACTGTGTGTGGATGGTATTCTAAAACCCGAGCACAAACATCTGGAAGATAAAGGTTTAGTTCACATTGCACATCTACCTCAAAACTTTTGAGATAAATGGGTTAGATATATTCTCAGCCGTGTACATGATGGCAAGATTTGGCTTGAGCAACCCATAGAGATCACAAAGAAGATGATTCATCAAATCATCGGTCTTCCCATGTTGAACAAAGCAAAAACTACAAAAACCCTAGGTCGGACGGAACTAGAGAAGAAAACCCTAGCCGAGTGGGACGGTAGAGGCATGAAAGTTAGTAGCATTACCGATGCTGAACTGAAGTTTGGTACACACATTATTGCCCATAAGATTTATAGTTCTAGTCGACAGAATAGTGTCTCCTGTGAAGCTATTGACCTAGCATACAAAGTGGTCAAGAACAACTTAACATTTGACCTAGCAGACTTATTGTTAAAGTAGTTTAACAAAAACATGGAAAGCATTCAAACTTCCAAAAACAATCCATGTAAGTTTGGATCCTTATTGGTCTGTTTATTCTTCTATGCTCAGAAATTCTTCCCTTCTACAGGAAAAGTTGTATGGAGAAAAGATGTACTAGTCCTTTATGAAATAAATGAATATATCTCAGAAATGGGTGAAAATTTTGAAAGCATCATGGATAATTATTTTGAGTCTTTCAAAGAGAAAATGAATGACAGATTCTGGATTCCATAGAAGTTGGTGGAAGATTACAAGGATGAAATTTGTTTTATGGTGGATTGTGACAATATATATATTCAAGCAGCTAAACTGAGGACTGTATATGTAAAACCTCTTCCTTATGAGGTAAATATTGATGAAACCAAGAATATCATTGAAGCTCTTCTTAATCAGCCTGTCAATCCCAAAGCTCCATATTTTGGAACATATGATGAAGCTAAGGTGAGAATTGAACTAAGCATAAAGCTTCCACAGGCGGTAAACAAGGGAAAGAAGAGGATAGCCAAAATGCAAATGATAACCGAGGACAAAGAAGATAAAGATGAAGAAGAAGAAGAAAAGGATGAGAAAATAGAGGAACCACAACCTGCAAAGAAGAAAGGAAAAGTATTCATCACTAAGGCACCTAAGCCTCCCACTACTGTATTTACAAGGAGAAATGCAAGAGGCAAGGCAGACAAGGCAGATAAAGACATAGTATTCAAAAGGCCTCCTCTAAACTTTCAAGAAAAGATCAAACTCTTTAGAGATGGATCAGGATCTGGAGTAAGTAACATAAAATCTTTTAAATATGAAACCAGATCAAAAATAGAAGAAAAGGAAATAGAAGATGCTGTTATTGAAAAGATGGGATAGTGGAAATACTCTCCTGAAGAAATAGCCCCACAGGTTCCAGCAGTTCTATTAAATCCAATAAAAATGAGATGGAGCAATGCAAAGCAAACTGTGATAGACATATTTGATCAAACCTTGAGACAGTTAATGCCGAGCTTGAAAAATGATGAAGTAAAGAAGGCATTAAAAGAAAATGAAAGTAAGATGACATTAAAGTTCAATACTTGTTTGATTCTGATCAACAATATTGAATCAGTTGTGAAGGCTGCAAATGCTACATGGAAGAACATATACCACCTTCACCAACCGAGTATTGAAACAGTCATAATAAAAGACATTGAAGATGACAGTGATGAACAAGAAGAAGCCATTGAGGTAGATGATACTGTGAGGATAGTAGTAGAAGTCATTGCATCCCTTCCTACCTCTCCAGTAAAAGTTTCTACATCCAGCCCGGAGACACCTTCAAGCATGGTTGTGACAACTTCAACATTTGTCCAATCATCTATAGCAACAATAGAAGCAACTACCATTTCTTCCACCGAGTTGCAGTCTCCCTCATCATCAAGTTTTCCAGCAGTAAGTTTTCCAGTTTTTGAATCTGCAAGTGTAAATATTTTAAGCTCTCTAGTAGACAGTGTGCCAGTCTCTATAGCTAGCCCTACTATATCTACTGTCACTACTACTAAGGCATTAAGTATAGACAAGCCTAAAGCTCTACCGAGTATAAAATTTTTGGGTAAGAATATAGTAGAGGATATAGACCTAGATGAAGAGATAGAGATTCCAACATTAGATTTTGCAAATCTATCAGCTGACCAAATGCAAAATATAGGTGAAATCCTTCAAAGAAAAGCAAAACAAAAGAAGCTTAAAGAGGAGAGAGACAAGGAATATCAAATCATCAAGGATGCTAAGGACATTTTGTCTGATGCATTAGGTATTAAAGTAGACTCCTCCCAACATGTTTTGCTACAATTAGTAGAAGCAGTCAATAAATACAATGAGGATTCATCTGGGATAGAAAAGTTAGTTGAAAGAGCCAAGAAGAGATTCAACAATAAAGTGCTTGAGCACATTGCTCAGCACATAGCTATTAACCAAGTAGAATTGTCTTCAGTTTTGTCAAACATTGAATCTACCTATTCGAATGCTACCTCTCTTTTGGCCAGATTGTGCAATATTGCCGAGTTCACAAAGGATGTTAAGGATAAAATGAATAAAATGGATGAGGATATGAAGATTAGCATACAGAAACTGCAACTTGAACCAAGTTCAAGCTCTGCTCATCACATGAAAATCTCATATCTATCAAATATGCAGTCAGATCTACTGAAAGAAGACACAAGGATCCGGTCCACACTGCTAGACATCCAACACATGATCCTTCCCATCATGAATACAATGTATAAGCACATTGAACATTCCAAAACATTGATTCATAACAATCAATTCTCTATAGCAAATCACATGATTGAACTCTCTGCAGAAGTCCAAATTGCAATCCAAACATGCAAGATTCTATAAGAAAGTTGGGACAGAACCCTGACACTAATAATGAAGGTACATTCTGATTTTCTATCAAATTTTGGATTCTCTCTGTAAATAACTTGTATATACACCTTTGGCATTATCGTCAAAAAGGGGGAGATATGTATAAAGGGAGATATATGTATAGAAAAAGATTTGTATAGAAAAAGTTAGCACATTGAAAGGGGGAGACAATGTATAAAGCCCTATAACAAAGACAAATAAAACTCAGCATGATTCATGTATATAAGTTTTGGCCAATAAGTGTTTTTGTCACTAATGCCAAAGGGGGAGATTGTTGGCATTAAGCAGAATTGCCACTAGTGACAACACTTATTTGCATTCTCAGTGCAAACCAAGCAGACAGTGCAAACCAAGCAGACAGTGCAAACCAAGCAGACAGTGCAAACCAAGCAGACAGTGCAAACCGAGCAGACAGTGCAAACCGAGCAAATAGTGCAAACTGAGCAGACAGTACAAACCGAGCAGACAGTGCAAACTAAGCAGACAGTGCAAACCGAGCAGACAGTGCAAACCGAGCAGGACTGTGTAAACCGAGTAACATCATGTCTACCGAGTCACCAGTATTTACCGAGTTCAAAACCTATCGAGTGGTCAGTATGAACCGTGCCTTCACTTCTACCGAGTGCATGACGATGCCGAGTAATGCAGTGGACTCCGAGTATCAGAAAGTCACCGAGTTAGTTTGTAGGAACCGTGTAACCATACTTGGGCCGACTTAGTAGCACTTATGTTTATTTGTCAAGCCGACTTTGTAATTGTAATTGTAATTAATTGTTTAAAACTTGTATATAAACAATGTTGTAAAATTGTCAAGAAGAACAAAAGAAGCATATATGTGAAAAAGAAAGAAAGGCAGAGATAAGAGAATTACAAAGGGCTTCAGCAGTATAAGGAATAGCAAAGACAAATTCATCACAGAAGGTGATCAGTACATCAGCGAATCTCAATCAGCAATCCAGTTGCAAAGCAAGAGATCTACTGTTTCATCCTAACAGGTGAATCAATACTAAATCCTTTTACCGGGTAGACTTAACAGTCTTTTGTAAAATCTCTTTACCGAGTGCATACTTCATTGTATGTTTGTAAATCCTTTAACAGGGTGGATTTAGCAATCCTTATTGCTCCTAATAGGGCAGATCATCAGAAGTGATCAAATTGTAAGCCTTAACCGGCCAACTTTATTCTGCAGTATTAAAGCTTTGTGGGTTTCATCCCCACCCTAGTTTTACTTTCTTTTTGGAAGGTTTCTGGGTAACCAAATCTATGTGTCATTATTGTGAATGCTTTTTAAGTTTCATGCTTTCTGTATGCAAAGGTTAAATTAAATTACATGTTAATACATCTGTAATTGAAAGAAAATTTGGAGTTACTAATTCACCTCTCCCCTCTCAGTAACTCGGTTAATTCCTGAATATTTCCAACATATATTTCATAGCTTGCAGTCATATCCACTATCATATCTATATTAGGGAGTCAAAATTCATCCTTTGGGAAAGCTTTGTTAAGGTCTCTAAAGTTTATGCATACACAAATGGACCCATCATGTTTTGAAACTGGAACAATATTGGAGATCCATTCAGCATAGTCAATAGCTCTAATAAATCCTTCTCCTAAGAGCTTTTCTAATTTAGCCTTAACAAGGAGAGCTATGTGAGGATGCATTTTCTTCAAATTTTGTTTTACTGGTTTAATTCCTAGAGCTATAGATAGATGATGCATAATAAGATTAGTGTCAAGCCCTGGCATATCTGAATATGTCCAAGCAAAATTGATTTTCTTTTTCTGTAAGAATCTTGTATATGCCCTCTTTTTCTTGTTCTGATAGAGACTAAACTAGATGAATCATTTGTGGAGCCTCCTTCATATTTAGATTCACTAGTTGTGTAGGCTCAATGAGAACTGATGATCTATCCTAAAAATAACTTGACAAGTTATTAAGTACCCCATCCTTAGGCACCTCAAAGAGGTTTTCACCTTTGGATACATCTTTTGTTTTTACTATTTTGGGTTCTAACACCGCCACAAAGTGGTTTTTTCCATCAAAACCATCTCTTTTCTTTTTCTTTTCTTTTATTTTATGACTGAGGTACTCAATATCAGGCTCCATCATACTTTTTGTAGACTTGCTAGTGGAAGAGACTACGGGTTCAAGAGCATTTAAATAGCAGGCTATCTCGTAGTCATTATGGAAAGTAAGGAGCTGAGGCTCTTAATAAAGTTGTGACCAGTCAATCAGATGGTGGTGTACAAGGGGGAGGTCAATGATTAGTTCAATATTATTGATATGGTAGGTATTATCTCTGGTGATCATATAATTAGGATTCATCAAGTCTCCCTCTAAGGTACCTAAATTAGGGTTTGTCTCCCCAAACAAAGTATCATCCACTAAGGCAATTTGAGGAATCCAATCCTCTAGCCCTACACTAGACTCGTTAGCTACCTTAGGTTGGGACTCAAATGTGTGGACAACAGCAATGTCTAGATCAATAGTGGAACAATTCGAGAGGGTCTCCCACTCATACTCATGCGAGTCTATGTTAGAATCCCTGCTGGGATGTTTGCACCAACCATATTTTTTAGGCCTCGAGGTAGAGGCACCTGGGTCACTGAGGGTGAAACCTTCTTGGATATCATTTTGAGATTGAGTAGATTCTTCACCATGAGTTGTAACAGAGGATTGTTCCTGTTCAAAACTTGTTGGATCAATTGCGGAAGCATCTAGGTCTCCCCAAAGGAGATTAGTGGAAGGGATCCAATCTTCACACTCATCTTGCTGGTTCTACAAATTTGACACATAATTAGACTCATCGTCACTATCCATCATAGCTAGGATAGGAGCAACTTTTTCATTTTTTCTTTCAAAACCTAGGCCCACTATTCTTTTAATTCTCCAGCCAAAGAGAGAATGATCAAGAGATTCCACTTTAGCATCTAACCTATGACTAAGAGGCCCATGACCTGGCTAGCCCATGTTTTTAACTAGAGTATATCCTCTCCCATAGGTGTTAGGAGAAGGTGCAAAATTCTCATTATGTTGGTATTTTTCTTCTCTATAAATCCAATCTCTGACGGCTACTTCCTCTTTCTCTTCCTGAATAGGCACTGAGGACTCTAAAAATTTCCCAAACAAAGTCATGGTGGAGGATGAAGGTTTCCTCTCGAGTGAAGGTTTTCCATAAGACCTAAGAGAGATTGGCATGTTTATGAAGGAATCCATTTTGTAATCTCCCATGCCAAGGTCAGCGGACTTAAATTTATTCTTACACTACTCAAGAGAAGCATCAAAATTGTCAGCTTCTCTATTTAAGGGAACATGTGAACCAGCTGAAATTGCGTTGATAGATAATGTGCTATCCCCTGGTATGCAAACTTCAACACCATTGTAAGGGAATTTAACACATTGATGGTAGGTAGATGACACTGCTTGCATGTCATGAATCCATGGTCTACCTAACAAAATATTGTATGCCAAAGGTCTGACATCAACAATCTAAAACAAAATGTCCTTTTCCACATGACTAATTCTAACAGGAAGAATGACCAATCCTTTAGAGCTTCACTCTACCTCATCATAGGTCTTGATGGTGATCTTCTTCCTAGTGTCAATAATTTGCTCAGAATATCCCAAGGATTTCTATAGACTCAAAGAGAAAATATTAATCCCAGCACCCCCATCTATCAACACGCACCTGACATGAGTTTTATGGATCATGACTTCAATATGGAGGGCCAAGTTATGCGGGTGACTTAGTGCTTTGTCATCTTCTTCACAAAATGTAAGGTAATGAGGGCTAGCAAGGTGATTGACCATGTTTGGGAATTGGTTAACATCTATGTCATTAGGGACACTGGTTGCTCGTAAGGCATCCTCAAGAACACGCCTATGTTTAGGAGACAAATCAAGGAGCTCAAAAATAGAAATCTATGTTGGTGTTCTCTATAACTGATTGATGAGGTTATAAATTACATCCGGACCAACAATAGACTTAGGAGGAACACTCTTTGACACTAGTTGTTTTGACTTGCTATAATTAGGACCTCAAATGACAATAGGACCTTGGGACTAACTCCTAGTGATAGCATTAAGAGGTTGAGACAATCCTTGAGAATGAGGGCCTCTAAGCACCACAACGGGTCCTTCATAAAAAATGGGGGATGAGTTTTCTTTATAACCAAAGGGATCTCTCCCAGTGATCACATTGACACCATTGTCCACAAATTTGAGCATATTAATGACATTTTCAGCGGTTGCAAAGTGTAGTTGATAGTGGCCTTGCCATTCTTACTCTTAGAGTTCTCTCCTTTTTCATATTTGGGCAAGGGTTCTTTAAAAGCTTTGTGGTCAACTGATCAACTTGTAATCTTCCACTTTCAATAAGATCTTGGACAAGATGCTTAAGTCTAAAACAATTTTCTATATCATGTCCAATTCCATTGTGAAAGACACAAAAAGCCTTCTCATTCCACCAATGAGTCTTAGGATCTGGTATACAGTGCTTGGAAGGATCCTGAGGTTGTGCCAAATTATGTGTAATTAATGTCTTGAAAATTTCTACATATGAGTCCCCAAGCTTGGTAAATTGTCTCTTTTCTATTTTAGGTCTCCCTTGATACTTGGGTTTATTCTCTTGTTGTTCTGAAGATGTTTGCAGCTTCATGGCTTGGACTACATTAGAGAGATTAAGAACTCCTTCATTCTTAGGTTGTGATGAGTCAACAACCCCATCATTAACCACTTTCTTATTCTTATTCCAATAAGAGTTCTTTTTGTCCTTATTACCATTATGATTGTTGTTTTGGCCATTGTTGTTTTTAGTTGTTTTGGCCAAAATGCCTTGTTCTTTTAGGACATCTTCTATATGACATGCAGTCTCTACCATGGTATCAAAAGAGCTAAAAACCATTTTCCTCACTTCATACCTTAGCTCTGGTATTAAATTTCTCACAATTATTTCTATTCTTTCTTCCTCAGGAATCATTCTAGGATACTTCGAGCACAACCGTCTCCATCTTTGCAAGAAGGTGACAAAAGGTTCTCCTTGATTTTGTTTGAGTTTGCACAAATCAAGCATTGTGACTGACCTTGATAGATTGTAAGAAAAATGTTGGACAAATCTTTGAACAAGTTCTTTAAACATCTTCACTGGAGGAGTAAGGTTGGTGAACCACTCCATAGCTTGACCTTTTAGACTCCTTGGGAATAATCTCATTAAATAGGAGTCTTCATGATGAAAAGCAAAGCTCATTATGTAAAATTGTCTAACATGGTCATGAGGGTCACCAATACCATCATATTTGTCATAAGTTGGGAACTCAACCTTCTTAGGAAATTAAATCATGACCACACTTTTGTCTATAGGGTTGGGACATATGGAGTCTAAATTGAATGTACTCTTAGGAGCTCTCATTTTCTCTATGTCCTTTTGCATTTTCATGATCACTTCATTGGTTGAAGGATTTTGTTTCTTAATCTTTTGGTGCACATCAAAATCATATGGGACCTTAGCACCTTTGTTGATGAGACTTTCTAGGAACTGATCCTTGTCTTTCTCTACATATCTTTCTACATATGCTTGAAAAGATGGTTCTTGCTGCATAGTCATAAAATCCATATGATAAAAGTTGGCATAACTTTCTTCATGTTGAGAGCCATAATGAGCTCATTGGGAGGGTTGTCTTGAATATCTAGAAGGTGATTGTCTCCTATGATGGTTATGTTGAGAAGTCCTTCTTCCTCTAGGACTAGGTGATCTCGAAGGAGTCCTTGACCTTCTCATGGTCCTTGGACTTGCTGAGGGAGTAGATGGTGGAGAGTTGGTTCCACTGTGGGTACCCCTATTATTGAATTGATTATGAAGTTGTTGCGCTAGGAGCCTATCTTGTTCTTCTGGTGCGGCTCTTCTCCTTATGTCTAGAAAAGCTCATTCCTCATCCTCCAATTGTTTGAACCTTTCTTTCTTAGTAGCTTGTTCATCTAAGAAAGCTTATTTTTCTCTTTCAATCCTCTTTAACCTATCACTTGTCTATCGTGAGGCATCTCTAAGAGGAGAAGACTTTCTTGAATGTCTGAATATATTAGCTACATTGATGTGAGCATCACTTGACTCATTGTTTTGGTTATCGGGTTGTGACCATGCATCTGGGTGAGCTTTCCTATAGTGTTTCTCTACTCATTGGTGAGCATCCAAATACCTATCATTGATAGGAGGTGATCTAGGTGGACTATCAAAATAAGACCCAGCAAACATCGTGTCACCTCTATGTCGCTGGAAAATGTCATTAAGAGTTTGATTCATTGCTTCCCTTTGTTCTCTTGTGAAAGTATAACTCATATCCATATTCAATGAAAGTGGTGCCATAGAGGTACTCACTTCATTAGGATTACTCTTTGGATTGAAATAGACCTCAAACTCACTCTTTGGGGATTGGTCAAAAATAGGTTCCTTTCCCTTTCACTGTTGACGAGTCTTAACTAAGGGTAACTGATTGAAGACAATCGGGGGTCACTTCCCTTGATTTACTTGGTACTGATTTGTAACTAACATGAAAGAAAAAGATTCTTAATGATAAGGTGACCTCAAAAAGTGTCAACACCAAACTAGGATAATTGAAGTTCTCTAATGTCCAAAAAGAGATGGAAAGATAGAAATAAAAGTGGCTTTACCAACACTGTCAAAGAGGTGCCTCAAATCAAAGGATGAATATCCTTGCACTTTTGAATCAGGAGGTTGGACTAGGCCAAAATATAATTGAATTTGAGAATTGGTGAAAATGATTTGGAAAAAAGGAGCACTAAAATTCTCCAAGAATGTAGTTAACAATTCTAGCAATGTTCTTTCTCAACAAGAATAGTCCTCTAACTTGGCAATATTTCCCAAGGTGATGCTATAAATCAAATGATACTAACCGTAGAGGGCTAAAACTAGAAACTCAAGGTCAAAATAGGCTTGCAGCAGCAAGATAAGTAACCTTCCTAAAGACCCAACCAACTAAAAGAAAGTGAAACTAGGTATATAGCAGAAAAATCTCAAGCGACAGTCTCCAGGAAAATAGTGTGCCACTTTAAGGTCAGGCACCACTTCACGTAATGTTGTGTGACATAGTCTAGACAGATAGAGAAACAATTTACAGGTAAGAGAGGTGACAGTATTTCTAGGGTGAACTGGCGTACGACAATTCTTAGAACATGGGGTGACAGTCTTTCAGTGTCGCATGACTCTTTGACCAATGAGTGTCAAAATCTCAGTTTTAAGGCTTGTTTGTTCAAAATTTTTAGTTTGAGGGTTGATTTTTTAATTCCAATCACAATGACAATAGTAATTCGATAGGTTTGCAAATAGTATGGGATCAAACATGTCTCCAAGCACTTAGAACAAGGGCAAAAGCAACCTTGCCAAGATAAACAATTGTGATATCGAAAATGGAAAAACACCCTATGAATGCTACTGATTGTTTGAATGTTGAGAATGTTTACACTGGTATAGCACAATCAAAAGCACTTCAAGAAATATCTATCCTAAAAGGTCAAGGCTCGGTACTTAACAACTTGGCCCACACTTGATGCTCTCTTGGCTCACACAAAGTGATTACCCACAATAGATATTGGCTTTGTCGTGGAAGTGCCAAAGACACAACCAAAGGATCACAGATAGTGGGTAATCTTGGGGTGATCTGGGTTATTCCACTTGGATCAATCCTTGCACCAAGAAGCTAAGTGGAAAAATAGGGTGGCTTCTATCTAATGGTTCTTAGTAAGGGCTTCCATTCATAGCACCCCTCTTGCTCCTCATAAAGGACTAGGACTTCACGGCCTCAAGAGTACCTTAAGCATTCTTGCTTGACATTTTCCTCATGGTCACAATCCCACAAGCACTACATCTACCAAGGTTTTGTGTCCTTGATAGCTTTGAGATTATAGTGGGTTGGAATAGCTTGGTATTAGCTTGTCCCCACTTGGGTTGTTCCTCTTGATTTCTCAAGAGCAGGCCTGCTAAAGGATTCTAACAATCTAAACAAAAATGTACACACAAAAGTAGTGGACTTCTATGAATCCTTACAATCAAGAAAACTCAAGAGTGAGGCCTCAAAAATTGATCCAAAGCTCTCTATGTATGGAGTTGAAAGATGTAGAATTGCTCTCAGCTAGAGCTATGAAGCTAATGACCTTGCTAGTCAACCACACAATGAGAGATTCAAGTGAAGACAAGGGCAAGAGTGCCAATATCCCCAAAGAATCAAATGGAAATGCAATGCAAGTAAACTAAGAATGAAGATGTAAGATAAGCTAAATGATAACAATGCAATGCTTGAAAGGAAATCTAATCTATGAAAGGAAAATGCAAACTATACTATGAAAAGGAAATTGCAAGTGTTACAATCTCTCCTAATTAAGCTAGATGAGATTAATCTATTGCATAAAAGGAAATCTATACTAAGAATGCCATGATTATGCAACTATGAAAGAAAATATGAAATGAGATGCAACAAAGTCTTTTAAGCTTGGATTGCAAGAATGTCTTCAAAGAGCTCCAAATGACCTAGAAAACTTGCAACATAACATTAGCATAAAACATGAATGGATGCCAAATGAGGAGGAGAGCTCTCCTTTTATAGGAAATAAAAAGGAATGGACCATGGAGATTAAGAGGCAAAAGATTTAATCAATGGTGGAGCATCAAAGAGGAGCAATCCATGTGCACAAATATCCTCCAATGAGAAAATAAGAGTTGACTTTTGTGTCCATATTAGACAAAAAGTATTTTTTCTTCTTTTTATAAAATAAGAATAATGCTTTATTTGTGCAACTTAGGATAAGAGGAAAAGTGGGGGCTTTTTATTTATAAAAAGGGGAGGAAATATTCCTTTTAAACAAATAAAGACTTAGGATAAAATGGTTAGCCCAAGGAAAATAATCGAAAATGATAAAATAGGATTTGATCAAGGAAATTGATATAATTGATAAGATGTTAATTTTTAAAAATATTGATTCAGGGATTTGATAAATTGAGAAATTGGGCCCAAAGTTTAGGCGACCATTTTAGGGTGCATACACTAGGTAGGTGCCATTTGTATATTTGATAGCTTAGGGCATCAAATGTATATTGTATCATTGATAGTTGAGACTTTGTTAAAAGGAAATAGGATAAAGAATGATTTATATTTAGTTTCCCTATTTTGATCTCTAAGTGGCTTACAACTGTAGAGAAGTATATGCAGATTTACGGATGCAGTTGCAGGATACATAGTAGCTGATAATTCATAAGAAATCCATGCATCTAATTTCAATAGCAATTACAAAGAAATAGGGTCCTCCAATGGCCCAATCATCGGGACCTTGATTGTGCCCTCAACCAGTGACCCTTCAAAACTGGGTTATCAGGCAATCGGTGAGTGATCCTTCATTCTCCTGGTCTGCCCTGGAACCAAACATATTGGAAATACATAATAAAATGATAAAAAGTCTTTCACAATCCCCCTTACCTCAAGGAACACTATCAACCATCCCTTCCACATAGCATTTCACTATTGTATGAGTGGATTGTGTAGGAACAGTTAACATTAAACAAGGAGCAAACTCCTCAACACATCTTGGAAACCATTGAATTCAATAATAAATGAAACCTAACACCAACACTATTCCTTCCATAGTTGCAGGATACATAGAAGTCAATAATTCACAAGAAATCCATGCATCAAATTTTTATAAGGATATACTACTAATCAGTGGGAATTTTCTTGGGATGACCAATGATTATGCATGTTGATGGCAATGTGCTAGTTCAAAAGGATAATATAAATCTAAAACAATTTTTTCTAATTTTCTCAAACTATAAATGTGGTTAAAGGGAAAATATTATGTGGAAAACCCACAAACCAAGCTAGCAAATGATTGTACATCAGATTATTCCTATATTCATTCAATTATTGCTATGCTTCAGCTACCTGACCTTTGAGCTTCATCTAGAGGAATGTGTAGCTTTAAGATAGAGTTACTTCTTGGGCCTTACAATAGGGTGGAATATGATTAAGATTTGTTTAGGCTGTATCTTTGTTAGTCCCATTGTTAGGTTCTTATAGTTCATGGTTTGAATCTATTATGGTTGTGTAAGGGATTTGTAGATGCTTTTTCTAACATAATTATTGGACACCATGATAGGAACAATTGGTTATTGGCTATTGTACACATGAATCATATCTGTCAATGGTTCTTTATGTTCAAGAATTCATTGATCAATCGTTGAGATTTATTGTCCCAGCTTTAAAAGAGTGATAAAAGATATAGTGAGTGCTCTCTTTTCCAAGTGTTTTGTGGGTGCCATTATCTTCTAGGAGTAATTGCTAGAACCAAATTATGTTCTTTGCCTCTATTAAATATTGCAGACACAACCATCTTCTTCGTGAAGGGTTTCTTCCATCCCCATGAGGCACTATTGCATGGTTTCCATTCCCTTGTAGTATACTGAACCTAATTTAATACAAGTGTGCACTATTTTGGGTTCCATAATTTATGGCCCCTACACTATGGTTGTTAGCCTAATTAAGCCAGGCCTACCTTTGCATATAATAAGAGGCCAACATGAAACAAACATCCAGAGGTTAGGGGGTTGTTCCCTGTCCATAATTTATTATTTAAGTGCTAAGTGATGATGGGTATATCATGTAATTCATACCTAGTGTGTCTCTTTCTTTCTCTCCACATTTCACATTAGGAGTATATGTTATAAAATACTAATGAAATCAAGTATAGGTCAAATCTAATCAAAATTGCAATTTAAAGATTAAAATAGATCTTGAAGAAATATGGGAACCATTTTTGACAAATATTGTACAAACGAAGAGAATACTCCAAAGAGGAAATGCTTCAATGTGGAACAATTGAAGGATAATATTTTACTTTTATATGCACATCTACAATGTTTTTGATATATTTCTGAGATAACAAAACCATAGAAAGAATAGCATATAGAAGAAAGTAAAGAATAATGATCATACTTTGAGATATTGTGGAAAATTAAAGGAAAGAATGCTTGGTGGGGTTATCATGCAATCAGTGAGTGATCCTTCATTCCCCTCTTCCAGTGACCCTTCAAAACTGGGGTGAGTGATCCTTCATTCTCCCAGTCTACCTTGCATCCAAACATATTGAAAATACACAATATAGTGATAACAAGTCTTTCAAAATCCCCCTTCCCTCAAGGAACACTATCAACCATCCCTTCCACATAGCATTTCACTATTGTATGAGTGGATTGTGTAGGAATAGTTAACATTAAACAAGGAGAAAATTCCTCAACACATCTTGGAAACAATTGAATTCAATAATAAATGAAACCTAACACCAACACTATTCCTTCCATTCACTTCTACCAAAAGTAAAGCATTTAATCCATTTAATGTAACATTGAATGGATTAAATGCTTTATTCTTGGTAGAAGTGAATGGAAGGAATATGTTAGGTTTAATTTATTATTGAATTCAATGGTTTCCAAGATGTGTTGAGGAGTTTTCTCCTTGTTTAATGTTAACTGTTCCTGCACAATCCACTCATACAATAGTGAAGTTACAAAATTGAACTGATGGCATGTTTACAACAAAGAAATAGAATGATAATAATATGCTAAAAATTCTATTCTATTTAATACATGCCAAAGTACCGCATTCTAAATTGTTGTCACTGAAATGATCACATTCTATTGGTGTCATGCCCTAGCCCATGCTTTAACTCTATTATTTGATTTTATTGGTGCTTCTGCTCAAGGATATCCATTTTTTTGAAATGTTGACTGTGGTTATCAAATGGACAGCCAGTGAGCTTCTAGCTAGGTACCATTTATATTTATAGCTTAGGGCATCAAATGTATTGTATCATTGATAGTTGATACTTTGTTAAAAGGAAATAGGACAAAGAATGATTTTGATTTAGTTTCTCTATTTTGATCTCTAAGTGGCTTACAACCGTAGAGAAGTATATGTAGATTTACAGATGTAGTTGCAGGATACATAGCAGCTGATAATTTACAAGAAATCAATGCATCTAATTTAAATAGCAATTAATACAAAGAAATAGGGTCCTCCAATGGCCCAATCATCAGAACCTTGACTGTCCCCTCAACTAGTGACCCTTCAAAACTGGGTTATCATGCAATTGGTGAGTGATCCTTCATTCTCATGGTCTGCCCTACAACCAAACATATTGGAAATACACAATAAAATGATAACAAGTCTTTCACAATGCCCCTTCCCTCAAGGAACACTATAAACCATCCCTTCCACATAGCATTTCACTATTGTATGAGTGGATTGTGTAGGAACAGTTAACATTAAACAAGGAGCAAACTCCTCAACACATCTTCGTTGTAAACATGCCATTGGTTCAGTTTTGTAAATTTGTTTTTTGTGTTAAATGCATTTAAATGGAACATTAAGTATAGTAATAATATGCTTAGTCTATTAGTAATTGCAGATTAAATTCCCATAACACCTTTATCAATTTAGCATGTTATTATAAGATACTAAAGAAGACCTACTATTTGTCAAAGAAATCTTCACTATCCCCCACAGTGAAGACAATGAAGATTGACCTCTTGCCCCACAACAAAGAACATTGTAATAAGAATAAGATAGTGCCAAGAAACATTTTCACAAATATGAAATGTGAGGAAAAGTAATAACATTAACAATGCCAAGATTCACAACATTAAATTTCACCTGCGGATGATTTTTTGTAGTGGGTTGCCCAGCATCAAAAATATGTTGAGTTGCATTTGAGCTGTAACTAAGAGTATCATGTAGAATAGACCCTAAACTTTGAAAGTGTTCTCCAGCTTGGCAATTCAAAATTCAATCTAGTCAAGCATCAGTAAGTGAAATAAATTATAGACATCAACATCAACATCATCATAATCATTAGACATAAATTATAGACATCAACATCAACATAATCATAATCATTTGGAGGGTATTCATTTTGGTCCTTGGATAGTACTATGTTTCTTGAAAGTTCTTGTGATGCTTCTAAACTTTAAAGACATATTTTATGGCTTAATGATAATATAGATTAGTGTTTTTTTTCCTAATGGAATGTTGTTGATCATTCATGGTCTTGAAGAAACTTTTGATTGTTTTGATTCTTGATTCTTGACGTTGTTTCTCAATGTGATATAGACTGACCACAAGATGGTTTAGTTGGTCCTCTCTTTCTATTTAATCATTTGTCTTCTTCATGGTGTAAGTGTCAATATGTTATAATCCAACCAGCATGTCATACCCCCACTTCTGACAAACCTCACAACATGAAAATCATAGCCAAAGACTTGGGTGATCATCATACACAAACAACGATTACCCTTAGGAAACAATGATCATTAATATTCATTAATGGAAAGTGGTGATTCCTTGGTAATAAAGGCATTTCCAGCATTCATCATCTTAACCAAGTCATGGGTGGTGATCCTTGAAATAGCACAATTAGTAAAAGGAAATAACAACATAAGTCATGGGTGGTGATCCTTGAATTTGGAGTGAGGAAGAAGGAAAATTAGAAAATGAAATATGGAATAATTAGGTTGGAATTGGAGAAGAATTCAAAAATAAACTTGAATTAGAAAAAAGCCAAGTTATCTGGTTCTTTGTTTGAGGCTGGGTTTCGATTCTACTTTTGTTCTCCTCTGGGTTCGACTTGGGTTCCTTTGGTAGGAACTTGGGTGCTTGGGCCAATCCCGAGTGTACCTACAGTATTATAAATATGATACATGAAGTATTTTATTCATAATTTTATAGGCTAACTCATTATTATGGTAACATGGGTATGACCACACTCCATGCCTTATAATGGCACCCAACATGGAGTGTGTTTCAAATGAAGTTGAACCAAATGTTGACCGTGATGGCTATGATCAAGATGAAGATAAATATGAATATTAAATCTAAAATATGTCTTGTAATTTGAATTTTCATTGTGAATGAAGAAACTATAGATTCAAGTTGACTCATTCTATGTTTTAGTATATTTGTTCCCTAGATCTATCATATTATATATGTGTAGCCTGTAAGGGACATCTTCTGCTCATCCATGTATCATAGCTCAGTGAGAGTTCTTAGGAGAAAGACAAGATGTCAGTGAGAGATGGAGAAACCAATATCAGAACACCATTTGAAGCCTTACAATGTTGAGAGTGGGATAAAAGCTACACTTGAGACCCTATATAAGGAACAATCTTATTGAGCTTCACTTTGTTTCAAGATTAGTTTTATATTCTATACTAAATAGGGCCAACCTCATGAAGGTGGAAGCTCATTTGGCCCCACCCCCCCCTAACATCACTCTAAATTCCCCGTTAACATCTAACATTCATTCATTATTTTGTCCATTAATAAAATGTAACATTCATTAATTATCACATGATAGCATTCATTCACACATTAATAAAATGTGACATTCATTAATTATCACATGATAACATTCATTAACACATTATAAAATTTATGAACATTCACTACCACATAATTAAATTCATTGGCATATAAAAATCAGTCATTATCAATTAAGGTGCATAGATGACAATCATTTCCCTTTTTTCTTTTGATTTCTAGTTTTTAAGATGTAATTGTTAAGATGAGTATCGATATCATCATCATGATCATCTACCCTCTCATTAGATCTCAATGCACACCTAGTTCTCTATTGATGCAAAGGGGGGTCATCTGCAATAACATATAAAAGGGTTAAATTAAAAACATTTTAAACATTTTAAAGTATTTCAGTACTTTATAGGCCATAATCGTATAGCTCTTTACCTAATCTAGTCACATCATCAACATCGAGGTCAGTTTGTCTGGCCTCAGCCTCAACCTCAACATGCTCATTAACAGTGGCCTCTACACTCTCTACAACTGCAATACAAATTGTTACATTAATCCAAACACCAATTTCAATTAAATTTGTATTACTACACCAATCAATTTAAGATGTTTACTTGTATTACTGTGATGCACATCCTCATTGTCATCAACACCCATAGGTTGTGTATGGAAAGAATTGGTAGGCTGCATTTCAATTTCATACGCATTCATGTTATCATTGTTTTCTTACTTAAAACAAATTTACTCACTTTATGTTGGAACTTAACATCAAATAAACTAATTGGTAAATAATTAAATTTGAAATATCATCTATTTAGCTTACTTACCCTGATGGATCCATCAGTAGAACCTTGTGCACTTCTTATTCTTTCTACCACGGCTTTATAGCCTTGTTGGAAGCCAATTCTCTTGTCCCCTTCTATGAGACTTATATTGAACTCCGCACCCTACATTTTTGCTTGGTATCGTCAAATTTTATTTTATTGTTTCATCAAAACAAAAAAATATTTCAAATTATAAATAAATATTTAAAGATCAAAGAATTATTTTCAGTGTTAAAAGCCATGTAAAGATTGTATTTTTCCAACACTTACAACTCGTGTAGTAAGTTTCGAATAACCACCAGAGCCTAGCTTGTGTTTCCCGTGCTTTTGCAATCTTACCTTTGTTTCCTTTGATGTGTCAGGCAATCTATGAAGAGATTGAAATATGTTAGTTCATATAAATATGAAGAGTATTTAGTATACAATTACATTCTTACCAATATCACATACCTTCTTTTGTTCTCTAGTGGTGTATTTCCTTTTTTTACTTCAGTTTTCTCATTCACATCCAGAATCTAGATTTCCACTCTAAATTAGGAATGCAAGGGGGGTATTGGTAATGTGGGTTTTTGGTTAATGTACACCTGTACTGGTCCCTAATATACCTCAAACATATCCCGACTCTTTGAAGGAGCTTACCCTTCTCAAATGCACGAGGTCCAAACAAGTTTGTCATACTCTCTACAAGATCATCCTTTAACTTTTGATTTTGGGTTTTCCACCTTTTAAGAAAGAAAATAGTGTTAGATTAAAAAATGGATGTAATGATAACTATCCTAGCAATGATATGAAATCAAAATAGTGGATTGGGGTTTTAGTTCAGATATGATGTTTCAGCCTGTACAGATGGTGGGCTTGAATATCCACAAACACTCATCATTAAGTTTACTATAGAAAACATCATTCCCTACAAAATAATCATGGGATCATTGGTTGAAGGATATAATAGTATAAAATAAGAACACAATAGATGTAAGCTTCTCATATTGAATGCAAGGTGTAATTAACATACAATTGTATAGTAAAAGAAAGGTCCAATCTTTAAAGTACCTGGAAGTTTTTCTATTTCCAAGGGAGGTCCTTCTTCTTCAGACACAAGTAATATGCAATCCTTCACCATTACCGTACTAGCAATACTGGTACATCCAGGAAAATCACCATCAAGTGTTGCATCCCCTATTGCATAAATTGAATCCATTACGAAATGGCCCTAAGAAAGAACACTTCAAGGGAAATAAACATATATATAATGATAGAGAAAATAAAATACCTATACGAGTAGGTGGTGCCATGGCATCTGTGGCCATGCTATGTGTTGTCGACATTGCAGGATGTGATACATCTGAGCCTACCATCGTATGAGGTGGTCATAGTAAATGATCATTGACATGTGCTGAAGAATAAGATTGTTAAAGCATAATAAAACCAGTGATTAGGATGAACAATATTGTTAGAGAGTAAAAAAAATATAGTCCAACATGTGATCTACCTGAACTAGCTGTAGTACCCTCATCATGGCCACAAGGATCAAAATTATGCAAAAAAAGCTGTAAAAGCAACACATCTGCTTATTTTTTAATGACATAAAAGACTACTATAACATAAAAACTATTATTGAACTTTTGTTATAATTAAAAATTACATTAATACTTACTCGGTAATTTTGAGATAGGTGCAGCAGTTTAGTTTCCCTCTTTTATGACTCAAGAGTCAGAGGGAATATAGATGCCAATTTAGCCAATCTATTTCCAATTTTGTGGAGGCATTTTTTAATTGTAGAGGCTAGCTCATCACAAGCACCCAAATCAACAACTAGGTCCTTGTCAAAGGACTCCTCTTCAGGGACTGTCGGTTCCTTTCCCTTTCTCTACTGACCACCTGTTTGTGACAACAATATTACTAACACTATTAGAATTAATCCTTAACAGTGATGAAAATAATATAATAAAAAAATTTATTTAACATTTTGCTTCTATCTAATTTGTAGCTCAATAACAAAGAGGTTTACCTGCTAGGAAGAAGTGCATGCACGATCATCATTGTCCCCACTATGCGGTTGCTCCATATTGTGGTCCTATGTTATTATTTAAAGTTAACCAATAATTAGAAAGGACTACATTAATAAATTTCATTAGAAGATGATGATGGAGATGAGGTGGATGGTGAGGAGACTCTCTAAATGTGGCTAGCAAAAAAACTCAATTATTTAATGGTACATAGTATGTACCTGCACCCTAATGATAGTGACATCATTTGCATCTATGTGATTCAAATTGTAATCAATAAGCAACTCTTCCTCTACACTTATTGATTTTATCGCACATACAAATACATGATTTCCCTCACGTGCCTCAAATATGCAATTGGGTTGCTTAATAGTTGATAGAGGTCGTGTGCTATTTATAAAACCTACAATATTCACAGATGCTTTTGGCCTTCCGTCAATGTATATAGCCTCTCTTTTACTTTGCTCATTGTCTTTTTGTTGAATATAATTTGTCAAGAGTGCATACCTACGCATACTTTTTTTATATTGAACAATTCGCATCCAACTTTTGTAATTGTAACAAGGTCCAACATACTCCATCAATTCAACAACTTTGTTGTAAGAGACCTTTATGCCATCCATGGAAAATAAGCCCAAACCATGTATTGACGATGGTGCAATATGATATATCTTTCCTTTAACACTAAAATCTATGTTTATTGGAGGAAGTTCTTTGGGGACCCATTGTTTCTGTAGATTTTGGTACCTAAAGGGCACCTCGATGTTGCCTTTTCTCTCATCATCATAAGAACATGACCCCCCTTGAGAAAGGAAAAATTTCATGTGTTTATTGAATTTCCTTCTAGTCTCTTGACCTCTAGTTGATCTTCCTAATTCAGACATACTAAATGACTCACTTTCTTCGCTCGAGGAAGACACATTTGACAAATACCTATTTTCTACTACCTGCACTCCATCAAATGAGAGAGATATCAAGTAATGCAAGATATTTTGCAAAATGTGAAATACATTAATCTCTATAGGGTGTATTGATTTATACCTATCGATCCATGAGACTGTTTGGGATGCTCGTGAAAGGAGTCTGGGTACCTACATATGTAATTCAATTATCTAATGTTAGCTAAAAAACTCATGATACATATTGTGAGTTTGAAGAGAATTCATGCCATGTGTGTTAGAACCTACTTTATCTAATATGGTGCATTGTTAGAAAAATTAAGGGTAGAGTAGTTATTACTTAGTTTTTTGTGGGGGAAAATGAAGATATGTCTGACAAATAGTAGGTCTTCTTTAGTATTTCATGAATTTTTACCACATATACTATTTCAAGCCTTTGAGTCTTGGAGAAGAAGAATGGTGTAAGTTGAATAGATCAGAGTGAATGGGGTGTTGAAACATGGTGAATAGACCATGATGAGATGATACTTGATGTTGTGACTAAGTTTCCCTCACAAACATCCGCATAGACTAGTTTTACTAAGTTTCCTTTCTCTATTTTGAGGTTTTCCTTTCTCTGCTGTAGGGGTACAGTCATAGGGTTCATTGAAAAAATGATCCTTCAAATGGTTACTATGAATATGAATGATTTGATATAGCATATTGCTCATTTTACTTGAAGTTTGGAATAGCTTGTGCAAGGGTGAAAGTAGATTTGATCATTTTGGTCATGACTGTTCCTCTACATAGTCAGGAAATGTAATTGTCTAATGATTATATGTAATGTTGAATGGATTAAATGCTTTATTCTTGGTAGAAGTGAATGGAAGGAATAGTGTTGGTGTTAGGTTCATTTATTATTGAATTCAATGGTTTCCAAGATGTTTTGAGGAGTTTTCTCATTGTTTAATGTTAATTTTTCTTGCACAATCCACTCGTACAATAGTGAAATGCTATGTGGAAGGGATGGTTGATAGTGTTCCTTGAGGGAAGGGGGATTTTGAAAGATGTTTTATCATTGTATTGTGTATTTCCAATATGTTTGGATGCAGGGCAAACTGGGAGAATGAAGGATCACTCACTGATTGCATGATAACCCGGTTTTGAAGGGTCACTAGAAGAGGGGAATGAAGGATCACTCACTGATTGCATGATAACCCCACCAAGAATTCTTTCCTTTAATTTTCCACAATATCTCAAAGTATGATCATTATTCTTTACTTTCTTCTATATGCTATTCTTTCTATGGTTTTGTTATCTCAGAAATATATCAAAAACATTGTAGATGTGCATATAAAAGTAAAATATTGTCCTTCAATTGTTCCACATTGAAGCATTTCCTCTTCGGATTATTCTCTTCATTTGTACAATATTTGTCAAAAATGATTCCCATATTTCTTCAAGATCTATTTTAATCTTTATATTGCAATTTTGATTAGATTTGACCTATAGTTGATTTCATTAGTATTTTATAACATATACTCCTAATGTGAAATGTGGAGAGAAAGAAAGAGACACACTAGGTATGAATTACATGATATACCCATCATCACTTAGCACTTAAATAATAAATTATGGACAGGGAACAACCCCCTAACCTCTGGATGTTTGTTTCATGTTAGCCTCTTATTATATGCAAAGGTAGGCCTATTTTAATTAGGCTAACAACCATAGTGTAGGGGCCATAAATTATGGAACCCAAAATAGTGCACACTTGTATTAAATTAGGTTCAGTATACTACAAGGGAATGGAAACCATGCAATAGTGCCTCATGGGGATGGAAGAAACCCTTCACCAAGAAGATGGTTGTGTCTACAATATTTACTAGAGGAAAAGAACATAATTTGATTCCAGCATTTACTCCTAGAAGGTAATGGAACCCACAAAACACTTGGAAAAGATAGCACTCACTATATCTTTTATCACTCTTTTAAAGCTGGGACAATAAATCTCAAAGATTGATCAATGAATTCTTGAACACAAAGAACCATTGACAGATATGATTCATGTGTATAATAGCCAACAACCAGTTGGTCCAATCATGGTGTCCAATAATTATGTTAGAAAAAGCATCTACAAATCCCTTACACAACCATAATAGATTCAAGCCATGAACTATAAGAACCTAACAATGGGACTAACAAAGATACAACCTAAACAAATCTTGATCATATTCCACCATATTGTAAGGCCCAAGAAGTAACTCTATCTTAAAGCTACACATTCCTCTAGATTAAGCTCAAAGGTTAGGTAGCTAAAGCATAGCAATACTTGAATTTTGTGGGTTTTCCACATAATATTTTCCCTTTAACCACATTTATAGTTTGAGAAAATTAAAAAAAAATGTTTCAGATTTATATTATCCTTTTGAACTAGCACACTGCCATCAAAATGCATAATCATTGGTCATCTCAAGAAAATTCCTATTGATTAGTAGGATATCCTTATAAAAATTTGATGCATGGATTTCTTGTGAATTATTGACTGCTATGTATCTTGCAACTATGGAAGGAATAGTGTTGGTGTTAGGTTTCATTTATTATTGAATTCAATGGTTTCCAAGATGTGTTGAGGAGTTTACTCATTTAATGTTAATTGTTCCTACACAATCCACTCATACAATAGTGAAATACTATGTGGAAGGGATGGTTGATAGTGTTCCTTATCATTGTATTGTATATTTTCAATATGTTTGGTTGTAGGGTAGACCAGAAGAATGAAGGATCACTTACCAATTGCATGATAACCTAGTTTTGAAGGGTCACTGGTTGAGGGGATAGTCAAGGTCCTGATGATTGGGCCATTAGAGGACCTTATTTCTTTGTATTAATTTCTTGTGAATTATCAGCTACTATGTATCCTACAACTACATCTATAAATATGCATATACTTCTCTATGGTTGTAAGCCACTTAGAGATCAAAATATAGAGACTAAATCAAAATTGTTGTCCTATTTCCTTTTAACAAAGTCTCGACTATCAATGATACAATATACATTTGATGCCCTAAGCTATCAAATACACAAATGGCACCTACCTAGAAGCTCACCAGGAGAATGAAGGATCACTCACCAATTGCATGATATCCTAGTTTTGAAGGGTCACTAGTTGAGGGGAAAGTCAAGGTTCGGATGATTGGGCCATTGGAGGACCCTAGTTCTTTGTATTAATTGCTATTCAAATTGGATGCATGGATTTATTGTGAATTATCAGCTGCTATGTATCCTACAACTACATTCACAAATCTACATATGTTTCTCTAGGGTTGTAAGCCACTTAGGGATCAAAATAGAGAAACTAAATAAAAATCATTCTTTGTCCTATTTTCTTTTAACAAAGTATCAACTATCAATGATACAATACATTTGATGCCCTAAGCTATCAATACAAATGGCACCTAGGTAGAAGCTCACAGGTTGCCCATTTGATAACCACAGTCAACATTTCAAAAAAATGGATATCCTTGAGCACAAGCACCAATAACATCAAATAATGGAGTTAAAGCACAGGCTAGGGCACGACACCAGTAGAATGCGGTCATTTTAGTGACAGTAATTTACAATGGCATCATTAAACATATATGCGAGTAATATCAACAAACATGAATCCAAACATTTGAATACAATGAATTGATATCCTTGAGCACAAGCACCAATAACATCAAATAATAGAGATAAAACACTCACCACATCATGTCACCAGTAGAATGTGGTCATTTTAGAGAGAATTCATGATCAAATAAAATGAAATGCATTCGAATATGATGCCAAAGGCTTGAAAGATGAAGAAATCACATACCTTCTCCTGCACTCAGCTTTCGCTCCTTTTCTCTCGCTCCCTCTATCCAATCGAAATAAAAATGATGAGACCGTTTCACTTTTTTTTGTATCTATACCCTAAATCTGTTGAAATTCCGATGGTCAATTAAACATCCATCAAAATACCAACATCATCGGGGCCTATAACAAAAAAAAACACCAAATTCATAATAAAAATTTACCCATCGAAAACTTCTATCAAAATTTGGCCCCAAATGTAGTAGTGTCATTGATGTCAAACCTTAATTGGTAAGACTGTTGCTACTTAGGAAAGTACCATATCTATTTGAGTGTTGCTAAGGGGATAGGCAAGGTTGGTAACAATAGCACCTAGGGAAAGGTTGAGTTATCTTGATACTACAAAGTGCACTTGACTATGTTGTAAAATGATGAGACAATGTATTGTTTATACTAGTAAGACTGAAGACTAAACTGGTAGGCTTGACTGAGAAAAGAATGGAGAAATCATGTTTAAGCTGAGTAATGTTAGTGTCGACCAAAGTCAGTGTATGCCGAGAAAAATTTTAGTGTCGACCAAACAATAATTAATTGCTAAGGAAGACTGTATAAGCCGAGGAAACATTTCTAGTAATGATCGAGATTTCTACATGAAGACCGAGTAGTTGATCATAGTATTGACTGAGCATCAACATTTTTATATTTGAAGATAATTTAGTTTTGGATCTGACATTGTTGAATTCTTGGATTATGTAAAACATGTAGACATTATTTATTGATTGTTTGAAAGCATTAAATGCACTGTAAAATGTTTTATTGTAAATCTTTAAAAGATTTGAGATGATTCTAGAAATAAAGCCGAAGAACATGAAGTGGGTAGATTCAATGAATCTAACCTAACCCTAAGATCTATGAATGAGATTGAGTGGCATAAGATGAGTTAACCTAATTGAGGAAAGTGTAAAAGGGAACCTGAGCATTGGATATAAATATGTTCATGGGGTGGAAAAAGGAAAATGCTAGAAGATCAGTAAAGTTTTATTGACTGTATAAGAAGAAAAGGCTGAAGGAGAATTGTGGTGGTTTCTTGAAGAAAAGTTTCAAGTAGATCGGAGATGGAGATGGAAAAGTTTCAAAGTTAGTAAGCTAGCATTAGTATACAGAATCAGATCTGATATTTACAATGTGAGTTGTATATTTTCAGATAAATATTGCTGCTACTTTCTAACCATTGTAACAGTCAAAATCCTTTTAAAAGAGGTTGAACTAACAGTCATATGTTAAATCCTTTGAACAAGGTTGCATTCTAATGGAGTGTATGTAAGTCCTATGACAAGGATCACTTTTAATAGGGTGATTGAAATCCTTTAACCAGGTCACACCTAATAGTGTGTATTGTAAACATTGACAGGGTTGGCTTTTAACCGAGCTCACTTCAGAAGAGTGAAAATAATAGTAGCATGTTACAAAGTGGTTTTTTCCAAATTGGTTTTCCACTATAAATCCTGGTGTTAATACTTGTGTGAATGTTTTGGTTTGAACATTTCTATGTTTTACAAGTTAAGTTATAGCTGGGTAGTGGAATGCATTGTTATATGTTTCTATTATTGAATCAGTGATGACCGAGTTTGTTTTGGTTATTGGATCTGATTTAAGGAAACATTTTAAGTTTGTTTTATACATCTAGACCTGAGAATAAATGATTCACCCCCCCCCCTCTCTATTGTTCTAAATCATATTAACAATTGGTATCAAAGCTTGTTGCTTATTATTAGTGTTTACAAAAATCAAGTTTAAAGGGGTTTGAAGTAAATGATCAGGATGTATAAGAAGGAGGTACCAAAGCTGAATAAGGAAAACTTCCTTGCATGGAAAAGCTTGATGAAGCTACATCTAGCTAGTATTGGTGACTCTGCAAAGTACTACATTGAGAATGGCTATGTCTCACCTATCACACCTTTGACTGCCGAAGAAATGAGAGCTAAGCAAGAACATAACCAGGCAATGCTGGAAACTGCATCTTCCCTAAGCTATCCAGAATTTGAGGACATTAAGGATTGCACAACTACTAAGGAGATGTGGGACACTCTTACAAGGATCTATGGTGGTGACTTAAATGTACTGAAAGAAAAGGCCAAGAGTCTTAGAAGTAATTTTGATGAAATGAGAATGCAAGAAGGTGAAAACATTGCACAATATTGTGGTAGAATAAAAGAAGTTGTTAATGCTATTAGAGGAGAAAATGGGGTTATTGATGATGAAACTATAATTGGAAAAGTACTAAGAACCCTACATCCTATATATGCTATTAAGATCTCAACTATTCAGGAATCTAGATGCAACTCCACTAATGTGCTTACTTTGGAAAGTTTGGTTGGTAAGCTGACTACTTTTGAACTCTCTAACTATGATAATTTCACTGTTGGAAGCATTGGTAATGTTGAATCTTCTTTCAAGTCACAACTAGTTCTAAACAAGCCAAAGAAAGAAAAAGAAAGATGCATCAGGGAAAGTGAAAGTGACAGTAACACTTCTGATGAAGAATTGGAAGATCTAGAAGCTCTTATGGCTAGAAGACTAAGAAGAGGAAAAGGAAAGTATAAAGGTAAACTCCCTATTATATGTTTTGTAAGTAATAAAGTTGGTCATATAGCTGCTAGATGTCCTGACAAGAAGGATAAAGATGATGAAAGAAAAAGCAAACACAAAGACAAAAGAGATGACATAAGCTACCAAAGGAACAAGGACTACAAAGGAAAAGGTAAGAAATATTGTTACATTACTGAAAAAGAGACTGACACTAATAGTGATGATTTTAAAATTGAGTTAGTCTATGTTGCAATGAAAGATGAATCTGATGACGATGAGAAAACTGCATTGATATCCTATGTGAACAAGAATGATAAATGGATTATTGATAGTGGTTGTTCACATCACATGACTGGTGACAAAAATAAGTTTGAGACCTTACATCATTATAGAGGTAAAAGTGTAAAATTTGGTAATGATGCACCATGTCCTGTTAGAGGAAAAGGTTTGATTAAATTGACAGATAAGATATCTTGTGAAAATGCATATTGGGTTGAAGGTCTTAATTATAATTTGTTAAGTGTTGCTCAGCTCAACAAAACTGGTTACCAAGTATAATTTCATCACAAGCAAGCTAAAATATTTGATGCTACTGGAGAACTAATTGGAAGTGGAGATCAAACTAGAGGTAACTTGTTCTATCTTGACCTATCTGAAGAAACATGTTTAATTGCACAACTTGATGATATTTGGTTATGGCATAATAGGTTGTGTCATGTTAACTTTGACAATATGGTAGAGATAAGTGTTACCCCACTTTTCACCCCATAACCATGCTGTCAAAGTGGAAGATTTTGATCTCATAGCTATTTCTGGTCATGTCTCAGTCTAGGTCTAAGTCTTACATTGGATAGGCTATACTTGTTGGGTTCCCCTGCTATTGTCTTATCTTTTCTAGCCAGGTGGGTTATTTGGAAGTCTTATCATAATGGCTAGGTTATAGATCCTAACCTGGCAAGGATAATGTGCTCCTATTGATGTTCTTTCTCAAGAAAAATGATGATTGAAAGTCATGATCTCTAGACATTCACAAGAAATCAGGGAAAAGATCCCTCATATGAATAATGTAGGGACAGAGCCGACATTAGATTATTTAGAATTCTACTTCATATTGTAGCATGTACGATCCAATTGAAGAAGAAATTACATCTGAAGACATTGATTTCTATTAAAAATTGGTAATCTAAAGGGGTCTCAAGAAGTGTTCCTAGATAATTGTAGAATGAGAAGGTGATTACCTAGGAATAATACACTATTGATCCCAACATCAAGCAAGTGATAGCATTATATCTACTAATTTGACATCAACCCTCAGGAGCAGAATATGGATAGTTACAGATTGGATCACCTCTAAGATTGTTTACAGCTTTGGGGCAAGGTTCAAATAATGGTACTTCAGATAGAAATCTTTTATTGATTATAAGATTATGAATTCAATTTTCTAAAGGCTCTTTGATTAAAGAAATCACTCTGAGAAGATAAACTAATGTCAGCATTGCATTATTGTGAAAAAAAGAGAAGATGTAATTATATGTGTTTTCATCATATAACCGTGCCACATTATGTTTGATCTCATCAAGTCACAAAAGAATTGACCCTGATGATGAGAAAGCCCCGGCATCTCAAGTAATGAGAATGTGTTGATGATTATACAATGATGTGTGGATGTGTTTCTACATTCTTGGGCCTATACACTGATGCAAATGTAATATGTAACATAGCTCATAAAAAAGAAGATGGTTATCTGAAGTTATGCTGCTTGTGTTGGGTTAGAAAAGAGCAGTCGCATGATCGCATGGATTAAAATATTGTTATGTGATCATGCGACCATGAAGCCTGCTAGGACCCACATACACCAACAGTGCAAATGTGATAAAATAAGCTGAGAAGGGAAAGATCCTACATCCAATGAAGGGCATATGCTCGCAAGGGATATTGGAGATCTATGCGAAGAAGCAATGGCCATTGATCTTCCAATGGTGGGCCCGATAAGTTTCTCGCAGTCGCTAGGTCAGAGAAGGAATAAAGTACATTCGACGGTTAGGGAAGATGACTACGTGGTTTCGTGACTAATAAACAGTTAAGAGATAACGTAAGCTGGGAAAGTTCATTTTGAGCGGTCGTATGATTGCAAGAGTTTAAAACATGCTATGCGATCATGCGAGATGAAGCCACGTGGAATGGTGGGGTCGTGGGCTCTTAGTTGCAGTCTCCAGATCTATGGTCCCCACTTTTTTGCATGACTAAGGAAGATGTATTGTGATCATGGGGGATCTCACCACGTGTCCCTCAGTGGGTTTGGAAGAATTGTTTACGGTAGAAAGGTTTAAAGATCCTCGATCAACGGTTCCCTCTTTGACGGGATGATAGGGAAGATTCTAAGTGGTTGCATGATCATAAGAGTTTGAAACAAGCTATGAGATCATGTGAGATGCAAACACATGTCTCACAGTGGGGCCAAGAAAATTTTCTCTGTAGTTATAAGATACTAAATTGATAGCTTCCACTTAGTCTATATGGAGTCAGAGATTCTTAGAGGGATAGCGGGATTGTGATAGGTGTAAAGTGGTGGGTCCAAAGGCATCCACATCGTGTGGCTTTCTAAAGGAAAATCAATGGTCCCCACTTTTCCATTGTGGTGCGGAAAAATCATGGAGGCAATGCAGTAGGTGTGTGGTCGCATGATCGCATGACTAAGAGAAATGCCATGCGATCATGTGACAATGTAAGTTAGGGCTCATTGCAATATCGAAGGCAATTGGTTCTGCTTGCCCTGCTATAAAATGAATTCAACTTGCATGTTCTGTGCAATCTAGTTTAGCATGAATAACAAAGAGCAGAAAGCTTAGAAAAGGGGACTGATTTTATAAGGAAATTACATAATAATGGCAGGTTCGATCAATAGATTACTGCTATGGTGTGAACAGTTTGTCTTCCCCCAAATGATGGTAGAGGAGAAATTTGATATAGTGGATCAGGTTTCTCAAGCCGAATCAGATAAAAGGACAAAGTCTTATCAATTCCTCTCTGTTGTGATGTTGAAACACCTATTTTTTTTTAGTCTTTTCAAATCCTGGAAGTTGAAACACTTGGTATTCCCATGAAAGGGTGTATGCTTGTAATCTCTATATATTCTGTTGTAAAAGAAAATACAGGGTTGGCAAAATTTTTGGTGTAAGATACTTGATGTTGTAGAGACAATTGAAGGTGTTTTATGTCAATTATTTTCTATTCCAGTTAGCTGATAGTTGTTAGTTATATGATTCTTTCTCTCAATCTGAATTGCAGTAGGAAGGAAAGCATGTTTCATTCCTTTGTTTTAAAGATGTGAATAAACCCAATAGGATGTGCTATGGGATATTCAGAGAAGGATTCATTAGAGGTTTTTCATCATTTCATTTATATATCTATTAATAGTATTGTAGATTAGTTAATGCTAAGTGTATGAATTCATAGGATTTGTGAGTTCTACAGCTTGGTTCATAGATTAGAAAGCTCTCCTTGCCTGGATTAAGTTATGTTTAGGCTTAATTCGGTTTGCCTCTCCTGCTCTCAGGTTAAGAGCATACCTTATGTTAGTTTTAGGATCAAAACATAATTCATTTCATATCATTCCAAAAGGGAGCTATACCTACCAATTCAGAGAAAAGCCAGTAATCATAGAGCGGCTTTTCAACTATTGTATTCAGATATTGTTCATAATTTGGGCATTGAGAGTCATATTGTCATAAAGAACAAGAAGGACAAATCTGTTTACTAACATATTTTTGGTGATTCTACTGGGGACCGAACAATCATTTGATCAGTAAGCTACATCATTCTGGAGTGAATAAGATTCCTCAGGAGTACCAGAGAACAGGGTGGACGAGATCCTACATTTGATACATTAGCAGAGCTTGGTTTTCCCATCCTAGAAGTTCCTAGAAAGAAAGGAGAAAGGAAAAGTCAGAGTAGGCCTTCCTCTCCTGTTAGAAATCAAAGCACTTCACAAAACACTTGTCAAGTGTTAACACTTCATGGCACTACTACTCCCCTAGTTGTTAATTTTCCACCATACTATACTAGGACTATCATGGCTGCTCCATGGGCTGCTGCAGTAGGACCATTAGCACTAACAACTTATCATCCACTCCCTGCTGGATCAAGAAAAAAATTTCCTAAGTTTTCAGGAGATGGGAAAGTCACCACTGATGAGCATATTAAAGCCTTCTTTGCTGCTACTCATATTTTAGGGGTGGCACATGAGGACGTTGCTGTGAGATTATTTGTTGAGACTTTAACAGACAGTGTAGTGGATTGGTTTTATCATTTGGATGATGGTTCTATCACCAATTGAAATGCGATGAGAATAGCATTTGAAGATCATTTTAAGATAGCAGAAGATGAGCATCTTTTATTGACACAATTGACATCCATAAAAAAATAGCCTCAAATGAGCATGAGGGATTTTGTAGCTGCCTTCAATAAGATTGTTAATAGAATCTTTGTTGTAGATAGATCTACTGTTGGTAATCTTAAAACATTTTTCATAAGTGAAATGCCTCTAGATATCAATTATGAGTTGAGAAAGGCACGTCCCATAGATTTAGTGAATGCACAAAAGAAAGCTATCGAATGTGAAGAAGATTTAATTTCAGTAGGAAAATGGAAAAGAGAGTTACAAAATAAAGGAAGTTCAAGTAGTACCTCGTCATCTGATGAAATGATTCAAAAATTGTCCAATGAATTGATTGCTATGAAAAGGCAATTACCAGGATTCAATAATTCTAATCAGCATAATTTTCAGAATATGCCTGGAAGAAACATGGACAATAGATTTCCGCAACTTACAGGTCCTCAACCTAGGTTCCAGATCGAAGCCACACCAAAAAAAGGAAACATGTGTGTGTTTCATTTGACTACAGATCACACTAATGAGAATTACCCAGAAACTGCCCGTATGATGCATTTATTGACCACCAATGAACTGAATATAGCAGCTCCTGTTGTAGAAGAGGATACATACTCCATTGGTGACTCTGGAAATTTATTTGTGGAGTATGGATCTGATTTTGAATCTAAAGGTGAATGATATGCTAATATAGATGGAAACTCATATACGGTGCTCACCAGGAATCAGAAATTAAAGAACCAGTCTTCTAGCAATCCTCATAAAAGTGATCCTAGTCCTACGAGAATCAATGCTGATACTGATCAGAAGGCGTCAAGCTCTCAGCCAGGTAAAGATAAATTATCTTTTGATGCTGTTCAATTCTGTGAAGAATCTAAAATTCAGATTTCTTTTCTGGATTATTTAAAATCTATTCCTTTAGAATTTAAAAGAATAGTAGAATGGTGTAAAGGAAATATTTTAGAATTAAATAATAGTGCTACTATGGTAGAATTGGATGAAACATTAACAGCTGATTTGTTTAAAGAAGAAGAATCTATTATGTTAGCAATGTCGCCTGGACAAAAACCTCCTCCCTTCTATGTTTCACTCTATGTTAATGGATGCAAATTAAGTAATTGTATAATAGATTCAGGTGCATCAGATAATGTCATGCCTTATTCTGTAGCCAAATCTTTGAATCTTAATCTCACTAAGGTGTATGGGAAATGTTATTCAATGGATGCCAAACAAGTTCCTTTAATTGGCCAAATCAAGGATGCATAGGTAGCTTTGGCATCTCATCCTGAGAAGAAACTTTTGATGACTATCCTGGTAGCTGACATTCTGACAAGCTATGGGCTTCTCTTAAGTAGAAGTTTTTACAGAGATTTAGGAGGAGAAATAAAGCTGGATTGGTCTCATGCTATCATACCAATTGGGAATAAGAAAATGAGATTGGAGCCTGAGGAAAAGGTGAAGTATACAGTCATGAAATTAGATGATCCTAAGGCTCAAATACTTTATCAAGAGCTAGAATTTGGTAATTACATGTTTTTTACTGAAGAATCCCTAAATGAGGACAAGAATGAAGATGGTAATGAGAAGAAGTCAGGTGAAGAAAAAGATTTATCAGACTTGTGGGTTCTTGAATTTGATGGAAGTTGTTCTTCATCAGGATCTGGTACAGGTGTTGTATTGATTCCTCCTCAAGGAGAACCTGAACCCATGGAATTTAAATTAGAATTTGGAAATACTAATAATACCACTGAATATGAAGCCTTACTAATGGGAATAGCAGTAGCAAAAGAAAAAGGTGTTAAAGTGTTGAAAGCTCAAGGTGATGCAGAGCTCATAGTAAGGCAGGTTAGAGGACAATATTTAGTGAAGAATCATAGATTAAAAAACTACAGAAATAAAGTTTGGGATTAGATAGAAGGTCTGGATGCCTTTTCTATTGAAGCAATACCAAGAGAGTTGAATACCAAAGAGGATTCATTGGCTATCTCTGCATCTTTTTTGTTGCCTCATCCAGACTTTAAAAACAAGAAATATCAAATTGAAGTTGTATATCAAGCTACTGTCCCAGATAATATAGATTCATGGTAGGTGTTTGAGGATGACAAAAGCTTGCAATTATTTCTAGAAAATGGGAAAATTAGTTTTGAATATCAGCATGAAAAAGAGGAAGAAAGTTCTAACCATGGAAAGCAATCTGATGAGGTTCAAGTACCAGGTGATATCATTCCACCTTATTTTATATCTTTGGAGAAGTTGTTTAATAGGCATGATGCTTATGTAAAATAGAAAAGAGCTAAAAAAGGGCCTGATACTGGTGAATATGAAGGAGTAAATATTGGTGATGATAATAATCCCAAGATGATAAAAATTGGTAAATGATGTTCGCCTGAAGAAAAAGAATCTACCAAACTGCTCTTTCTAGAATATAGAGATGTTTTCACTTGGAGCTATGAAGATTTGAAAAGCTATGGAGATGGAAAAATAAAACATCAGATTCCTTTGAAGCCTGATGTAGTGCCTTTCTGATAGAAGCAAAGGAATTATAATCCTAAAGTTGCAGATGCTATATTCAGGGAGGTGGACAAAATGTTGAAAGCTCGGATTATCTATCCTATCCATCACTCCACATGGATAGCTAATATAGTGCCAGTGCGGAAGAAGAACGGAGAAATCAGAATTTGTGTTGATTTCCAAAATTTGAATCAGGCATCCCTTAAGCATAACTTTGCACTTCCCAATATGGATTACTTGCTACAGATAGTGGTTGGGTCAGAAATGATGTCCACGCTGGATGGATTCTCCGGTTACAATCAGGTTGAAGTTGAAGAAAAAGATCAACATAAAATGGCATTTACTACACCTTGGGGTACGTTTGCATACTATCGGATGCCTTTTGGACTCATCAATGTCGGTGCCACCTTTCAGAGATGCATGAGTAAGTCATTTGCTGATTTAAAGGATAAAATCATGGCTATATATTTAGATGATCTTACTGTGTTTTCAAAGAAAAGAAAGGATCATATAGAAGATTTGAGAAAAGTATTGTAGAGATGTTGAGATGATGGGATTTCCCTCAATCCAAAAAAGTCTGTGTTTTTTTTAACGGAAGGGAAACTTCTTGGTCATATAGTCTCTCAAGAAGGAATCAGAATTGATCTGGAGCATGTTGAAGCCATTAGAAGATTAAGTCTGCCAGTAAACAGAATGGGAGTTAAATCATTCTTTGGACAAGTTAATTTCCTTAGGCATTTTGTACCAGACTTTGCTGAAATGACCAAATGCATCATAGATATGATGAAAGGTAATTCAAATTTTAAGTGGAGTGAAGAAGGTAAACAAGCTTTTTGAAACATTAAAAATGCCATTTCTCATGCTCCTGTATTATGTCATCTGAATTATAGCAGAGACTTTATTATTTACTGTTATGCTTCCGAACATACTTTATTAGCCATATTAATGCAGAAAAATGATGAAGACATATAAGATCCAATTGCTTTTATGAGTGTTCCTCTGAAAAATCATGAGTTAAAATATTCTCAGATTGAAAAACATGCATTTTCAGTGGTCAAGGCATTGAAAAACTTCAGATTTTACATCTTGCATTCACGCTCTGTAGTTTATGTGCCGGATGTAGCAGTTAAAAGTGTGCTGACATAGAAAGATGTGGGATGCAATACCAGAGGTTCATGGATAGCAAAAATGCAGGAGTATGATATACAGATTCATCCTACCAAACTGATAAAGGGTAATGCTTTGTGTAGAGCAATTGCAGAAGATAAAGCTGAAAAAGAACCGGAAGAATCTAAAGAAAAACAACTAGTCCTAGCTATGGGTCTTCGAGACACATGGTTTGAAGACATTGCTTATTTTTTAACATATGGAGAGTGTCCAAAAGGCATGGCATCAAGAAAGAGGAGAGATCTCAGATTGAAGGTAGCTAAGTTTGTGATTTGGGATGGTAAGCTTTTTAAGAAGGCAATTGATGGCACTTTTCTTAGATGTGTAGATAAGTAGTAGCAAGAGAAATTATTAAAGACTTTTCATGATGAGGCCTGTGGTGGGCACTTTTCATCTTCAGTGATAGCATTCAAAATATTGAGATAGTGTTATTACTAGCCCGGTATGTTTAGAGATGCATATGCCTGGGTAGCCAAGTGTGAGAAATGCAAAATGTTTACAGGGCATCCTCAACTAGCTACTCTTCCATTGAAGCCTGTCATTATTGAAGAGCCTTTCTAGAAGTGGGGCCTTGATTTCATTGGGCCAATCAATCTAGTATCCAGCGCTGGTCACCAGTATATAATAACCGCCACTAACTATTTTAGCAAGTGGGTAGAAGCCAAGGCAACGAAGAAAACAACTTCTGAAGTGGTATGTGAATTCCTCAAAGAAAACATACTGGTTAGGTTTGGTGTTCCACTTAAATTAGTAATGGACAATGCGGCCTATTTTTCTTCACTTGAAATCACTAGTTTTTGTTTTGAAAATGGAATTAGTGTTGGTCATTCATCGGATTATTTCCCACAAGGAAATGGCCAAGCCGAATCCAGTAACAAAAATCTGATCAATATTGTTAAGAAGTTAGTATTAGATAATTAGAAAAATTGGCATAAAAAGATTCATGAGGCATTGTAGGCAGACAGGGTAACACCAAAAAGAGCAATTGGTATATCACCTGTTGAGCTTGTTTATGGGACCGAAGCAAATCTTCCTTTACCTTTGGAACTGGCCACAAACAAATTAAGGATGGTAATTGAAGATGACATCTATAAAGATGGTCTAGAAAAAATGATTCTTTATTTGAGCAAGTTGGAAGAGGAAAGAGCAGAGATAGTTGATCATATCACTCAACATCAGATGTGAGTGAAGAAGATATTTGATAAGAAGGCAAGGCCATGGAAATTCATGATAGGTGATAGTGTGCTGCTATGGGATAAATGTAATGCTCCTAAAGGAATGCACAAGAAGTTTGACAGCCTGTGGAAAGGAGCATTTGTGATTCATCAAGCATTGGAAAACAATTCTTTCAAGCTGGCTTATCATGATGGTGAGGTACTACCACTGACCTTCAATGGTCAGGATTTGAAGCTTTATCAGATGGCAAATTGAAAATAGGTAACCCCTGTATTGTACATAGTTGTGTTTGTTCTTTTATGTTTCTGAGGTTAGCTGCTTTCCCTTGTTTCCTTTCCGTTGCTCTTGTTCCAATTTTGTTGTGTTGCTGTCCTTTTTATTTACCCTTTGCGAAACCAGAGATTCAGGATTCATTTCTTAAACATGGGAATGTTTAAGCCCCTAGTTAGAGCCAGCTGTTGCCTGACTTTTCACCCCATAACCATGCTGTCAAAGTGGAAGATTTTGATCTCATAGCTATGTCTGGTCATGTCTCAGTCTAGGTCTAAGTCTTTCATTGGATAGGCTATCCTTGTCAGGTTCCCCTGCTATTGTCTTATCTTTTCTAGCCGGGTGGGTTATTTGGAAGTCTTATCATAATGGGTAGGTTATAGATCCTAACCCGGCAAGGATAATGTGCTCCTATTGATGTTAATTTCTCAAGCAGAATGATGATTGAAATTCATGATCTCTAGACATTCACAAGAAATTAGGGAAAAGATCCCTCATATGAATAATGTAGGGACAGAGCCAGCATTAGATTATTCATAATTCTACTTCATATTGCACTATGTACGATCCAATAGAAGAAGAAATTGCATCTGAAGACATTGATTTCTATTAAAAATCGGTAATCTAAAGGGGTCTCAAGAAGTGTTCCTAGATAATTGTAGAATGAGAAGGTGATTACCTGAGAATAATACACTGTTGATCCCAACATCAAGCAAGTGATAGCATTATATCTACTAATTTGACATCAACCTTCAGGAGCAGAATATGGACAGTTACAGATTGGATCACCTCTAAGATTGTTTACAGCTTTGGGGCAAGGTTCAAATAATGTTACTTAAGATAGAAATATTTTATTGATTATAAGATTATGAATTCAATTTTCTAAAGGCTCTTTGATTAAAGAAATCACTCTGAGAAGATAAACTAATGTCAGCATTGCATTACTGTGAAAAAAAGAGAAGATGTAATTATATGTGTTTTCATCATATAACCATGCCACATTATGTTTGATTTCATCGAGTCACAAAAGAATTGACCCTGATGATGAGAAAGCCGCAGCATATCAAGTAATGAGAATGTGTTGATGATTATAAAATGATGTGTGGATGTGTTTCTGCATTCTTGGGCCTATACACTGATGCAAATGTAATATGTAACATAGCTCATAAAAAAGAAGATGGTTATCTGAAGTTATGCTGCTTGTGTTGGGTTAGAAAAGAGCGGTCACATGATCGCATGGATTAAAATATTGCTATGTGATCATGCGACCATGAAGCCTGCTAGGACCCACATATGCCAACAGCGCAAATGCGATAACATAAGCTGAGCAGGGAAAGATCCTACATCCGACAGAGGGTGTATGTTCACAAGGGATATTAGACATCTATGCGAAGAAGCGATGGCCATTGATCTTCCAATGGTGGGCCTGGTAAGTTTCTCAAAGTCACTAGGTCAGAGAAGGAATAAAGTACATTCGGTGGTTAGGGAAGATGACTGCGCAATTTCGTGACTAATAAATAGTTAAGAGATAATGTAAGCTAGGCAAGTTTATTTTGAGCGGTCACATGATCGCAAGAGTTTAAAACATGCTATGCAATCATGCGAGATGAAGCCACATGGAATGGTGTGGTCGCGGGCTCTTAGTTGCAGTCTCCAGATCTATGGTCCCCGCTTTGTCACATGACTGAGGAAGATGTCTTGCAATCATGCAGGCTCTTGCCATGTGTCCCTCGGTGGGTCCGGAAGAATTGTTTATAGTAGAAAGGTTTAAAGATCCTCGATCAATGGTTCCCGCTTTGATGGGATGATAGGGAAGATTCTAAGTGGTTGCATGATCGCAAGAGTTTGAAACAAGCTATGCGATCATGCGAGATGTGAACATGTGTCTCGCGGTGGGGCCAAGAAAAGTTTCTTTGCAGTTATAAGATACCGAATCGGTGGCTTCCGCTTAGTCTATATGGAGTGAGAGATTCTTAGAGGGATAGCGGGATCGTGATAGGTGTAAAGTGGTGGGTCCAAAGGTATCCACACCATGTGGCTTTCTAAATGAAAATCAATGATCCCCACTTTTTCGTTGTGGTGTGGAAAAATCATAGAGGCAATGCGGTAGGTGTGTGGTTGCATGATCGCATGACTAAGAGAAATGCCATGCGATCATGTGACAATGTAAGTTAGGGCTCATTACAATATCGAAGGCAATTGGTTCTGCTTGCCCTGCTATAAAATGAATTCGACTTGCATGTTCTGTGCACTCCAGTTTAGCATGAATAACAAAGAGCAGAAAGCTTAGAAAAGGGGACTGATTTTATAAGGAAATTACATAATAATGACAAGTTCAATCAAAAGATTACTGCTATTGTGTGAACAGTTTGTCTTCTCCCGAATGATGGTAGAGGAGAAATTTGATATAGTGGATCAGGTTTCTCAAGCCGAATCAGATAAAAGGACAAAGTCTTATCAGTTCCTCTTTGTTGTGATGTTGAAACACCTATTTTTTTTTAGTCTTTTCAAATCCTGGAAGTTGAAACACTTGGTACTCCCATGAAAGGGCGTATGCTTGTAATCTCTATATATTCTGTTGTAAAAGAAAATATAAGGTCGGCAAAATTTTTGGTGTAAGATACTTGATGTTGTAGAGATAATTGAAGGTGTTTTATGTCAATTATTTTCTGTTCTAGTTAGCTGATAGTTGTTAGCTATATGATTCTTTCTCTCAATCTGAATTGTAGTAGGAAGGAAAGGATGTTTCATTCCTTTGTTTTAAAGATGTGAATAAACCCAGTAGGATGTGCTGTGGGATATTCAGAGAAGGATTCATTAGAGGTTTTTCATCATTTCATTTATATCTCTGTTAATAGTATTGTAGATTAGTTAATGCTAAGTGTATGAATTCATAGGATTTGTGAGTTCTACAGCTTGGTTCATAGATTAGAAAGCTCTCCTTGCCTAGATTAAGTTATGTTTAGGCTTAATTCAGTTTGCCTCTCCTGCTCTCGGGTTAAGAGCGTACCCTATGTTAGTTTTAGGATCAAAAGATAATTCATTTCATATCATTCTTAAAGGGAGCTATACCTACCAATTCAGAGAAAAGCCAGTAATCATAGAGTGGCTTTTCAACTGTTGTATTCAGATATTGTTCATAATTTGGGCATTGAGAGTTATATTGTCATAAAGAACAAGAAGGACAAATCTATTTACTAACAATAAGTAAGAATAAAAAGGTAAGAGGTCTACCTAGATTGAAGAAACCTGAGCATGTGATGTGCAAGGAATGTCAGTTAGGAAAGATGACAAAGTCAAGTTTTAAGAGAAAATCCTTTACTTCTAAAAATATTTTACATTTGGTTCATACTGACCTTTGTGGACCTATGGGTGTACAAAGTTACTATGGTGCTAGATATTTTATCTTATTTTTTGATGATCATACTAGGATGATGCATGTAATGTTTCTAAAAGAAAAATCTGAAGCTTTTCAATCCTTTAAGTGGTATTTGGCTAAGGTTGAGAAGGAGACAGGTAGGAACTTGAAATATCTTAGATCTGAACGAGGTGGATAATTTACATCAAATAAATTCAATCTATTTTGCAATGATAGAGGAATTAAAAGATAGATGTCTACACCTAGAACACCTCCACAGAATGGTATAGCAGAAAGAAGAAACAAATCTATCTTGGATTATGCAAGGACATTGTTGATTGAAAAGAATGTGCCACAAAAATACAAGAAAGAAGCTATAAGCATTGTTGTCTACACTCTTAACCAGGTACAGATCAAGAAAGGTACAAATATGACACCCTATGAATCATGGCATGGGCATGCACTGTGTTAGCTCTTTTTCATGTAGAATCACCAATATAGCTATTAAGCTTGACTCTCAGGTTCCCAATTTTAGATTCTTACAGGGAAAAGGCTAATTGATAAGGACCAAGTCCTTCTTCTACTTCGGGCTCCATAAACCCAAGCGGGTGTACCTATCTTCAGACTCATTACTTCATAATGAAATCCTTGCAGTGGATTAGGGGTTCTCATAATGACTTGCTAATGTCTCTCGCTGGAACTGATGCAGAGCTTAGAAAGCCAATCCATGATGTTAACAAAAGAAAATAATCATTGCAGAAAAATGGCAAAAGTGACAAGGGTATTTACCCTTCTTCTCTTCGAGCTTAAAACTCAGGCAGGTTAACCTATCTGATTCACTTCTACAAGGAATCACCAAAAGCACTTGCACTATTCAATGCAATCGACAAACATTTATGTTTTTGAACTAGAAATGGAAAAGTGATTTGAAAAGATTTTGATTACAAGTTTGGTCAAACTAGTGCCTAATCCTGGGCATGGAGTTAGAAAATGCACATCAACAGGAAACTTCAAATCTTATACAACTGAAATTCAAACAATGTACCTAGCACACCATTCTTTCTTTCCCCTATTTGGACATCAGATCCTCATGAAACATCAGATTATCAGCAAAAATCTTCAAGATATTACACTCCCCTTGAAAGAAACTTGAGAATCATTACACCATTTACCTTGTAAACAGGTATACAAAGATGCCTTACAAATCGATATACAACAATTTGATATAACACAAAGAGACATCAGACAAATATGAGAAAGGATTTTCACTGTACTTCATTAAATCATTCTATATCTATACATTCAATCACAGAAAACTCAGAATCAGAACTCTGACATGAAACCAAGAACTTGCATTAATGGAACTCAAACTTGCAGAGCTCTGCTCATGCAAAAAGATTAGACTCCTTACAAAGAAATGAAATCCAAATAAGGAGAGGAGAAAACTCAAAATTCATCCACAAACTGACACTTGTTATCCTCTAAACCTCCTACTGATGAATCACCCAGCTCTGAACTAAAAATATGATCTGCATCATTCTCTCCTGAAAGCACCTATTTTCATCTCCTCAAACTACCTTATGAGTCACCAGATGCAACAAATGAGATACTTTCAAAATATCTTCCTAACCCCCTATTTCTTTCAAATGCAAATAACATGAAACCAGTTAGACCTGCACTAAAATCGATCCCAAAAATGGAATCCTCATGTCAAGACCTTTCTGGTGGTCTATAATACTTGCTATCTGGGCGAAAAATAAAACCCCCAACAATTGAAATAGTCTCCCAGGTCTATGGTTTAAATTTTGAATTTATTCATTATAGTCGAAACTATATGAAAATATGTTTTTAATTTTGATTTTTAAAACCATGTGCATAGGAAGGACAAAATAAAATATTAATGTTATTGCCCCTGAAGTGGGACCCATCAAACACGGGACACACCTGGATTGGCTAGCCTGCCACCTACAACCTCCTCGCCACCTCATCAGGCTGCCACATGTCAGTATATCACATGTTCGCAAGGGCTGAATTTGGCCCTTGCGATCATGTGACCACTTGCCACATGTCCATCTCTGGCCAGTCACTACCACCTACAAAATTTGTTTTCTAGTGGGTTTGGGCATAGAAATCAAGGCGGACGCATTACCTATCAAGCATAGCTCTCACAACTTTATCTTGCTTGATATGTGTTTGGTGTTGTTTATAAACATTCAAAGTCTTAGTTTTCATATGAATGTGGGACTATGGCTTTTAGAGTTTTTAAAGATCATTCAAATTTTCAATCAAAATATGGAGGTCCCACCAAACACAGAGACAACCAACTGAGCGGGCCCACCAATAACCTCCATGGCTTCTCATTTACAATGCCTACTGAGTGTTGAGATATTTAAACACTATAAAACCCAATGCGTACTGCATGTGGGATATATCTATCTCATGTTTTTCAAATGCATGAACTCCTCCTTCTTGCGCAAGTCCACATCTAATCCATTGGCCTGAAATAACATCACGTGAGGCTCTTTGGCTTACTCATGTTGTGCACCCATTTGTCCTCCTATAGTGCTTACACAAGGAAGGCTCTTCCTTCGTTCATTTTTCTTTCATATGCTGGCAATTCCTACACCATGCTTCGACTGTATTTTATTGATAGTTTAGCACATAAAGGCTCACACATTGTTTTGCTAACATATAAGCAACGCATGACTATATTTTATGTGGGTCTCCAATATACTCTTCACTAGCTTTCCTGCACAAACGCCATCCAAAGCCATAGATTGGTTCATGTCTTAAGACAGGCGGCTTGTATTCAAATCCTCATGCTGGCTGTAAATGCATGAATCTCATGCTTGGGCATGCTTTCCTCCAAGAGCATGAATGCCTCCAAACTCTTGTGAAAATTCCTTTGGCAGCTCCCTGTATGGTGAACATCCCTTCACTCACATGCTGGCTCCAAGAATCATCTACGCAGGCAGCTTCATCTTATACTTGTTCCAGCAACCTATTAAATTGCCCAAACTTTCATTCAATGGTGCGTGGGGTCCCTGCCACATTGCGCAACTCTCTATCTATGCTTTACGTGGGCCATTCCACATGATTTAGCTTTCATATTCATCCCCTGCAGTCCTTTATTGCGTAGGCTCTGGTGTCTTCGTTTGAGTCATAGCCCCTTTAATTTCATGTTTGAGCCTTAATTTGGCAATTTCAAAACACCGCCAACACTCGCTTTACAGCTGCCATTTTTACTGTTATCTAAATAGCCTCTTTTGAGTAGTACCGTCCATGAATAGACACAACTATTGTAGATCCTTTTATTTTCTCCGCTGACAATGCATTGAAAGTTGCTTGAATGAAGTTCTCCAAATAATTCTCTTGTATGAAGACTTTAACCTTTTTCCTGAGGCCAGACATCCCCGGCTTTTGGCCATCGAATGGAGAGGTCTCCTTCTTAACCACACTAAAAAGCACCATTTTCTCACTGACCTCTCAACACAGGGCATCCTCCATTATTTTGAGTGAGTCTTCTCCTTTATGCATGGGCTGCTAACTCATCATTCACGGGGGCACACAGTAGCAACTCCCATCTGTTTGATTGGCACTTTCACTTGTTATTACATGGGCACCGTTAGCAAGTAGCACTTCCAATATAATTGGCGTGAAGCTCCATATTAAAGTGTTGGACTCAACACCATTCTTCCTAGAGCTAACTTCCTGTGCGTGCCCCCACCCTAACGTATAGACTTCCACATTCACTCATGAGTGCCTCCATTGTATGCGCAGGCAGTAGACTACAAGCACAAATCCATCTCCATTATTATGCCCCTTGCCTTTGTTGTGAGCTGGCCTTCATTCATTTGATTATGTGCTGACCAATTGACTAGCATCTTCACCCTTTGGTAAAGAATTACTAGCACACTGTTGGGAGATAAACACTATTTTGTTTATGGAAAACAATATATATGTAATTCACTAGCTTTAGTCAACAACGCTGCCTTCACAATTATTTCTTTGCTGACTAATGTACATTACTAAAGATCATAGTTTAAGTTATTGTTTACTATCATAATCACTAACTTTGGAGTCCTTTCTTATTTTTAGTTAATTCCCCCAAATGGTGTCTTAAATCAATGTCTTTAATGACCCAAATCATGGATGATGGCAAGACATGCCCACCAAACACCTTGTGTGTACTTCCATAAACGTCACGAGTTGAGAACATGTGCAAAATTTAAGGATTGTAGCTTGAAATCTTCTCAATCTTATCTGATAAACTCCACCTTTCAATTGTTGCAGACATCACAGCACCCTGAGGCATTCTTTAACAAGTAATTCACCATTGATGTGCCCATTTGCTTGGAACTTTGCAATACCTATCCAAACCCCATTGTGACATTCCTGGTTCATCATTATACACCATGCAACAATGACATTCAAAAAAACTTGTTTATAAAGATGCTCTACTTCACTTCTTACATTCACCACCATGAAAGAAAAACTAGAAAATGCACTATGGCTGACCAAAATGGCTCAAATAAATCCTGTGTACATATTTGTTGTAGATTGCAGCTTGTGTAAAATCAAGATCACACATCTTTGAAAAGGTCTCTATAACATGATCACTTATTCTTAACTGAAGATGAGAAAACAAAATTCTAAACAGTTTCCTGCAATCCATCTTCCTGCTAATGGGAGGTAGCCCCAGATGCAAGTGTGCCAAGCATAGAGCTCCACTGTCACTTACGTAACAAAATTTGGATGCTTCTGATTCCTCAATTTACTAAAATATAATCTACTATGCACCCAAATCATAGGACATTTGACCTGGCAACGCTTATAAACACTTTTGATACTTCTCCAAAATGACCTCATTGACGGCAAATGGCCCTTGGAACTGGCTTAGAAAACTGACATAATCACCTGACCTGGCCCGGCCACTGAACATGCATGAAATTTAACCCACATTCATTCATACTGCAAAATGACATCTCTTGACTGTAACCCAGCCAAAAGATATTAACCTTCAAAGTTCGCGCTTTCATTCTACTCTGCAAACCCACCGTTAGAAAACAATAAACTGCAACTGTAACCATCCTGGTAAAAATAGCAAACGGACCTCGAGGGAGCCACAAACTGCCATGCAAGTATGTTAAGATGTCTACAACCTAAATCCACAACTGATTCAATCTGGGCATCTTTCAGACAAAAAATATAGCTCACTGAAAATAGGTACTTGCAGAAGTAAACTCAGGACATGCAGAAAAGTATTGAAAATTGCACATGGAATCAGCTTCAAAAACTGAGAAGGTGGATTGGCAAAGAGTCCTAACTGAAACTGGAAGTAGTATGTTATGTCTACAATGTAGGGCAACAAGAATTTCAACATTAGGCTTGACTGGTCAAAAGTTATAAGTAGGTAAAGTTGGCTCCTAGGATTTTGCAATTCAGAACAACTAGGCAGTTTTCAATTTTTGCAAACATAATGGGCCTGGAAAAGCTAACAAATGAATTGGTCAAGACCCAAAATCCTGGAGCATTGAATTATTTTATGCATAGATCACAGGGACACAAATGGATTGAGATTAGGATCACCTGGGCACAAGATACAAGCTGTCAAAGTAGGCTTCTGACAAAAGTTCGCACAGTGCACCTTGTCCAAACAGTGAAAACTGCAAATGGAATTGCATTGGGAAACTCATCCAATGGATTCATCATGAGATAAAAACCAACCAAGATAAAGTAAAACTTGTTTAAAATGTAGGGAAATGATCATCACTTCACTTCCAATCAATGGGTAAAAGGTACAGCTCCACAAACAGGGCCTTTGAGAATAACTGAACAAGTGCATTATGCAAATCCAAGGAAACACCTCCGGAAGGGGATGAGCAAGCCCTATCAAAACTCATCACAGGAAATTGAAATAGGAAACATAAGTCAATTGAAGCACACTAAAAACTTGCCCATTCCTAGATTTTCATGACACTTATCAAAATTCAAGATATTCAATCTCAAAGTAGCCCTTCCCGGTGAATTCTACACAGCAATTTTCTGATTTTGAGACCATCTAGGAATGAAATGACGAAAACCCATTTCAACATGCAACTTTAGGACTCAGAAAAAACCACTGAAACATATGAAAGGCAATGGACAAATGAATTTTTATGAAAGCACGTGAAAAACACTCGGTTCCCACATGCATCCTGAAAGCAAAACAGGATACAGATGCATGTTGATGTGTCCCATTCCTCTAAAATTTAAAGGGTACCAACAGTGGCTCTGACTGTGGATGCTTGATCACAAGATCATGGCAAGAATACCAGAATCTTCTGGAAGAGCAGACCACCCCAAAAAATAGCTTCTCTTCTTATACCTCCAACTTCTCAAAAACTTACTTCACCAGTTCCAACAAGCTCCTCAAAACTGGTTCCTTATTCAAAAACAAACTACACTACTGCTGAAAGGAAAGCCTTTACAAATGTACAAACTTGTAACAAAAGAAACTGAAATGTTCAAACTGAATCAACATTTTCCTTTGTCAAATACCTGGTTTTCTTTTTCACCATATGCGGGCAAGCTGAAGACATTATTTTCGTTTGCATTATCATTCAAGCTCCAATTTCTTGTCAATCCATTATGCAAAAAGTAATCAACAAATTCATCATCAGATGTCTGAGAATCAAATTCAATCCGAAGATACTGATCCTCATTATACACATATTCATCACATTTATTTACATTATTAGTTTGCAAAGTAACATAATCTTTTCTATCCTTACTAGGCAAACTAACATTGGACTAACCTTCACAAACTGGAAGCACTCTAACTTGTTGATCATAAACCTCATATTTAACATTATCTTCAGCACACTTTTTCAAATAAAAAACAAAACTCTCATACCCACATTCATGCAATTTCGGCAAACAATCAGGATGCTCCTCATATATTATTTCTTTTTCATCCGGCTGAGATGAGACCCAGGATTCAGATTTATATCCAATTGCATCATTCAATGCACTTACTCTTTCAGCTTCATCACAAACTAGATCTTCAACAAATTCTTCAAATAGAGGGTTAGAAACCACATGAAAATGCTGATCATAAAAATTCTTACATAAAACCGGCTGATCAATGTCAATGTCTTCATCAAATGAAGGATTAGAAAAATCACTAAACTCATTTTCAGATTTAATATCATGAAAACTTTCAGCATAAGATAAATCTGAATCTGAATTACTAAAATCTAAATCTGAAAATGAACACCCCTCATCAATATCCAGATCACACTCATAAGCATATTCATCAATGAGAGAATGATTGCATTCACTCACACCATCTTCATCCAGGTAATCATTTTCTGAGCTGCATTCATTATCTGATGGAGAATCACTACCTCTGAAATTAATTCCATTAGAGGAACTTTCAACATTCTCTTCATAGGATACATAACCATCCGGTTCATTATTCTTTATTGAAAATTTCCCCTCATCCAACCGTGAAATTCTTTCATTCATGGCTCTAAGTCTCTCCATCATTTCAATCTCCTTCCTCTTGATGTCAAGAGCCGCCTTAATTTCTTCAATCCTTTGTAAACACCGTGCATGGGACTGCACATCATATTGTGTTTCAACCTAAGGGTCATCAACAATCTGATCACTTATACAAGTTGTACCTTCATCTATGATGCAAATTTCTTCATCTATCAATCTTGGCTGCAACTGTAAGTGATTTTCTTTTGCAAATCCACTATCAATTTCATTCCCAGTAATATGTTTCATGTGATTAATAGGGACATGAGTTTTCTGCTGAGGTTGTAAACCTTTTATTGCATCTCTTTCCCCATCATTGATTACATTTTGAACATGAAAATCAGCAGAAGCATTTGGTCTTCTTATAACACCATATCTAACATTACATTCTATATCCATTGCAAGGTTGAATGCCTGATACAAACTTCTCAGTTCTTTATCCCTCAAGAAATAACTTATTTCTGCATCTAATGCATTCAAATAGATGATCAAACATACATCATCATTCACTCTAACTTTCTCAGGGATATGTTTCCATGTTCAGATGAACCTAGTATTAAATCTTGGGACCAATTCATCCTCCCCAATTTGTATGTCCATCAGCATCTTTAGCATGTCATGATCATTTACCTTTTCCACAAACTGATCTAGGAAATTTGAAATTAATTCCTCCCATGAAGAAATACTATTCTCCAACAAAAGAGAGAACCATTCTCTTGCATCTTTTACCAGTGACTGAACAAACAATTTCATGAGCACATCTTCATCATTGATTTCATAATCATTCATCAAAGCTGAAAATCTTGTAACATGTTGATGGGCTAATTCTAATTTTCTTCCACTAAACCTGGGTAAAAATTCCCTCACATTTTGGGGAATGGGACTTGGATAACCGAGGATACCCTTAAAATAAAAAACCGGGTAATGATGGGTAGAAAAATTTCTCTGCATACTCATGATCAGTTGTGTATCTTTTATAACCTGATTGGGGAAACTTGACACTCAAACACTTATACTGCTGAAACTTATCTTTTCATTCCACTAAAATACTGAATACACACTTAACACTAGCAACTATCTTAACTGAATTTAGCACCAAAGTGTGTAGCAAACTTTAATAGCCTTTCATCAATGACTTACTCACTTAATAAGGACCATGTAATTTCTCAAAAACTGAAAGGGGAAATACCTGGGAAACCCTTTTGCTGCTGTTGTAGCTTCACTTTTTGATTTGAAATCTGAAGAACATCTTCAAACTTTAGGTTTGTTCCTGACACAGAGTCGCCACCTCTCCATAGAGGAATGAAAATTTTCTTTATTGATCTTCGCTCTGAAAATGTTCAGATTCTGGGCACTTCACACAACAACAGAGCTGCATATATTTAAACTTTCACAACAACAAATCCAGGTAAACTGATTTGAAAAAGATTTTCAGAATTCTAAACTTTGAAGACCCTTTTCCCAAACTGAAAACCAACAAGACTCTGGGATACACTTAATGGTGAACTTATTCAATCCCCAGCAGAGTCACCATTTTGTTAGCTCTTTTTCATGTAGAATCGCCACTATAACTATTAAGCTTGACTCTCAGGTTCCCAATTCTAGATTCTTACAAGGAAAAGGCTAATTGATAAGGACCAAGTCCTTCTTCTACTTCGGGCTCCACAAACCCAGGCAGGTGTACCTATCTTCAGACTCATTGCTTCACAATGAAATCCTTGCAGTGGATTAGGGGTTCTCACAATGACTTGCTAATGTCTCTCGCTGGAACTGATGCAGAGCTTAGAAATCCAATCCATGATGTTAACAAAAGCAAACAATCATTGCAGAAAAATGGCAAAAGTGACAAGGGTATTCACCCTTCTTCTCTTCGAGCTTAAAACTTAGGCAGGTTAACCTATCTGATTCACTTCTACAAGGAATCACCAAAAGCACTTGCACTATTCAATGCAATCGACAAACATTTATGTTCTTGAACTAGAAATGGAAAATTGATTTGAAAAGATTTTGATTACAAGTCTGGTCAAACCAGTGCCTAATCCTGGGCATGGAGTTAGAAAATGCACATCAACAGGAAACTTCAAATCTTATACAACTGAAATTCAAACAATGTACCTTGCACACCATTCTTTCTTTCCCCTATTTGGACATTAGATCCTCATGAAACATCAGATTATCAGCAACAATCTTCAAGATATTACACTCCCCTTGAAAGAAACTTGAGAATCATTACACCATTTACCTTGTAAACAGGTATACAGAGATGCCTTACAATTCGATATACAATAATTTGATATAACACAAAGAGACATCAAACAAATATGAAAAAGGATTTTCACTGTACTTCATTAAATCATCCTATATCTATACATTCAATCACAAAAAACTTAGAATCAGAACTCTAACATGAAACCAAGAACTTGCATTAATGGAACTCAAACTTGCAGAGCTCTGCTCATGCAAAAATATTGGACTCCTTACAAAGAAATGAAATCCAAATAAGAAGGAGAGGAGAAAACTCAAAATTCATCCACAAACTGACACTTGTTATCCTCTAAACCTCCTGCTGATGAATCACCTAGCTTTGAACTAAAAATATGATCTACATCATTCTCTCCTGAAAGCACCTGTTTTCATCTCCTCAAACTAACTTATGAGTCACCGGATGCAACAAATGAGATACTTTCAAAATATCTTTCTAGCCCCCTGTTTCTTTCAAATGCAAATAATGTGAAACTAGTTAGACCTGCACTAAAATTGATCCCAAAAATGGAATCCTCATGTCAAGACCTTTCCGGCGGTATATAATACTTGCTATCTGGGCAAAAAATAAAACCCCCAGCCATTGAAATAGTCTCCCAGGTCTGTGGTTTAAATTTTGAATTTATTCATTATAGTCGAAACTATATGAAAATATGTTTTTAATTTTGATTTTTAAAACCATGTCCACAGGAAGGACAAAATAAAATATTAATTTTATTGCCCCTGGAGTGGGACCCATCTGACACGTGGCAGGCCCGGATTGGCTGGCCTGCCACCTACAACCTCCTCACCACCTCATTGGGCTGCCACATGTCAGTCTGTCGCATGTTCACAAGGGCTGAATTTTCCCTTGTGATCATGTGACCACTTGCCATGTGTCCATCTCTGGCCAGTCACCGCCACCTACAAAATTTGTTTTCTAGCGGGTCTGGGCATGAAAATCAAGGCGGGCACATGAGCTGTCAAGCATAGCTCTCACAACTTTATCTTGCTTCATACGTGTTTGGTGTTGTTTATAAACATTCAAAGTCTCATTTTTTGTATGAATGTGGGACTATGGCTTTTAGAGTTTTTAAAGATCATTCAAATTTTCAATCAAAATATGGGGGTCCCACCAAGCACAGAGACGACCAATTGAGCGGGCCCACCAATAACCTCCATGGCTTCTCATTTACAATGCCTACTAAGTGTTGAGATATTTAAACACTATAAAACCCCATGCCTACTGCATGTGGGATATATCTATCTCACATTTTTCAAATGCATGAACTCCTCCTTCTTGCGCAAATCCACATCTAATCCACTGGCCTAAAATAACATCACATGAGGCTCTTTGGCTTATTCATGCGGTGCACCCATTTGTCCTCCTGTAGTGCTTACACAAGGCAGACTCTTCCTTCATTCATTTTTCTTTCATATGCTGGCAATTCCTATGCCATGCTTTGACTATATTTTATTTACAGTTTAGTACATAAAGGCTCACACATTGTTTTGCTAACATATAAGCAACGCATGACTATATTTTACGCGGGCCTCCAATATACTCTTCACTAGCTTTCTTGCGCAAAAGCCATCCAAAGCCATAGATTGGTTCATGTCTTAAGACAGGCGACTTGTATTCAAATCCTCATGCTAGCTGTAAATGCATGAATCTCATGCTTGGGCATGCTTTCCTCCAAGAGCATGAATGCCTCCAAACTCTTGTGCAAATTCCTTTGGCAGCTCCTTGTATGGTGAACATCCCTTCACTCACGTGCTGGCTCCAAGAATCATCTACGCTGGCAGCTTCATCTTATACTTGTGCCAGCAACCTATTAAATTGCCCAAACCTTTATTCAATGGTGTGTGGGGTCCCTGCCACATTGCGCAAGTCTCTTTCTATGCTTTGCATGGGGCATTCCACATGATTTAGCTTTCATATTCATCCCTTGCAGTCCTCTATTGTGTAGGCCTAAGTGTCTTCATTTGAGTCACAGCCCCTTCGATTTCATGTTTGAGCCTTAATTTGGCAATTTCAAAACAATGCCAACACTCAATTTGCAGCTGCCATTTTTACTATTATTTGAATAGCCTCTTTTGAGTAGTACCGTCCATGAATAGACACAACTATTGTAGATCCTTTTATTTTCTGTGCTGACAGTGCATTGAAAGTTGCTTGAACGAAGTTCTCCAAATAATTCTCTTGTATGAAGACTTTAACCTTCTTCTTGAGGCCAGACGTCTCTGGCTTTTGGCCATCGAATGGAGAGGTGTCCTTCTTAACCACACTGAAAAGCACCATTTTCTCGCTGACCTCTCAACACAGGGCGTCCTCCATTATTTTGAGTGGGTCTTCTCCTTTATACGTGGGTTGCTAAATCATCATTCACGCAGGCACACAGTAGCAACTCCCATCTATTTGATTGGCACTTTCACTTGTTATTACATGGGCACCGTTAGCAAGTAGCACTTCCAATATAATTGGCGTGAAGCTCCATATTAAAGTGTTGGACTCAACACCATTCTTCCTGGAGCTGACTGCCTGTGCGTGCCCCCACCCTAACGTATAGACTTCCTCATTCACTCATGAGTGCCTCCATTGTATGTGCAGGCAATAGACTACAAGCACAAATCTGTCTCCATTATTATGCCCCTTGCTTTTGGTGTGAGCTGGCCTTCATTTATTTGATTATGTGTTGACCAACTGACTAGCATTTTCACCCTTTGGTAAAGAATTACTAGCACACCAAACGCCTTGTCTGTACTTCCATGAACATCATGGGTTGAGAACATGTGGAAAAATTTAAGGATTGTAGTTTGAAAGCTTCTCAATCTTATCTGATAAACTCCACCTTTCAATTGTTGCAGACATCATAGCACCCTGAGGCATTCTTTGACAAGTAATTTGCCATTGACATTCCCATTTGCTTGGAACTTTGCAATACCTATCCAAACCCCATTGTGACATTCCTGGTTCATCATTATACAACATGAAACAATGACATTCAAAAAACCTTGTTTCTAAAGATGCTCTACTTCACTGCTTACATTCACCGCCATGAAAGAAAAACTAGAAAATGCACTATGGCTGACCAAAATGGCTCAAATAAATCCTGTGTACATATTTGTTGCAGATTGCAGCTTGTGTAAAATCAAGATCACACATCTTTGAAAAGGTCTCTATAACATGATCACTTATTCTTAACTGAAGATGAGAAAACAAAATTCTAAACAGTTTCCTGCAATCCATCTTCCCGCTAATGGGAGGTAGCCCCAGATGCAAGTGTGCCAAGCATAGAGCTCCAATGTCACTTACATAAGAAAATCTGGATGCTTCAGATTCCTTAATTTATTGAAATATAATCAACTATGCACCCAAATCATAAGGACATTTGACCTGGCAGTGCTTGTAAACACTTTTGATACTTCTCCAAAATGACCTCATTGATAGCAAATGTCCCTTTGAACTAGCTTAGAAAACTGACATAATCACCTAACCTGGCCCCGCCACTGAACATGCATGAACTTTGACCCACAATCATTCATATTGGAAAATGACATCTCTTGACTGTAACCCAACCAAAAGATATTAACCTTCAAAGTTGGTGCTTTCATTCTACTCTACAAACCCACCGTTAGAAAACAATAAACTGCAACTGCAACCATCCTGGTAAAAATAGAAGACGGACTCCGAAGGAGCCACAGACCGGCATGCAAGTACTTTAAGATGTCTACAACCTAAATCCACAACTGATTTGATTTGGGCATCTTTCAGACAAAAGATATAGCTCACTGAAAATAGGTACTTGCAAAATTAAACTCAGGACATGTAGAAAAGTACTGAAAATTGCAAATGGAATCAGCTTCAAAAACTGAGAAGGTGGATTGGCAAAGAGTCCCAACTGAAACTGGAAGTAGTATGTTATGGCTACAATGAAGGGAAACAAGTATTTAAACATTAGGCTTGAGTGGTCAAAAGTTATACATAGGTAAAGTTGGCTCCCGTGATTTTGCAATTCAGAACAACTAGGCAGTTTTCAATTTTTGCAAACATAATGGGCCTGGAAAAGCTAACAAATGAATTGGTCAAGACCCAAAATCCTAAAGCATTGAATTATTTTATGCATAGATCATAGGGACACAAATGGATTGAGATTAGGATCACCTGGGCACAAGATACAAGCTGTCAAAGTAGGCTTCTGACAAAAGTTCGCATAGTGCACCTTGTCCAAACAGTGAAAACTGCAAATGGAATTGCATTGGGAAACTCATCCAATGGATTCATCATGAGCTACAAACCAACCAAGATGAAGTAAAACTTGTTTATAATGTAGGGAAATGATTATCACTTCAGTTCCAATCAATGGGTAAAAGGTATAGCTCCACAAACAAGGCCTTCGAGAATAACTGAACAAGTGCATTATGCAAATCCAAGGAAACACCTCTGGAAGGGGATGAGCAAGCCCTATCAAAACTCATCACATGAACTTGAAATATGAAACATAAGTCAATTGAAGCACACTAAAAACTCCCCCATTCCCATATTTTCATGACATTTATCAGAATTCAAGATATTCAATCTCAAAGTAGCCCTTCCCGGTGAATTCTACACAGCAATTTTCTGATTTTGAGACCCCCTAGGAATGAAATGACGAAAACCCATTTCAACATGCAAGTTTAGGACTCAGAAAAACCACTAAAACATATGAAAGGAAATGGACAAATGAATTTTTATGAAACCACCCGGAATACACTTGATTCACACATGCATCCTAAAAGCAAAATAGGATACAGATGCATGCTGATGTGTCCCATTCCTCAAAAATTTAAAGGGTACCAACACACCGAGTATTAAATACTTTAGAATCTTTGGAAGTAAGTTCTATATATTAAAAGACACTAGGAATGGAAAGTTTGATGCTAAGAGTGATGAAGGCATATTCCCAGGGTATTCTACAAAAAGTAAAGCTTACAAGTGTTTGAACTCTAACACTAACAAAATTGTGGAAAGTGTGAATGTGAGAATTGATGAGTATGTAGAAAAAAATTAAGTTGACAGCAAAAGAGAACCAGAAGATTATAGATCTTTTGTGTACATTGAGGAAGAAGAAGAGTCAAGTAACAGACTTGCACCTGATGCCGAGTCTCGGGTAAGCAATGGTGAGCGACAGACAAATGCTACTGAGCATCAAAAAAATAGTGCCAAAAGAGAACAAGAACATGTCAAGCTACAAGAAAATGCTTCCGAGTATCAGGAAGAGGTTGTTGAGCATTCAGAAGCTAAATCTGACAATCTTGTTGGGGAATCTGATGAAATAGAGGAGAGAAGAGCTGAACCTATTTTGGAAAAAATATGTAAGAAGACATCACAAGCCTGAACAGATAATTGGAGACAAAAATACTAGAATTTAGACCAAAAGTAAGAATAAGGATCCAACATGCCTACTATTTGAATTTGAACCTAAGTCAACTAGAGAGGCATTAGAGAATGAAGACTGGATACAAGAAATGAATGAAGAGATTGACCAGATTGAGAAGAATGATACTTGGACTCTTGTGTTGAGACCTAAAAACAAAAATGTTATAGGAACAAAGTGGGTGTTTCAGAATAAGATGAATGAAAATGGTGAAATAACTAGGAACAAAGCTAGGCTGGTATGCAAAGGCTATCCACAAGAAGAAGGAATAGATTATGGGGAGACATTTTCCCCTGTAGCTAGATTGGAAGGAGTAAGAACTCTACTTGCATATGTTGCTTATAAAGATTTCAAGGTATATCAAATGGATGTCAAGTCTACATTTTTGAATGGTATACTAGAAGAAGAAGTTTACATAGAACATCCAAAAGGTTTTATTGATCCAAACAGAAGATGCATGGTGTGCAAACTGAACAAAGCACTATATGGATTGAAACAAGCTCCCAGAGCATGGTATGAGAGGTTGTACAACTACTTGATATAGATTGGATTTTCAAGAACAAATGACACAAGCAATCTGTATATGAAAGATGAAGAAGGTAAACGTATCATGTTGGCAAAAAATTTTGTGGATGACATTAGTTTTGGTGGACAAGATGCATTGTGTAAAAGATTTTCAAATGAAATGCAAACTGAATTTGAAATGAGCATGTTTGGTGAGATCAAATTCTTTGTTGGTTTACAAGTATATCAGAGGAAGAAAGAAATTTTCATTACACAGTCTAAGTATGTTAATGAAATACTAAAAACTTTTGGGATGGAAGATGCTAAACCAGTGAGTATTCCTATGGTTACTGGACAAAAGTTATCTAAGAATGATGATGCTGCAGAAGTGAATCAGACTTTGTATAGATCCATGATTGGAAAATTGCAGTATGTTGTACATAGTAGACCAAATATTACACTAGTTGTTGGGATTGTGGCAAGATTCTCTGCCAATCCTAAAGAAACACACATGATGGCTATGAAAATAATTATGAGATACTTGAAAGGAACTACTGACTATGGTCTATATTATAAGAAGGATGACAAATTTGAACTCAAAGTTTATACAGATGCTAATTGGGAAGGAAATGTAGATGGAAGAAAGAGTACTAGTGGTAGAGCTTTCTTTCTTGGACATAGATTAGTCTCCTAGATGAGCAAAAACATAAAATTGCATTTTGTTAGAGTATTATTTCCTTTTACTCTAGTTGCTTAAGCGTCTCTTAGGTGCATTATTAATTAATTCTTAATTAATAATGTGCAACCTAGTATTCCCCTTTAGGGTTTCATTCACCTTTTTAAGGTTAAACTTTGTAATTATTTTTTTAATTTCAGTTGATAATTTTGCTCTCACATTTTGAGTGAACATCTGAGTTCTGCTTTTTCATCTTTGTGCTTCTACTTTGTATCAGGTTCTTGGATGCAGGTGTATTTGGGGTCTGTGGATTTGCATGTTTGTCAAATCCTACATGGTATCAGAGCCATTCTGCTGCAGCTTATTCAAAGTTTTCTGAAGCTGTGGATCAAGCTTTTTTTCTGGCGTTTTCTGCTATTTTTTATATTGGATCTGGGGGGTTGCAATTTTTCGGGGCACTTTGGAAAAAAACTGACCTCACGGTTGCGTCCAGAAGGCCCGAGATACCCAAAATCCATATAAAATTTGACCTATTTGGCCTCCGGGACATCTGAGAAAAAAAATTTGCCCTATTAGGGCCGTACGACACGAATTTCAAAAAAAAATATATAAAAAAAACTTGAAAAGTGCCATTTTTTTACATTCTTGAGCGCTGCGGAGCGCACCGCCAACGCCCCACCGTCGCGCCACCCAGGCACCACCGGAGCCCGGCCCCTGCGCCACCGCGCCGCCCGCGGCCCGCCCCGCCGCCTCCCGGCCCGGCCGCCGCCCCAGCTCCGCCCCGCCGACACCCGGCTCGCCCGGCCGCCGCCGCAGCTCCGCCCGGCCACTGCAGCAGGTGACATCACCTGCTGACATCACCACCTTTTTCCAGCGCCGTGAAAATTTTCCGTCAACCTTCAAAATTTTTCGGCGGATTTCAAAATTTTCCGGCATTGTACGGTTATGACGTAATGCTGAAGTCAGCGACGGCCCAGTGACGGTCATACGACCGTCAAATTTTTTGCCGTCACTGGTTTTTTCCAGAGAGCTTGCATTTGGGGGTACTTGGGCATTTTTGCTCCTACAGGGTTCATACGGACTCGAAAATCGACATATGATATATCGCCAAAAAGGTCTTTCCAAGACGAACGCAATGGTGTTGGTTTCATTTTTTGATTCTACCATTTGAGCACCTATTTTCAGCATTAAAGTAGAGGCTTCATTTTCTCTCCTACTCTGCATCCGGCATTCTAGGTTTTTCTCTAGTTTTTTTGTCCTTTCAGTGGTTGATTACTTGCTGTATGGGGGTTAGAATCCTACTTTGTGGGGGGGTGCATTTTCTTTCTGTAATTTACTTCAGAACAGACCCTTCTACTTCTATCTTCTTCTTCTCTCAATGTCGGATCCCTCTGTGGCCCGGCTAACACCGCATAATTACCACACATGGAAAGCACACATGACCAGGCTGCTCATGTCACGTGGCTTATGGTCATGTCTGGATGAACACCAACCTGTCCTGCAGCGTCCCTTTGAGGTTCTTCAGCACAGGAACAAAATGGATGAAGCCATGGGTTTGATTGCACTGAACATCTCTGACAGTCTCTTATTTCACCTGGAAGGTTTGACCACTCCTAGGGCTATTTGGAGCAAGTTTTCAACCTTGTTTGGTACAGTCAACGAATTTTGGAAGCTTCAGATTGATGCAGAGTTGACCTCTTTGACTCCTTCTAATTTTCCCACTATAGAGGACTTCTTGATGAAGTTCAAGTCTTTGCGTACAGTTTTACAGGGATGTGGAAAAATCAAGACAGATGATGAGTGTATCTATTTGATACTCTCAAAGTTGCGAGGACAGTACCAGATTTTTTCTTCCACTTTCTACTCCACCATGGATGCTTTGGGTACCAGACATGTTATGCCCTCTTTTGAGAATTTCTGTGACAGGTTGACTCGTGAGCAGTCCAAGATCACTCAGATGGATTCACTTGCAGGTTCACAGTCACAGACATTGCTTGCCAAGTCATCTCAGGACACACAGAAGCCAAAGCCGAAGCAGATATCTGACTCCTCCTCTCAGCACTCTATTGACACACCATCTTCTTCTAAGAAGGAGAATCAGAAGACTCAGATCCCCACATGTTCCTATTGTCAGAAGAGGAACCATGATGAGTCACAGTGTTTTCAGAAGAGATGTGATGGTTATGAGAAACAGATTGCAGATTTGCAAGCTCTCCTTCAGAAGAGCACTATTTCCTCTCCATCCTCTTCCACCTCACAGGGGTCTGCTTTTCAGTCTTCTGCATCTTCTTCGATATCTGGACAGGATTTTGGACAGGGTCATGCATTACGGGCATCTGTTGCATCCCCTTTATAGGTCCCTTGGATACTGGATTCCGGTGCTTCTCACCATATGGCATCTTCTCAGGAGTTGTTTTCTTCTTTTGAGACTTCTCTTATTCCTCATATTCTCATGGGGAATAACACTGTACAGACAGTCTGTGGGACAGGTTCAGTCAGCATTCAGGATGGCACATTCAATGATGTATTGTATGTTCCATCTCTCTCTGCAAACCTTCTCTCCATTTATCAGATTACTCGCAGTGGGTCAGGGAAGACAGTTGAGTTCACGGCCGATTCAGCCTTCATCAAGGATAGTGTGACAGGAGGCATTATTGCTACAGGGATAGTTGATCATTCCTCCTGTCTCTACATCTTTTCTCATTTTGGTCCACCATCTCCATTGTCGGAGCTCAGCTCTCCTCTTTCACGAGAGCATCATGTGGTGCAGTCAGGTAGCTTGAACCTCTGTGTTGTTCCTGAGACCTGTGTTGTGACTGCTACACCACATCCTGAGGAGTACTTTTCTCTTCAGCTGGATTCTTCTTCAGCACTGCTTGATCCTCCAGCTCCATTCATCGAGCCACCAGGTGTAGTTGTTGAGGATTCTTCAGAGGACACTCATCTCCTCTCTCATGACAGTGTCAGCACACCTGTCATACCACTTGCATTGGGGATTCCCTTTCAGGATCCTCGTGTCTTCTCATTTGAGTATCAGCTCGGCCTTCCAGTGACACCTCATCCTTTGAGGTCACCTCTTCAGCACCCACTAACCTTCACTCCTCTGCATTGGAGTCATAGTGGTTTGCTCATTGCTCCAGGGGTTCTTTCATTCTGAGGGGCTTTGGAGCCTCGACCCTCTCTCTCGGGGGGGGTTAGCAGCATGCATTGTACTACTGGCTTTGAGAGAGTCTCTTGAAGTCATGCCTTTTGTCTTTGCTTGCTTTTATATCTCTTTTTGGAGAGGGGTTTTTCCCACTGGGTTTTCTTCTTTGTCTCCGGTTTACAGAGATTTCCTTGTACTGGGTACCTGATCAGGCCTTGTTGCCGGGACCCATTTCTTGCTTTCTTAGTCTTGCTAGGTCTGCTTTCTCCCTGCGTTCAGCTTAAGGGGGGGTGTTAGAGTATTATTTCCTTTTACTCTAGTTGCTTAAGCGTCTCTTAGGTGCATTATTAATTAATTCTTAATTAATAATGTGCAACCTAGTATTCCCCTTTAGGGTTTCATTCACCTTTTTAAGGTTGAACTTTGTAATTATTTTTTAAATTTCAGTTGATAATTTTGCTCTCACATTTTAAGTGAACATCTGAGTTCTACTTTTTCATCTTTGTGCTTCTACTTTGTATCAGGTTCTTGCATGCAGGTGAATTCAGGGTCTGTGGATTTGCATGTTTGTCAAATCCTACACATTTCCCAATCTACTACCAAGGCCGAGTATGTTGCTGCTATAGTAAACTGTTCAAATTTGGTATGGATAAAACAATTGTTGATAGGCATGAAAGAAGAAATCATTGAGCCTGTTGTTATTTCCTATGACAACATAAGTGCTATCAATATTTCTAAGAATCCATTGATGCACACTAAGACCAAGCACATAGCAATCAAGTATCACTACTTGAGAGAATTAGTACAAGATAAAGAAGTCTAAATGGAATATGTGAATACAAAAGAACAATTAGCAGATATATTCACTAAAGCTTTACCCAGACAAGATCATGAGTATTTGAGAAGTCAGTTAAGGTCCTTCCCCTAACTGAGGTTGTCTAGTCAAGCTAGGATCACTGCATAAAATATACTACAATAGAATATTTGACTAATTGATGCAGAAGATTGTCACACTTTAGGGCTAGCCTAGAGTTGTGAAAAGGAGAAAAGACAAGGAATCAGTCATAAGAAAGATGACAGAGGAAGAAAACACTGAGTTGTATAGATATTATCTACATCTAATGGATGTATGTTTTAGTTGCTACTTTGGCATTTTTTGTCAAAGAGGGAGATGAATTGATATGATAACACATGACACTGAAAAGTAAGGGTGATGAACTCAAATGAAGGATCAGGATAGAGGGAGATCTGTATACTTCTGACGGTCACAAAAGTGAGGCTTATAGGATTTTGAATCAAAATGAAGCTAAGGATATTAAAAATAATTTTTTGATGAATAGATATGTTTTTGGATTGGTTGGTAATCTATGTGTTATTCAGGTGATATCATATGGTGTTTCCATCAATGCCAAAGAGGGAGATTGTTGGAAATTTCAATCGAAACAATTGTTGTATTATCATTGATGTCAAATCTTAATTGGTAAGACTATTGCTACTTAGCAAAGTACTATATCTATTTGAGTGTTGCTAAGGGGATAGGCAAGGTTGGTAACAATAGCACCTAGAGAAAGGTTGAGTTATCTTGATACTACAAAGTGTACTTGACTATGTTGTATAATGACGAGACAATGTATTGTTTATACTAGTAGACTGAAGACTAAAATGGTAGGCTTGAATGAGCAAGGAATGGAGAAATCATGTTTAAGCTGAGTAATTTTAGTGTCGATCGAGTCAGTGTATGTCAAGCAAAATTTTAGTTTCGAATGAATAATAGTTAATTTTTGAGGAAGACTATATAAGTTGAGGAAACATTTCTAGTAATGACCAAGCTTTCTACATGAAGACCGAATAGTTGATCACAATATTGATCGAGCATCAACATTTTTATATTTGAAGATAATTTAGTTTTGGAGCCGACATTGTTGAATTCTTGGATTATGTAAAACATGTTGACTTTATTTATTGATTGTTTGAAACCATTAAATGCACTGTAAAATGTTTTATTGTAAATCTTGAAGAGATTTGAGATGATTCTAGAAATAAAGTCAAAGAACATGAAGCGGGTAGATTCAATGAATCTAACCTAACCCTAAGATCTATGAATGAGATTGAGCAACATAAGATGAGTTATCCTAATTGAGGAAAGTGTAAAAGGGAACCTGAGCATTGGATATAAATATGTGCATGGGGTGGAAAAAGGAAAATGCTGGAAGATCAATAAATTTTTATTGACTGTATAAGCATAAAAGGCTAAAGGAGAATTGTGGTGGTTGCTTGAAGAAAAGTTCTGAGTAGATCAAAGATGGAGATGGAAAAGTTTCAAAGTTAGTAAACCAGCATTAGTGTATGAAATCAGATCTGATATTTGCAAAGTGAGTTGTATATTTTCAGATAAATATTACTGCTACTTTCTAACCATTGTAATAGTCAAAATCCTTTTAATAGAGGTTGACCTAACAATCATATGTTAAATCTTTTGAACAAGGTTGCATACTAATGGAGTGTATGTAAGTCCTATGACAAGGCTCACTTTTAATAGGGTGATTGAAATCCTTTAACTAGGACACACCTAATAGTGTGTATCGTAACCTTTGACAGGGTTGGCTTTTAACCGAGCTCACTTCAGAAGAGTGAAAATAATAGTAGAATGTTACAAAGTAGTTTTTCCCAAATTGGGTTTCCACTATAAATCTTGGTGTTAATACTTGTGCGAATGTTTTGGTTTAAACATTTCTATGTTTTACAAGTTAAGTTATAGTTGGGTCATGGACTACATTGTTATATGTTTCTATTATTGAATCAGTGATGACCGAGTTTGTTTTGGTTATTGGATCTGATTTAAGGAAAAAATTTAAGATTTTTTTATACATCTAGACCTAAGAACAACTGATTCACCCCCCCCTCTCTGTTGTTCTAAATCATATTAACACCTTGTTGGCTAAAATTTTGGAACCTTCCCAGGTGGTGGAAAATTGCCTATATAAGGAAGGCTATAGTGTTGTCTTAGGTAGTTCAAGATAGTTCAGGGTAGTAGATCTAGATGAAAATTTGAGGCTTTGTCCTAAAGAATATTGTAAGGGAATGCCCATGTGGCTTTGCATATTATAATTCTAAAAGTTTGTAATTCAACATTTGTGGAGATAATAAGAAGCCCATTTTTTGTTCTTGCATATTGTTATTGTTTCTCCATTTCTGTTGTGCTTGTGGTGTTAAGAGGAGCACCTTTCATCAAGTGGTATCAGAATAGGATTTTTTGAGTGTGTAAATAGACTACTAATTGTGAGGTAGTTTGCACCAGGACCGTGGATTAGGGTTTCTATGTAAATAGATCACCGACTATGAGGCAATTTGCACCAAGACCATGGTTAGTGTTTCAACAAGGAGCGTGAAAATACCTCTACAAAGAGAACATGGCGGAAGAGTTGGTGTTGTAACACCTGAGCCTAGGGCACTATAGAGACAAGTGTGAGCATTACAAGAGGAGCTTCATAGAGGAATGAATCTTAATGTCAGAGATGAAAGAGAGGATGAAGCTAAAGAAGATGATCAAGAAGTAGAAGTCAAAGTTGTGAACCAGAGGAAGAAAGACTATTCCAAGCTATTTCAAAGATCAGGAAAAGACCTAAGATTGAGGTTCCAACATTTTATGGAAATCTTAACCCAAAGGAATTGATCGACTGGATCAATGAATGTGAAGAATATTTTGAGTAGGAATATATTGAGGATCCTGATAGGGTCAAATTTGTGAAGGCTAGACTGAAAGGTCATGCAAAGATCTGGTGGCAAGAGATTCAGTTGGAGTGAAATCAAAGAGGGAAAGATAAAATCACAAGATGGGATTGGATGGTGGATAAATTGAAGCAGCAGTTCATTCTTGTTGATTATGAGCTTGACCTACTAAGGAAGATGCAAAGTTTGGAGCAAGCAGGAAGATCTGTTCAGGAGTATACAGAGGAGTTCTATCGAATCCTCATCAGAATAGGCCATGCAAAAGCTGATAAGGAGAAATTTTCCCATAACCATAATGGGTTAAGGCTGAGCATTCAGAAAGAATTGAATCTGGTTCGAATGAACCGTATTGAAGAGGCATACCAGTTTTCCCTAAAAGTAGAGGAAAAGCTGAACAAGAAGTTTGAGAGTAGACAAAGTGGAAGAGGTCATGATGGAAGATCTGGTGGAGTGTCATATGAAGATCAAAATGAAGATCTGAAAAAGTGGAAAGAGGCCAGTAACAACTAGAATTAGAGAGGAGCTAATTTCAATTGTTTCCATGATAAGAATAATAGAGATCGAAGAGGAAGAGGAAGAGGAGAAGGATCTGGAAGAGGAGGCTTCCATGGAACATGTTTTCACTATGGAGAAGAAGGTCATAGGGCATTTGAATGTCCTCAATGCCAAGGAAGGATAGATAGGAGAAATGAAGGCTAGGCTAGAGTTACACATGTAGATGAAGATATCAGATCATCAAATTCTAAAGATGCTAAAAGAGGAGAAACGTTGATCAACAAAAGAGTCCTGCTAAGTACTGAGAATGAACCTGAACAAAGGAGGAGCCTGTTTTGTACTAGGTGCAAGTGTGAAGGTAAGCGTTGTCATGTGATTATTCATAGTGGTAGTATTGATAATTTTTTGTTAGAAGAGATGGTGACAAAGTTGAAGATCAAGAGGTAGGAACATCCACATCCATATCAGGTTGCCTAGGTGCAGGATGACCACAAGGTCATGGTCAGTGAATAGTGCCTAGTAAAGTTCAACATTGGCAGGTACCATGATGAGGTACTATGTGATATCATACCTATTGATGCATGTCAAATTTTTTTGGGTAGGTCATGATAGTTTGATAGATGTGTTGTACATGAAGGTCATGTGAATACCTATTCCTTGACAAAGGATGGAGTGCGACATAAGTTAAAGCCATTGAAGGAGACTGAAGAAAAGGTATGTGGTAATGCAAGAATAACTTTTGTTGATAGAGTAAATTTTTTAGATGGTATGCGGTATGCGCATATGTGTTTTACCTTAATTTCAAAGGCTAAGAAAAAGGAAGTAGAAGATGTACCTGTAGAAGTTGCATAATTATTGAATGAGTTTCAGGATATTGTATCCGATAATGTACCTAATTGATTACCACCAGTAAGAAAGATCAGTCATAAGATGGACTTGATTCTTGGAGCCAATTTGCCAAATAAGGAAGCACACAAAATGACACTAGCAGAAGGTGAAGAGTTGAAGATAGATTTGAAGTTTAGTTCATCACATCATCCATAGATTGTATATGGAAGTAGTCCATGAAATACATCTGAGTTGAGGAAGATAGATAAAAGAGAAATAAGGCTAAGGCTGATAAGAAAAGAAGGCATGAGGAATTTTAGGTTGGACATGAAGTCATGGTTCATTTGCGAAAGGAGCAATTTCTATTTGGTACATATAACAAGTTGAAAATGAAAAAGTTTGGGCCATGTAAGATACTGAAGAAGTATGATTCAGGAAATGCATATGAGGTTGAGTTTCCTACTGAGCTAAATATTTCACCAGTATTTAATCTTTTAGATCTGATAAAGTATCATAAAAAAGGTGTTGAAGATGAGGTTATAGAAGCACAGTGGAGTATTCCAGCAACAAGTTTAGATATCAAGGAGACTGAAGAGATATTTGACAGTCATGTTGCCAGACGCACAAGGAATTGGACATATGAAGAGTATTTGGTCAAATGGAAAGGATGACCTTTTGAAGATTCATCATGGATAACAAAGGAGGAGGTTAATCATCTTGGTTTTTCTCTGCACACCTAAGTCATGACAGGGTCACTTCTCAAATTACCTTAGGTGTCTGATGGAGGAGCATCCTGGGTGTAAGAGCAATCTTGCATCACCCAAAAATATTTTTGGTTTTGTTTTAAATAAGGGCTGGAAACTTATTATTTTTTTAGTAAGTTGGTCATCTGATCTAGGAATGTTCTGATTTCTTCCCTAAAGGTTCATTTTGGTTATATCAGCCTACCAATAAAGTTTCATTGATAGATCAAGTCTAGCTTTGTAGATATTGAAGATTTTTGGTATTGGCAATAGGGTACAAAAACTTTGAACTTAGTTTTGAAGGCTTTAGAGGCCCCGAATGAGGTCCATAATTTGGGTGACAGGTGCTATGCATAGTCAAGGCTATAGAGCACTTCATGGTCTTTCTAGAATGGGGTTATAATAGTCAATCGGGTCAACTGGTGATGACTTATGGTCTTCAGAAGTTTGGTCACCTGAAATGGTGAAAAATGATTTTTCTTCAAAATTTTTGTTTGGGTTTCAAAGGTTATTTTGAGCCAAATTTGATGTAATAAATTGTAAAATAAAATAATTCTAAGTTTGGTCGGCCTTGTTGGCTAAAATTTTGGAACTTTCCTAGGCGGTGGAAAATTGCCTATATAAGGAAGGCTGTAGTGTTGTCTTAGGTAGTTTGGAATAGTTCTAGGTAGTAGATCTGGGTGAAAATTTGAGACTTTTTCCTATAGAATATTGTAAGGGAATGCCCATGTGGCTTTGCATATTGTAATTCTAAAAATTAGTAATTCCACATTTGTGGAGATAATAAGAAGCCCATTTTTTGTTCTTGCATATTGTTGTTGTTTCTCTATTTCTATTATGTGTTTGTGGTATTAAGGGGAGCACCCTTCATGAAGTGGTATTAAACCAAGAGTTCCTAAGTGTGTAAATAGATCATGGATTGTGAGGTAGTTTGTAACAGGACTGTGGGTTAGGGTTTGTGTGTAAATAGATCACCAACTGTGAGGCAGTTTGCATTAGGACTGTGCTTAGGGTTTCAGTGAGGAGCACAAAAATGCCTCCATGAAGAGAATGTGGTGGAATAAATAGTGTTGTAACACCTTAGGTTAGGGAACTATAGAGACAAGTGCGAGCATTGCAAGAGGAGATTTGTAAAGGAATGAATCTTAATGTCAGAGATGAAAGAGAGGATGAAGCTGAAGAAGAAGATCAAGAAGGAGAAGTCAAAGTTGTGAACTGGGAGGAAGAAAGACTTTTCTAAGCCATTTTGAAGATCAGGAAAAGACCTAAGATTGAGGTTTTGACATTTTCTAGAAATTTTAATCCTAAGAAATTGATTGACTAGATCAACGAATGTGAATAATATTTTGAGTATGAAGATATTGAGGATCCTAATAGGGTGAAATTTGTGAAGGCCAAACTGAAAGGTCATGCGAAGTTCTGGTGGCAAGAGATTCAATTGGAGTGAAATCAAAGAGGGAAAGATAAAATCACAAGATGGGATTGGATGGTGGATAAATTGAAGTGGCAGTTCACTCCTATTGATTATGAGCTTGACCTACTGAAGAAGATGAAAAGTTTGAAGCAAGCAGGAAGATCTGTTCAGAAGTATATAGAGGAGTTCTATCGAATCATCATTAGAACAGGCCATGCGGAAGCTGATAAGGAAAAAGTTTCCCATTACATTAATGGGTTAAGGCTGAGCATTCATGAATAATTGAATCTGGTTTGAATGAATAGTATTGAAGAGGCATGCCATTTTTCTCTAAAAGTAGAGGAAAAGATGAACAAGAAGTTTGAGAGTAGACAAAGCAGAAGAGGTCATGATGGAAGATCTGGTGGACAGTCATATGAAGATCGAAATGAAGATTTGAAAAAGTAGGATGAGGCTAGAAATAGCTGGAATCAGAGACGAGATAATTTCAATCATTTCCATGATCAGAATAATAGAGATCAGAGAGGAAGAGGAAGAGGACAAGGATTTGGAAGAGGAGGCTTCTGTAGAACATGTTTTCATTATGGAGAAGAAGGTCATAGGGCATTTGAATGTCCTTAATGCCAAGGAAGGACAGATAGGAGAAATGAAGGCTAGGATAGAGTTGCACATGTAGATGAAGATGCTAGATCATCAAATTTTGAAGATGGTGAAACAGAAGAAGCATTGATCAATAAAAGAGTCCTGCTGAGTGGTGAGAATAAACCTAAACAAAGGAGGAGCCTTTTTTGCACCAGGTACAAGTGTGAGGGTAAGTGTTGTGATGTGATTATTGATAGTGGCAGTACTGATAATTTGGTTTCAAAAGAGATGGTGACAAAGTTGAAGCTCAAGAGGTAGAAACATTCACATCCATATCGAGTTGCCTGGGTGTAGGATGACCACAAGGTCATTGTCAGTGAATAGTGAATAGTTAAGTTCAAGATTGGTGGGTACCATGATGAGGTAATATGTGATATCATACCTATGGATGCATGTCACATGTTGTTGGGTAGATCGTGGCAGTTTGACAGATGTGTGGTACATGATTTTTGTGTGAATACCTATTCCCTAACAAAGGATTGAGTGTGACATAAGCTAAAGCCATTGAAGGAGACCGAAGCAAAGGTATGTGGTAATGCAAGAATAAGTTTTGTTGATAAAGGAAATTTCTCAAATGGTATGCGGCATGAGCATATGTGTTTTACCTTAATTCCAAAGGCTGGGAAAGAGGAAGTAGAAGATGTACTTGTAGAAGTTGCAGAATTATTGAATGAGTTTCAAGATATTGTATCTGATAATGTGCCTAATGGATTACCACCAGTAAGAAATATTAGTCATCAGATGGACTTGATTCCAGGAGCTAGTTTTCCAAATAAGGTAGCACACAGAATGACACCAGTAGAAGGTGAAGAGTTGAAGATAGATTTGAAGTTTAGTTCATCACATCATCCATAGATTATATATGGAAGTAGTCCAAGAAATGCATCTGAGTTGAGGAAGATAGATAAAGGAGAAATAAGTAGTGTTGAAGCTTAAAATTTTGTAGAACATTTGAAGAACATCCACGAGGAGGTGAGGAAGCATATTACCAAGATGAATGTACAGTATAAGGCTATGGAAGATAAGACAAGAAGGCATGAGGAATTTTAGATTGGAGATAAAGTCATGATTCATTTGCGGAAGGAGCGATTTCCAGTTGGTACATATAACAAGTTGAAAATGAAGAAGTTTGGGGCATGTAAGATATTGAAGAAGCATGATTTAGGAAATGCATATGAGGTCAAGTTGCCTACTGAGCTAAATATTTCACCAGTATTTAATGTTTCAAATCTGATAGAGTATCATGAAAGAGGTGTTGAAGATGAGGTTACAATAGCACAGTGGAGTATTCTAGCAACTAGTTTAGATATCAAGGAGATTGAAGACATACTGGATAGTCATATTGGTAGATGCACAAGGAACCAGACATATGAAGAGTATTTGGTTAAATGGAAAGGATGACCTGTTGAAGATTCATCATGGCTAACAAAGGAGGAGGTTAACCATCTTGGTTTTCCTCTGCACACCTAAGTCATGATAGGGTCACTTCTCAAATTACCCTAGGTGTCTAATGTAGGAGCATCCTGGGTGTAAGAGCAATCTTGCATCACCCAAAAATATTTCTGGTTTTGTTTTCAATAAGGGATATCTTGTGCAGAGCTACTATTTATGGAAACTTACTATTTTTTTAGTAAGTTAGTCATCTGATCTTAGAATGTTCTAATTTCTTTTCTAGAGGTTCATTTTGGTTATATCAGCCTACCAATAAAATTTCATTGACAGATCAAGTCTAGCTTTATAGATATTGAAGATTTCGGTATTGGCAACAGGGTATAGAAACTTTGAACTCAATTTTGAAGGATTGAGAGGCCCCGAATGTGGTCAAGAATTTGGGTGATAGGCACTTTCAATAGCTAAGGTTGTAGAGAACTTCGTGGCCTTTCTGGAATGGGGTTATAATAGTCAATCGATTCAAATGGTGATGACTTATGGTCTTCGGAAGTTTGGTCACCTGAAATGGTGGAAAATAATTTTCCTCAAAAAATTTTGTTTGGGTTTTAAAAGTTATTTTGAGCTGAATTTGATGTAATAAATTATAAAATAAAATAATTCTAAGTTTGGTCGGCCTTGTTAGCTAAAATTTTGGAACCTTCCTAGGCGGTGGAAAATTGCTTATATAAGGAAGGCTATAGTGTTGTCTTAGGTAGTTCGGGATAGTTCTGGGTAGTAGATCTAGGTGAATATTTGAGGCTTTGTCCTACAAAATATTTGAAGGGAATGCCCATGTGGATTTGCATATTGTAATTCTGAAAGTTTGTAATTGCACATTTTAGGAGATAATAAGAAGCCCATTTTCTATTCCTACATATTGTTATTGTTTCTCTATTTCTGTTATGTGTTTTTCGTATTAAGGGGAGCACCCTTCAATAAGTGGTATCAGAGTAGGAGTTCTTGAGTGTGTAAACAGATCACCAATTGTGAGGCAGTTTGCACCAGGACCATGGGTTAGGGTTTTTGTGTAAATAGATCATCAACTGTGAGGCAGTTTGCACTAGGACCATGGTTAGGGTTTTAGCGAGGAGCATGAAAATGCCTCCATAAAGAGAATGTGGTGGAAGATCTCATGTTGTAACACTTGAGGTTAGGGCACTACAAAGACAAGTGCAAGCATTGGAAGAGGAGATTTGTAGAGGAATGAATCTTAATGTTAGAGATGAAAGCGAAGATGAAGCCGAAGAAGAAGATCAAGAAGGAGAAGTCAAATTTGTGAACCAGGAGGAAAAAAGACTTTTCTGAGACATTTCAAAGATCAAGGAAAGACCTATTAAGGTTCTGACATTTTCTAGAAATCTTAACCTGGAGGAATTGATCGACTGCATCAATGAATGTGAAGAATATTTTGAGAATGAAGATATTGAGGATCCTGATAGGGTGAAATTTGTGAAGGCCAGACAGAAAGGTCATGTGAAGATCAGGTGGCAAGAGATTCAATTACAGTGAAATCAAAGAGGGAAAGATAAAATCACAAGATGGGATCAGATGGTGGATAAATTAAAGCAGCAGCTGATTCTTGTTGATTATGAGCTTGACCTACTGAGGAAGAAACAAAGTTTGAAGCAAGCACGAAGATCTATTTAGGAGTATACAAAGGAGTTCTATTGAATCCTCATCAGAATAGGCCATGTGGAAGCTGATAAGGAGAAAGTTGCCCATTACCTTAATGGGTTAAGGCTGAGCATTCAAGAAGAATTGAATCTGGTTCAAATCAACAATATTGAAGAGGGATACTAGTTTTCCCTAAAAGTAGACGAAAAGATAAATAAGAAGTTTGAGAGTAGACAAAGGGGAAGTGGTCATGATGGAAGATCTGGTGGACAATCATATTAAGATCGACATGAAGATCCAAAAAAGTGAGATGAGGCCAGTAATAGCCAGAATCAGAGAGGAGATAATTTCAATCATTTCCATGATCAAAATAATAGAGATCAAAGAGGAAGAGGAAGAGGACAAGGATCTTAAAGATGAGGCTTTCGTGGAACATGTTTTCACTATGGAGAATAAGGTCATAGGGCATTTGAATGTCCTCAACACCAAGGAAGGATAGATAGGAGAAAGAAGGCCACGAAAGAGTTTCACATGTAGATGAAGATGTCAGATCATCAAATTTTGAATTTGCTAAAAGAGGACAAACATTGATCAACTGAAGAGTCCTGCTGAGTGGTGAGAATGAATCTGAACAAAGGAGGAGCCTATTTCAAACCAGGTGCAACTATGAGGGTAAGTGTTGTGATGTGATTATTTATAGTGGGAGTATTAATAATTTGCTCTCAGAAGAGATGGTGACAAGGTTGAAGCTCAAGAGGCAGAAACATCCACATCCATATCGGGTTGCCTGGGTGCAGGATGACCACATGGTCATGGTCAGTGAACAGTGCCTAGTAAAGTTCAAGATTGGTGGGTACCATGAGGAGGTACTATGTGATATCATACCTATGGATGCATATCACATATTGTTGGGTAGGCCGTGGTAGTTTGATAGATGTGATGTACATGATGGTCATGCGAATACCTATTACCTAACAAAGGATGCAGTGCGACATAAGCTAAAGCCATTGAAGGAGACCAAAGAAAAGGTATGTGGTAATGCAAGAATAACTTTTTTTGATAGAGGAAATTTCTTAGATGGTATGTGGCATGAGCATATGTGTTTTACCTTAATTCTAAAGGCTAGGAAAGAGGAAGTAGAAGATGTACCTGTAGAAGTTGCAGAATTATTGAATGAGTTTTAAAATATTATATCTGATAATGTGCCTAATGGATTACCCCCAGTAAGAAAGATCAATCATAAGATGGACTTGATTCTAGGAGCCAATTTTCCAAATAAGGTAGCACATAGAATGACACTAGCAGAAGGTGAAGAGTTGAAAATAGATTTGAAGTTTAGTTCATCACATCATCCATAGATTTTATATGGAAGTAGTCCAAGAAATGTATCTGAGTTGAGGAAGATAGATAACAGAGAAATAAGTAGTGTTGAAGCTTAGAATTTTGCAAAACATCTGCAGAACATCCATGAGGAGTTGAGGAAGCATATTACCAAGATGAATGTGTAGTATAAGGCTAAGGTAGATAAGAAAAGAAGGCATGAAGAATTTCAGGTTGGAGATGAATTCATGGTTCATTTGTGGAAGGACTGATTTTTGGTTGGTACATATAACAAGTTGAAAATAAAGAAGTTTGGGCCATGTAAGATACTGAATAAGCATGATTCAAGAAATGCATATGAGGTTGAGTTGCCTACTGAGCTGAATATTTCACCAGTATTTAATGTTTCAGATCTGACAGAGTATCATGAAGGAGGTGTTGAAGATGAGGTTAAAGCATCACAGTGGAGTATTCTAGCAACCAGTTCAGATATCAAGAAGATTGAAGACATACTGGATAGTTGTGTTGGCATACGCATAAAGAACCAGACATATGAAGAGTATTTGGTCAAATGGAAAGGATGACCTATTGAAGATTCATCATGGCTAACGAAGGAGGAGGTTAACCATCTTGGTTTTCCTTTTCACACATAAGTTGTGATAGGGTTACTTCTCAAATTACCCTGGGTGTCTGATGCAGGAGCATCCTAGGTGTAAGAGCAATCTTGCATCATCCAAAAATATTTCTTGTTTTGTTTTCAATAAGGGTTATCTTGTGCAGAGCTACTATTTATGGAAACTTACAATTTTTTTATTAAGTTGGTCATCTAATCTTGGAATGTTCTGATTTATTCCTTGGAGGTTCATTTTGGTCATATCATCCTGTCAGTTAGTTTAATTGACAGATCAAGTCTAGCTTTGTAGATATTAAAGATTTTTGGTATTGGCAACAGGGTACAAAAACTTTGAACTTAGTTTTGAAGGCTTTAGAGGCCCTAAATGAGGTTGAGAATTTGGGTGACAAGTACTTGCAATAGCCAAGGATGTACATCACTTCATGGCCTTTATGGAATGGGGTTATAATAGTCAATCGGGTCAACTGGTGATGACTTATGGTCTTCAAAAATTTGGTCACTTGAAATGGCAGAAAATAATTTTTCTTCAATATTTATGTTTGGGTTTCAGAAGTTATTTTGAGCTGAATTTGATGTAATAAATTGTAAAATAAACTAATTTTAAGTTTGGTCGGCCTTGTTGGCTAAAATTCTAGAACCTTCCCAGGCGGTGGAAAATTGTCTATATAAGGAAGGCTCTAGTGTTCTCTTAGATAGTTTGGGACAATTTTAGGTAGTAGATTTGGGTGAAAATTCAAGGGTTTTTCCTATAGAATATTGTAAGGGAATGGCCATGTGGCTTTGCATATTGTAATTTTGAAATTCTATAATTCCACATTTGTGGAGATAATAAGAAGCTCATTTTCTATTCTTGCATATTGTTGTTGTTTCTCTGTTTCTATTATGTGTTTGTGGTATTAAGGGGAGAACCCTTCATCATGTGGTATCAGAATAGGATTTCTTGAGTATGTAAATAGATCATCGATTATAAGGCAGTTTGCACTAGGACCATGGGTTAGGGTTTATGTGTAAATAGATCATCGACTGTGAGGCATTTTGCACCAGGACCATGGTTAGGGTTTCAGTGAGTAGCGCAAAAATGCTTCCACAAAGAGAACATGGTAGAAGAGCTAACTATTTAACACCTGAGATTAGGGCACTATAGAGACAAGTGTGAGCATTGCAAGAGGATATTCGTAGAGGAATGAATCTTAATGTCAGAGACCAAAGTGAGGATGAAGCCAAAGAAGAAGATCAAGAAAGAGAAGTCAAAGTTGTGAACCAGGAGGAAGAAAGACTTTTTCGAGCCATTTCAAAGTTGGGAAAAGACCTAAGATTGAGGTTCTAATATTTTTTAGAAATCTTAACCCAGAGGAATTGATCGATTGGATCAACAAATGTGAAGAATATTTTGAGTACTAAGATATTGAGGATCCTGATAGGGTTAAATTTTTGAAGGCTAGACTGAAAAGGTCATCCGAAGATCTAGTGGCAAGAGATTTAGTTGGAGCGAAATCAAAGAGGGAAAGATAAAATCACAAGATGGGATCAGATCGTGGATAAATTGAAGAGGCAGATCATTCCTATTGATTATGAGCTTGACCTACTGATAAAGATGCAAAGTTTGAAGCAAGAAGGAAGATCTTTTTAGGAGTATATAGAGGAGTTCTATCGAATCCTCACTAGAATAGGCCATGCGGAACCTGATAAGGAGAAAGTTGCCCGTTACCTTAATGGGTTAAGGTCGAGCATTTAGGAAGAATTGAATCTAGTTCAAATGAACAGTATTGAAGAGGCATACCAATTTTCCCTAAAAGTAGAGGAAAAGCTAAACAAGAAGTTTGAGAGTAGACAAAGTGAAAGAGGTCGTGATGGATGATCTAGTGGATGGTCATATGCAGATTAAAATGAAGATCCAAAAAAGAGGGATGATGCCAGTAATAGCTAGAATCAGAGAGGAGATAATTTCAATCATTTCTATGATCAGAATAATAGAGATCAGAGAGGAAGAGGAAGAGGAAGAGGACAAGGATCTAGAAGAGGAGGCTTCCGTGGAACATGTTTTCACTATGGAGAAGAAGGTCATAGGGCATTTGAATGTCCTCAACACCAAAGAAGGATAGATAGGAGAAATGAAGGCAAGGCTAGAGTTACACATGTAGATGAAGATGCTAGATCATGAAATTTTGAAGATGCTAAAAGAGGAGAAATGTTGATGAACAAAAGAGTCCTACTGAGTGGTGAGAATGAACCTGAACAAAGGAGGAGCCTACTTCACACCAGGTGCAAGTGTGAGGGTAAGTGTTGTGATGTGATTATTGATAGTGGCTATACTGATAATTTGGTGTTAGAAGAGATGGTGACAAAGTTGAAGCTCAAGAGGTAGAAACATCCACATCCATATTGGGTTGCCTGCGTGCAGGATGACCACAAGATCATGGTCAATGAATAGTGCCTAATAAAGTTCAAGATCGGTGGTTACCATGATGAGCTACTATGTGATATCATACCTATGGATGCATGTCACATGTTGTTTGGTAGGTCATGGCAATTTGACTGACGTGTTATACATGATGGTCATGTGAATACCTATTCCCTAACAAAGGATGGAGTGTGACATAAGCTAAAGCTATTGAAGGAGACTGAAGAAAAGGTATGTGGTAATGCAAGAATAACTTTTTTTGATAGAGGAAATTTCTCAGATGGTATGTGGCATGAGCATATGTGTTTTACCTTAATTCGAAAGGCTGAGAAAGAGGAAGTAGAAGATGTACCTGTAGAAGTTGCAAAATTATCGAATGAGTTTCAGGATATTGTATCCGATAATGTGCCTAATGGATTACCACCAGTAAGAAAGATCAGTCATCAGATGGACTTGATTCTAGGAGCTAGTTTTCCAAATAAGGTAGCACATAGAATGACACTAGTAGAAGGTGAAGAGTTGAAGATAGATTTGAAGTTTAGTTCATCACATCATCTATAGATTGTATATGGAAGTAGTCCAAAAAATGCATCTGAGTTGAGGAAGATAGATAAAAGAAGTGCTGAAGCTGAGAATTTTGTAGAACATTTGAAGAACATCCATGAGGAGGTGAGGAAGAATATTACCAAGATGAATATGCAGTATAAGGTTAAGGTAGATAAGAAAAGAAGGCATGAGAAATTTTAGGTTGGAGATGAAGTCATGGTTCATTTGCAGAAGGAGTGATTTTCAGTTGGTACATATAACAAGTTGAAAATAAAGAAATTTGGGCCATGTAAGATACTGAAAAAGCATGATTCAAGAAATGCATATGAGGTCAAGTTGCCTACTGAGCTAAATATTTCACCAGTATTTAATATTTCAAATCTGACAGAGTATCATGAAGGAGGTGTTGAAGATGAGATTACAACAGCATAGTGGATTATTCCAGCAACTAGTTCAGATATCAAGGAGATTGAAGACATACTGGATAGTCATGTTGGAAAATGCACAAGGAACCAGACATATGAAGATTATTTGGTCAAATGGAAAGGATGACCTATTGAAGATTCATCATGGCTAATGAAGGAGGTTAACCATCTTGGTTTTCCTCTGCACACCTGAGTCATGATAGGGTCACTTCTATTAGGAATGAATGCAAAGTATTTTGGCAGTCATTCTGTAGCAGTTGTTGTTGCATTCATGACTCGGATTATCATTGATGTCAACACAGTGATATTCTGGATATCAGCAGGAAAGTAGATATAGTTTTGTTTTGCACACATGTTGTATTGCAGATTGGCTTTTGCGAAGTTGATGGTATGTTCTTTGGTGTTTTATTAACCTATGGTTAAAAACATGAAAAGAAATTCATTCATTTGTGAGAGTTATGAGCATTTTGGTGAAAGCAGTGTTTAGACAGTGTTTCTGTGAAGTGATTTTTGGAAATCAGAGGATATCCCTTAGCTGAGATGGAATCTAATTTTGCACAGTTAAAGGGATGTTGGAGACTCATTAATGATGACATGGTTCATAGTGCAAACTTTGAAGATATGTTTGGAGAAAGTTACAGTATCTGGAAGCTGACAGTTTTATGTGAAATTTTGTGTGTAGCGTGTAGAATTTATTATTTTGTAATTGAGGACCAACTCATTTGTAATTATTTGAGTTTGGTATATAAGAATGAATTTTTTCCTTGTTGTAATATGTACTATGAAGGTTGAGATGTGAATATATGCATGAAGTGAAGAAAAGAGCTAATTCAGTGATGAAGACTTGTGAGTACAGAGATTTGGAATTGTGATCTTGTGTAGTAGAGAGTGTGGTTTTGGCATAGTGTGAAGGAGGTAATATATTTCATATTATTTTGTTGAATAATTCTAAGATCTTTTAGACAGTGGGTTCAAAGATATTGCCTTGAAGCTGTTTGGGTAGTGGGTCCTTCTGTCTTCCGTAAACTCTTAACCAGGTTAGAATCTTTTAACAGGGATTCAAAATCTCCTAACAGGGATTTATATGTACAGAATGTATTTCATAAGACTCCTAACAGAGTCCATCCTCTAACAAGGAACTTTCATATTAGTGCATCATTTTGTGGGCATCATTCCCACCGGGGTTTACTCTTTTCAAGAGGTTCCCTAGTCAACATATCTTGTGTTATTGTGCAATTGTGTATGGTTATCTTTCTATGGTTGATTAGTACATTGATTATATTGTTTAAAGTAGTTGAATGGTTAAATTATCTGATAACTAATTCACCCCCCAACCTCTCAGTTATCTTGGGGATCTTTACTTTCTAACAATTGGTATCAGAGCAGCAGGTCCTTTAAAGAAAAGTTTAACAACTTAAGGAGATCCATGGTGAATTTTAGAAAAGAAAGCCCTAAGTTTGATGGAGTAAATTTTGATAGGTGGAAAGAAAAGATGAAGAATCATCTATTGTGTTTAGGACCAAGTTATTGGTTGATTACTGATGCAGGAGCATCCTGAGTGTAAGAGCAATCTTGCATCACCCAAAAATATTTTTATTTTTATATTCAATAAGGGCTATTTTGTGCAGAGCTGCTATTTCTAGAAACTTTCTATTTTTAGTAAGTTGGTCATACGATCTCAGAATGTTCTGATTTCACATGTGGAGGTTCATCTCTGTCATATCAGCCTGCCAGTAAAGTTTCATGGCTAGATCAAGTCTGGTTTTGAAGATATTGAAAATTTTCAATTTTGGAAACAGGGTGCAGAAACTTTGAACTCAGTTTTGAAGGCTTTAGAGGCCCCAGATGAGGTCGAATTTTGGGCTGAATGAAGCTTGGTTAAATCATGTGTTGTAGAGCTCCTCGCGCCCTTTCCGAAATGGGGTTACAATAGTCAATCGGGTCAACTGGTGATGACTTATGGTCTTCAAAAGTTGGGTCACCTGAAATGGCAGAAAATGATTTTTCTTCAAAATTTCTGTTCGGGTTTCAAAATTTATTTTGAGCTGACTTTGATGTAATAAATTGAAAAATAAAATAATTCTAAGTTTGGTCGGCCCTATGGGCTAAATTTCTGGAACCTTCCTAGGCGGTGGAAAATTGCCTATATAAGGAAGGCTGTATTATTGTCTTAGGCAGTTCAGAATAGTTCTGGGTAGTAGATCTGGGTAATAGTTCGAGGCTTTGTCCTACAGAATATTGTAAGGGAATGCCCATGTGGCTTTGCATGTTGTAATTCTAAAAATTTGTAATTCCACATTTGTGGAGATAATAAGAAGCCAATTTTCTGTTCTTTCATATTATTGTTGTTGTTTCCCTATGTCTGTTATGTGTTTGTGGTATTAAGGGGAGCACCCTTCATCAAGTGGTATCAGAGCTAGATTTTCCTGAGTGTGTAAACAGATCACCGACTGTGAGGCAGTTTGCACCAGGATCGTGGTTAGGGTTTCAGCGCGTATCACAAAAATGCCTCCACGAAGAGAACATGGCGGAAGAGCTGGTGCTGTGACACCTGAGGTTAGAGAGCTACAGAGAAAAGTGCGAGCATTACAAGAAGAGATTCATAGAGGAATGAATCTTAATATCAAGAAGGAGAAGTTGAAATTATGAACCAAGAGGAAGAAAGACTTTTTCAGGTGATTTTCAAGATTGGGAAAAGACCTAAGATTGAGGTTCCTACATTTTCTGGAAATCTTAACCCAGAGGAATTTATCGACTGGATCAATGAATGTGAAGAATATTTTGAGTATGAAGATGTCGAGGATCCTGATAGGGTCAAATTTGCGAAGGCCAGACTGAAAGGTCATGCGAAGATATGGTGGCAAGAGATTCAGTTGGAGCGAAATAGAAGGGGAAAGGAAAAAATCATGAGATGGGATCGGATGGTGGATAAATTGAAGCGACAGTTCATTCCTGTTGATTATGAGCTTGACCTACTGAAGAAAATGCAGAGTTTGAAGCAAGTAGGAAGATCTGTTTAGGAGTATACAGAGGAGTTCTATCGACTTCTCATCAGAATAGGCCATGCAGAAGCTGATAAGGAGAAAGTTGCCCGATACCTTAATGGGTTAAGGCCAAGTATTCAGGAGGAGCTGAACCTGGTTCGAATGAACAGTATTGAAGAGGCATACCAGTTTGCCCTAAAAGTAGAGGAAAAGCTGAACAAGAAGTTTGAGAGCAGACAAAACGGAAGAGGTCGCGGTGGACGATCTGGTGGATGGTCATATGGTGGCCGAAATGAAGATCCGAAAAAGAAGGATGAGGCCAGTAGCAGTCAGAATCAGAGAGGAAATAATTCCAATCGCTTCCAGGATCAGAATAATAGAGATCAAAGAGGAAGGGGAAGAGGACAAGGATCTGGAAGAGGTGGCTTCCGTGGAACATGTTTTCACTGTGGAGAAGAAGGTCATAGGGCATTTGAATGTCCTCAGCGCCAAGGCAGAATAGACAAGAGAAATGAAGGCCAGGCCAGAGTTGCACATGTAGATGAAGATGCCAGATCATCAAATTCTAAAGATGCTGAAAGAGGAGAAACGCTGATTAACAGAAGAGTCCTGTTGAGTGGTTAGAATGAACCTGCGCAAAGGAGGAGCTTGTTTCACACCAGGTGCAAGTGTGAAGGTAAATGTTGTGATGTGATCATCGATAGTGGAAGCACTGACAATTTGGTGTCAGAAGAGATGGTGACAAAGTTGAAGCTCGAGAGACAGAAACACCCACATCCATATCAGATTGCCTGGGTACAGGATGACCACAAGGTCATGGTCAATGAACAATGCCTGGTGAAGTTCAAGATTGGTGGATACCAAGATGAGGTACTGTGTGATGTCATATCTATGGATGCATGTCATATGTTGTTGGGTAGACCATGGCAGTTTGACAGATGTGCTGTACATTATGGTCATGCGAATACCTATTCCCTGACAAAGGATGGAGTGCGACATAAGCTAAAACCATTGAAGGAGACTGAAGAAAAGGTATGTGGTAATGCAAGGATAACTTTTGTTGATGGAAGAAGTTTCCTAGATGGTATGAGGCATGAGCATGTATGTTTTGCTTTAATTCCAAAAGTTGGTAAAGAGGAAGTAGAAGATGTTCCTGTAGAAGTTGCAGATTTGTTGAATGAGTTTCAGGATATTATATCCGATAACGTGCCTGATGGATTACCACCAGTCAGGAAGATCAGTCATCAGATGGACTTGATCCCAGGAGCGAGTTTGCCAAATAAGGCAGCACACAGAATGACACCTGTAGAAACTGAGGATTTGAACAGACAAGTACATGAACTGTTACAGAAATGATTGATCCATGAGAGTCTGAGTCCCTATGCTGTACCAACAGTATTAGCACCAAAGAAGAATGGAGAATGGAGGATGTGTACAGATTCTAGGGCAATAAACAAGATCACAATCAAGTACAGGTTTCCATTGCCACGAATGGATGATATTATGGACTGTTTGAGTGGAGCTGTGTATTTCTCAAAGATAGATCTGAAAAGTGGATATCATCAGATTTGGATCAAAGAAGGAGATGAATGGAAGACTGCCTTCAAGATAAAGGAAGGACTGTATGAGTGGTTAGTCATGCCTTTTGGGCTAACCAATGCACCGAGCACTTTCATGCGGCTCATGAACGAGGTTCTGAAAGAATTTCTGGGTAAGTTTGTCATTGTTTACCTAGATGATATTTTGATCTTTAGTAAGACATTGGATGAGCATATGATGCATATTCGTATGGTATTTGAGAAGTTGAGAGAAGAGTAATTGTTGATTAATTTGAAGAAAGTGCAGTTTTGTGAAGAAAGAGTTAGTGTATTTGGGATTTGTAGTTTCAGCAGAAGGTCTAAAAATGGACCCAGAGAAGGTACAAGCTATCCTTGAATGGCCTACTCCAAGGAGTACTACTGAGGTAAGATCTTTTCATGGTCTAGCTAGCTTTTACAGAAAGTTTATCAAAAATTTTAGCAGTATTTGTGGACCCTTGACTGAAACAATGAGAGGGGATAGAAAAGAGTTTAAATGGACTAATGGGGCAGAAAAGAGTTTTCAATTGTTGAAACAAAAAGTTACAGAACAACCTGTTTTAGCACTTCCAGATTTTAATAAGGTGTTTCAAGTAGATTGTGATGCTAGTGGTACTGCAATAGGAGCTGTTATGAGCCAAGAAGGTAAACCTGTTGCTTATTTCAGTGAGAAGTTAAATGATGCCAAGAGGAAATATTCTATTTATGATCAGGAATTTTATGCTATAGTTCAGGCATTAAAGAAGTGGAGACATTATCTGCTTCCTAAGGAGTTTGTTTTGTATACTGATCATCAAGCTTTGCAATATTTGAATAGTCAAGGAAAGTTGAATCAGAGGCATTTGAAATGGGTTGAGTTTTTGCAGAGTTATACATTTATTTTGAAACACAGGAGTGGAAAGTCTAATAGGGTTGCAGATGCTCTTAGCAGAAGGCAACTATTGCTGACAGAAATGCAGATTGAAGTGGTTGGGTTCAAGGAACTCAAGAATTTGTATCCAGAGGATCCTAATTTTGGTGAAGCTTGGAAAACTTGTAAAGAACCTGTTACTCTAGACAGGATGAAATGGCTGGATTTTATCATCCAAGATGATATGCTATTCAGAGGGAGTCAGTTGTGCATTCCACGAAGTTCTATGAGGGAGAATCTCATCAAGGAGAAGCATAGTGGAGGATTGGCTGGATATTTTGGTCGTGATAAAACCCTTGGTTTGGTTAGTGAGAATTATTATTGGCCACAGTTGTAGCAAGATGTCAAGAAGTTTGTATAGCGTTGCAGAGTATGTCAGATGGCGAAAGGAGTGAAGCAGAATACAGGATTGTATGAGCCATTACCTGTACCAGAGAAGCCTTGGGAGGATATCAGCATGGACTTTGTTCTTGGTTTACCGAGGACTCAGCGGGGACATGATTCAATTTTTGTGGTGGTTGACAGATTTTCAAAGATGGCACATTTCATTCCCTGCAAGAAGACTAATGATGCTGTTCATGTAGCAGAATTGTTTTTCAGAGAAGTAGTGAGACTTCATGGTTTGCCAAAGACCATAGTTTCAGATCGGGACACTAAGTTTGTTGGATATTTCTGGCATACATTGTGGAAGAAGTTGAAGACAGATTTGAAGTTCAGTTCATCACATCATCCACAGACTGATGGACAGACAGAGGTGGTGAATAGGAGTTTGGGAAATTTGCTGAGATGTTTGGTTGGAGATAAGCCAACAGGATAGGATTTGATTTTACCACAGGCGGAATTTGCATACAATAATTCTGTCAATAGAAGCACTGGTAAATCACCATTTCAGATTATATATGGAAGTAGTCCAAGAAATGCATCTAAATTGAGGAAGAAAGATAAAGGAGAAATAAGTAGTGCTGAAGCTGAGGATTTTGCAGAACACTTGAAGAACATCCATGGGGAGGTGAGGAAGCATATTACCAAGATGAACACACAGTATAAGGCTAAGGCAGATGAGAAAAGGAGGTATAAGAAATTTCAAGTTGGTGATGAAGTCATGGTTCATTTGCGGAAGGAGCGGTTTCCAGTTGGTACATATAACAAGCTGAAAATGAAGAAGTTTGGACCATGTAAGATACTGAAGAAACATGATTCAGGAAACGCATATGAGGTAGAATTGCCTACTGAGCTAAATATTTCACCAGTGTTTAACATTTTAGATTTGACAGAGTATCATGAAGGAGGTGTTGAAGATGAGATCACAGCAGCACAGTGGAGTATTCCAGCAACTAGTTCAGACACTAAGGAGATCGAAGATATACTGGACAGTCGTGTTGGCAGAAGCACAAGGAACAGGACATATGAAGAATATCTGGTCAAGTGGAAAGGATGACCTATTGAAGATTCATCATGGCTAACAAGGGTGGAGGTTAACCGTCTTGGTTTTCCTCTGCACACCTGAGTCGTGACAGGGTCACTTCTCAAATTACCCTGGGTGTCTGATGCAGGAGCATCCTGGGTGTAAGAGCAATCTTGCAGCACCCAAAAATATTTCTATTTTTATATTCAATAAGGGCTATTTTGTGCAGAGCTGCTATTTCTAGAAACTTTCTATTTTTAGTAAGTTGGTCATACGATCTCGGAATGTTCTGATTTCACATGTGGAGGTTCATCTCTATCATATCAGCCTGCCAGTAAAGTTTCATGGCTAGATCAAGTCTGGTTTTGAAGATATTGAAAATTTTCGGTTTTGGAAACAGGGTGCAAAAACTTTGAACTCAGTTTTGAAGGCTTTAGAGGCCCCGGATGAGGTTGAATTTTGGGCTGAATGAAGCTTGCTTGATTCAGGCGTTGTAGAGCTCCTCGCGCCCTTTCTGAAATGGGGTTACAATAGTCAATCGGGTCAACTGGTGATGACTTATGGTCTTCAGAAGTTGGGTCACCTGAAATGGCAGAAAATAATTTTTCTTCAAAATTTCTGTTCGGGTTTCAAAATTTATTTTGAGCCGACTTTGATGTAATAAATTGAAAAATAAAATAATTCTAAGTTTGGTCGGCCCTATGGGCTAAATTTCTGTAACCTTCCCAGGCGGTGGAAAATTGCCTATATAAGGAAGGTTGTATTATTGTCTTAGGTAGTTCAGAATAGTTCTGGGTAGTAGATCTGGGTAATAGTTCGAGGCTTTGTCCTACAGAATATTGTAAGGGAATGTCCATGTGGCTTTGCATGTTGTAATTCTAAAAATTTGTAATTCCACATTTGTGGAGATAATAAGAAGCCAATTTTCTGTTCTTGCATATTATTTTTGTTGTTTCCCTATGTCTGTTATGTGTTTGTGGTATTAAGGGGAGCACCCTTCATCAATTACAAAGAATGAAAAGACTATCATTGAGGAAGACAATCTAGAGGCAGGAACTAAAGTTGAACTAGATCTATTTATGTGTAACATACTTGCAAGAGAAGCACTTTTGTCAACACTACCGGAGAATGAATATAGTCAGGTAAGATGTTTGAAAACATCTCATGCAATTTGGAAAGCTTTACATTCTACTTTTGAAGGTGATGAACATGCAAAGAAGGCTAGATTACATAATTGGATTTGTGCATTTGAAGATATCAGAATGATGGAAGATGAATCTATTAGAAGCTATATTGGTAGGATGTCTGAGATTGTAATAGGAATAAAGTCTTGTAGAGTTGATAAGATAGAGAATGAAGTGATATGGAAAATTATGAGAACTTTGACACTAGTATTCAAGCAGACAACACAGATGATTGAACAAGTGATACCTTGTACATCAAACTTTTCAAGAGAGACTCTTCTTGGAAGATTAGAAACAACAGAGATGAACTTGAGATTATTAGGAGAGCTACCTATAATGGAAATAGCATTTAGTACTCTTAACATTAGACCTACAAGAAGTACTAGTGTGAATGGAGAATATGCTAGCAGTTGCAGATCTAAATCTGAGGAAGATAAGAAGATTGAAGAAGGTATTGCATTACTTGTAAAAAGAGAACCAGAAGGTAAGAAAATATTTAAATGTTGGACTTGTCTAGAATATGGTCATTTTACATCTAAATATCGTAAAAGAGTTAAGAAGTATAGAAGCAACTTTAAACCTAGGAGATCTAAAGAATGTTATTATGCAAATGATGAAGATCTTGAAGTAGGAATTGAAAGACATTTAAGTGACAGTGATAATGATAACTTTGAGGAAATAGGATTTGTAGCAATTAAAGAAGAAAATTATGAATCTGATAAAAGGGAAGAAAAAGCATTAGTTTCTCAAGTTGAAAAGAAATCTGATTGGATTATAGACAGTGTTTGTTCACATCATATGACTGGAGATAAAAGAAATTTTTTTAAGTTAGATGATTATGATGGAGGAATTGTTAGGGTTGGTAACAATGCACCTTGTTTGATTAAGGGCATAGGATCTATTACTCTTGATGGAAAGACTAACACTGATGATGTTTACTTTGTTGATGGATTGAGACATAATCTACTAAGTGTTGGACAATTGGATGATAAGGGTTATCAAGTTTGGTTTACTGAGAAAACTTGTGTGATAAAAGATAAAGATGGAAATCTGATTGGAAAAGGATCCAGAACCAGAGGTAATGTATTTTAGTTGAATCCTACTGAGATGACATGTTTGATAGCTAGGATTGATGACAGTTGGTCATGGCATAAAAGATTTTGTCATATAAACTTTGATAATATTTTCAAGGTGAGCACTACACTTGCAGTAAGAGATTTACCTAGAATTATGAAACCTACTAACATGATTTGCAAAGAATGTATGATGGCAAAGTAGAAAAGGAGTTCATTTCCCAACAAGAAGTTCACATTGACAGAGAAGCTAGAGATTGTTCATACAAACTTGAGTGGTCCTACTAGGACTAGAGGATTCTATGGAGAAAGGTATTTTATGATTCTTGTTGATGATTTTACAAGGATGATGTGGATTGCATTTTTGAAAGAAAAATCTGAAGCATTTGATAAATTTAAGATCATGAAAAGAAAAATTGAGAATGAATCTGGAATGAAGATTAAGTGTCTAAGTTTTGATAGAGGTGGTGAATTTAAATCTAGAGAGTTTAACACATTTTGTGAAATGAATGGTATTAAGAGACAACTTTCAGCCCCTAGAACACCAGAACAAAATGGTATTGCAGAAAGAAGGAACAGGTCAATAACTGAAGCATCAAGAGCTATGCTGTTTGAAAATGATTTGGCTAAGACTTTTTGGAGAGAAGCAGTGAACACAACACTATACACTATGAGCATAGTACAAATCAGAGCAGATACAAACAAGACACCTTATGAATTATGGTTTGGACATACACCCTCAGTTAAGTATTTTAGAATTTTTGGAAGTAAATGTTATGTAAAGAGAGATGATGATATAGGAAAGTTTGATGCTAGAAGTGATGAAGGAATATTTCTTGGATATTCTTTAAAAAGCAAAGCATATAGATGTTATAAAAAAAGAACTAAGACTATTGTTGAAAGTACAAATGTAAAATTTGATGAGAAGTTTAAAATTTAGGAAAGAATGCTTGATTATGAATCTGATGGAGAAGCACAACCTCAGCCTAACATTGAAAATGCAAAATTATTTTTTGAAACTAACAGTGATTTGCTGAATGAAAGTTATACTAAAGAAAATAGAGAAGAAAACATAGAAGAAAATAGAGAAGAAAATAGAGAAGAAAGCAGAGAAGAATCTACAATTGGAACAAGATCAGTAACTATGACACCTAACAGGTATACTTCAAGACATCACCATGTTGAGCAAGTTATTGGAAGTTTAGATAGAGAAGTTTTGACTTGAAATAAGGTACATTTATGTTTGATTTCTCAAATTGAACCTAAGACTACTAATGAAGCTAGTGAAGATGAACATTGGATTAATGCTATGAAAGAAGAACTGGAGCAGATTAAAAAAAACAAGACATGGGAATTGGTCCCTAGACCTGAAGACAAGAATGTGATTGGAACAAAGTGGGTATTCAGAAACAAGATGAATGAACAAGGAGAAGTGATAAGAAAAAAAGAAAGATTGGTATGTAAAGGATATTCACAACAAGAAGGAATTGACTATGAAGAAACTTTTGCACCTGTGGCGAGACTTGAAGCAGTGAGAATGTTTCTAGCATATGCAGCTTACAAGAAATTCAAAGTGTATCAGATGGATGTGAAATCAACATTTTTGAATGGTGAATTGGAAGAAGTCTACATTGAGTAGCCTGAAGGTTTTCCTTTGACACAAGAAGGAGATATGGTATGTTAGTTAAAGAAAGCTTTATATGGATTAAAATAAGCACCTAGAACCTAGTATGCAAGATTGGATAAGTATTTATTGAAATTGGGATTTATAAAAAGAACAACAGATAGTAACTTATACACAAAAGAAATTGAGAATGGTTTGTTGGTTATAGTTATATTTGTTGATGATATTATCTTTGGAGGAGAAGATGAAGCTAGTGACAAATTTGTAGATGAAATGAAGACTAAATTTGAGATGAGCATGATTGGAGAAATGAAATATATTTTGGGATTATAGATAACACAAAGCAAGGAAGGTATATTTGTAAGTCAAACTAAGTATTTGAATGATTTATTGAAAAGATTTGGAATGAAAGATTCTAAACCTGTTGGAACACCTATGGTAACTGGACATAAGTTATCTAGCAAAGATGAGACACCAACAGTTGAGCAAAAAAATATAGATCTATGATTGGAGGATTGCAGTACTTGACACATACAAGACTTGATATAGCACATTCAGTTGGGATTGTAGCAAGATTTCAAGCAGAACCTAGAGAATCACATTATGCAGCTGTAAAGAGGATATTGAGATATCTGAAAGGAACAATGGATTATGGATTATGGTATGAGAATTATGATAATTTTACTTTATGTGCCTATACTGATGCAGATTGGGGAGGCAGCGTTGATGACAAGAAAAGCACCAGTGGTGGAGCCTTTTTTTCTTGGAGGAAAATTGGTCTCTTGGCTAAGTAAGAAGTAGAATTGTACTTCACAAAGTACAACAGAAGTAGAATATGTTGTAGTAGCAAATAATTGTAATCAGATTATTTGGATGAAGCAGATGTTAAAGGATATTGGAATAAAGTTTGATGAGCCTGTTGTTATACATTGTGATAACACTAGTACAGTGAGTATGTCAAAAAATCCTATTTTACATTCTAAGACTAAACATATTGAGATCAAGTATCATGTTGTAAGAGAGAAAGTTGCAGAAAAAGAAGTAAGATTGGACTACATAAGCACAAAGGAACAGATAGCAGATATATTTACAAAACCTTTACCTAAGGATACATTTGTGTATCTAAGAGGTATGCTTGGGGTTATGCCCCAACTTATTTTTGAGAATTGATTTAGATGATTGCATCCGTCCAGTGGTATATGAGCCCTATCTTTCTTCTAGATTGGATGTTGGAACTTCCTCTATGGGGGAGTTTATGGGCTGAGTCCTGAGGACTCTTGTTTTTGTATTTTTCTGAAAAGTGTCTTTTGACATTAAGTTTTTTGTTGACTTAGTGATGGAATTTCTATCATTGATGTCAATGGGGGAGAGATATACATGAAAAACATTATGGATTGTATGAGAGAGCTGAATAGGATAATGAAGCAAGATTTAAATTTGATATTTTGTAGTGATGTTGCAGTATTGGATTTTTGGAACATTGGATGTTTTTCATCTATGTTGCCATCAATGCCAATGGGGGAGATTGTTAGGAATGAATGCAAAGTATTTTGGCAGCCATTCTGTAGCAGTTGTTGTTGCATTCATGACTTGGATTGTCATTGATGTCAACACAGTGATATTTTGGATATCAGCAGGAAAGTGGGTACAATTTTGTTTTGTGCACATGTTGTATTGTAGATTGGATTTTGCACATTTTATGGTATGTTCTTTGGTGTGTTATTAACCTATGGTTAACAGTGCAAAAAGAAATCCATTCATTTGTGAGAGTTATGAGCATTTTGGTGAAAGCAGTGTTTAGACAGTGTTTTTGTGAAGCGATTTTCAAAAATTGGAGGATATCTCTTAGCTAGGATGGAATCTGATTTTGCCTAGTTAAAGGGATGTTTGAGACTCATTAATGATGATGTGGTTCATAGCACAAACTTTGAAGATATGTTTGGAGAAAGTTACAGTATCTGTTAGCTGACAGTTTTATATGAATTTTGTGTGTAGCATGTAGAAATTATTATTTTGTAATTGAGGACAAACTCATTTGTAATTATTTGATTTTGGTATATAAGAAGGAATTTTTTCCTTATTGTAATGCGTACTATGAAGATTGTGATGCAAATATATGCATGAAGTGAAGAAAAGAGCTAATTCAGTGATGAAGGAAGACTTGTGAGTATAGAGATCTAGAATTGTGATCTTGTGTAGCAAAGAGTGCATTTTTGGCATAGTGTGAAGGAGGTAATATATTTCATATTATTCTATTCAATAATTCTAAGATCTTTTGGACAGTGGGTTCAGAGATCTTGCCTTGAAGCTGTTTGGGCAGTGGGTCCTTCTGTCTTCCATAAACTCTTAACCGGGTTAGAATCTTTTAACAGGGATTCAAAATCTCCTAATAGGGATTTATATGTACTAAATGTATTTCATAAGACTCCTAACAGGGTCCATCCTCTAACAAGAAACTTTCATATTAGTGCATGATTTTGTGGGCATCATTCCCACTGGGGTTTACTCTTTTCGAGAGGTTCCCTAGTCAACATATCTTGTGTTATTGTGTAATTGTGTATGGTTATCTTTCTATGGTTGATTAGTACATTGATTATATTGTTTAAAGTAGTTGAATGGTTAAATTTTCTGATAATTGATTCACCCCCCCCCCTCTCAGTTATCTTGGGGATCTTTACTTTCTAACAACTTACTATTTGTTTAATAAGTTGGTCATCCGATCTCAAAATGTTCCAACTTCTTCCCTGGAGGTTAATTTTGGTCATATCAGCCTCCCAGTAAAGTTTCATTGATAGATCAAGTCTAGCTTTGTAGATATTGAAGATTTTTGGTATTAGCAACAAGGTACAAAAAATTTGAACTCAGTTTTGAAGGTGTTAGAGGCCCTGGATGAGGTCGATAATTTTAGTGACAAGTGCTTGCAATAGGTAAGGCTATAGAGCTCTTCATGGCCTTTTTGGAATGGGGTTATAATAGTCAATCAGGTCAACTGGTGATGATGTATGGTCTTCAAAAGTTGGGTCACCTGAAATGGTGGAAAATGATTTTCCTTCAAAATTTTTGATTTTCTTTCAAAAGTTATTTTGAGCTGAATTTGATGTAATAAATTGTAAAATAAAATAATTCTAAGTTTGGTCAGCCTTGTTCGCTAAAATTATGGAACCTTCCCAGGTGTTGGAAAATTGCCTTGTTAGAAAGAGGTAATACTAAGAGTGGGGGTGAATCGGTATTCTACAATCTTTATCTTTTTCCCAATTATGGATAAAATTGATTATCTTTATACATGCATAACATAAGAAGCTAAAAAATATGCATAACAATAAAGAACTCATAACACATTATTCATTCTCGAGAAAACTGTGGCCAAGGGAAACCCACAGTGGGGATGGTACCCACAAAGATCCACTAGTCAAAAGTATCTTGTTAAGGATGTTGACCCTGTTAGGAGTCTATTACAAGCATATAGTGTATCAGTCCTGATTAAGAGACTATAGGCCTTGTTATAAGCCTCAACCCTATTAGGAGTTGGTAGTACAAAATGTGATTACCAGATGAGCCCACTACCCAATCACGTAATGTACAATATACACTAATTACAAAAATAGGTTAAGGTACATAACCTTATACTGCTTCCATCAATATCTCTTCACTACTCTTTCACTATCACTATTACATATGCTTCATATATTTCACATCATATCACTGCTTCATTACATTTCATTACTACAACATAATACTACACTTCTTCTATACATTTACAATCACATTTATACCAATATATTTATCCAAGAGTTAGAATCTAGGATGTTTTCCCTTTACATTTTTAAGTCATTATTTTGATAAACAAAATAATTCCTTAACTCTTTACTAGTTCTATCTTCATATTCTGTCATGTCGGCTTGACACTGTCTTTGGTAAAACTATCATAACTTCTTTTGTATATGTCATACTAACTTGCACTCTAAGATGGGTGATCAATAGACATCATAGAGTCTATGTTCAAGTGCACAAGCACTAAAATTACTTGAGTCAACGTCGCAAATAAAAAATGTGTCCAGGTTCACTGGTAAAAACACTGTCTCACACTTAGACAAATTTGCAATGCACTCTGTCATACTTGTTTTCTGACCTGTGTGATCTTCATGTGGATCATATGTTGCCATAATGACAACATCTATATAATCAACTTAGCCAAATTGCCAACAATCTCCCCCTTTGTCATTGGTGGCAACATATGTGAAAATTGGTTAAGTGTACAACTCAAAATCTCAACAATGTTCAAAATTGTGGCCATAGTATAAAATATATACTATCCTTATAACTACTCAAAAAATTATATTGTCTCTAATATAGTACTCCCCCTAAGAGTAACAATCCTTATCATATACTATCAATTTTCTTCTATATATCTCTCCCCCTTTGACAACAATGACAAAATAAGGTAGGGAGGGTTACAAAATTGTACCACAAAAAGTTATACCTCAATTCATTTATTGCAAAGCCGATAGGCTTGCAACACAATCTGCAAAATCTATGGTCATGGATTCTATCTCCTTCTCCCATGATTTATTAATAGAATCTACCACATTAAGTAGTGCACTCAGTCCATAAGAAGCTATTTCACATTCTTGGAGGTTTCCAAAGTTAAACTTCTGAAAATATGTCTTAGCTGAAAGACATTCTTCCAACTACTCTTCAATAATGCTTAACTTCATAGAAGCATGCTCTCTCAAAAGAGTGTATTTTCTCAATTTCCTATCTCTCTCATCTTGCACAACTATGATTTCATCATAAAGCTTCCTAACTTTCTTCTCAACATCACATACCTTCATATTGGGGCTAGATAGAAGGTTTGTTTCATTCAAAATTTCTGCTTCCTTCAACTTAATCTTCTAATCTTCTTCTACTATCAAGGTCTCTGATTTTGTACACTGTATGTACAAAGATTTACCTATTTTCAAATGCTTCCTCAAATCCTTGATACAGATATCAAGAGTGTTGATATCATTTCTGATGTTCTGACTAATGTTTAAAAGCATTCTAGCCTCATAGGATGCTTGTGCTTTCACTTTTGCAATATTAGATAGGTTTGTGAATTGATTATCAAAGGTGCTCATTACCTTCTTTTCTTTCTCCATAGGGTCTGCTTCTATAATTTGTGTAGTTACAGTACTTTTTAACTTCTCAGTTAGTTCCTTCACACACCCTTCAAGACTCTTCCCTTTTTTATTCTTCCCAATGATTTTATTCAAGGATGTAATTAGTTCCAACTGATCATCATCATCTACTTCTTTTCCCAAATGCTCAATCATAGATCCAATTTGAGTCTTCTTTCTAGTCTCAGGAGTAAGACTAATATCTTCTTTGGTGGGAATGGGAACTTGTTCCTCTATTACTGGTGGTTCCACAACTGTTGTCTCTATCATCTCTTCTTCTTTTGTAGCTTCCTATTCTTCAAAGGTAGAATTGTCAACAATGTTCTCCAAATTCTTGAATACATTTTCATCAGTATCCAAGGTGATTTTTGTACCTTCTACATTCATTGTTTCATCTTCAATATTAATAGCTGGAGAAGAGGGAATGTCCTCTTGTACTTTCTCACCTACTTTCTCTGCTGTAACTGATGATTCTCCAACATATTCTACCATAACCTTGATAATAGCTTGTTCTGTCTCATAATTGATTTCTTCATACCTACGTCCCATAATCTGAATAGTTCTCCTTTTGGTTCTCGGGTGGGTGCTTAAGGATTTCATGATCTATTTGAAATGTCTTTCATTTCTTATTTCAAAAAGCTTCCTCACAAGATTTTCTCTGATAGATATGTCCTCTTCTGATGCTCTCTTCTTCCTATTTACAAGTTTTTTATATAAATCATCAGGTATATGTCCCTGAATAGTATCAAACTTCTTGTCAGTCAAAATCATATGCTTCACAATTGCATTCTCCAGATTAAGTCTGTTAGTATAATCATAAAGATCATAGTATTTATTCATTCTTGCAAAGTCACCATTCTCAATGATCTGCTCATTAAGCTTTTCAACTTTTGGTTTCCAAGCTTTCTTCTTAGTAGTGACATCATCTTTTACTTCTGCAATCTTTCTTGGAACTAGTTGCACTAGAGTTTTATGTCTCTTTCCTGGTCCAGTAGCACTTTCCTTTACTCTTTTGCTAGGTGTGGAGGAAGTGGATCTAGTAGACATCTTTTCTTCTATGTCCTTCTCAGTTACTTCCACTTTCACCTTCACTTGTGGTTCTTCTTGTTGTACTACAATTGATGATAAAGGAGGGATAGACAAAACTTCTTTTTGTCCAGTCTCTCCGATTGCTACTACTATCTTCTTTGCTACTAAAAACTCACACTCTGTCATTCCTGTATCTTTTAGGATTTTCTTAATAGTTCTCTCAACTCTCTTCTTAGATTGCTTCTCTTCAATTAGGATCTTTACGGAGTTGAAGTTCTCCTCAAAGGTTCCAAACCTATTACACTGAGTGTCCAACTTACACTTAAGTAACCTGCTAACATATTCTTTAGTCTCTACCTCAGATATCTCATAGCCAAGAGGGTCTATGAAATTTATTCTAGGCTCTACTACTTCAATATAGGTAAAGTCAGTATCCACCATAAAACATATATCATCTTTATATTTTTCAACAAGAGACTTAGGGATCCTTGATCTTCTAGACACAATATTCTGAAATGTCTTAATAACAAGGACTGCACTTTCATTTACACTATCAATAACATGTCTTTTGTACACTACGTTAATCCTTTCCATTTTATTTTGTCCATCATTCCAGTCATTTCCTATGGTGTAAGGAAATATCCTCAATAGATGAAAAAACATATATGTGATTAGGGATGAGAACCTAAACTGTGTATACTTAGTTTTCTTGATCTTCTCTAAGTTCTCAAAAAATTGAATTCTTATAATTTCACACATATCAACTTGTGCCCTATCAACACACATTAGATAGGCTACATGTACCATTCTAGCTACAATGTCATCCTCTCTTGAATTAGCACAAAACTTAGTAGTTAGGATCTTGCATAAGTATCTCACATCATCTTGTTTGATCTTACTAATCATTATTCCTCTACCATTATAGGATGAGTTTGTGTTATCAATGATTGTTTTCCTCATGTTTTTCTCATTTAAAGGAATAGCTCCAGTTTTAGATAATCCAGTGAGATCATGAATCAAGTCTATTGTAATATCTATCACTCTATCTTCTAGCCAAAACTTTCCAATATGAATTCTGCTCAAGATAATCTTAGTGCATTCTTCATTATCAAATTCATACTGTAATCCATACTTAACAATTTCATTATGTTCCAAATATTCAAAACCTTGTTTTAGTGTCATATCCTGATAGTAAATCTTTTGATATTCATCTGTGAAATCACTATCACTCACTATCTCTAGTTTGCATCCAAGATAACTTCTAACATTCTCTAAGTGTAAAACTCCAACTAGTACGGATGATAATACAAACCTAGGGTCATCTTCCAAGGGTTCTACTGGTTCCCTTTTCAATTTAGGTCTATTCTTATCTTTGACATTGTGTATTAAGGAAGCATCCATGATTTCTTCAAGCTCCTTTATTGATTCAAAGATTTTTCAAGTAAAATACCTTAATTTCATGATTTTAGGGCTTGCGTAGATTTGGCACAAAATTCTTCTTTAAATCCTTGCAAAATGCTTTCAATCACTACTCTTTGATCTCCTTAACACTTGAATTTTCTTTGATGATCAAATAATACTGATCATAACCTTTTATTAATTCAATCTCACTTAGATCTAACATCACATTCAATTCTTTTGCCACTTCTTTCCAAAAAGTTGTCTCTACTAACCTGAAAAACTTAAAACTTCTTGCGAACTCGCAAAACATAATATTTTCCTTTGTGCTCTTAACCATAGCATTAAAACATCATAAACTACCTTGTATTAACTGCACAAGACTTAGTTCATCAAATATCTACTTCTACACTAAATCTAAGTTCCTATTCTACTGCAATTTACATAATTAAGTACTTTGAGATAGGTCAGGTAAAGATTCATTCTTACCTTTCAATACTTCACCTTCATGATTACCTTCAATGTTGAATATGTCTCCTTGATCTGTGCTTTTGATAAACTTCACTTCATCTTAATTACTACAACATCCTTTCTGACTATTACTTGCATCTTCATTTCTTCTTGCATGATTTCTAGAATTAGGATTAGCATAAAAAACTCTATTGTTCATTTCGCAAAACCTTGATGTATGTCCAATCTTGTTTCATATCTAACGAACAATTCCATTGTTTCCATATCTTGGTCCAAGTTGATTGATTTGTGATCTACAGTTTCTAGCAATGTGTCCAACCTTGTTGCATCTATAACATACTGCTCCATTTCTTTTGTTCATATCTTCAGTAGGTTTCTTATCTACATTGTTAGTATTCCTAAACATTCTACTACCATCATTATTCTTAATAAATTTGGGTTTCCTACACTCAATAGCTCTATGTCCAAAACCATGACAATTGTAACAATAACCATTCAGAGGTTTAAATTGCTTACCTGTGTAATCTCTCTTCATATGTCCAATAGTATTACAAACAAAACATCTACCTTTGAATTCTCTCTGCATACCTTTGGGTGATTTCTCTTGCTTTGGTGATTCTTCTTCTTTAGGTGTATCTTCAGATTTGTTGATCTCATCAGGCTTCTTCTCATCTATGCTTTAAGATATTTTCAGATATGGTTTCTTTCTTTCATCATTTTCTTTAAAAGTGTTGAATCCAAGACTAGTCTTATCATAGAATGGTTTTTGATAAGATATTTGTTCATCAATCTTCTCACTAGTTGAATATAGCCTTTCAAGTTGTTGTTTGGATTGAGTTAGTTCACCTTTCACAATCTTATTGTATTTCTCAAGTTCATCATACTGCAAATTGACTTTCTCAAGTTCAGATGTTACTTTACAAAGTTTAGATTTTAGTCCTTCATTTTTCAGTCTTTAGACTTTCATTCTCAGATTTCAGATTTTCTTCATTCTTTCCATTTCCATCTTTCAAACTAAGCTTTAAATTTTCTATCTTTAGTTCATGCTTAAGGATCTCATTTTCTTTTTCTAAATTGTCATCACAATCTTCAATAAAGACTTCGGATTCCTTTTCAGATCTCAGATCTTCCAATTTTTTTTTCAGTTTCTCAATGAGGTTCTTTGCATCACCATACTTTCTTTTCAAAGTATATTTTTCAATAGTAAGCAAGTCAATCTGTTCAAGAGCTTCTTCAAGATTCTTCTATAGTTGATCCATATCCACAGAGATCTTACTCAAGCTACTAGGCTTTCCTTGAATGATTCTTTTTGGAGTAACTAAGCTCTGATACCAATTGTTAGAAATAGGGAATACTAAGAGAGGGGGGGGGGGGTGAATCAGTACTCTACAATCTTTATCTTTTTCCCAATTATGGATATAACATATTATCTTTATACATGCATAACATAAGAAGTTAAACAACATGCATAACAATAAAGAACTCATAACACATTATTTGTTCTCGAGGAAACCTTGGCCAAGGGAAAACCCTGGTGGGGATGGTACCCACAAAGATCCACTAATCAAAAGTATCCTGTTAAGGATGTTGACCCTATTAGGAGTCTATTACAAGCATATAGTGTATCAGTCCTGATTAAGGGACTATAGGCCTTGTTAGAAGCCTCAACCCTGTTAGGAGTTGGTAGTACAAAATGTGATTACCAGATGAGCCCACTGCCCAAACAAGTAATGTACAATATACACTAATTACAAAAATAGGTTAAGGTACATAACCTTATACTTCTTGCATCAATATCTCTTTGCTACTCTTTCACTATCACTATTACATATGCTTCATATATTTTGCATCATATCACTGCTTCATTACATTTCATTACTACAACATAATACTACATTTCTTCTATACAATTATAATTACATTTATACCAATAGCTTTATCCAAGATTTAACATCTAGGATGTCATCTCTTTATATTGTTAAGTCATTATTTTGATAAACAAAATAATCCCTTAACTCTTTACTACTTTTGTCTTCATATTCTATCCTATCGGCTTGACACTGTCTTTGGTAAAACTATCATAACTTTTTCTGTACATGTCGTACTGACTTGGGATCTGAGATGGGTGATCAATAGACATCATAGATTCTATGTTCAATTGCACAAGCACTAAAATTACTTGAGTCAATGTCACAAACAAAAACTATGTCCAGGTTCACTGGTAAAAACATTGTCTAACACTTAGACAAATTTGTAATGTGCTCTGTCATACTTGCTCTCTGACTTGTACGATCTTCATGTGGATCATATGTTTCCATAATGGAAACATCTATGTAATAAACTCAGCCAAATTTCCAACATTCCTATATAATGAAGGCTGTAGTGTTGTCTTAGGTAGTTTGGGACAATTCTGGGTAGTAGATCTGGGTGAAAATTTGAGGCTTTGTCCTACAGAATATTGTAAGGGAATGCCCATGTGGCTTTGTGTATTGTAATTCTAAAAGTTTTTAATTCCACATTTGTGGAGATAATAAGAAGCCCATTTTCTATTCTTGCATATTGTTGTTGTTTCTTTGTTTCTGTTATGTGTTTGTGGTATTAAGGGGAACACCCTTCATCAAGTGGTATCAGAACATGAGTTCTTGAGTGTGTAAATAGATCACTGATTGTGAGGTAGTTTGTACCAGGACCAATGAGCATAATGAATTCCAATACAATAACACAATATTTTGGTTTTGGGGAAACCATGTTATAGGTAAAAACCTCGATGGGAATTAGCACCCATAAATGATGTACTGAGAGTATCGTTATTCTTGTTAGAAGATACAACCCTGTTAGTTGCTTATTGAAACATTACAGTACATAGTCCTTGTTAGAGGACAGACCCTATTAGGAGTCAAGAACAAAAGGGAGGGCTCACTACCCAAAGAAGGTTAAGTCCACCTTCAAAACTCACTATTCACAACACAAGTGTATATGAAGAAATACAAAATATTCTGAACTGTTCGGCAACAACTATCTTTGCTTGATCAGTTCCAATGAAGTACACCAATAAACCTCTTCTCTACATATAGTAGACACAAGTTCATAGCTTTCACAACCTCTCTATATCATCTTCTTCTCATCCATATCTTTTCCAAAGAAAAGAACTTTCATTTATACCTTATTACTATTCTTATAAATAGGTCGGTCCATAAGGCTTTCCTAATTATAAAAAATTATACATAAATCCTTGCTAAGATATACATGGTATCTATAACAAGTCTACAATGATTATATTACAACAATTAAGGACCGACATCCTTAATTAAATTTCTCCATCCGTCATACATGCTACATCTCTATAGTCAGCTTCCAAATAGATCACCTTCTAGGGTACACGCCACAACTGACATCATCCTACATTTCATACTTTGTGCAGTTTATAGAACACTCTTTAATAATCTATCTTTCATCTCTGAAGTTTGCATCCACTGATTCCATATCTCCTGTAAGCTATACATAAAGCATAGAGACTAACTCTGTTATTTCTCACCATCATAGTTAGTGACCAGTATTCACCAAAACATTTTTAATTCATCCAATATGAAACATTACATGATGTGATCTTGGATATAAGATCAAAACATCCTCTGAAACTCTCATCTATCTTTGCAGCATCTGAAACATCCATACAGTGTTTGTACAGTATGATAACCAGTCTAATTTCCTCATAGAAACATATGTTGACATCAGTGAACAAATACAAATGACAACAGTATGAGTGCCCATTCAGTAATGTAGTGATTAAATATATTAAATGTATCAATCACCTCCCCATGCATTAGAAATATCCAATAGAAAAGTACAAGTGGAGGAGCTTAATTTCTTGGACAAAGATTAGTCTCTTGGACAAGAAAGAAAAAAAATTGCATTTTCCAATCTACAGCAGAAGTTGAGTATGTAGCAGCTTTAGTAAACTATTCAAATCTGGTATGGATCAAGCAATTATTGAAAGAAATGAAAGAGAAAATTATTGAACCTGTTGTTATCTTCTATGATAACACAAGCACCATTAACATATCAAAGAACCCTTTAATGCATACAAAGACCATACACATTGCCATTAAGTATCATTACTTAAGGGAATTGGTATAGGAAAAAGAAGTGAGAATGGAATATGTGAACACAAAGGAACAACTAGCAGAAATATTCATAAAAGATTTACCTAAGGATGCGCATGAATATCTAAGAGGTAAATTAGGGGTGCTTCCCCTAACTAAGGCTGCCTAGTCAAGCTAGGAGAATTGCATCAAATGTGTTGCATAGAATATCTGACAAATTGATACAGGAAAGGTCACACTTAAGGAGCTTCCTAGAGTTGTGAAAAGAACAAAAAAGCTGATAATGAGTCATAAGAAAGATGATAGAGAGAGAAATATTGTTACTGAACTAACAAGATGACATTTACATATGAATGATGTAATTTCTAGTTGCTTCTTTGGAATTTTTGTCAAAGAGAGAGAGATTTTAGAGATGAATAGAGATGAATACACATCAAGAGGATACAATCAAAGAGGGAGAGATACAAAAAAATTTCAGAGGGATTTACTATATAAACGGTCAAGTAAGGCTAAGTTATTGAGAATCAGAATGAAGCTAACAATATTATAAATATTTTTGATGCAATGAAAATTTTTGGATTGGTTTGTAAATCTTGTGGTATTCATGTGGTGTTGTCATCAATGCCAAAGAGGGAGATTGTTGGAAACTGCAATTGAAACAATTGTTGTATTGTCATTGATGTCAAACCTTAACTAGTAAGATAATTTCTATCTAAGAAAGTACTATATTTATTGGTTGATGAAAAGGATTAGGGAAAGGGAAATAACAATAGAACCTAAGGAAAGGTTGAGTTATTTGATACTTCAATGTGTACTTGATTATTTGGCACTATGATGAGATAATGTATTATTTATCTAAGTAAGAAGAAAGACCGAAGAAGTAGGCTTAACCAAGAAAAAATGAAGAAATCTAGTTTAAGCTAAGTGATGTTAGTGTCAACCGAGTGCTAGTATATGCTAAGTAAATCTAGTGTTGGTCAAACATTAGTTTATGCCAAGCGACAAGAAATTACCGAATAAGACGATGTTAGCCGAGGAAGATAGTTTGTAGAGGTGACCGGGTTACACAGTGATGACCGAGGAGATGAACACAATATTGATCAAGCATCAAAAATTTACATTTGGAGGGAGAATTCATATTTCCAGCTGACTCAGTTGAATTCTTGGGTTATGTAAATCATGTTGACTTTATTTATTGATTATATGAAGAATTTAATGCATGGTAAATTGTTTTTATTATGGATTCAATGAGGAGATTGAAGATGTTTCTAGAAGGATGTATGAAGGACTTAAATGTTGGAAGGATCTATTGGATCTGACCTAACCTAAGATCTATGGAGGAGATTAAGAGGCAAAAGATAGATCTATCTAACTGGAGAGGTATAAAGGAAACCTAATGGTGAGGTTACAAAGTATGCTGGTGCTGTTGATGTTATTGACTGATAAGTCTAAGCAGAAGACTAAAGGTGAAGATCAGAGTTGTGATTGCTTGAAGTGAATTTTGAGCAAATCAGAGATGGAGATGAAAATAATACTCAGTCAGTAAATCAACATATATGTGTGAATTGGATCTGATATCTGCAAAGTGAGTTGTATATTTTATAGATATGAAACTACTACTACTTTCTAACCATTTTAATAGTAGAAATCCTTTAATCAAGGTTGACCAAATAGTCATTGATAAATCCTTTAATCAAGGTGGCATTCTAATGGAATGTACTCAAGTCCTTTGACTAGGCCACTCCTAACAGGGTGATTGAAATCCTTTAATGGGGTCACACCTAATAGTGTGTTTGTCAACCTTTAACAAGGTTGGCTTTTCACCAAGCTCACTTCAGAAGAGTAAAAATATCAGTAACATGTTACAAAGTGGTTTTTCCCAAATTGGGTTTCCACTATAAATCCTAGTGTCATACTTGTTTGAATGTTTTGATATTCTGTAGGTTAAATACTATTGGACAGTGGACTACATGTATATATCTGATATATATTCTTTAGAGACCAAGTTGAGTTGATGATTAGATATGAGTTTGTTGAAGTATTTGAAGGTTCAATTGGTACATCTAGACCTAAGAATAACTGATTCATCCCCCTCTCTATTGTTCTAAAACATATTAACAATACATACCTTTGACTGATTAAGTGAAGATAGGTGCATTCAATCCAGAGGATTTGGTACCATCAGATGTTCCCAATTCCATTCCATCATCTTGTGAATTCCTTCTCCAAGTCTTATTCATCTGATCTCTAATCTCATCAATGTTAGAGACTAGCTCCCCCTGAACACATGCTTCTTACGAAACCTTTAATGAATGGATGAGAGTGACACTACTCCCAATTTCTCCCTTAGGTACTCAAAAAGTTTTCTTTGGAAGTGGTTTTGTGAAGATATCCGCTATTTTCTCCTTTATGACTGATTTTGACAATGTTGTCAAAGTTTAAGTGCCCCAATCTTTTGTGCCATAGCCAATTTTCATCTTTTTGTACAAAGAAACATTTTTCATCATTCATTTCTTGTAAAACATATAAATTTTTTGCAGTCCTACAAGCATTAGCTATTAATTTTCCATCGTTTTTAATTTCACAACCTTTAGGATAAAATGTTACATTATGCCCTTGATCACAAAGCTAACTTACACTTAGTAAGTTTTCTTTTGGCCCTTTTACATACCACACATCTTTCTTATTATGAGCATGTAAAGCTATAGTGATTTTTCTTTCTTTTTCCAAACCTTCTTTTTAGGAAGATCTTCTTTCTTTGCTTGATTTGAAGGAAAGATTGTTCTACATTTGTGGGTTGCATGTCCAAAATTGTTACACTTTGAACATAGAATATCAAAATTAACCAATGGAGCGAAAGGATTTTGAGTTCTGAAATTTTGAGTGTTCTTCTCTTTGCTTTTGTAGTTTAGAGCTTTATGACCAAATTTTTTACAAGAGTAGCAATATCCATTAAATAGGTAAGAAAAATGTTGTCTATAATATGGCCTTTTCCATTCATTCATATTTTGTTTTGGTATTCTACATTCTACTGCTTTGTGACCAAAACAATTGCAGGAGTAGCAATATCCATGAAAGTTATGATGAGGTTTATGAACACCATTCTCTTCATTCTTATTATAGTTCTTTTCTTTAAGCTTGTCTTCTTTGGATGGTTCATTTACGACCATGTTGTTTCCTGCTTTTATGAAGCCTTTGAATGCATTTTTAATCTTTGAGTTTCCTTCATAACCAACCCCTATTTTGCTGGAAGAAGGCTTTTGACTATTAACGATATCATTTAGGATTTCCAAACTCTTTTCAAATTTGAGACTATTGATGGTGCATTCCTTCAACTCCCTTTCTAATTTTTCAATTTCTAGTTTTAAATCATTTTCAGCTTGTTTAGCTTCTTCTAATTGGATTTTTAGATCTTCAATTGTTTGTTCTGATTTCTTTGCTGCTTCTAAATTCTCCATAGCTTCTTTTTTGAGTTTCACTAATTTTCTTTTTAGTCTTTCATTTTCTTTGCATGCATAATAAATTTCTTCATTGAGATCAACATTATCTTCCTCATTACATGATTCATCTTCCTCTTCTTCATAACTATCACTTGTGTCTGCTTCAGCCATAAATAGAATTTCATCCTCCTCATCACTTGGGCATTCATCACTGCTTTCATCTGAAGACCTATCCTTTTTGGAATAAAAACTCTTTTTATTCTTGTTTTGATATTTTTTCTTTTTATTAAACTTATTGTTATTCTTCCATTTTTCCTTTGTGTGTGCTTTCTTTTCATCTTCACTTGAGTCATTATCCGTTTGAGGACATTTTGAGGCATAGTGTCCTACCTTTCCACAATTAAAGCATTTGAAAGGGAATTTCCCCTTATATTTTCCACTTCCCCTTTTTAATTTCCTCAAGAAATGAGCTTTAGCTTCATTAGTTTCACTGCTTGAACTATCACTTGAGACTTGTTTTTTGCTCTTACTCTTTTTAGAAACTTTGAATGATATTTCCTTTTTTGGTTCCTTGCCTCCAATCCTCATTTCATAAGCGGTAAGAATCCCATGTAACTCATCTTTTGTAAGTTTATCCAGATCTTTCCTCTCTTCGATTGCTGACACTTTAGAATCAAATCTAATGGGTAGGGATCTCAAGATCTTTTCAACCACAAAATGTTCTTCTACATCTTCTCCAAGGGCTTTTATTGAATTGACCACTTCATCAACATGAGAGAGAAATGAAGCTATGTCTTCATCTTCCTTCATTTTCAGGCTTTCGAATGTGCTTCAGTGGGTTTGAAGTTTGGCCTTCTTTACATTGTCGGTCCCTTCATATATATTTTTCAACTTGTCCCATATCTCCTTTGTATATTTACAATGCATAACTTTTGTGAATTCTAAGTCAGCTAGATTACATAGAATAGCATGTTTTACTTTGGTATTATTTTCACTTCTCCTCTTTCTGGCTGCATCTGTTGGTGGGGTCGCTGGTGGTGTATAACCATCTAGTACTGATGGCCAAACATTGAATCCAATTGCATTTAAATATGCTTCCATCTTTATACTCCAAAATGCATAGTTTGTCCCATCAAAAATTGGTGTCTTGCTTTGAAAACTTTCAACCATTTGTGCTCTTTAGATCTACCTTCAAGCGGTTCGGCTATATAGAAGGAACTTGCTTTGATACCAATTAAAGAGAACACAATTATACTAAAAGGGGGGGGGGGGGTGAATCAGTATAATAACTATTTTTCAATTTAAAAGCTTTTATTCAAAACTAACTTTAAATTCTCAAATAAATAATTATGCACATGAACACAATATTTACATGGAAACCCAATATGGGAGAAAACCACAAAATAATTTGTTTTTATATAAACTTATTCTTTTACAATGTTTTGTAGGCTTCAACCTACTAGAGGCTCCAACCCCTATGTTTATGAGCACTGACTCACTGGAAGCTCCAACTCTCACACTTCATAGGCACCGACCTACTAGAAGCACCGACTCCCCCTGTCTAAATTTTGAGCACCAACTCGCTGTATATAAATTTTCCTTCCACCTTGACAATGTTGCTTTCTTCAACGGATGATGGATCCACTCGAAAAATCTTCACAAATTTGTTACATTGTTTTCCATAAATCTGATAAAAATGGCTTCTATAATATGATCACAGGACTATCATAAAGTGATCACAAAATCTTCTCTTAAAACTCTCTTCAATATGCTTCATAATTCTGCTTTAAGGTTTTCATTAACTTTTCAAAATACGCTTCACAATTCTTATGAAATCTTCAAGATCTGATCTTCAAATTTGCATATTCTCCCTGTCAGCATATGCTAAGTTTATATATCTTCTGAGCATATATGATAAACACACTTCACCCTTGTATATCCCAGAAATAATATTTCTTACATTATGCTTTCATTCTTTTGTGTGTATATATATTATCTTCTTTTGTATTCTACACTACACATATTCTTACTCATTCGCACATATCTCCACTACACACACTCATCATACACTTCTCCAAGCTTCTATATATTCTTCAAAGGACATGCCTCTTTAAAAGTTATGAATTTTCAATATCAAATAGGTGTCTTTCTTTTTTTTAAATATTATTAACTTTAAATAATTTAATCCTCCCCTTTTTTAATCATACCATTATCATACCATTATCAATATACTAATAATGTTATTATTTATTTTTACTCATCGATAATCCTTTGTCCATATCAAAAGAAAAACTTTCCACTATGCCACATATCGGTT